>JAJMGD010000003.1:0-600000 GCA_030568515.1 Suhomyces guaymorum
GGTCTTAGAGCCGTTACTTCCAGTAGCGGTAGTGGTGCTGGTAACTGATCCGGTCCAAGCAGTGGTAATAGTTGGGACACCTGGAGTACCTGGAGTTTCAACAATCACGGTCTTAGAGCCGTTACTTCCAGTAGCGGTAGTGGTGCTGGTAACTGATCCGGTCCAAGCAGTGGTAATAGTTGGGACACCTGGAGTTTCAACAATCACGGTCTTAGAGCCGTTACTTCCAGTAGCGGTAGTGGTGCTGGTAACTGATCCGGTCCAAGCAGTGGTAATAGTTGGGACACTTGGGGTTTCAACAATCACGGTCTTAGAACCGTTACTTCCAGTAGCGGTAGTGGTACTGGTAACTGATCCGGTCCAAGCAGTGGTAATAGTTGGGACACTTGGGGTTTCAACAATCACGGTCTTAGAACCATTACTTCCAGTAGCGGTAGTGGTAGTGGTAACCGATCCGGTCCATGGTGTGGTGACAGTGATGGTTGGGATTGGTGTCTCAACAATAACAGTCTCGGTTCCGTCAGGACCAGTAGCTGTAGTAGTACTAATATCTGAGCCTGTCCATGGGGTTGTAGCAGTAATGACCGGGATTGGGGTTTCAACGATAACAGTGTCCGTACCGTCGGTACCGGTAGCGGTTGTAGAACTAATTTCAGTGCCGGTCCATGGGGTAGTGATAGTCACAGTTGGTGTAGGAACAAGAACCACTATCGTCTCGGTATTACCAGGACCTGTATTAAATGGTAATGTTGAGGTACTGGTAATAGATCCTGTATAAGTCAGAATGATTATTTGAACAGCATTACCATTGGACCCAGAGCCAGTTTTGGAACTTGTTTTCCATTTCAAAGAGGAGTGGACGTCTTGAACTGTTCCATCATTACATGTCCACTGGTCATAAAGGTCGGAAATTATCTGAGAATTGGGATCGATGATAGTACCGGATTGAACATCTAAGAAGGGCCTAAACCCTGCAGGAATGTTCTGGTAACTGACTAAAAAACTGGTACTATTACATGTAGTCTGAAATTGGAAGCCAGTATAGCTTTGAGGAAAATTCCAAGTATTAAATTGATCTGATATGGAAGCTTCGATTGAAGCGCAGTCAATCAAGGTGTTCAGAAGGGTAATACCAAGAGTTCCGGACGTGTAGCCTGCTGTGCAATTACCAGCTAATAGGTACCAATCATTATCTGCGGTAACACTCAACCAATAAGTAAAGTCGTTGGCAAGTGTAAACTCAGGTGTACCATCGAAAGAGACACTTGTGGAAAGCTCATTACCATCATTAGGGATTGTGTAAGTGTTTTGACCTCCAGTGAATAAGGTAGAACATTGCAAGTCAACTGGATTAATGGCAAAGCCGGCATTGAAAATAACCGGGAAATATACAGAACCCCGAGCAACAGAGCCGTCAGCAATCGCATTGGTGGCAGTACATTGTACTGATGAGTAACCTCGAACACCTTCGCTGCCGTACAACGTACAGGTGGCATATGAAGTGTCACCTACTTGTAATGAAACTTGATTGAAGAAAGAGGTGAATCTGGAAACACAAGGTAAGGTGAGAGTAAATGTATCTCCAGGTGCAATATTTGCGGGGTCCATTTCCCAACTAAGTGTAGCCATCCAAGCTGCAACGTAAGGGACCAAGTACTGGTAGCTCCCGCTCTGCTGATACTCCAAGGAGTCAAGACTAGTAAACACCCCTGAAACTTGTTTCGCAGTTGCTGCTGCCAAAGAGCAACCTGCAGCCACGATAGTCCGCAACTTCATCTTGGTAGTCGTTATTTCAATTCTTGGGAAAGTGGAAAAGTACTTGAGTTTATATACTGAGGGGAAGTAGGAAAAAAAAATAACTTTTCAGTGAGTTGTAAGAATGAAATGCACAATAACTTGACGGCTATTGAAGAGAATTAAGTTCCCAATTGGTACGTTTTCAGCAGTGAAAAAATTGACACCTAAACGCCTCAAACTAGATAAAGGTTATGCGAAAGCTAACTGCGAAAAAACGCACTTCCTGCAATGCATCAAAAGGCTGTACATGGAGATATATTGATGACAAATTTCTTTTTCATAAATGTTTTCAACCTATACAGTAGTTGAGTTAAGAGACGGTGGTTACGTTTTTGCAGCCACCTGAGAATAATATGCACGAGTACGCGCGAAAATATATTGGCGCATAACCCTACGTGTCCCCGAGAATCCAACTACTAGAATCCTTTCTGAAGAGTGGCGTATGTTAATTTTTCACGGCGTTGAAAAAAGCATTATCGAAAATCATTTCCAACCCCTATTTGAGAATAACGCTGAAATCTGAATGACGCTCATCATTACTCTGATCACTATCGATGTAGTTGTTGCCAATATATATATTTTTTATACTTTTCTGGCCTGTATTTTCATGAACTCATCCACTCGTGAATCACAATAACAAAAAAATAAAAAATATAAAAAATATCTTATGAATATGAACAAGCTGAATAAAATATCGAGATATTCTTACCGGGGTATCCTTCCGGCAGTTGTGCGACTTCGTTCACATATCACGATTCCTTCAAAAAAATATTATTTTTTTGATACAAATTTTGGATAAAATCATTTGTTTTGGCGGCACTAACGCTGAATAGTTTGAAAGATCTGAGACAAGAGTCAACCAAAATTTCGATAGTTCTTTTCGGCCACTTAAGACCTCGTACGCATCTCGGGAATGCTGTCCCTTGGGTTTGCAGAGGCGTTACCGTCTCAGAAGAGGCTTATGGCCATGTTCAAAACATGATTTTACTAGATGACTTGTATCAAATCGAATAAGTCGATTGAATCCTCTTTTATAAGCTCTTTGAAGCAATTTCATACTACACCTTTGAGCAACAAGGGGGAGGCAAAAGGATCGTTGAAAATTTATCTCTATTTCTTGGTGGGTTCGACATGATAAAGCAAAAATTCCGCCGCCTTTCTTTGGAGGACTGATCGGATTGGACGAGCTAATCCTGAGTAACTCATGAGATACTTTGAAACACCGCTTATTTATACGTTTTATTGGCCCCCGCTGCACGAAACCGTGGATGAATTTATTCAAATTCTTATTTTTTTTTAGACTTATTGCATCTGCAAGGCAACCAGAGAAGCGTAACTTGCCGGTTATGATACACTTGCTTCAGCTAAAGGTGCCGCGGAACGCTAAAGTTTTATAGAGCTACTATTACAACGGCTATTAAAATTTAGAAGGACTCTGCTGAGCTGGTGGTTATCCTCAGGAAATCTTTAAAAGTGAAGAGTTTCATATAGATTACTAAACTCTCAGCTTCGTTACAAAAAGAGTATCTATGGATGGTTACAGTTGAAAGTTTCAGATTTCAGACTCAATAGCTTGACCAAACTTACCTCGAACAGCAAAATTAATCTTTTTTGTTCTCACGTATGAGCGGTTGATACCTTCATTGATATTGGTAGAAAAGTTCTTGATTGTACTTCATCGCTCAGAAGTCCTTAGGTAATCCCATATCAGACGTTTGACCGACCCAGAAATGAATATGCTTCGATCTTGGCTGCGGTTCCTTGTATACCACTACCAAATTTCTGAGGATCATATGGCAACTGTAGTATTACTATTATTTTCGATATTTAGTCTTTTTCCATACGCTATTAAATTTTCGATTGCTCGCACGGAAAAATTATGTTTCGGGGATTTTAATCAATTTTTTTCAAAGACATAGTTTACAATGTAAAATAAATATATGAGGCCAACCACATAGTGACTTAATATAATAATGCGGTTCAAGTTGAATTCCTCATGTTTAGCCCAATATTCTATCAAATGAATTTCATGCTGATTGCTCGACTATTAGTCATCGAAGCATGAACCAACGGCTGTATATCTGTGATCTAACTATTGGTCAATTCACAAGAACTCTTTCCCAAAGAAAGAGTTTTTGACGTGATATCCAATTTGGAGATATTAAAAACACTTCTTGCGTTTGACGCGAATCTTCTAAAGAATCTGAAGCATGAGTAGGTGCATTTTTGTGACGGAAACAAGTTATTTGAGAAGTCAAGATGCATGAGCATGAAATTCCGAAAAATTCGTTACATAGCTAACGTCACTTTCTGCAGTACAATATCTTGTGCCCCCCGAAGAAATCAGCAGCTGATGCTAAACGAGGTGCATGTGGAGGGAAAAATTTACTGCGAACTAGATCAAATACTTCTGCCCTTGAAAATTCCGAACAGGGTACTGACAATTTCTACTTTCCGAAATTTGTAAAAAATGATTCAAATTTTCATTTGTCTATAAAATCTTTTGATTGATAGAGCATTTTTCCGTTATGAACAATCAATGTTTTGATTAACTTTCTATATTGTGAGCTCAATATTCTTGTCTGAGGGGTGGTCGAATTTGCAATCCCTTTTCAATTCACCAGTATGTCATTTATTGTATACAAATTAAATGGGGCCAAGGTGGATTTCTTGGAAATTTGACTTTGCAAGAATTAAGTTCGACTTGGAAACAAAAATGTCTATATTTTCATAGAAATATCAATGATAAAAAATGCACACAAGCGACGCCGGGTAGACCTTGACTAATAAAAGATGAAAGTTGGTATTTCGTTCCAAAATTATGTTGATTGAAGGGAAGAATTCTGAGCTGGACTAAAACACTTACCACTTTACTGTGGGGAATTCATGAATGATAGTGCAAGTTGAAATTTTCACACCTAATGAATAGATAACGATAAATCATAAAAACTGGTTGGAGACCGTCTATCCAGGCAGTATCTTGACACACTGTGTTTGCTCTCTAGCTCAGGATTGTTTCATTTGAACAGTGTCTAAGGGAGCGTTCCCACTGGGCCTCACAATTTTCGATATCAATTTCCTTAATAATAAAAAGACCTCAATTAAATCATCGCGAGGCTTTGAATTCCAATATATTGAAATTTCCAACGTACCACAAATAAGTTTTATCTATTGGTTATTAAGAATCGAGGGACTAGTGATTACTCTTTTCAAGTTGAGTTACCCAGATCATGGCGTCGAAATTATCCTCGACATTTGATAGGTAAGCCGAAGGATATTTTAGAATAGATTACTGCAGGGATGCAAAAAATAGCAGCACCGGAAAGATTTCGAACTAATATTGTGTTTCGTGGCATATATTATTTAATTGATTGCTATCTTTATTTCCTAATTAATTTTGTGAATAAAGAGCAGTAAAGAAAACCGTTAAAATTTAACGGCACGAAAGTGCTTTGTCTAGCTTTGTCTAGCTTTGTCTAACTTTGTCTAGCCAGCGAAAAAAAATAAACGCAAAAGCACAATCGGAAGCGTTCCGAAATTTATTAGTTTCGGTTCCCCTACATTATCTAGTCTAATGCGATTTTATTTTCTAAGCTGGCAGTATTATTAATTGTTAGAAGTATGGGAAGATCTAGAAGCTTAGGGGCGCAGCCTGGCTAAAGAGTCTTCCATTGCCAGTAAAGGCGTAGGTCGAAAATTAATTGTTTCAACTGCCGCTCTGTACTTGAGGGGAGGTACTGATTCATTAATATCTAATCAACCCCACATTGGATATTCGGGGCTCGAAGTCTATCAGTGATAGTGCTCAAATTCTTCATAATAGCATCGGCACCAAAGCCCGCACACTTCGGTGATGTGTGATAAATAATATTTTATGCTCCCACCTTAATCTGAAATAATGCTTGTTGGGTTAGTAGTTTATTCATGCGCGGTATCTGCTTGGGTGGGTTTAGTGCATTGATAAATTGACTCATTGCGTCAATGTTTCTGCACTTGAATTGGAAACTAAGAATACCATGCGAACATCGTTAGCTTCACATAATATCCGTCTTCTTCGAACCGATTTTCGCTAGTTTTCGTGGGGAATGGAAAAGAAAGTTGATTCATATACAGAGGCGAAGTAGGAAATAAACTTAACTATGTACTGAATTGTAGGACTGCAATGCAAATTTGAATGCCTGAACTCTCACTAAATGGTTATAGGGTCCAAAATTGATGTTTTTCACAAATGAAAACCTCAGACCGCCTAAATGCATCAAATTAGTCGATGCAGAGGTTAAATCCGAGAAGATTAGATTCCTGAAATTCATCAAGGGATTTTATATGTACATTTGGCTGACTAATTTCTCCTCAGACTTGTGTTTACCCTATACAGTACTTGACTTAAAAAACGCCAGGTTACTTTTTTGCAGCCACGCGAGTAGAAAATTTACCAGTGCGCAAAAAATAATATTGATGCATAACCCTACGTGTGATCCGACGACAAGTAGAGGCTTCTATTTGTAGCAAGACGTATGTTTGTTTTTCACGGCGTAAAAAAGTGCTCTCAAAATGTTTTCGTCTCTTTTCTGCTCTACTCGAATACTGGTAGTATCTGTTACCTATTTTCTCCCCTTTGCTAGCCTTTACTTTTGTGAGATCAACGGTTCGGAAATCACAAATACCAAAAATGAGAATATGCATAAAAAGTATGAATCAAAACCTGAACAATATTGGGTATCCTTCCGGCAGAAGCTATACGGCTTCTTCGTGTACATGTCACAATTCTATACATAGAATATTATTTTCTTACTCTGGGATTTGATCATCAAATATAGCTACAGTTTGCATCTATGTGGTTTGAAGAATCCGAGACAAGAATAATTGATAGAAGATTTGATTGTTCTTCT
The DNA here is from genome assembly GCA_030568515.1 of Suhomyces guaymorum. Taxonomy (NCBI): domain Eukaryota; kingdom Fungi; phylum Ascomycota; class Pichiomycetes; order Serinales; family Debaryomycetaceae; genus Suhomyces; species Suhomyces guaymorum. Next base: position 6,687 of record JAJMGD010000003.1, read on the forward strand.
CGACTAGTTGAGATCTCGGATGCATCTCGGATTTGTTGTCCTTTCAAGTTACATGTAGTTGTGTGACGTCGCTCCATTTTATGTAACTTGTATGAAATATAGTTCGATCGAAGTCTCTTGAACAAGCTCTAGCGAATTTTTCGAAGCCATCTAGTTTGAAAGGGAAAGCAAAAGGATCGTTGTAAAATTACTTCTATGTTTTAGTCGAATCGTAATGCAAAAGACTGGTCCCTTGATTCAAGTGGACTAATCGGACTTAAAGAACTTATCCCGAGTAAAGTACTCTGGATTTCAAAGGACCGCTTATTTATACGTTTTATTGACCTTTACATTTAGAGACCAGAGATTTATATATTCGAATTGTTATTTTTTAGACACACGGTATCTGCAAGGCAAGCCGAGAAGCGCGAGTTGCCGGCTATGATGGATCTACCTAAAATATAGGGGCAGCGGAACCTGAAAGAGCTACTGCTGCAGTGGTTCGTCAATTTTAGAAGGATTTTGCCGAGCTAGTGCTTGTTTTTCGAAGACTTTTCAGAACGGTGAGTCTTCGTATAGATTACTAAACTTTCATTCCAAAAAGATAATTGGTGGATGTTCCCAATTGGAGTTTTAGCTTCTATTATTGATATTTTGACTAAGTTTACCTTTAACGACGATATCAATCGTTTGGCCTCTTACGCATTGGTGAAAAAATTCTCGATTGCTCTTCATCGCTCAAAAGTTCCTTAAGTTATCTAATATCAGAGTTTGGACCGACCCGGACTCGAATATGCTTCGAATACGATCTTGAGTTAGATTCCAACTATAGAACTATCCAATTTCTGATGACAACTCAATCATACTATTGTTTTCATTATGCGTTTTTCTTTTATGAACTCTCCAAATTTACTTGTCAGCATAGGAACGCTAATCTCAGTAGATTGAATACCATTTTTTCAGAAAAATACAAAACTTACAATTTGCACTTAATATCTGTAAACCACATAGCGGCTTAATTTTATTGGATGGTTCAGGTTGCATCGACTCATTTATTGCCAAATAATACAGAATCATATTAAATAAATTATATCCTGCCTACTCGAAGAAGTATCATACTAATCATCTAACAAAGATGCAGCGGCCATATACCCGTTCAACTATCATTCCATATAACATAAATCAGTATATCATTACGCAGGAAAGAGCACTTGACTTTCTATCCAATTTGCTGATATTCGAAACACTTCTTGCGTTTGATCGCGAATCTTCTACATCATCTGAAAACTGAATAGGTGCATTGTGAATTAGCGGACATAAGCTATTTGGGACGTCAAGATGCATGAAATTTCCAGAAACTCTTTGCATGGTTAAGCGTATATCCTGCAGTATAAAATTTTGTGCTTACGAAGGAATCAACGCGCGTTGCTGAGCAAGATGGAGCGCAAGTTGACTTCCTGCAGCGTAATATTTCAAGCTCCCGCAGAAATCAGCGTCTGTTCCTAAACGAGGTGGACGCGCATGCGTGACTTCTTGCAGCATGGGCTGGGGGCTGTTGCTAAACGAGGTGCATCTGGAGGTAAAATTTTACTGCGAAGTAGAACACATGATCCCAGCCTTGATAATATTGAAAATGGTTTTGATGATCAAAATCTACGGTCGGAATTCTGCAAAGAATGATTTAACTTTTCACACGTCTATGAAATAATGATAGAGCATTATTTCGTTATGAACAACGAATAATTTGATCGGCTCTCTATATTGTAAGCTCAGTATCCTTGTCAAGTGTTTGATCAACAATCCCCTATAAGTCAATTCTAATTCCCCAGTATGACATTTATCGGAAGTGTTTGCAAATTAAATGGCCTCAAGGTGAATTCTAACTAATATCGTTTTTCGTTGCATAATAATATGAATTTTTTGCGATCTTTATTTTTTAAGTACTTTTTAAATAGGGAGAAGCAGAGGAAGCCGTCTAATCTTAACAGCACAAGAGAGCTTTATCTAGCCAGTGATAAAAAATAAACACAAAAGCACAATCGGAAGCGTTCCGAAATTTATTAGTTTCGGTTCCCCTAGTCTACTGCGATTTTATTTTCTAAGCTGGCAGTATTATTAATGGTTAGAAGTATGGGAAGATCTAGAAGCATAAGGGCGCAGCTTGGCTAAAGAGTCTTCCATAGCCAGTAAAGGCGTAGGTCGAAAATTAATTGTTTCAACTGCCGCTCTGTACTTGAGGAGAGGTACTGATTCATTAATATCTAATCAACCCCACATTGGATATTCGGGGCTCGAAGTCTATCAGTGATAGTGCTCAAATTCTTCATAATAGCATCGGCACCAAAGCCCGCACACTTCGGTGATGTGTGATAAAAAGTTATTCATGCACCATCAAAACCTTAAATGAAGCTTGTGGGGTTAGTAGTTTATTCATGTGCGGCATCTACTTGTCTTGAGTGCATTGAATAATTAACTGACTCATCGCGTTAACGTTTCTGCCCTCGAATTGGATATGAAGAATGTCAGTTCTTGGCGAAGATTCACATAAACCTACTTGTGATTGTCTTTGGGTCTGCATAATGTCCGCCTTATTCGTGCACAATTTTCGCCAAAGAGACGCATGAGGAATAGTTGATGACCAGACAGGTATCATACTACGAAGATGCATGACTCTGGGCACGGAATCTTCTTGTTTAGGTGCTCGAGTAGGAGAGCTCCTTGAAGTTTGTGACATGAATTCTAAAGCTTTCCTCCAAACAACCGGATTTCCGCAAGTTTTCGAATGCGCATTAAGTTCGATCACTTGCATATGTCAGCGCAGACATTCTCTGTTGGCGTATACGAGTTCTGATCAGTCATCTAGGAGCAATAAATTATCGAGTACAAAGAGAGGAAGTTCAGAACCTTTTTGTTGATCTTACTATTCTCTTGGCTAAGCTTATAGCTAACCTTCATTTTAGACTGGAAATAAGTAGACGAACCCAGCTTCCCGCTGCATAATAAAATAGAGAAATATAAGTGGTCTATCAATTAGTGCGGACCTTGAGATCTGCACAACAATTTCAACTAATGCATTCTTTCATGCAGTAAGGAATTGTTGAATTTCAAGAGTCAGGAAAATGATATGGGTATGCCGATTTTATTAGGCTAAAATTTTGCAAGGTGTTCTCAGGTCAAATGGTCAAAATGACACCACAATACTCTACGTTGTGACAATTTGACTAGTCAATCTCAGAAAAATTGAAGATTTTCATGAGTTCCTTTCTTTGCTGCCGATGAACAGGCATGGATGGCAATTTCTTCATTAGAACTCATGACCCACCACAAGAACCTTAAGGAATCGATTTGTTTCTTTCGAACGTACTTTTAAGATGTGCATTTGAAAGACCCTCATAGTACTTTAGCGTTTGTTAAAAGTTCTCATCTATTAGCGTCAAATCTGGTCATAAAATACTTAAAGACCTCGAGAAATCGTATTTTCATTTTAAGTAGAGGTTGATTCGTCTCATACTGATTCATAAGTGCAAGGAAGCAATCAACGCAAGCTTATTACGTGAATCTTTATCTTCTCATTTCCAGTAATTCACGAGACCTTTGGTAAAATTGAAACTATTTGCTGTTGGACAAAAGCGATACTCGAAGATACCAAAAGCAAGATGATCTTGACCAAGTCATGAATTCAAAGAATTTAAAACTTTAAGTGAGTGGTGGGTCTTTTTTATACTAAGGTTCCCTTTTTTTCGAAATTTGAGGATATACGGTGGGATATTTTTTGTCAAGATTATCTCACAATCTATTCACATTAACTTGATTATTTGGCAGCAAGCGTCAGCAAAGGCATATCTGCCTAAAGTTTTGTCTCTCAAATATGTTGTTCTATTTCAATTTTCCTTAATTTGAAAGAGTTTCGCAAGCTTATCAAATTCACCTTTTGGCATTCACATACTAAAAATTAAAGTTTTGCGATCGGAAACCGGCTGCGAAAAAATTACGTTGAACTAGAAATCATTAATGCGGATATGTATTAGATTCAAAATAGGCTCATTTTTAATCAGAAAGGGCTATAACACATTCAATAACAAAGTGATTTCAAGAAGAACCTTCGGCTACAATTTTATTCAAAAGATATCTGACCTGAGTCTTCTCGCTTGCAGTAGCAATGTGATCATCGGAGTACAAATGGATCAAATAGAACAAATAAGTGGTATCATTCAACAGATAAATAACCGCTTTGTTATGCATTTTGACCGGGATATCAACAGATTGATGTTTTTGCTAGGCTACTTTATGTAATTGTTGAATCTAAACCTATGGTGAGACACGAGGTTGTGGATTTCATCTCCAATTACTGTTTGAGCATTGCCTGCATGCAAAAATGTCACCAGCTTGTCCAAAATGTTTAGCGACAATAGCATATTTACCACTGATGTTTTTTTGTTGTTAAAGTGGGTTTTCGTGTTCTTTCTCTCCGCAAATAACTTCATGATCGGAAGATTTGAGAGCAAGACCATATTCTCGTCACCTTCTTCATTTGCACTTTGTGTACTCAAGAGTGATCTGATCTCTAAATGTTGGTGGCGTTAGAAGTTTGATTATCCGTGCGGAACTAGCAAGATTAGTTTCGTCCCTACGTCGATTGAAGGATTTGAGAAAACAATTTCTTCAAAATTCTTCAATTACACCCCGTCAGCTCAAGACTTGAATTGAAGGATGATTCAATTCATTCAAGCCATCATCGAAAATTTGATCACTATTCTTTCGAATTTTATTGCCATCATAATAGGCACCGCTCAATTTTGATCTTGTGCAGGGGTCAATATCGCGATACGAGGAAAAATTTTGAAAGCTAAGTCCATGGTTCCAGCGTGGTATATCAACGGCAAAGCTTGTGTTTCCTGTGTTTACTTGGAAGAATAAATCCTTAAGGAGCATCAAACCAAGACGAAAAATGGAAAATGAGGCATTCTGGTTAAATAACTTTACGGCAAGCAAGATTCTTTTTCTTCAACTTCAAGAAACGATTCAAAGTTTAATTTAATCACTGACCTATTAATCTCCAGAAAGTTTGCGATAGTGACTAGACTGGGCCTTCAGAAATTAATTCGTTTATTGCTGATCCACAACCGTCTAGACACCATTGCGCTAAAATTTCACCCCTTCGTTTCCACTCAATGGTCAAGGGTGATTCAGTCTAGCAGATAATACATAAGAATAATCGAGACTCATTTAGTGTTTCTATTCGAATCTCAGCCGCGATCAACATTGTACTACATAAAAAACTTGTACGGGTTTAGGAACTGATGACCCGCATCAAAAACGAGAAACAAAAGCCAATAAATTGAAAATACCAAGAGATCTACAACATCAATCGCCGCAGTATTTTGACAGAAAGTTAATAAATTGTTATCTCGCAAAATAATTTTTCGATTCCAAGCTTTATTCCAAGCCCCGAAGCGCACTCCTCATTAGATGGATGTCGCGCTCATAGATTGCGCAAAGTAATATATAACGCGACATCAATTCTAAGTTATGGCCCCAAGTAAGCAAATAAGTGGCATTATCAGAGGTCCTCGAGAATACGAACACATTAGTTGCGGGAGTTTCCTTGGATCTTCTTCTGGTAGATGGAGCTTTATCCTCACCACGATACTTGCCGAACCTGTCGATGCCTGAAATCGTAATTTCGATGTTGGGCGTGTGGTCTAGTGTTCAATAAAGGCCAAAAGCAGTATCATCCGCTAGTAGTTGTGCTGGGGTTATAAAGTCTGTTTTAAACTTCCTAGGTGTACAGATAAAACCCCAATTATAACCAAGCTTTAAGCCCTTTACCTCTTGGCCGCGACCCCGCTATCTACAGACTTGCCCGGCGTCAGCCTTGCGCGCTTGCCTGATTTGGAAGTTACAATGCGCATCCATTTCCGTTGATAGGCTGCGTCCCGCCCAAATGTGCCCCGAGAGCGGCTGTGGATGGAGTTCAGCTGTTCCGGCTCCGGTTATCTGAACGAATAAGCTATGAAAAGTGAGTTCTACCAGAAGAGCAACCAATCAGGGTTAATTACGCCCTTTACCGCAATTTTTCCTCGAAAAATCGGTTCCCAGTGCCGATTTTTCAAAACCTTTTTTGGCACCCAGCCGCTATCTGAAAAGAAATTTCACGTTATCAGTAGATATGAAGCAGCTACCCCATATCCGGCACATCAATAGAATTCCAGTAGCATATATAGCGCAGCGCATCCGCACCATCGGAGGTCCTCATCGCAGTTTCATGACCACAGTATGAGCGGTGTTGCTTCCCCCAACCGATCTCTTCGCCAGGTCAAATCAGTATCGCAAGTTCACGTCGATGACTTGCCCATTACATCCATACTATCGAACCAAGGCATCACGATTCATGTTGACCATGAGATCGATGAGGATGAAGCCATGGTCTTGGCTATGGGTTACAAGCAGGAGTTCAAGCGTGAGTTCTCGTTATGGACCATTTTCGCAGTCTCCTTCTCGGTGTTGGGTCTTTTACCCTCCATTGCTGCTACCTTCGACTACCAACAATTGGTGGTGGGTATAAGTCCAGTGCCATGGATCGTGGCAACTATCTTTGTCACCAGTGTATCCATGTCGCTTGCCGAGGTGGCCTCTGCTTTCCCGGTGTCATCTGGTACTCCCTACGCCGTGTCTCAGTTGGCACCCGATAACTGTAAGGTTTTTCTCACTTGGCTTACCTGTTGGTCCAACTGGTTGTGTCAGATCACAGCAGCGCCTTCTGTCAATTATAGTGGTGCTTCCATGATTCTTGCTTTGGTCAGCTACAATATGCCTGGCTTCAAAGTCACCGCTGGTAAGGTGTACGGGGTCACCACCGCCATCAATATCGTCCATGGGGTTATCAGTTCGTTGCCCACCAAGACTTTGGCCAGCTTCAACTCATTGGGTACTACTGTCAACATCATCTTCTTGATTATTGTGTTCGTGATCATCCTTGCTGGCAATGATAGACTTAACATCTACGACGGTACAATCCCCAAGTTCAACACCAACAGTGTGGCATGGTCCTTTGACAACTTGACCGACTTCCCGCTTGGAATCGCCTTTCTCATGTCTTTCTTGGGTGTCATCTGGAGTATGAGTGGTTATGACTCGCCATTCCACCTTGCTGAAGAATGTTCCAACGCTGCACTGGCTGCGCCAAAGGCCATCATTCTCACCAGCTCTGCCGGTGGTCTTGTTGGTTTCATTTTCATGATTGCCATTTCATACACGCTTGTGGACTTGAAACAAATCATGGACGATCCCCAAGGCTTGGGCCAACCTTTCGTGTCTTATCTCACGCAAATCGTCAAGAAAAAGCTCGTGAATGCCGCCACTTCCTTGACAATCGTCTCGTCTTTCTTCATGGGTTGCTCGTGTATGCTTGCGGCTTCCAGAGTGACTTTTGCTTACTCAAGAGATGGCCTTTTCCCCTTGTCAAAATACTGGAAAATTGTCAGTCCTATGACCAAAACGCCAATCAACGCAGTTTGGATTAACTTGGCTATCAGTCAGCTTCTTCTTTTATTGATGTTTGCCGGTGATGTCGCCATTGGGGCTATCTTCTCTGTCGGAGGTATTTCCGGGTTTGTTTCTTTCACCGCACCTACCTTTCTTAAGATCACCATTTCTAGACACAAGTTCAAGCCTGGCCCTGTCAACTTGGGACGCTGGTCAACTCCCGTTGGAGCTGTTTCCGTCGCATTTGTCACGCTTATGGTACCTATCTTGTGTATGCCATATGTCAGAGGGAAGGACTTAACCCTCGACCAAATGAATTGGACTGCGCTCGTTTACTTTGGACCCATGCTTCTTGCAACTATCTATTACTTCATCTCTGCCCGCAACTGGTATGTGGGACCCAAGAGTAATGTCGACGAAGGGGACTTGGTGTATGGTGAGACTTATCAAGAGTACGAGGGCCAAGAAGTTGAAAAGATCTCTGAAACACCCAAGGATCTTCTTGAATCAGACTAGGATCAATAGATCTGTATTTATTTGAATGTTACGTATTGTTATTGGGACCAACCGTTCAATCAGTATCCTTCGTTTATCTGGTATGACCACCCATTATCCTCTATTCATATTAACCCTCCATTTACGGTAAATTCTTCCGTTTGGATAACCCTCTAATTTTGGGAATAAACCTATCGTTTTCTAAAATCAGCCACCATTATTTGAATGAAACCTTTCATTTTTATCGTTACAATTCTAATTCTCTCACTGACATATCTCTCTCTCCTTAGTTTAATTGAAACAACTCAATGTAGAGCTACTAAAACAGTTCTCAATCCTGCATTTGACTCAGAATCTCTCATTACTCTTCTTAGGAGGTTTTACTCAATAACTAAATCTAACTTCACAAATAGCTCGAAACTGACATTTACATTCTGCTCCAGAACTAAACTCTCTGTCACACTTTAAGCTAAGAGCACTCTTTCCTTACAACACTTCAGTACTACCCTTGGGACTGATTCTCTCCAAATTATTGCAGCCACTTTCAGATAATGTCGCTTACGTAATCAACGAATAAATGACGCTCACGTAAGTACGATCTGTTGCAAACCTCATCGAGACACATTCACCTTCACCAATCATGAACAGAGGATACCACAGCAGACAGGACGACCGGTCAACGTGTACTTTCTACACCAAGATAGGAGCATGCCGTCACGGTGAAAAGTGCTCGCGAAAACACATCAAACCAACCACATCCAAGACCGTCATACTATCGAACCTCTACGAGAATCCAAAGCTCAACAAAAACGAGGAAGAGTTCAACCCCAAGCAACTACAGGAATATTTCGATCAGTTCTACAAGGATGTGTTCGTCAGATTCTCGAACATAGGGAAGATCGCGGCGATGGTGGTGTGTGAAAACGAGAACAACCATTTGAACGGAAATGTTTACGTCCGTTTCGGTAGCATCGAAGAGGCGAATGACGCGACCGATATGCTCAACCAAGAGTGGTTTAACGGTAGACCAGTGCATTGTGACTTATCGCCAGTGGAGAATTTCGTGGAAGCAAACTGCAGAGCACACGACGACAATACATGTACCAGAGGAGATCATTGCAACTTTATGCACGTAAGGCGACCTACCAAGACTCTCGAAGATCAGTTATTCAAATCACAGCAGAAAAGTTATCTTTTGAAAAAGCTCGAAGAGGCCCAGCAACTGTTGGCCCCTAAACCTACGGTGGAACCAGCAACTGTAGCGGAACCAGAGCCAGAGCCGGTAAGCAGCGAGGCGAAGGAAGTCACCACTAACGTGATTCAACAGTTATTTGCATAGTCATCATCACTTGAAGAGAAATAACTCAAAATCAAAGATAAATCAAACTCGAAGGGAATAAATCAAACTCAAAGAGTGACAAATCAAAAAACAAGAGTAATTCCAAACTCACAGAGATAATTAAACTCAAAGAATAAACCAATCTCAAGGAGTACTAACAAACTCTTGAAGTAGCTAATTAGGTACGATAACGGTAATAAACACTCTTAAAACTCATTTCACCATGTAGAAAGTCTGCAATCACTATACGAGTAGAACTCCTAAGCATTCTCAAATTAGTGGGGTAGCTCTCGTAGTGCTCATACCGCGATGCGCTCTATTCAGACACAATCCCGCGTTCCACCGCTTCCGAGGACGCATTCGAAAAGAGCACCTGCCAGTTATAATTACACCCATTAGAGTCCATCCTAATTAAATAGGTAGCAAAATCCAGTTATAAACGTATATACCTTATGTAAAAACTCTTCTAATCAAATATTCCCTCCCGTTCACCCTACAACTCTTCCCATTACCCTCTAATTATCTCATTCACCGACTTCTTTATCTAAAGCCGGTATCGCTATCGAAAAATTGCTAGTCGCAGCACACATATCAGATGCGTGCATTTGTGCCAATACCTAGTTCCAGAACTTACCCAGCTTTGTTAGACGTTCCCCTAGATACCCAGAGCGTCCTGTCCGTGCTACTTGCCTGTCCATTTGTGCTCAAATCGGCCGTTTCAGCCTGACCGAAAAATGTTCAGATTAGTGTCCTGTCGCTTGTTTCCAACACCCGCCAAATTGGCGGTACCGAGAATCGCAACAGCAAATTGGTCCTCAAGAACATTCCTGTTTAGCTCCATCCAACGTCAAAAACAGCCCCCAAAAATGTCCAATCCTTCGACAGGTCCCACGCCCCAGGTGGGTCACCAGCATTCTCATGATCAGTCTCCTGATTCCCATAGCCATTCCCATGAGGAATCCCACGAGTCCCACAGTCACTCTCATGATTCCCATGGTATGCTCTCGCATACCCACTCCCACCACCAACCCAATGAGCTCTTGCAGGCCAATGCGCTGTCGATCTTGTCCAACCCGGCCGTCAGAATCACCTGGATCGGTCTTTTGGTCAACGTGGCCATGGTTGTTTCCAAGGGTTTTGGTGGTGTTTACTTCCATTCTCAGGCATTGATTGCCGATGCCATCCATTCGGTGTCAGATATGGTCGCTGATTTCCTCACATTGGCCACCGTCAATGTGGCGGCCAAGGTGGGATCGCCCACCCACTTCCCTTTGGGATACGGTAAAATCGAAACTGTCGGTTCGCTTCTCGTTTCTGGAGTTTTGCTCTTCGCCGGTATCTCCGTCGGTTGGTCTTCTCTCTTACAGATCTTCGAATTCACCTTACCTTCATATCTCTACGATTACGTGGCCACGATCCAAATCGGCCATTCCCACAGTCATGGCGCCGCCCCCGCCAATTCTTCATCGGGACACAGCCACAGCCATTCCCATTTGGGTTCTGCAGAAGAATCTGTGCCAGTAGTGAGAGAAACCGCCAATATCAACGCCGCCTGGTTGGCTGCTGCTTCCATCGTTGTCAAAGAATTACTCTTCAGAAAGACAATGCAAGTTGCGGTGAAAACCAACTCCAAAGTGCTAGTTGCGAACGCTTGGCATCACAGAGTGGACTCGTTGACAGCAGCCGTTGCTTTGGTGACTGTCACCGGTGGTGTGATGTTCAACGTTGCCTGGCTCGATTCTATTGGTGGATTATGTGTATCGTTGTTGATTATCAGAGCAGGCTGGGGAACCTTCAAGCAATCCTGGTTTGAAATGATCGATAGAGGTGAAAAGCCAGGTGATGAAACTTACGATAAAGTCTCTGGAATCGTGAAAACTGAGGTCGAAGAAAATTTGAGCGGCTTTTCTGTATCTGAGTTATCTGTGATGACTTCTGGAGCCAATACCAACGTCTACTTGACTTTGAAAACATCTGACTCGTACACTTTGAAGGAGTTGAACAAAGTGGAACAGAAATTCGAAGATTTGATCAAAGCTGATGATAAGTTCATCCGTAACGTTTACGTCAAATTCCAACACTCAGAATAAGTAAGAAGAAGACACTCAAATTCCAATACTGAGAGTAAGCATATTCTCATATGCTACTATTTCAAAAATTCACTGTGAGTGACATCGGAAAAAGACACGCTTATGGGTGGACACAATAGAAACCCTTAGATAGACTCGCAGTCATGTTATCAAATGACCGAGATTAAGTCTCCATTATGTTATCAAATTACCAGACCAAGATTCAATTATAAATACTGAGATCTGGTCTCGATTATGTGGATATGAATTGCTAACTTTAGCGTATTTATTTGTATATACAAGATAAAAGTATTATGATCTATACACATCATTTCTTAAATTTTTTTGATGGTAGTTATGATTCTATGCACATCATTCTTAGACTTTATAGTGATTTATTTGTATATACAAGATAAAAGTTTTATGATCTATATACATCATTGGACTTTTTGATAGTAGTTATGATTCTATACATCATTTCTTAGACTTTTTGGATTTCTTTGGTTGGTCGCCCTCGATGAACTTTAAGATATCATCCACCGACTTGGAGGCGATCTCAGGGTTAGAAACAGCAATCTTCTTACCGTTCTTGCCCTTTTTCTTACCTTCGACGCTCTTTGGGGTTTGCACAGGCTGCTTCTTAGCTTGCTTGGCAATCTGCTTTTGTTGCTTCTCTTGCACCTCAAGGAACTCGAGATACTTGGCAATACTTCCAGAGTACTTGGAAGCTTGTCTAGTCAAGAAGTCATCAGGACCAAGCACCTTGGTGAAAATGTCCTGGGCAATAGTGAAGAAGTCCAAGGACTCCTTGAATTTGCCAGAGTTCAAGAAAAGTAAAGCAGAACTGTAGTAGATACTACCGGTCAATTGAGAGACTGGACCGTTGGTCTTGATAGACAATCCTAAGGCCTCTTCTAATAACTTACCGGCAGATGGGTACAACTTGACCCTGGTCAAGCTATCGGCCAAGTTAGTCAAAGTAGTGACCAAAGTTGGGTGATCTCTACCGTAGACAGTGGACCAAATGTTGATGGCTTGCTTGTACAACTTCAAGGAGTTGACAAGCTCCAAGTTGGAGGACTCGTAGAAACCAGAGTTCATGTAAGCGGAAATGGTATCGTATGAGTCGAAACCGGTGGTTCTTTCGGCCAAAATGATGGCTTTACGGGCCAAAACAGCGGCTTGGTATTCCAATCCGATGTCAGCGTAAACTTGGGAAATCAAGCCGAAAAGCTTGGCAGTTTCTGGGTGGATGATACCGTACAATTGTTCTTGAATGTTGATCAATTCGTTGAGCAAAGAAGCACCAGTTTCTTTATCACCTTGGAAAATGTGAGCTCTGGCACTTTGGAAAATCTCGTCGATCAAAGAGGACTTGTAGCCAGAGTCCTTGATGAGAGGAACAAAGTTCACGATATCTTCAGCGACGAAGGTAGAAGAACGAGCAACAACCTTGGTGGTAGCCACGGAAACGGCGGCCTTCTTCTTGTTCTTCTTGGACTTGGTGGTTTCGATAACTTGAGATTCCACAGCCAAAGAGTCCTTGATCTTCTCAAAGTCTTCCTTGGTGAAAGCGTAGTCTTGGGACTTCCATTGGATACCGAACTTGATGGCAATTTCTCTCAACAATTGGACTGGGTGGATCAAGGATTCGGTCCAGCCTTCAGGCAAAGTGTATCTGAATCTCAAGAAAACCTCCTTCTCGATCAAAGAGAAAACGTCTTCACTGGTCAATTGAGTCCATTGCAAACCGGCCTCGTCAACAAACTCTCTGAGAGTTTCATCGATGACAGCTTCTGGAGTCTTGGTGATGTCACTGGCCAACAAACAGTTGTGGAAGTGGGCGACAAAAGCTGGGACCAAAGTCTCTGGAATGTTAACGGAAAGCTTACGCAAAATGTGCTTGACAGATCTGGCAATCATTTCTTGAGTAGCAAGTCTGTAAAGAGTGTTGTAGTTGGCGAGCACTGGTTGGAAAGTACCCTTGGTTTGTTCAGGCTCTGGGGTTTCTTCCTTTTCCTCATCCTTCTTTTCCACACCGTCCTTCTTTTCCTCAGCTTCCTTCTTGGCTTTCTCGTCTAATTCCTTTTGTCTTTGTTCAGCGAGTTCAACGTTCTCCTGCATCTTTTGTTCTTCTTCTTGAACAACTTGGTTTCTCTTGGCCAAGGCTTGTTCGGCAAGGTAACCCAAGTATCTCAAGTTGATACCCAACTTGTGCAAGGATTCACTCAAGTGCTTACCGTCAAATGGAGCCACTTGGGATGGGAATTCGGCCAAGAATTCTTCAATCAAGGTTTCCTTGATGAACTTAGACAAAGTTCTGACTTCTTGTTGGTCTTCCTTCTTTTCTTTAAGTCCTGAGAAGGCATCTGGGTTGAAGACAGCCTTATCGGTTGGCAACTCAATTTGGGCCTTTTCTTCTTCACTCTTGCCTTCTTTGTCCATCTTGGCAGTTTCTTCCTTGATGTAGTCGGAGATTTGTCTCTTCCAGTACTCGGCAACAGCTTCGTGTCTGATAAGAGCTTCTCCGTGTGGGTAAGAGGTTTCATTAGAAGCATCGAAATGGGCTTCGATAAACTCGATATCTCTTGGACTGGTTCTGTATAAGTCCATGATATATTTACGGCCATCGGTACCCTTGACACCCTTGGTGTCCTTGGACACCACGAGCTCACCGTCAGACTTGATTCCACCAGCCAATTCGACAGTGTGAGGCTTCATGTGGAAAGTTTCAGCCACCTGCTTCAATGGCTCGGTGAAAGAGTCGTCTCTCAAAATGGAAGTATTGTCACTAGACAAACCATAGACAACCTTTTCGTCAACTTCGTTTTCGCTACTTTGGTTGAAAATACCAGGAACTGGAGCTTGACACACCACTCTCTTACCCATGAAGTCAACAATACAGGTCACCAAACTGTAGATACCAGCCGCATCCACTCTGTTCAAGACCTTGATGGAAGCCAAGTCCTTGGAGGAAGCGTATCTGGAGGCCTCGGCACCACCGGTGGTATCGAACAAGTCGACAGTGGTAGCACCCGAGGTGTAGAAAATACCGTTTTTCAAGTAAATTTGCTTGTCGGCCTCTTCGTTAGGGTTCATTGGGGTCAAATTACCCTTGATGATGTTGATAGCGGTTTCACTGGCAAACTTGGTGAAATCGGCCAAAGTCTTGTGAATGAGCTTCTCCTTCAAGATACGTTCTTGGATGTTGGTGTTTGGCAATTCTCTGATGGCCTGGATGTCTTCGTTCCACTCCTTAATGAAGTCTGATCCGTCCACACCATTGGCAAGGATTGGAATTTGCGATCTGGACAAATCTGGGTGAATCTTGACTTGGTCAGCATTGACCAACCATGGAGATGCCAAGAAAGAGTTGTTTGGCAATAAGTAAGTTTCTGGATGCTCAGTAGAAGTGGACAAAGTGACGTCGTTCTCCTCGATAGTCTTCAAGAAAGCTGGAGACAACGAAGCCACCAAGTTGTAGAGCAAGTAGCTCTTGGAGAATTTACCCTTTTCGTTGACCTTCATGTCAGCATTGAAGTTGGCAGTTGACGATTGGTTCACAAAGAATCCACTATAAGAACAGGTGATGTTGAAAGTCTCGCTTTCCAAGGTTTGAAGGGTCAAGTATAACAAGTCACCCTTGGTCTTGCGGAAAGCAGGCACGGGAGACCATTGGGAGATGGTCAAAGATTTGATTGGAATCTTCAATCTATCGCGCAAGTTGTTGAACTCGGCGAACTTGGAGATCTTGGAGAAATCTTGCTCGGTGATGGTTGCGGTAGTTTCGGCAATGTTCTTCAAGTCTTCCTCCGAGATTTCCTTCTTTTCTTCCTTTTCTTCCTCGGTGGATTCCTTGGTACCTTCGCTCTTTTCTTCTTCGTCAGTCTTAGGTTCTGGGACCTTCAATTGGGTCAATTCAAGATCATTGAACTTGGTAACACCACTGGAAACACCGAAATCTTGCGAGATTCTGTCGATATAATGCAAACCAATAACTTCTCTGAATCTGGTGATTTGTTCATGGACAGCAGCCAAGTTGTAAGCGATTTCTTTAATTTCCAAGTTCAATTCTTTCAAGTCCTGTTCCAATCCCAAGGCCTCGAAGATCTCGGCGTATGGAACAATTTCGTCAAACTCTCTGCTGACATTGACGCCACGAACGAAAACGTTGTAGTTGGTCAAATTCTTGGTCACTGGCAAAAGAAGTAAGACCTGTTTGAGATCAGCCAAAGTTTCACTGGTGGTGGAAGGAACCTCCAACACTTCTTGGGTTTCCGATAAGCATTTGGGAAGCTTAATTCTCAAGCTAAACTCCCTGCTTTCAGCCTGGACGGCCTCATTTGTCTCTGGTGCCGACATTACTAGTGCATGGAGCTTAAATTTTTCAGCGAATTTTCATTTTGGGTCCAGTGAGCCCAAATCGCAGGCCGAGATTTTGTGTCAGAAAATTCTCCGGGGTAATCCAGAGGAGTGTTAGTCTTGTAATGAATGGTGGGAATTTCAACTAGTGTTGAATCTGAAATTAGGGAAAATTACTCCCGCTAAAGATTTCCAGGTTACTTGAAGAAATTCTTATTCCAGGAGCATTTTCTAAAATTTTATGTATGGAGAAAATTGCATATAACTGTTACTCCTTAACATGAAATAGAATTCTTAGATTTCGAAGAAACTGAATCAAAAGGTTAATACTGTAGTCGTTCCTCGCTTGCCTGCTCTATATTAATCTCAATTTTTGGTAACTTTTGGCGATATTTATCTGATTTTCAATTTTGAGTTCCAGTTGCTAAATTCTCAAAGTTTCTGAAATTCCAAAAAATCATCAAATTTTGATAAAATTGTCGAAAGTCCCAAATTCCCCTTTCTGATACAGCTATACAATTAACTAGAGGTCACCTAACGAATCCACCACTTCCCACCAACACACTCTCCTCTCATTACCCCCTTATCCCCCCTCTTTCCTTCATAATAATTCCTATCTCTCATTTTACCCTCGGACTGCATCAAGCGCTTTTGACAGTAGATCCGTTCCCTATATGGCAACCCGCAGCACACGTTTAGCTATCACTACACCATGAGCCAAATAGACCAATTGGGCAATACCCTACAGCAGCCCGAGCAAATAGCACCCCCAGAACCCAAGTCACATATCCATGAGCTTCCTTTGGAGATTCTCATCCGAATATTCTCCAACCTCGATCCGGTTGAGTTGAATACCATCCGATTGGTATGCAAGCGATGGAGGTTTGCTGTTTCTGATAAAGAGACCTGGCTCAACTCCTTCAGCCTCAAGTTTGGCACCTCGGGATCTTTTCCGTCCTTGACCGACTCCAGGCAGTGGATGGTGGAGTACTTCGAGCGCTTGCGATGCCTCAAGAAGTGGAACAAGGCAGTGGCGATCCACAAGTCGTATCTGTTAATTAACAACGAGTTCAGGAATGTTGGCGCCTCTACAGTAAATTTCAACAACAACGAAGGGTGGGGTAAGCTCATGACTTTCTCTCCCAGATTCGGCAATATCGCTATCAGTAACCTTAAAAACGGAAGAAACCAGAGCTTCATACCTGGAGGAAATAACGTTTTCGGGCAAATTTTCAGTTACGACCTTAATTGGAGCTTCTTGTTGATGGGGAGAGCAGACGGGGACTTGGTGCTTAAAAATCTCTTGACATCGACTTCCTCCGGAGCCAACCGTTCCTCACAACTGATGTTCATAGATGAGACGGATCCGGTCAAAAGCCCAATTACAGCAGTGTGCTTGAACTCGCCCACGGACTTAGATAAGTATAAGAACAGGGTTGACCTCATTTCGGGCTCTTTAAGCGGAAAACTTAAATTGTGGAATTTAAATAAAGAGTTGGTGAAAGCAATCGAGTTTCCTAACGAGAGCATCATTAATATCAAGTCCGATTTCAAGAATTTCATCATCATAAATACCCAAGCTCATATCTACATCATCCACTATTCCAACTATTCGATTTTAGCCACAATTCCTTTCGATTTCGAGGTGGAGTTATCGGACGAAACCTTCGTACCCTCCAATTACTTTTACGGCACATCAGGTCCACATCCCAGAAACAGCTTGGACGTCGATTTTGGCGATAGTAACATCGTGGTCAGTTACAGATCACATATCAGAGCATATAACTTCAAGACGCCAAACTCGCACAAAACGAGGGAATTGGACTTACCCAACGGGACCTTCGTTACCTTGTCCAACATGCAAACAGGTCCAATTACTAAAACTCAAAGTCACGGGTCTCGGAATACTCAAATTGCGGGCATGGACGAGCTCCTATTCGCCAATGCTCTAAGTGATGGCAGTGTGATAGTGTGGAAAATCAGAGATTTCGCTACCAAAGCAATCACTCCACAGTGCAGAATAGTGCCCGAGTTCAGCAAACATGCACCCGATCTTTCTGACTATGCAGGGAACGACAATTTCCGAACCATCACCGCCATCGCCTTGAACAGTGTTGTGGTGGCAATTGGGGGCTACAACGGGTTTACCAATCTCCACAATGTTTTCACAGGCGAATTTATCAAAGAAGCATCAGTGAAGTACCCCAAGAAAATGTCTCACATGTACAACGAATTGATTCCAGTGAACCAAATCAAGTTGAATGTGATACCGCACGAAACCAACGGTCTTATTGTGTGTGGGGACACAGTGCAATATTTCCAATTTGGGGAGACAGAGCTTCTTAACTCCTCCACCACGTCGGGGTCAACGGGGTCACATAAAAAGAAAATTAACTCCGGAGTGCTCAATAAGCATGAGACCCAGAAAAAGATCAGAGATCAGATCGATGATTATGATACCCAACTATACTTAGAAAACGAGCAACAGAAGATGTTTGAAAAATACAACGGACTGTTTGACGACGAGGACGAACTCTCCATCGCCATAGCGATGAGCCAGAGTCAGGCCCCAGTCAATGATACTGAAGAAGAAGATGATGATGAATTGAAGAGAGTATTAGAATTGTCTAGAGGCGATAATTCCGCAGAACACATGTCAAATAATAATAGCACAGAAAATGCCGATCGGTTGCCGAGTCAGATAGAAGATCCAGAAGAGGAAGAAGAATTGCGGAGAATCCTCGAGTTGTCGTTAATAGAGCAATAGAGAACACGCGTGGAGCAAAACCCGCTTATCTTCCTCCTTAAGTCCTTAAGTTTGCGGCTTCTTGGTGGCAAAATGCGGAGCGGAGCTACAAATGCGAGACAAAAACAGGAGCAAGACGGCTGGAATAAGCGCAAAAAAATACGTGGCAAATTGCAGTTTAGATCGCAAATCACATCCCGAGATAAGCCAGAGACACATTCTTCCTAGCTAGGTTTACATAGTCGAGTTATTACATAAACAGTTATTAGTATGTTTACCCTACTAATGAAATGGCATGACTCCCAGTATGACTCAAGGCTTGCATGTGCAGCAGGGTCTTGGAAGCGAGCGCGACCCGTGATTTTCCGGCACCGAAGCACTGTGCGCACCAATCATTCGTCGTTCCGGCTCCCGCGCCAAACCTGCAAATTCTAAAGCACTCAAATTTTTTTTGGCCTGTTTACAAGAATTAGACAGGCTCATACCCGCTATATATCCCTCCTGACAGCCGTTTCTGCTTTGTCTTTTATATATAAAAGATATTGCTGAGCATTGCCACATCCACCAACAGGCACTCCAGCTATAGCAAGTCATTCTGGTGCCATTATAATTCCATTTCTTGGCCACTTCACTGTCGGCCCAACCTGATTGCAGTCATCCAAGCTCATCATGGTGTTCTCCAATTTCATCAAATCCTCGAAATGTTCGCTTCACGATAGGTTGCAGTTCTTCCAGAGCTCGCATCCCTACCTCAACAACGGGTCGTTGATGAACTACAAATGGTTCCAAACGAAATCATGGACGAATCCCAACCCTTCCAGTGCATACCGAAACTTCTTGAGCATCGATAATGGTCACTACGGTTTATATTTCACCGTCTACAATCGTGACCCAGAGCGTAAAAAGCATCGTCAACCCGCCCCTATGGGTGATACCCTTCTTTCCTTCATTACCAACCACGAAGATCACGATGTCGCCAACTTTGACTATGATACCCAGTTTTTCATCCTGAAAATTAACCAGGACATTCACAACAATATCCAGCAGATCAAAATGATCACCCGCCAATTCTTGTCTGCTGTTTCGGTGATTTCGCCCAAAGTAAAGACTTTCCATCCCAAGTACGATTGCCCTTTCACATTTTTCTCTTGTGTGGCAATTGGCAAACAAAAGTTGGTAAACCACCAGCAATTTGTAAACGGACAAAGACAAATGCATACAAAAGCAGATCAAGAGAAGTCCAAGATCATCCCTCAGTCTAAACAACAAGAGCAAATCATCAATGAGCCAGTCAAAACCATTTCTCACTCAGAGACAACCGAGCCTGAAAGCTTTGAGGCCTCCTTGCTCAACACTCAAGTCGCAAACATTTTAAGCATTTATCAAAACCGCTCGGAAAATAGCGAGTTGAACATGATCTATCCATTATATCAATCTTTGAAGAGAAATGATATCCTGTTGCCAGATATTGGACTTTACAATATTGTCTTAGAGTCCATCTGCCATAGATCACTTGATTCCGAGAATAATTTGGAAAGCATTGAATCTAAATTAACCAATTTGTTGACAGTTTACCAAGATATCTTGAAAAGTTCCGTGAAACCAAACACCGATACCTTCGACATTGTCTTGAGCAAGTTATTCGAAGGTAGCATTGAAGTCCTGAAGATGTCGTCAATTGCATCGAACATATTCATTCGTTTCAATTACAGCAACAAAGCAAAAGAATTTGGCCAGATTGGTATTGAGCTTTTCGAGTCAATCAGTAAAAAGGAGAACATGAACCTTATTGATATCATACCAAAAATGATCAAATTTTTGTGTGCTAATCCCGACTTGATAAATAAGTCAATTTCTAATGAGCTTATCTCTTGCATACTTTTGCCTCGTGAACAGGTGAACCAAGAATACTTTCAAAACTTGATCAGTTTCACGAAACACTTCTCAAATGTTGATTTATTTGATGGTGACTCAGAAAGAGCATACAACTTCATCGTCTCCATCTATGAAGAGTACAAGCAAATTGATTCCAAAGGCGACGAATTTGTTATTTACAGTTCGTTGATTGAATCACTCATTTGTAATGGACAATTTGTGTTGGCTTCAAAGTTCTTGGACGATATTTTGATGGACTACAAAAATTCATTCGACAACAAAGTGAAGCCTAGGAAGAGCCAAATATCATCAGTCATTTCTTCCTATATTTCCTCGATTATCAATAACAATCCAGAGGAATTGGACAAAGGATATGCTTTATTAAACAAGTTCAATGGTATTGCCTATCTTCCTGAATTGGAATTACCTCTCTATAATGATATGATTGGAAGATATATCTTCAAATACCAAGAGCTTCATACCTTAAAATCGAACTCGAAGAAAGTTTCAAGTCAGGCTACATTCAAACTTGAGGAAGATATGCAAGAAGTTTCCGATAGAATTTGGAAACTTTACAATCACATGGCGATTAGAAAAGATTACCAAGAGCTCGGAACGATTCAGATGATTGAAAAGTCGAAGACAAATCAGCAAGCACGCGACTCTGTTCTCTCCATGAGTATTGATTTAGGTGATCATGAAAGAATCTTCCAGATTATAAAGGAAGTTCTTTTGAAATCTCATCTCCTCTATGACATTGTCGTTGTCAAAAAGCTCATGAGTTATCTTTACAATGGAGTTATTTACAACGCCAACGGTCAATCATTCAATCAATATTACTATGGTTTGATTTGGAACGTCTTTGAAAGTCAATCCAAATATTATGGTAAATCCTCAATTGAAGTGAATGAGTATTTGTCTGAAATGATTGGCTATTTGATGATTCCTAACCCTAATGAACAAGCTCACGAATATAACGTGAAGCTTTTAATGGAATCTCAAGTTGTCGCTGAAGCGATGAAAAATTTCGACCTTCAAGTCGACAACCTCTTTGGACTCGTTTCAATCTCCAAAGCTTTGATGGGATACAGAGGCAACGACTTGAATCTTTACAGTCAAATCTTGAATTATCAAGCCAAACTCATTAATCAATTAGAAGACCTTGACAATTATTACATCGAGTATGCTGAAGATATGATTCAATTTAAAGCAAATTTGTTGGAGCAATTCAAGTTTTTGATGTCCTCCATTCCTAGCGAAAAAATTGCACTCAGCAATGATATCATTTACGCATGCAAGGAGTGCGACATCGAGGTCATGAACGAGATCGCAGAAGAAAATTTGGAGTATGCCATGAAGTATGACTTAAACTTGAGCCATATTCTTGCCGTCAACTTTGAGGTTGGAATGGAAAAGTTTGAGCAAGCATTCAAAAAAGGTATGACTTTCACTTCTGCAACTTGGGAGATTGTACTCACTCATGAAACACTTGAACAGATTGGCTCCTCAGTATCAAGCATCAAAATAACAGACCTTTTGAATAGATTATGGGAACTGAGATTTGATTCAAATGAGAAATTCATGCACTTGAATACAATTGCGGCTTATAATTCGGACAAACTCAACATCAAGTTGATAGAATTCTTAGACTTGAAATCATCATACATTCAAGAGCACGAATCATTGAAGACCATTATGTCTACATTAATTGAAAACGCTTCCAACTCGAAGAACATTTACTTGAAACAAGTTTTGGTGAAGACGGGCTCTTCAATTTTCAACAAACATGCCCTGCCAGTTTCATCATGCATCCTCTCCTATCTGAGATTTTTGAACGACCAAGGCGAATTCGCAAAGTGCATCGAAATGATTGAGAATCTTGGAATGGCCAAAAATAAGCAACTTCAAACCGAATTGACAACTGCCAGTTTACAAGCCTATTTGTATTCTGGAAACATGGAGAAATTTATCAAGTTGTTCAGGGAAGAGTGCACCGATCGTGATGCATTAAAAAGGTCACCGGAGTTGCTCAAACTTATCATCACATACTATGTCAAGTGTGGCGGTAAGGGAAATCTTGAAACTGTTATCAGAAGGTTCAGCGACTTATCGAACCAAACTCAGGGAACAAAAGAGGAGTACTTGAAGGCTAGCTTAATTTACGGCTTGCAAACAGGTGCCTTTGAGCAATCTGGCTCGCTCTCTGTGAATTCGATAACTGAGCTTTCCTTAAGATTATTATGTTCAGACAACTTGAAAAGCATGGTTCAACTTTATGAGTCGAATGCCAAGCTCATCTACAACAAATCCGTGAAACATCAGTTAATCGACGCCCTTTTAATTAATTTATCGCAGGCTAGTCAGGAGGCCGAAGTAAATTCTTCCAACTCCAGCCGCGTGTTCGAAAAGGTCTTGAAATTCCTCAAAGTGACATCTATCGGTCAATTGACCACCGAACAATTCATACAAGTGATCAAGCTTTTAACAATCAACAAATCAAGGGAAACGTTAAACATCATTTTATCTAAATTTATTAGTGGTACACAAATTGCGGAAATTATACATTTTTACTTCTTGGAGATCAGAGTGATGGCCAAAGCTGAAGCAGCCTCTTTGTTGAGTCAATTGAACAAGAGTTTTGTGCAATTAGACGACTCCATCAATTTGGCCAAAGTCAAGGCTTTCTGCGCCAACTCTGACCTCAAACTCTCCAGTTCAGTCTAGGGACATTTTAGAGACTTTAATTACCTATTCAGAATAGGGACATTTTAGAGAGTTGATTCTCAACGGTTTAGCATAGGGTAGGATAACGATTATATGACCATCGTGAACAATTGTAGAATTACACGTACGAAACTGTGAATGCAGTAAAACATACACGCTATGAATAAGATTATAGATACACTTTACGACACCGATTATTCATAATCTAGATCTTACACGTGTGGCACTCAATCAATCTATTAATCCAGCAAAAGACGTCATAGACTTACGCGCAGATCTTGTACTACAAAATATATCCGTCATATAACTCTATTTTCTCCCCACAAACACCCCCGCACAATCTCACTCCTCTATCTTAATTTCAATCTATTGATCTTCATTAACTTCCCAATTGCTATACTTAAATCCTCTCTATTTTCCTCAATTCATCATGTCAAAGCAAGCACACTCCACGGCTGTCAATTCCTTCAACTCCAACCACAAAGACTACGATCAATACAGACCTTCGTTCTCTTCAGACTTGGTTGATCCGTTCTTGGTCGCATTGGGTTTGGCAACAGTGCACGATGGCGGCTACAAAATGAATACCGATAAAGTCATTCTTGAGCTTGCGGCAGGTACTGGAAAATTCACCCGTAACTTGGTCAATAATGGCTGGGGTAAGAATTCTAACTTGATCATTGTGGAGCCAAGTTCGGGAATGTTGGAGTCATTTAAGACCAACTTCCCCGAGATCAATCCTAAGGATATTCACAATGCATCTTCCTACGAAATTCCTTTGGCTGACAATTCGGTGGATTCTGTTCTCATTGCCCAGGGATTCCATTGGTTCTCCGACGCCGAAAGTTTGAAGGAAATCCAACGTGTTTTGAAGCCTAATGGAACTTTGGGATTGATTTGGAATTTCGACTACCCAAGTCCCAGTCAAAACACAACCACCAAGAATGTCAAGTACATCAATGGTGGTAGCAAGTTCTTTGAAGAGCTTGACTTCAAATCAGGTGAAAACCCGGAATCTGTCTTCCTCGAATACTTCAACAAGGCTCCTTGGTGTACGGAGATCAGCAAGGAAATCTATACCTATGATCAGGGCGTTCCACAGTACCGTCGTGGTAAATGGCGTGAAGCCCTCAAGGAGTCTCCAGAACATTTCCACCCTATTTCAGAGGAATTGTTCTACCTTTACGAAAACCATATTGACAAAGACCATTTGTACGAGTACTGGAAAACCAGATCGTATATCACATCCTTGGACGATGCTAAGAGAGCCGAAATCAAGGAGTATGTTGATAGCGTTTTGAGCAAGGTTGATCCTAAGATCTATGATGCTAATGGCAAGCTCGTTAGACCAATGGCTACACATGCTGTAGTTGTGCCAGTGAAGAAGTAAATGTTTAATGATTCAAGGCTAGTCCAGTTTTAGCCGATATTTTACCTTCATAAGCTTAAAAATGAATTTAATCAATAGCATGAGTTGCGTGTAGTATTTTTTAAGCCAACCTCTCATCTCGATTGAAACTATTTCCATAACTCTACATCCTTGATTCTATCCTGAAAAATTCTATTAATACGCCTATTTTGAACTAAATAACTCTTAAGCTACATCGTCGTCAAATTCATACTCATTCACCCGCGACGGGGTTTGTTTAAGGTCTCCAATGACCTGTTTTAACCAATCGGTTGCACCTTCTGAAATTTTCTGCTCTTGTGGTATTTGGGGCTTACTTACTTGTTGCAACAAGTCATCGAATTTCTCTTTAAGAGCCATTTTTGAAGAAGCATCATCTTCTGAGGCTAATGCCAATTTTGCAGAAGCTTCTTCTTCTGAGGATTGTCGCAATTCCGCTGGAGCCTCTTCTGAGGACAGTGCCAATTCTGATGAAGCTTCTTTGTTTGAAGGTGCTGTTCCTGGTGCTGGGGATGGTCTCTCTCTCATTTCAGAAACGTAGTCTTGTTGTAAAACTTCGGGTCTCTCGGAAGTTGCAATCTCGGCTGCGATATCCGCTACATTATCCTCTAAGGCTTCTATTTGAGCCTGTTTCTGTGCCTCGTATAGAGCTTCATTTGATTCTTTGAGAGTCACATTGGGAGTCTCTTTTGGAGCTTCTTTTGCTTCTTTTGGAGCTTCTTTGGAATCTTTTGGAGCTCCTTTTTGTTCTGGCTCGCCGGTTGATGATTCTTCAAAATAGAGTGCTGTTGCACTAGCAGCTTCAACAGGAACTTCTGTTTTAGGCTGCACCTGTGTTCCAACAGGGCTTTCTTGAATTGTAGAAGTCTTGGAAGTATCCTTTTTAGGCTCGGTCCGAGTGTTACCGGTGATCCAAATTTTGCCTAAGTAATCGTACAACTTCGCCTTATCCTCATCAAACTCGATAACACGCCCTTCATCGAACTTCTTGGTGTTGGACTTGTCATATGTTGTAATCTTATTGTAAGCACAGTAATAGTATCCTTTGCAGATCCCGTTTTTGATCCATCCTTTTTGGGGCCCGTAATCGCCGATTCTGCTGTGTTCTGAATCCTCATCCGTGTCTGGTTTTCTGTGCGCCCAAGACTCTTTAAAATCCATCTCGTATTTGTCGTTGTAATCACCGGGGTTTCTGTAGTTTGGCAAGTCTGGTGGAATAATCGCTGCTCTGATTTGAAGTGGTTTTTCGTACTTGTCCATCAATTCTTGTGCTTCAAAAACTGTAAAAGGGAAGAATGTCCGGTCTCTAAAGTAGCCATTCATTTTGCAATAACTGAAACCCGAGTTAATCCAAAGAAGTCTTCCATTCTTGTCAACATGGCCCGGATGGGTTGAGCATAGCTCTTGGGAAGTGCTATTAGGGTAATATGTGTGATCGTTATTTTTGGTTAATTCTCCAACACTAGCTGCAGAATATTCATTAAACTCGTAGTTTTCGTCACCAGACATGGCAAAACCGAGCCAGTACATTTCCTTATCACCCCAGATGGAAGACTTCACTGGATCTCTCCAGAAACTTAATGGCAAAGTCATAAGAATTGGAAGGAAATGTGCTCTTTTATTGATCGCCACCACACCGGCCTCCTGGAAATGTCTCCAACCCGTCAAGTACTTATTGTTCAAGGTCTTTTCTGTCACCAAGGGAATGTCAAAAAGGGTATCCATTGAGACTTCGTTTACCGGGAACAATTTCGTGAAATAGTTTGTTTCGATGTAATCGTTGTAGTCTCTCAAAGCTCTATCTTTGAAGAAAAAAGTGCCTGATTTCTGATATTCCTCAGATTCAAAGAATTCGCTAATTGGTACCAAAGGAACGGTATCTGCGTCGAAAAGAAGCACTTCTTCAAACGAGTTCATGAGCAAGGCTAATAACTTATTCAGATATGTTGGGAACGACAGCTGATCTGCCTTTTCAACGCAGTATTTGATATTCACCAACCATAAATCTTGCGGAGGAAACTCGGAGCCGTATTCTTTGTACTGCTTGAGCAAATCGAGCTCGGGAAGAACCTTCAGGTGTTCTGTGGCCATTCCTGGGTCTAGTAAGAAATCAATGTCTCCCGTGGCTACGAGTTCC
Source organism: Suhomyces guaymorum (assembly GCA_030568515.1). Taxonomy (NCBI): domain Eukaryota; kingdom Fungi; phylum Ascomycota; class Pichiomycetes; order Serinales; family Debaryomycetaceae; genus Suhomyces; species Suhomyces guaymorum. The sequence goes on from JAJMGD010000003.1 coordinate 33,306, forward strand.
AATAATCTTCTTGAACGAGTGTTGATATCGCCCTTGTACACGATTTGGATGGGCAAACGGTTGTTGAGGGCCCTCAAGACTCTGATGAGTTTGATTAAGTCACGGACATGCTTGTTGGCAGCGGAGATCACAATTCCTCTACCGGAACTCTTTTTGTGGAGAAAGTCCATGATATTCTCTTTATCTGAGTCATAGTGGTGAAATCCACCACTATATTTATTCTGGGCATCGTGGATGGGTAATAAGTTGCCTTCGAGCATTCTATCTCCTTCTGGGGATAATCTTTCATAAGTTGGTAATGAGAATCGGTTGATAAAGGGGAAGATTTTGTTGGTATACTTTTGGTACTGATCTTTCATGTCGTGATTCTCATTATTCAAGAAACATTTGCCGTAGAGACGCATGAGCGTCGCGGAGTCGGCCATCCCCTGTTCTGCTATTTTGGTCTTTCTGACCGTTTCTTTAAATTCTTCGTTGACAGTGACGTTGTCACGAGCGGTGATCACATCGCTATCGGGCTCGCCCTTGGCAGATCTTTCCTCTGTGAGAGACTTCAACTTGTCCTTGAAGAATGCTTGCTTGTGGATCGCGTTCTTATCGAAATGAACGTCGTCTTTCCACAGCTGCAAGGTCCAATCGGGGTTGGACTCGTCGAACCACTCGAAGAAGGCTTTGCACCGTTCGTTCAACGGTAACTTCTTGATGCGATTGATGTCGTTGTCGTACAATTGAGTGAATTGCTCGTATCCCTCGAAGAGATAGTTGGGGTAATGCAAGTCTTGCCGCATCACATTGTCGGATTTCATGAAGCTGAGCGAGTCGAATCGCTCGTGGATGGATATATCCATGTAGAACGCGTGTATATCATCGTAGTGGAGGATGACGGTGAAATATAGCAAGCAGAACCCCACCGTGGCAACGAGCATAAACGTTAGCCTCTTCAAAGAGAATCTCATCTTGAACAGGCTGTGAATGATCTGAATATAGCTTGTAAAGATAGCTAGTAGATGGAAGGTATGGATTGGTTATATCGATAGGAGGACCTGAGTAGATGTGTACAATAATGATAGTTTCTGGTGCTGAAGAGTGGTTAGCTTAGACGCGGGATCAGTGGATGGAAATTGGCTATCATGATCGTAAATGGCAGCACCAAATTTGTGTTATTAATAGGCACCCAGGCTATGTCAGGGCACTGCACGTGTCGTCCGAGGCAGTTGTAGCAATGGCGTAAGTGGTGCAAGAACAGCAGGCGTGGATTCTTGGCTGGATTGACTACTGGATTCACTACTGGAATTACAATTGGCGCGACAGTTCTTGATCTGTTTGACGGATTCCGGAGTTTTGGAGTGCCAAGAAGTTTCCTCTGGAACCCTGCCACATCGTGTGAGCGAGAAGATCGCTGAAAATTAATGAGTGAGGAGGCTTAATCTGGAAGCAGCGGATCATCACAAAAAGGGGAAGACGTGGCTCGATAGGCTGAACAGCCTCAATGGACTCAATAAGCCTCTTTTGTCACTTTTGCCTCTTCACGTCGCGACTTAGACCGTACTTATTCAATGGTAGATGTTTATGAGTGATTGTCTGGGAGCGCCGGGGAGCACTCCGGGGAGCGCGTCGGTGGCAGTGCGAAACTACACATTCCAGAAAGCAACGAGGAACAAAGCAACGAGGAACGAGTTGCTTTTGAGTGCTTGGCTGCTTTCAAGTGAAAGAGTATTAGTTATGAAGAGTTGCAGTATGAGTTTTGGGCTTCCAGAGTGAACATGGAATTAGAAGATAAAATGAGCTCAGACGTGGATTCTTCAGATAATCGAAATAAATCGTAGAGGAAGTGAATTGGCAAAGTGAATTGGCTCATTTAAGCACAAGTAGATGCGCAAATATACTTAGATATACTGATTTCAGATGAAGAAATGACTACACGTTCTAGGTCAGGGTTGTCTTTCAAAAATGAGATTAGGCTCATCAAGTGAGCTAAAATCTATGCAATTAAGTGAGAACGGAACATAGTTAAAATTCTATGCAATTCAGTGAGAACGGAGCATGGTTAAAAATCTATTCAAATTAAGCGAGCACAGCACATAGCTTAAAACTCGTAGCACAATAAAGAAAGAAGCAGGTTTACACAGCAAGTGCACGATACTTAGTGCTGTTCATGTACATTGTGACAGTTCGTAGCACATAAACAGTCATTAGTATGTTACAGTTTATAGGATAAAATACTTACAATGAAATCCATCGGACTTACTAGGATCATGTACAAACTTTCATTATCTATGTACGAGTCTTAACGAGCCTTACCTTCAGCTGCCTTGACGTAAATGATGTCACCATCTTCGACGATATAGTCTCTACCCTTGGTCATCAACTTACCGTTGGCCTTTACGGCAGATTCATCACCGAGCTCGATCAAATCTTCGTACTTGGTGACAAGAGCCAAAATAAAGGTTCTTTCCAAGTCACCGTGAATAGTACCGGCAGCTTGAGGAGCGGTGTAGTATCTTCTGATAGTCCATTCTCTGACTTCATCTGGACCACAAGTGAAGAAGGAGATCAAATCCAACTTTTGTCTCATGTTAACGATAATCTTTGGCAAAGCAGAGGTGGCACCGATTTCCTTACAGTAAGCATCTCTTTCTTCGTCAGATTCCATACCGGCCAATTTTTCTTCCAAACAGACGGAAATTGGGATAATGGAGTCTCCTGGAGAGAACTTGTCAACCCATTCTTTGATCTTCAACAAGTGCTTGTTCTTCTTTCTGATGTAGTCCTTTTCGGACAAGTTGATCAAGTAGATACATGGCTTGGCGGTCAACAACAACATGGAGTTGATGACTTCGACTTCCTTGGTGGTCCACTTTTGGTTAGCGACTCTTTCACCGTCTTCCAACAACTTGATGATTCTCTTGACCAATTCGGCTTCTTCTTTCTTTTGCTTGACTTCCAAAGATTGGCCACCTCTCTTGGTGATCTTTTCAACACCTTCCAAGTGCTTGGTAGCGAACTCAATGTCCTTCAATCTCAATTCTTCGTGGATGATCTCCAAATCGGCGTATGGGTTGACTTCATCGTTAATGTGGATAATTTCAGAGTCATCGAAACAACGGACGACTTGGAAAATGGCATCGACAGCACGAATGTTGGCCAAGAAATTGTTACCTAAACCTTCACCAGCGTGAGCACCTTTGGTCAAACCGGCAATATCGTAGATGGTCATGTAGGCTGGAACTTCACTCTTTGGCTTGTACATGTCACGCAATTTGTCGAATCTTTCAGAAGGAACAATAACTCTGGCTTCTTCAGGTTCAATGGTAGCGAATGGGTAGTTGGCTGGGTTACCCAATGGACATCTGGTGATGGCTTGGAAGAAGGTGGACTTACCGACGTTGGCCAAACCAACGATACCGGACTTCAAGTTGTTACCTGGTCTTCCTAACAAAATAGGCTTTTCGACGACTCCCTTCTTTTTTGGTGGCATAATGATCTAATATCAGTGAAGAAAACGCAACTGATGGTTGAGAATCTATATAGTTGCGAGTGTCGGAAAAAATTTTAAATGTCGCGGCGATGTCGCGGCTCCCAAGTCTAGAGACATTCTTCTTCAACATTTTCAGAAGTCATCTTCACTACACACGATCATGATCAGAATACTGCAAATAATAAGAGGGACTAGATCTTTCAGTACTTCTATGGCCAGAGCCCAAGCGGCAAAGTCTTCTTGTGTTGCCGGCACCAAGCTCAACTTGAAAATCAGAAAAAACGGTGATGAGCCAGTTGCATTAGAAGATTCAGAATACCCTGACTGGTTATGGGATATGCTCGACAAGAAGAAGTGTGACGACAAATTGAAGGACACCGACTTCATGAAGTGGAGAAGAAAGCACTTGGGTAAGGAGAACGCCCAAAAGATCAAAAGCAACAACTTCTTGGCCAACGTCAAGTGATTTTCCAGTGGTTCACGAAATGGTTGGAATTCAAAGCATCGTGTCGTCAAACAGAATTCTCATCGTTCATTGGATACTTAATTGAAAATTCCATTTTGAAGCTGAATAATTGAAGATTCAATGTTGAACTCTGTTTTGGATATTCCTTGAAAAATATCAGATGAAACCTACAAAGTATGGAACATTTAGTTAACAGCGTAAGCAAACGCTTACATCCGTCATAGTCCCGTCAATCATGTACATAATAAATTATACGATAAATTGCCTTATTGCACGTAAATAAAAAGGTATTCAGATCTAATGATTTTATGTGAACTACTCAGATTTAATAATTTGATGAAAAAATATATTCAGATTTTAATGCTTAAATTTTTATGTAGCGATTTGTGAATGGAACCCGTTCCAATTAGTGAATAACCTGGATGTTCTCGCTGGTGGTATACTTGATTTGTGCGAGAGAAATGGTGTTGTCATCCAAGTTAAAGACAGCGTAGGCCGATCTCAAGAAGTTGGAACCAACTATTGGTTGATCGTTTGGAACGATACCGAAAGCACAAATCAGCTGTCCGGTACTGTCGCGGCCAGCTTCCAAGACCAAATCGGTGAAAGGAACCTTAATGGTCTGTTCACCGTTGAAGTCGTAAGCGATGTAGTTCTCTTGTTGCTTCAAAGCACATGGAACAAGGTAGCCACCCGATTGTGAATTGTAAACAGCTTCTGGAGACACTTGTTCCATCAATTCGGCAAGAGTGGCATTTGGCAAGAGAGTCAAGGTAGTACCAGAATCAACGATGATAGGGTTGTTGTCGAAATCAACGGGGCCGGACGAAGAAGAAGGAGCAGCAGACAGCGAGGAAGAGGATGCAGCGCCGGCCAGTAATTGGGAGCTGGCACTGGATAAAGTAGAGGATGCAGCACTGGATTGAGAAACGGCACTGGATAATGCAGAAGATGCAGCAACGGATTGAGAAGTGACAGTGGATAATGTAGAGGCTGCAGGGACGCTTGCAGCAATGCTAGAGCTGTTGGAGCCAAGAAGGGCTTGTAAGAAGGAAGCGGCTTTCTCCTCGGTAGAACCAGTTGGAGCAGCAACGTGTGGCTGATGATCAGTAGCACTGGATGATGAAGCAGAAGGAGCGGCGGCAGCTGGGCCTGGGTTGCCAATATGGGCCGTGATCGACTTGAGAGGAATTTGCAACACATGAGGTTGGCCATTTTCGCCGGCGACAATATCGATAGAAACCAACTTACCCTCGTACTTGGCTTGGTCAACACCACCGAACAAAATAGTGCCTGAAGTGTCGGAAGAAGAGCCCAAGTACAAGGAGTAGGCAACCTTCTCAATGAGTCCCTGTTCCTTCATCAAGGCTGGAATGTTGGTGTACTTCTTCTCAGCACTCTCTTGAGACTGATAAGCAATACCAAACACACCAACGTTGGAGTCACTGTCGTCGGCAACGGCAAAGGTGGCGTTCTCTAACTTCAATTGTGGAGTCAAGGAAACGATGTCAGTCCCCCAAGCACCACGGGCGTATGTGTTGTCCAAGTAGGAGATCGAGAAGTTCTCACCATTTGGCTGCCAAGTAGAAGAGGCAGTTTCGTTGAAAGTACCGTATTGGTCACAGTCAATGTCACCACCCTGGGCTTTACAGTGGGGGTTGAGGCCACTCATGACCCAAAGGTCGGAAGAGCCACTGTCAAGCAAAACTTCCACCGAAACTGGTGGGGTACCGATAGTGACATTTGCAACATAAAATGATTGTTCGTTTTTGATGGCAACTGCGAGCTCATCGTTACTTCTTTGGTCAAGGTCCAATGCGGGGATATCCTTGCCGATGGTGGCCAAAAAGTTAGCCAAGGCACTGGACAAGTCAGTACCGTGCATGAGGTTAAAGTTCATTTTGTAGAACCCGTCGCTGGCCTGTGCCGCCAAAGCGAGGTATGCGGGTGCGATGAAGCGAGTGAAATGCATGGAGCAAAGAGAGGTGGGGGAAGGAGCGACTAGTGTGAGGCTGCTGGAGCTGACTCCATAAACACTGCGAAGGCCATCTATTTAACTAATCCTGTTTCTTTACTTGCCGAAAGCATATAGTTTCTAGTTGGTGCTGGGATCATAACACACCCCGATTGTGAAACGCGACAACAATTCCGCGAGTCCGGGGCATAGAGCGAAAATGAGGGTGTACATATTTCTCGATGCAGACTAGATGCAAGTCAGTATGTACTCTGTAAGCACTACCACCGTTTTCTCAGCAAGTGTCAAAGCACACCCCATGAAACTGAAGTAATCAGATCACTTGCAATTTAGTCATATGCAGCTAATCTTGGGTGCGCTCCAAAATTGACTATTAGCAATTAACCTCATGTAAACAGAGCTCGAGCTGTCATCGTCCATAACAGATCTTATTGTTAAGTAGGCGCTGTTATGCCAAGGCCCCTGCCGCTAGCGACGCGCCCCTGCATCCATCGGTCTGCAATGCGCGTTCCTGTCACTAGCCCGGGAGAAATGTCGAGGGCTTCTGGCAGCGGCTGTGTCGCGAATTCCACTTCTATTCACGGGAATGACAAAACTAAGTATGCCGAGAAAACACCTTATTTAAGATCTCATCCTTTTCGAGTTTAAGTCTTCGAATGTATGGGTCGCGTATGATTGAAAACAGAGTTCGGTTGCTTGAAACGCTTTCTCCAAGCTTATTTGTCGCTGTGAATAGGCATGAGCAAAGGAGTCCTACTTCCAAGCTTTTTTGTGCTCAAGGTTTGTAGACATTCCGACATTACACGTTTGGTTATTTCGGGGAAATCAACCTCTGATTGGTATTTCGTGATGGGTAAGTAACATGATGGGTACTTTTTGATGGGGTAACTGAAATCTGATTGGCCTCTCTTTTGATGGGGAAGTAAAATGATTGGCACTTTTTGGGGTAACTAAAATCTGATTGGCACTTATTCTGATTGAAATTCACGATTGGCTCTGATTCGGTTTTCAACTTTTCTAGTTGTCTCCGAGTTTTAGTTTTCTGTTCTACACTCAATTCATAAATGATACATTCTATATGTCTATGCAAATTACCACGGGTTAGCCTCATAGTCGTCCTCGCCCCATGGCTTATGTGCTAACGAACTAGGCATTTGGACCTGTTTGAAGAGCTCATCACCCTTGATATCAGGCACTTTCTCAGTCACTTCTGCTCGATCAGCTTCGTCGCCATCGGCAGCTTCACCTTCACCCTCTTGCTCTTCATAATCATACGAGTCGTTAAAGTTATTGTTCTTGTTTTCGGTAAAGATATCATCCACATCGTCCACAACGGTTATTGGTAATGATGGCTGGTACTTCTTATTCCGCAAGACTCTGACTCCTCCGATACCTGAACCGTATTTGTTAATCATTTCGGTGAGATTAGGTAATGCAACTCCAAACATGAAATTTGGATTGAGATAAATGTAAATCTCTTTCGACAAGAAATTTGTCTGGGTCATATAATGTTGGCTAAGTCTCGATATTTGACTTTCTCCTTGTTCGTTCATTAAGCTCTTCACTAGTTGAACCAATTTTTTGGGAAGCTTTTCTTCATCGACTTCGTAACGATACAACTTGTTCATCACCTTGAATAATTGATAGTAGTTCAAGCAGTCAAACTGGTTGATAGTGTTGATGAGACTCTCTTCATCCGTCAACAGCGACATCACTTGCAACCATTGCAATAATTCGATGGTGGGTTGGAGTTGTCTTTCACCAATGTAGTACAACGAATTGTAGTAAAAGCGCAAATGGTGTGGATCCTTATTAGAATTTTCCAGTTGATCCTCTTTGAACAAATTCTGCAATGTGATATCAGTCTCCCCTAAGAGTTTGCTCAAACCACCCATATTTTCTGGCACACTGACTCTATAATTGTGGGATCTAAGCCAGTCTTCAATGGCTGAAATGTTGAGTCTGATTTGAATGGCTTTGGTTCTTCCACAATACCGTGATTGACTAATGATTCTATTAAAAATAATGCTGTTGCTGTAATAAAAGACCTGGGAGAAAGTCTGAGACCGAATGAGACTGTCCACTTTGTGGATTTTCAAGACGTAATCTAACGCTCCAAGCACTTGGATGTATCTGATTGGAGAAGGTTTCATCAAATCGTTTTGGCTTGGAGGATATAACATATTGAAAATATCCTCATAGGTGTTTGGATGCTTCTTCTTGTTTTTGAAGAAATTCCAGTGCTTAGCATACAAGACGTTTGAGACGTCGACCAAACTGGTGAAGTCAAGGATACACTCATCAACGAGTAAGCTTAATCTGGAATTGATCGACAAGGACAATGATGCGACCAAAGACTGCACCAAGTTGACTATTTCTTGCATGAATCTCGGATGCTTGGAGTAGAGATCACCTTTACTCAAGTAGTAATGCAAGAATTGGAGAACAGATAACCAGTAACTCAATAAAACAATATCTCCAGTGCCTTGTTGCGGACTGTTGCCAGAAGCATTCGATTCTTGAGTTGCCATGTTGATGACTCCAGACTTGGTGTTGGTGACCGATCTCAACCTACCGGTGAAGTAATCGAAAAGGTATTCACTCAATTCGTCACTCTGAAGTTTAAGGTGAGAATACCGCAAAAGCTGGAAAATGATCGCAGCAGGAATCTGAGTTTTATGTTGATATTGGATTTGGCTAGTTCTCAAATTGAAGATGTAGTCTAGCAATGATGGAATATCACTATCGGTGAACTTGATGTATTGTTCATGCAAAAGTTTATCGTATTCGAAATCAGGAAGGGTCCTTATTTCCGGGATCTGAGCGAGAACTATCTCGTCATCGTCTTCATACACTAATGAATCCTCCTCGTCATCGTCGTTATCTCTGGCGTGGTTTGCAGTGATGCTCTGGAGCTTGATTTTGGTGGAAAGATCATCGACCAATGGGTCTTCCTGGTCGAAGGCTGAAGTGTTGTAATATGAATCATCTTCATGGAGACTCGCTCTCTTCCCTAAAAGGTTGTGGGACTTGAAATACTCATAAATCTCATGTTTCTCTGGAATCACCAAGGAAATGGCGTTTTTGCCATCTTCCTGTGGGGACAATTCGGGATCGGCCTGTTGATTCAACAACAACTTGACCGTATCCAACTGGTCGAAATGCACCGCCCACATCAACGGCGTATAGTGAGACAAGGTGTCGGAGAGGTCTGGGTCGGCATTGTACTTCGTCAACAAGCTTTCGACGACGGTGGAGTTATGAAAACAGATGGCATAGATCAAGGCGCTAACTCCGTGCTCGTCCGAGGGATAGAGCTTATTGATCAATTGCGAGTTCTGCTGGAGCAAATTCTCCAAGGTGACAACATCGCCGTCTGCTGCCGCCAACAAGAACTCCAAGAACAACTTTTTGTCGTCCTTTCCCAACAACTCATCCCCTGTGGCGTCAGCTGCGGCATCCAATGCGAATTTTAGTGCTTTCTTTGATCCGAGCACTTTGGCTAGGAGCGGGTCGGAGTAATTGATGATGCCAGGGAGATTTGATCCGGTCAAGCCGGTCAAAGATGCAAGTCCCGGTCCGCTGCCGCTGGTCCACGCGTCCATTTTTTTGTATGCTTTATTGTAGTGGAATGGATCTGTTTGCTGATTTTGAACGGATACGTTTGCTGGTGTCGCACCAGAGTGACCCAAGCCAGTAAAGAATTTCACGCGTCTCTATATACAGGGCCCGATTTTAAAAGGGACCAAATCATTATCATCACAGATTCGTATATCAAGGATGTCTCGCTTATATCAAAGGGTTGTGATACCGCTCGTGGTTACGGTCCTCGTCATATGTGGGATTATTTTGAGCAGACATGCCTCCAGTGACTCCATTCTCAACAAAAGCACCCATCTTTTCGACTCTCTTGCTCATATCAGTTACGAAAGACCGCTGAATCCGGTGAGTCCACCGGCAACCGATGATTCCAAGGACGGGAAGGGTGCTGCCGCTGATTCCAAGGACGGGAAGGGTGCTGCCGCTGATTCCAAGGATGGGAAAGCAGCCAAAGAAGAAACCAAAGAAGAGGTCGTGGTGGATCCGTGTACCGTTTTCAACCCTATGACTAATGGATTTATTGATATGAGAGCATTATCCTTCATGGAAAAAGAGGGTAAACCTGCCCCTTGGAACGCCAGAGGCCCCCACAGAAATTACACCCTCGGCATTTGCTCCAATCCTTTCAAAAGACAACACGATGGCGACTTACAGGACGGCGTCAATGCCACCAATGTCGGCGCGTTCTACGTGGACGCGAAGACGAACAAATACGTTTCCATTGGCGAGTTCTCGACGGCGCCCAAGTTCGCGGGCAAAAAGCTTACTTTGACCTATGAAAACGGTTCTTACTGTGAAAATATGGTGAATTCTGAAACAGGCGAAAAGATTAGGAAATCTACGATCCTAAAGTTCACATGTGATCGAGAATTGATGGCTAAAGCCGCGGTCTCCTACATTGGCTCTTTCAATGATTGCAACTACGTCTTTGAAGTCAGATCGCACTATGCTTGTCCTGCAGCTCCTAAGGGCAACAATTTCGCTGTGGTCTGGATTTTCCTTTTGATTCTTTCGGCAGCGGTCTTCGTCTTCCTGTCTGGTGGATTATTGTACAAGCAGATGAAGAAACATAACAAGGCGTTCACGCTGAAAGCATAGACCGGCTAGTCTGACCAAAGACGTGTATATTAGTGCATATAGAAGCTCAATTTAACAGCAAAATCGAAGGAATCTCATCATAGAACCTAAATTTATTCATCGAAGAAAATATCTCATCCTAGAACTTAAATTTGTCAATGACGAAAATTTAAGAAACTGTCTCATCCTAAAGCAATTCAATGACGAAAATCGAAGAAATCTCATCATAGAACCTAAATTATTTAATGACGAAAATCGAAGAAATCTCATCATAGAACCTAAATCAGGTTAATGTCTGATTACGAACATTTGTCTGATACTTATAGAACTTAAATTAATCTTATGGCGAATTAGAAGATATTGTCTGATATTATGAAACCTAAATCAATTTAATGGCGGATTTGATTTTGTCTGATATGTATAGAACATCGATCAATTTATAGCGTCTTCAAAATTGTCTGATATGTATAGAACATCGATCAATTTATAGCGTCTTCAAAATTGTCTCATATTTATAGAAGCTCGATCAATTTATGGCCTAATTTCATATTGTCTGATATTTATTGAACCTTAATGATTTATAATTCTAACATATTATCTGATATTTATTGAACCTTAATGATTTATAATTCTAACATATTATCTGATATTTATAGAGACTCAATTAAATTAATGTGCGAAACTATTGTATGATTATTCGTGTCATGAAATCTGGGCTTTACCCGTAAAACCGCTTCCATTCTTTGAAATTTATATCATTGGAGGCGAATCAATCGAGCGGGACTCCATTCATTATTATTTGTAATTACCAAGTTTTTGGTCCAAAAGTCTCCCCCTTCTTCAATTGATAGTATGGAGCACTCTTGTAATCCTTGGTATTCTTGTAAACGGTATTCCCCCACCAGTCTATTTTACCACCGGGGTAGCTGACACATAAGAAAATGATCACACCTGCAATTGCTACTCCCGCATCAAAAGCAGCCGAAATGACGTTGTTGTATCTAGTGTGGAACGAAGTCTTGAATCTTTTCAAATAGTAGTTGAAAAGGAAACAGGTTGCGAAGTATAACGAGTAGTTATACAAAGTAGAAGGAGGAATGTTTCCTGGCCCAGTGAAAAACACTGGCGAATTGATTCTGCCGTACCATTTAGTTGGGAATTTTTTCCATAGGTAGTAAGTGAAAAATGGGAATACCAACCCAATCAAGAAGAAGTAGAGCAACGGGTTGTAGATTTTTCCAGGTGAGAATAACTCTTGCACTAAAGAGAAGGTGATAGAAGCGGTATATATGACCTTACCACTGGCACATGGGAACTCGGTGCCTGCAACACAAACGTCTTTGACGTGGAATCTCATCCATTGCTGAACACCAACATTGACCAAGGCTGCCAACACACTTCCGTAGATTTGGAACATGAACAAGGTTCTTGGTGGGATTTTCATGTATTGGCCCAACTTCAAGTCCATCGAGAAGTTCAATCCTTGACGATTTGGAATGAACCCGATCAACTTGATGATCATATTAGCAAAAGGATTTCCCTTGAACACGTACCCGGAAATAAGCTCAGTGATGATATTAAGACCAACATGCTGGTTGGTGGCGGATTGAAGGATAGCCTCGAAGAGGAAAGTAGACAATGAGATGGCAATGGCAAGAATGAGTCCGTACCATGGCGTCTGACTGTACTCGGGCCATCCACAAACCGCACCAAAACCACACCCGACCGCAGCACAGAAAAGAAGCACCGACCACCAGATAGGAACATCCTTGAAGTGCTTTTTCATCAATCTTCTGTGGATATCGTCACCAGTGTGGGAAGGGTCTTTGAACAAGCCAACGATGGTTTTGCCGTTGTACAAAATGGAGTGCGTGATAAGAGAGGTGATGGCTGCGAAATTCAACGCGTAGGAAAGCAAATATGAGTATGAGATGAAAACTGGCGAGTAGGCCTTATACTTGGCAAGATCAACCTTCTTGTGTGCATCCAAGATTTTGGACACGTTATAACTCTTTTGCTGGTTGTCGAACGAGGTCGAACTGATCATTGGCAAGTACTTGGCGTACCAAGTATTGGTGTAGTACAAAATGGGCAAGATGATCCAGAAGAACAAAACCACAGAGCCGTAGGTGTTTGCGGCAACGTGGTACGGCGTTGCCAATGGAGAGACACTCAATGCCTGGGTGATCTGAGTCCAGTCGAAAGTGATCGGAATACCCACCGCCAAACCGGAGCTAGTTCCAAAGATCTGATTCACCACTGTGTTATTTGGCGCAATCCAGCAGATCCAGTTGAAATTGGAGAGACCTTTGAACAAAAAGTCTGGAATCCAGAACCATAGGAAACTGCCAATGGTCACGACGTAGAACATCTTGAATCTAGACCAATTGAACTTGGCCACTTGCACGGCATCCACGATATCGGCTTTTGCCAAGGTTGTGAAAATGGTAGCGGTAACCAATGCCTGTGGCCAGATGGCGGCAGCAGGATGAACTACCCATCTTTGCGTCAATTGGGCAGCGGCATAGCCCAACATTTGCGAGGTGAGCACAAGCAAGATCTGATACCCCACAGACACATCGAGGTTGTAGAAGTTTGTGGTTGCAATGAGGATATTCATTGCATATGCAGTGGAGGCCGTCAATGAGACGATAATCGTCAAGAGGGCATGTTCTTGAATGCCAAAGGGAGCGGGGTTCAAGTTGAAAAATGGTGCGTATTTAAACCTTATATCGGGAAGCTTGGCCAAGGCTTTTCCTATAGGAAAGGAAATAATTTGCGCGACAACGTAACTGATGGTGATGGAAGGATATCTTAGCGAAAAGAATTGGTTCACACCTGCAAATACAATCACAAAAACGGTGGTCATAAACCATGATCTCCAGTGGTTCAAATGCACATTGGGGTCGACCTCGATGGAAACAGCGGCACGCACCTCCGGATACGGCGAGTTGGTCATGAAAGTAGGGTCTCCCGGTATGAAATCAAGGTTGGTTTCGTCGATCTCGATGACCGTATGTGCTGGTATATCATTGAAACTGGCTCCATCGCTGTACTTCTCCACATCACTGTTGACTACGACCTGTTTGTCGGCCTTGATCGAGCTCGTGTCCTTCTCGTAGCCTCTTTCGGTGAAGGATACCATTGTGACGAGTCTAGCGGTGTTTGAACACGAAACTCGCCGGTGATCTACATCTTTATATTGAATGACATTTTCACTGTGGCTCTTATCTATGAGTAAGGGCACTCGCGCAACGCCATATTTTTTACCACAAAATACGAGAGATGTCAGTCACTGCATGTCCGAAATTATTATGCTTCAATTATGTTCGCTAATGAGTGCTCAATTGGGTCACTAGAGGCGCTCTCGTGACCATATGAAACGCATTATGGTTTGTGTCAAAGTGTAATACGCAGCGTATTATAGGCCGGGGCGTATCACAGAGAGCAACTCTGCTTATCACTATTACTTATCGTTATCTCTGAGACCCTAGGGAAACTGCAAAACCTCCTCAGTTCGACGGCTGGATCTCTTGGTATGGGAAATCCCAGCAAGCCTTCTTTGTTGCCCGAAAATCTTACCCTTGATTCTCCGGTGATCCAAATGCTCTTGGCGTTTGCAAGCAGGAGTAGGAGACCCCGCCGCATGATTGTAGCTTTGACGTCCGGCTAACGTCAAATCACGTGTGTTCGGTGCATGACAAAGATTGTCCCACCACAACCTCACCACTCTGAATAATAGGGTTTTTCTCCACAATCTGCCTTCTCAGTGATTGAGAAGGGTCTGCGATCGAGGCGCTAGTTGCGTTCGGGTGTCCACCTCTTTATTACGAAGGTACAGCTGTGGCTTAGCCTTCTTTGATCTAACTTAATACTCTTTTATTCAATCCTATACATTTTAATAGGCGCCACTGGTGATTATGGCGCTAAAGTTTTCTGTCTCCGCTTTAGCTTCTATTTTGGCGACAATCTTTCCTCCAGAATTGGCCAATCTAACCATCACAGCAACCTTGCCGCCCCACACATCCTTACCCAACAACTTCAAGACGTGAGAGGTGGAGTCGCTTGGAACATAGTCAGAACCGTCCAATGGAAGTAAGTTTAAGGTAGTCTTCAACTTGTTGACGGCGTTCTCCAAGGTGTCGGCGCCGCTGACGTGTGCAACCGAGCTTTCGTACGATGGCAAGGCATCGTAGATGGCGGTGAAGTTGGAGTTGTATAATGGGGTAACAAAGTCTCCGGCGACAATCTCCAAATCGTCCACCTGGTACTCGTCAGTGTAGCCGTCATCTCCTTCATCCACGTTACCTTCATCGTCGATGATGTCTTTATTGGTGTAGGCAACGGTGTTACCGAATGCGGCAAGGAGCTCTTCGCCGTCAATGGTTGGGGTACTGAAGGAAACGTAAACGGTACCGGTTTGGTCAGGCTTCAATTCGGCCAATGGGATGATGAAATCTTCCACGTACTCTTCGTTGTCTGGCTGGGCAATCACGGAAATGTCTTGCAAGACAGAGCGTGGTAAAGTGTTGGTGATGTTATATTGTAAAACCAACTTTTGCGAGTCGATGAAGAAGTGCTTGACAAGGGTAACAACGAATTCGTTTTCCTTCTCGGTCAAGTAGATAGGAGTCATGGTGGACTTGGACAACTTGCCGTAAGCTTCGAATTCTGGGTAAGAAGCAAGCTCTTGTGCGTACTCTTGTTGCTTCAACAAGTTATTGGCAACATCGTCGCTGCCGGCCTTATCCTTGTCAGCAGCACCGTCGTCCTTCTTAGCAACTTCGGCAGCGTCAGCGGAACCTTCCTCAAGCTTGTTGACCTTCTTGTTGTACTCCAACGATTTCAATTCTTCGCTGGTGATGATTGGAACCTCAGAGATATCGAACTTGTGCTCGAAATTGGATTCGTTGTTCAAATAGTGGGTCAACTTGCTCTCCAAAGCAGCCAAATCATATTTAGAGTCGGTGACAATCAACTTCTTTTGGTTGTTAGTGATGAACTTCAAAGACAAAGCGGCTCTGTCTCTGACTTCATCATCAACATCGTTCAAACATCTTTCCAACAAAATCTTGACGTTGGCAGTGACATCGCCACCGCAAACAGAAGCGAACTTGGCCAAAGAGATGATGGCGGAAGATCTGACGGTGGAGTTTTCCAAAACCAATCTGTTGTAGATGTGTCTGATGTAGTAAGATGGGTTGGTGGTGTGAGGACCTTCATCACCCAATAAGTGCAAGATACGAACAGACAATTCAGTAAACTCACAATCTTCAATGAACTCACATAAGTTCATCAAGATCAATTGTTTGGCACTGGCATCAGGTAAGAACTTGATCAAGTCAAACAAGGCATCGACAATGCTAGTTTTCAATAATAAAGAGCCATCGTCTCTCAACAAGTCGGTCAAGAAAGCGACCAACTTCTTATGTTTGCTTGGGAATTTCAAAGCCAAGTTTTCAATAGCTTCAATGATGACGATCTTGAAGTCTTCGGTGATTTCATCCATGAGAGAAGTCATCTTGGTGATCAATCTATCGACACTTTCACCACCTGTAGATCCAGTGTCAATAGTTCCGGCACCCATGGTCTTCAACAACGTTGTGATAGCCAAAGTCGAAATGGCTCTGTTTGGATCGTTGATCAAACCTTCCAACTCGATGTTGACAATGATGATCTTCTCAGGATGCTTGAAAGAAATCTTGTTGATTAATCTGATAGCAGCAAATCTGGTTGCTGTTCTTGGCACGCTCATCAACTTTTGCAAGGTTGTGATAATGTTCATGAATTGATCATCCTTGATCAAGTGTTGTAAGTTGATCAAAGTCTTACAAGCTTCCAATTCGACCATATCGGACTTGTGCTTCAAAAGACCGGCCAAGATTGGGTATAAGTGTTGAATCAAAGATTCGTCGTCCACCAAGATCTTGTTGACGTATCTAATCAATTGGATGATCGATAAGGAGTTCTTCAAGGAGGAGCCTTCAGACAAGGAGGTGATCAACTTGACCAAAGCCATTTTGTCGTAGTTTCTCAAGTGATATAACAAACCCAAGGCATGGTACTGGTACATGAAGGAAGTGGCTGGTAAGTTGGATGTGGAGTTACCATAGTATTCATGTAATTCGAACTGGTTGGGGGGAAATTGCTTGTAGGACTGAAGAGTCTCCAAGGTTTCGTTGGTGAATCTCTTGACGACATCCTTGGCGATTGGAAGTAAGTTGTAGGACGAGATCAACGCGGCGGTCGACATCACGGGGTTTTTGTCAACAATAGCATTCTTGAACAATCTTTCGGCGGCATTGACGGTGGTGGAGTCCAACACCTTGGACAAGGTTCTGATGGCGTTTGGCTTGTAGACGGAGTCGCCGCCCTGGATATCCTTCATGATGGAAGAAGTCACCATCAAAATATCATCAGAGGTGGCCGCAAGCTCTTTGATCGTCAAGTAAACCAATTGTCTCAAGGAATCATTCTTGTCTTGGAACAACTTGGAGATCGAGAAGAACAAGGTGGTAGATTCCTGCGCTGGGAACACTTCACCGGAGTAGATCAATCTCAACAACTTGGCCAAGAGCTTACGACACTTGTCGACCGCGATTGGCGACTTGTTGAACTGCTGTAAACACTCTTGGAACACCGCCATCTTGTCAGGGGATCCAGAGGAGCTGGAATACGCGTCCTTATTTTTATAGGACTGCGTGGACATCGTGATGGGTGCAATTGGGAGGGGGTGTTTGGCGATGGTGAACACTTGACGTGTTTAATTGGATCTCGTTGTTGTCGAGCGAAAAAGATTACGTCAGCAATTGGTAATCGGATCTCTTTTTTCAAAATCAATTTTCGTGCCATGAGAGCGAGCCCTCTCATCTGAAGAATCACCTTTGAACCCACCTTCGAAACGTACCAACGACATCATAAACCATGTTCGGGCTTACTTCCATAATTAAGAGATCGGTGGCTCCCGTCATCACCAGAAATGCATTTGTTCCAAGATTATTCAACCCTATAACCTTCCCAACCATAATGGTTCCAGTGAGAGGCTTCAAGGTCAGAACCTCGGTGAAGAAGTTCTGTAAGGACTGCTACATGGTCAGAAGAAAGGGAAGAGTGTTTGTCTACTGCAAATCCAACGGAAAGCACAAGCAAAGACAAGGTTAATTGAAACCGCTTGAAAATAAAGACGAGGTGAAATTTTCACTACCACCAATGTCATTAGAAGCACCAAAATGCCAATAGAACCCACTGAATTTCAGTGGGCTTCCTCCACCACCATCCCCTGCAAATCGCTTTTTCAGTACCGAAACTTCCACTATTTTTACCCTCTTTAAATGGATATGCCGTTATCCTACCTTTATTATGGATACTTCTCTGTTATCCTCGCCTTTTTATGGATACTACTCTGTTATCCTACCTTTATTACGGATACTTCTCTGTTATCCGCCCTTAACTGGATAATGTCTCCGCTATCCCCCCTGTATATAGACGGATAACGAATTAAATGCTATATTTCTAGAATAGACTATATCTAACTACTATAGATTCAAGTGATTTTCTCCACCACGCTTTTTCGGGGTCCCGGAAGCGGCCGCTTGTGCTGCTAGCTTGACTGCCCTTGTGGTTGGTGCATGCGCTGATCTAGAGTTCCCTAGCGGTGTCTGACCATTGAATGAGGGCACTCTTTGTGTCCCTGGCCTTTGCATCTGTAGAGCTTGATTCATGAGTCCCTGTGGCTGATTACCTTGTCCTGAAGGTCTAGAAGGTGAAGGTGAAGGTGAGGCTGAAGATTTAGAAGAGATCACCGCATCTTGCCACAAGCGGTTCAAAGTCATGTTCATCTCTTGCTCCTTTTCGGAATCAATGTTGGAGACTTCTTTGAAAGTACCATTGGCTGTTCCCGATATGATGGAGTCGCTTTGAGTGCCTGAGCTTACCGTCCGCTTCTTATTCTTGGAAACGACAAGACCAGTGTTACCATGGGTATACTTTTCAACTCTACTCAAACTTTCAGCTGCGGGGTTGAAGTGTCTTCTGACGTTCAAGTACTCACGGTTCAACCTTTCGAACTCCACTCTGGATTGAATCGAATTCTGATGACTATTTTGGGCCATAAGCAATAAACCATTGATATTGGTCATGCTGCTGGAATGACTATCAGGACCATTGGATAACATTCCCTGAGGATTCGAGCTGGGCTGCTGTGACAGATGCATATTTGTGAGTTGACTCAAGGTCGCTTGTCCACCATCGCCCATTACTCTACCTTCGCCATTTATCACCCGGCCCGGGTGATTTATGCCTCCTGGAGTCAAGGGGAACATGGGCTGTTGCAGACTCTGCAAATGCGGGTCTCTAGAAGTAACTGGACTTTGATTGACTCCGTTATTGTTGTTGTAGTTATTTGAAAACATCAAGTTGTTGAGTGATAAGTTCGAAAAGTTAGCTAAATTGGATGGATCCAAATTGGCTATATCCATCAACGAGTTCTCTCTCTGCAACCATAAACGCTGTTGCGCTCTTGTTTCGATATTTTGAGGTGCCATAGGCTGGTCGGAGTTATTAGCTAAGAAGTTGGAGAAGTTATACATTCCATTCTGGCCAGCAGGCTCATTGGCTTGTTCCGTTCTGCTTTTTCGATTTTGACTATGATCATTTTGATGTCCATCTGAGTGGTTATTCTGGTTATGCTGATGCTGGTTTCCCGATGTTTGCTTTTTGCTCAATAAATACTGACTATTCGTTCTTTGTAAGTTATTGAAAATAGTCTGGTTAGGCTGGTAGGAATTATTTTGAATAGCGTTTTTATTGGTAATAACGGGCTCAGCGATATTTTCCATTGGATTAGCTTTGAACGAAATTCCACTGTTGGGCTCAAATGTGTTAGAATCAATAAATGATTGGTTCTTAGGAATATTGCCATATTTGCCACCATTACTGGTATATGCATCCGAACCTAAGAGTTTCTGGTGCATGACTTGATTTCCAGCTCTGTTATCTATTTTTTTGGTCAAACCGGTCGATTGGGAAAGTAACAAAGATCCGCCGTACATATCGTTCGAGAAATCGTCTGTGGAGCTGCGAGTAGATGCGGCATGCTTGGAATTGATTCTATTGTAGTTAGGATCTCTTTCTGGTGGACTTGACAGAGTGTCATACAATTCAGATTGGCGGCTTTTCTCGCTAACCGTATCATCTTGTCCCTTTTCGGAGGAAGGCTGGCTCTCGAATTCGTCTTGAACCTTTTTATCGCAGTTTGGTTGGCTCTCAAATCCAGAATCTTCGTTCTTCTCGGTTGGCTTAAAGTGATTCTCTTTCTCGACGAATTCTGAACTTTCGTTTTTGTTTTCCAAAGACTTAGAATGATTTTGCTCTATTTCCTGTCTGATTTTATCGGCACTTTTCTCAACAACTGGGGTGTCTGATTGCGACTGGCTCTGCAGGCCGTCGGATGTGTGATAGTGATTATTCTGATTATCCTCCCCGTTGTCAAAACCTCTCTGTAAATGCGTGTCTATCGATTTTTCTTGGTCATCGCCCAAATCCTCGTAATCGTCGTTGTCATCTTCGTTCAATCGCAAGATAGCCTTCCCTTTTCTGCCGCTAGACTTGATGCTTTTGAGCTGGCCCAACTGGGCCGCGGAGGTGTTCATGCCCTTCAAAGAGCCACTGGACTTATTTAATTTTATCGATGTGTTTGAAAGGGTCGGTCTCAACGGCTGTAAACCAGTGAGTTTGGTCACGGAACGATTGTTTCTCTTCAACAGCGTATTGGGACGGTTTTTGATGAGACCGTCGGTTGACTTGGACCTTCCCAAGCCGGGCCTTGCCAAATGCAAAGACGAACCGGTTGGAGAGGCCAATTTGCTGACCAACTTGTTGTGCGAGAGTGAGCGGTTGTGGGTCTTGAATTTGGGGTGTTTTCTTGCTGCTTGAGCGGGGATCGAAGGCAGCAGCGCCACATTGGATGCTGATGTTGTTGAGCTGCCGGACAGTAAAGGCGGTTTTGGCCTGCCACGGGCATCCTTCTGAATCATTGATGTGGAGACTTCAGAAGACATCTCGTATGTGACTGTGCTAAGCCCACAGAAACGATTGGGTTTATAGAGGTGAGCATCACGTGTAGATGAGACTTGGTGGTATATTTAGTGGAGAAGGAAAAAGTGAGAGTTGGCGGGGAAGAAAAGTACGAATGAATGGGGAAAAGTGGAAGTGTGGGTGGAATGAGGTTAAGGAATTTATTCGTGGGGGTAATTATAGAACACTTTGATGAATAAATCAAAGCATATTTGGCATATTAGAAAGGTCATTCATCGAAGTTTCTTTCGGGGTGGTTTTTTTTTTGTTTTTCAACATTTTTGGCTTCAAACGTAAAAAATTTAATGAGAAATGTAATAATTTATTTAAATTTCTAAAATTTCTACAAAATAAAGGACAATTAACCTTGATTGAATTATTTTGAGAATATATAGCCCTTATTTGCTTTATCAGGACAGAAGCTTTAACCTTCATATAGTAACTAAGATTTGAAGTACCCAAAAGCACTTGCCGGTGGCTGCGAAAAGCAATATGCAGGGTTCTGGTAAGGTGATATAATTAAGTCAAAGCTGTTTGGTATTCCAATCCAATAAATGATGTAACCAATCTCCTTAATTGGGGAAATCGGAAACCGTACAAAATCTTTGTACTAATTTTCTTGGCCATTTCGGTGAACTACCACTATCGAGTACAAAACTAATAATTCTGAAGGGAGAGTAAAGTTGATTGAAGTATCTCATCCTTTCGACATAGCTTCTCATTAATATTTGAATATGATATCAGAAAGAGAGCAGGCAATTTTCTCTTTCGATCGAAGAAATGTAACGTGGAGTGATTAACTGCTTGGGTTTTTGTTTGACTAAGCTGTGTAGTAACTGAGGGAATCGAAAATATGAACATTTATCTTCAACCAGGAGTGTCTTCAACTTAGATTGCTGATCCCAAGAGGATTGACATGGCATACCCGAATGTCTTTATCCACACCCGAGTAGAGCACAAGAAACCGATCTTATGAGGGTGCCCTAATAATATCGGCAATTGTGTAAGGATAGTATACGGTTCAAAAGAATATCACTTCTCTGATTCAAGAATCATCAATATATAAAGTGAGGGTGAAGATAGAAGCAAACTTGCTTATCTTTGGATCAATATACTGATTAACTTGGTAAAAGTAAGATTTCCAGTAACGAGATACTGTCACGATTCACGAACAATAACTGTCACCGCCCAACGTACACCGTAGCTTTAAGTAGAAGGCCCAAAGGGCATCAATAACTGATATTTTACCGCGCTTCATCAATCCATCCAGTAATAATAAGCTAGATCATCTAATATATGATCGAACACCCCTTTACACTCTTCCAGTGAATTAGAAGCGGTAAATGCGAATATTATTAAGATTCTCGAAAATTCACACCCAAATCCTTTTTAGATGAAACAAAAGTCTTCCCATCATCAACAACGAGACCTACCTTCCATTCCTCATATTCTTGCTATCCTTTCTATCCTTGCTATATCAATCAGCACAAACCGGACTTAATTCAGGGGTGGCTTAGTGATCCCAATTCCATGTAAGGGACGGGACTGGACACGCAGTTTTGAGTTTTGCGGGACCAAATAAGTTGCAACTCCGATACTTGCGAGGCATCATAACCTCGACCAAAGACGATTTGAGTACACGGTCTTCTAACAAAGTCGACTCGCCAAGATCTACGCTTCTCATCAAGTTAATTTCTACATCGAAAGCTCCCGTTCCAAAACTTTTGCAAAAGTCGAATTTGTCATCAGCCCCTCGAACCTGTCTCGCGAAGATCTGGCGATAAAATATATGTGGAGAATTAGCTCTAGCATTAATATACGTTGGAGATATATTAACGATCCTATATCCATCACCACGCTGGGTACTATAATACAATGTTCTGATTCCCGAGTTGAACTGAAGCTACCGAAGCTATTGAGGGCCAAAAGAGTCACCTCCAAAAGAGTCAAAGCCATTATGACCCCCTTGGAATGATTGGTTGAATCCACCTCTTCCGCCTCTGAAGCCGGAACCACCCCTTCCACCTCTATAGCCACCTCTGAAGCCACGACCGCCACGGCCGCCACGGCCGCCTCTACCTCTGAAGCCACCTCTGAAGCCGCCTCTGTCATTTCTGTTACCTTCTGCTTCAGCAGCTTCTTGGCTGGCCTGCCCACCAAAGATACCACGTCCAAACTGTCTACCTTCCCTGAAGCCGGGGTCAAGGTCAATTGCCAACGCCTGGCCATCCAAGTAGGTGGACTTGAGGAACTTCATGGCGTTCAAAGAGCCTTCTTCAACTTTGTAAATGACGAAACAGAAACCACAGGGAGTCATCTTGTTTCTGTCGAGCCCCATGATGATTCTATCTATGGGGCCACATTTCAGGAACAATTCGTGGATCTGCTCTTCGGTGGTGAAGTGGGACAAGTTTCCCACATAGACTGTTTTCAGGTGTAAGGACTTTTCCAAACTGTCAATATTCTGTCTGCGGACGGCTCTCTTGATCAAGTAGGCCGATGGCTTGTCCAACCTCTCGGCGGAGTGCTTGTAGTTTTCCTGTAAAAGCTCCATCGTCGGTGTCGCTAAGATTTTCAAACATCAGTTTTAGCGTGCGGTTAAAGTGCGCACACAAATAGTCCAAGCATCGATAATGGTGTAGGAAAATGGAACAATCTCAGTGAATTCATACAATCTGGATTGGGTGAGTGAAGTGTTCTACGAGAATAATTAGAGCTGTTAGGGAGAAGGCGATACACTTGAGAAATAGCGAGATTGAGATATTATTTGACCCAATATTCTGCGATGAAGCCTATTTTAGGTCCAAAAAAGAGGGTTAGGACCCTCGTATATTGTAATATACAAAAATAGATGAGAAGCTTAAAAAGTGTAGCTATTTTAGCAGAATATCGAGTTTATGCCAGAATAATGAGTACGATACTTGACAGTAAGATTTCCACTGATTTCCTATACATCCAGCTATAATTAACACTCCACCTTTGGGCTATTCCTTCATCCCAAATGTGTCGCACGAGCCTGCTTACGTATCTATTTCCACGCATAATTTCGCGCATCTACAAAGACTGAAACGCACTATAGTCATCACATCACCATGTTCAAATCCTTCTTCCAGTCAGGTATTCGGGGGGCCTATAGCGTGTCGGAGAACCCCACCTTCGTCTCGGAACCATGGGCGGTGTATCCTGCCAAGCATAAGCAGACGGGCCGGGTGGTCTCGGTGTTTATCTTTGATAAGACCAAATTTGAGTCCCAAGTTAATAAGCTTATCTCGTCCGGTTCCAAGAGCAAGAGTCCCCGGGTCATCATTAGTGAGTGCTACGAACTCATCAAGAGCGAGCTCAGCAACTTGAGCAAGTTGAAACATCCACAAATCCTTACCATCATCGAAGTGTTGGAAGAAACCAAGCTGAAATTCCTCTTTGTCAGTGAGCCTATCGTTGATAACTTGGTGACGGTGAATTTCGCCAAGCTGCTTGACCACTTGAGTATCCAAAAGGGAATGTTGCAAGTGAGTAAAGGTATTCAATTTTTGCATAATTACTGTTCCATAGTCCATTTCAATCTCCAGCCCTCATCGATTTTCATCAATAATCAGGGTGACTGGAAATTGGCCGGGTTCAAATTCTTACAGAACTTGAACGAAATCTCGCCTCAGGAAAGAGATAACTTTTATATCATGAACAATTCGTCAGTTGTGCCTTTTGCCAACCTCAACTTGAATTTTACCGCTCCTGAGTTGATCATCGACGCCCAAGTCAAGTTGGATCTTGCCAACGATATGTGGTCGCTAGGATGTTTGATTTACTATCTCTACAACAACGGAGACACCTTGATCAATTGTTTCGATCAAGACAGCATATCCGATTTCAAGAAGGAATTCAGGAAGTTCGAGACCAAATTCTACAACCATAGGCACACAGAATTGAAGTACGTTTTGAAAAACGTTCCAGATAAATTATTCCCCATTTACCCGAGATTACTCGCAAGATACCCCCATGACAGATTGACAATTGACGAGTTCATAGACTCGGAGTATTTCAACGGAAGTGTGATCCGGGCCATGTTATTCATCGACGAGTTCTCCACCAAGACTGTTGATGAAAAACTCATCTTTTTGCAAGGATTGCCGGAAATAGACAGCGACGGCCAGAGCTTGTTAGAAGCCTTCCCTGTAAGTTTCAGAGCCCTGAAGCTTTTGCCGTTACTTCTTGATTTGATTACTGACGAAATGAGCGTGTTGGACTCGACTCCAATTACCGAAAGCGTAGATCAGCTCATTCACCTTTCTTTGGAAATTATTTTCAAAATTGGGCAAAATCTCTCGTCTTTGACGTTTCAGGATAGAGTTCATGATGTCATTTTCAAGGATAATCACAAGAACAAGAAGAATCCCGATGTGTTCAAAAAATTAATTGGTGCATCGGTGAAAACCAGGTTGACGATAGTACAAAACATGCTTATTTTGAAGCAAAAACTTAATGACAAACAATTGTTCGAAATGGTTAAAAGACTTGATGATATCGTTTTGACGACAAACTTTCCACAGGAGAAGGCTCAGCAACAGGACCAAATCTTGTGCCAGGAGACCTTCCTCAAAAACTTGAAGGAATTGGTGTCGATCATGGATTTCCCATATATCAAGAACACTTTGCTCCCATTGATCTGTCTCGTTTTCAAGACCACCAGTGTTTTGTCGACCAAATTGGTCACGATCGAAGCCTTTGGCATGTTTGTGGACCAGAAAATCATCGAAAAGGTGATAGTGAACGAACAGATCTTCCCTGTGTTGAAGAACTTGAAGAGCAGAGACAAGCGGATTGTGAAGGCTATACTTGACTTTTTCGTCAAGGTATGCGAGAGTGAGCATGTTAATTTATCATTAGAGTCGTCTGTCGAGTCGGTTTTGCCACAATCGTTCAATTTGGCATTCGGGTGTAACGACTGCTCCAAGGCCGAATTCAGACAGTTTATGGCGTTGATCAACAACTTACAGAAAGGCTTGACGGAAAAGAAGCTTGCCAACCTTCCGGAGCGCGCCAGTGCGCCGCTGGCCGAAGAGGGCAAGTCGTTTGAGTCCCTCATCCAACATCAGAGTTTAAACGATGGAAATAAGGACAAGATCACAAAAGCACCTCAAACCAAGAATATCATGCAACCCACCAAAAAGACCGTTCCAAATAGCACGCCAACTCAGCCCAAACCGAAGCCTGCGGAGCGTTTCGCACCCAAACCTAAATCCGCACCACTTACATTGAAGCCCGCACAACCGAAGAAGACGCCCTTGACCTTTGGAGCGGTGAATAATCAGCCCAATAACCAGCTCTTAAACAAGGTGAATAATTCTGCTAACAATCAGCTTTTCAAGCCAAGTACTGCATTCAATACGGAAGATGACGAGTTCGAGGATTTCCAGCAAGCATCCAGTCCCAGCATCGACTGGAACCCCCAAACCCCTACTACACCTTCGATGGGAACGATGAGCCCGCAGGTGAGAAGTCCGCACGTGCCCAACTCCACCAGTGCCACTCCTGGAGGCCACAGCAACTATCCACCGGGGTTTGACAATATGGTGCTCACCCCCAACCTGTCGCAAAAGAAGGTGACACCGGCAGCTGCGGCTGCCGCTGCGACCAATTCTGATCTTCTAGACTTTTTGTGATTACTACGGATCAATGTAGGTAACGCGATAAATAAACGATCCGCAATAAATATGAAACTACCTTTTAAAAAGTAACGCGATAAATAAACGATCCGTATAAATGAATATGAAATACATATTAAGTGTACCCCTTTAATGGGTACGACGCTGGGAACTCTTAGCGAGATGGTCCCCATAAGAATCAGTTGATTTCGATCCGCAGTCTCTGTAAAACTGGCACTTTTCATATGTTGTATGGGGCTGATCAGGCCATAGCCCTGGGCATCGCGTGGTCCCCGAGGCTCGGTAAAGTTCGCACCGCTCGTACCGGTCGTTCCCGTATAAATACAAACACCACAAAATCGTATAGACACGGGAGAAAATTTGCTTATAAACACATACCTGGGGAAGTAATTATTTCTACCACTAATCTGTATTTGGTCCGATTCGTGAGCTAACAGCGGGATAACTAGTTCAACAACGTCCAGTTCTCACTCTACTATCGACAAGTGTTCACCATGGATATCGTGTTAGAGATCACCGACTACTACTTGTTCGATAAGGCTTATGCCTCGTTCCTCCCTAAAGGAGGTGCCGTACACCAATATGTGGAGCAGGCGATGTCGCTGGACTTCGCCAAACAACTTCCTTTCGTCAGCCAGGTTCCTAGCGAGTTGTCGGTGAACGCCACTTCCAACGCTGTTTCAAGCACGTTCTCCTACATCAGCGATGCCTTGTCTAACTACCAAAATAAGGCTGAAGTCTACGGCGCCCCACACTACTTACCCGCCACCGAATATATCGATGCCTCCTTCTTGGCCAGATCCAACATCTTCAGAGAATTCTTTTCCATCTTCTTGGTGACCGCCATTTTCGGCTGGGTCTTGTACTTCTCGGTCGCTTACTTGTCATACTTGTTTGTGTTCGACAGAAAGATCTTCAACCACCCCAGATACTTGAAGAACCAAATCAAATTGGAGATCGTGCAAGCCACCACCGCCATCCCCGTGATGGTGTTGTTGACCACCCCCTTCTTTTTGGCTGAGCTCAACGGACTTGCATTCTTATACATGGACATCAACGAGTCCACCGGTGGCTGGAAGGCATTACTTTTCCAAATGCCAGCATTTATCTTGTTCACCGATTGTCTCATCTACTTCATCCATCGTTTCTTGCACTGGCCCTCAGTTTACAAGAGATTGCACAAGCCTCACCACAAATGGATTGTGTGTACCCCATTTGCGTCCCACGCTTTCCACCCTGTTGACGGCTGGTTCCAAAGTTTACCATACCACATCTACCCCTTCGTGTTCCCATTGCACAAGGTGTTGTATTTGTTTTTGTTCACTTTTGTCAACTTCTGGACCGTGATGATCCACGACGGTAACTACATGTCCAACGACCCTGTTGTCAACGGTACCGCTTGTCACACCGTGCACCACTTGTACTTCAACTACAACTACGGTCAATTCACCACCTTGTGGGACAGAATCGGTAACTCCTACCGTAGACCAGACGATTCCTTATTTGTGAGGGATAACAAGAAGGAGGAGGAAGAAAAGATGTGGAAGGAACAAACTAGCCAAATGGAAGCCATTAGAGGTAAGTTAGAAGGTACCGCTGACGACAGAGTGTACAACGAATAAACGTGCTTAGATAGAACGCGGAAAATGTTAATAGGTTCAATAATTATATAATACCAATCGGGACACAGCGTGTATAGTACCCATTTGAATTGATGAAATTTAATTAGAAAATGCTGAAGTGATTAGACCAAAGTTGGGGTTGATGAGGTTTTAACTAAATGCTCTATCAGTTAGACCAAGATTAGAATTGATGAAAATTAAGCTAGAGGATCCATTAGTTGGACCAAAATTAGAATTGATGGGATTTTAGCTAGATTCTCCATCAGTTAGAGCAAGATTAGATTCAATCAACTATTTACGAGGTGTTCTGTCGGTTAGAACAAGATTATAATTGGTTAATTATTTACGAGATGCTCTGTCGGTTAGACCAAAATTAGAATTAACCATTTATTTACGAGATGCTTTGTCTGTTACACTAAAATTAGAATTGGTCAATTTTTAACTAGATGCTCCATCATCTAGACCACACTTAGATTTGATCAATTATCAGCTAGATGCTATAACAGTTAGACAAAATTGGAATTGATGGAATTAACTGGACAATACTTGTTCGATGAGGCACGACTAGAGATGAGACCTAATTTCACGATCGTGATTCAATGTGGCACTCTTCGAATTGATGAAATTAATTAAACAATAAATCAATGAGGCACGATTAGAGATGAAATTAATTAGACAACCTTTATCAATCACCCCAAGATTAGATTGGTGAGATTTCAATTTCAGGTTGTGGTTCGACTAGGCTTATTAGAATCAGGTGTTAATTTCATGCTTGTGATATATCCGTGAGACCAAGATTAGAGATGACGAAATCATAATTTAACGTGGGTTATGATAGTGCTTAGACGAATTAACGATAACAGCTGATTACCAATCTCGACTATGTTGGATCTATTGTTTCAAACGATTATCTCCACAGCATTGCTCGATAGATCGGCTGCTTATCTGTGGAGTAGCTCCAGTTTGCGGCGATGCCTGGCTGCGGTACCTTCTTAATCTGGATAACTTGGCGTATGCAGCCGCACCTTCTGCGCGCCGATACACACTAATCTATGCGGAAACGCTTTTATCGCGGGCCACTCAACGGGCCATTTTTCAACCGTATCAGTAGATAACCGGGATTCCTGCACACACGCCACCAAAGCCCTTCAAAGGTATATCCGGTCGAAGGGCTTGTGCAGCAGACCCTGTTATCAGTAAAACTTGCAAATGCCTTAGGTCCAGACTATATATAGTTCGGGCTCCGTCACCCAATTGTTCGCTATCACGAAAATGTCTTCTGCTGCAACATTCGTCCCTTTACCACAGAGCGCTGGATACGCCGTCGTGGTGGGCTTGGGTGCAGTCTTCGCTGCTGGTATGATGCTTACCACCTACATTTTACGCAGATATAACAGAGAAATCATGACTGCGGAAGAATTCGCTACTGCCGGAAGATCGGTGAAAACTGGTTTGATCAGTGCAGCTGTTGTTTCCTCGTGGACTTGGGCCGCAACGCTTTTGACTTCTACTACTCAGGTGTACAATAACGGTGTTTCCGGTGCGTACTATTATGCAGCAGGTGCATGCTGTCAAATTATCTTATTTTCCTGTTTGGCCATTAAAGGTAAGGAAAGAGCGCCTGCTGCGCACTCTTACTTGGAGATTGTCAAGGCTAGATATGGTAAGCAAACCCACGCTGTCTATGTTTTCTGGGGTTTCTGCACCAACATTCTTGTCACCAGTATGCTTTTGACCGGTGGATCCGCAGTGGTGCACGACTTGACTGGAATGAACACCGTTGCGGCTTGTCTTCTTTTGCCATTGGGAGTGGTGGTGTATACTCTTTTTGGGGGTATCAAGGCCACTTTCTTGACTGACTACGCGCACACGGTTGTGATTATTGTCATCATTCTTGTCTTTTCCTTCACCACCTTTGCCACTTCCGACAAGTTGGGATCTCCCGGCATTGTGTGGGAAATGATCACCAAGTTGGCCGAAACCAAGCCAAGAGCTGGTAACGCCGGAGGCTCCTACTTGACCATGCACTCGCGCTCAGGTGGTATTTTCTTTGTCATCAATCTTGTTGGTAACTTCGGTACCGTCTTTTTGGATAACGGTTATTTCAACAAGGCTTTCGCAGCCGATCCTGCAGCTGCCATGCCAGGTTACGTTTTGGGTGGATTGGCTTGGTTTGCCATTCCTATGTTCACCGCCACCACTTTGGGATTGGCTGCCTTGGCTTTGGAAAACACCACTGCTTGGCCCACCTATCCTTTGAAAATGAGTTCTGCCGAGGTTAACGCCGGTTTGGTTTTGCCAAATGCCGCTGTTGCGCTTTTGGGTAAGGGTGGTGCAGTTTGTTCCTTGTTATTGGTGTTTATGGCCGTGACTTCAGCCATGTCTGCTGAATTGATTGCCGTCTCCACTATCTTCACCTACGATATTTTCAGAACTTATATCGATCCAAAGGCTAGCGGTAAAAAATTGATGGTTATGTCCCATATTTCCGTTGTCGTTTATGCCTATGTCATGGCCGGTTTCGCCATTGGTTTATACTACGCTGGTATTTCCATGGGTTACTTGTACGAAATGATGGGTGTCATTATCGGTGGTGCTGTTTTGCCTTCTGCCTTGACTTTGTTATCCAGCAGACAAAGCGTTCAAGCTGCCACTTGGACTCCACCAATTGCCACCGCCTTGGCTATCATGTCTTGGTTGGTGTGCACCAAGAAGAAGTTCGGTTCCATCAATGTGAACACCACTTTCGAAGACGATGCTATGTTGACCGGTAACGTTGTTGCTTTGTGTTCTCCATTGATTATCGTTCCTATTTTGACTTTTGCTTTCAAGCCTCAAAAATTCAACTGGGAGCTTTTGAAGACCAGAATCTCCCGTGTCGACGAAGAAGAAGAAATATACGAGGCCACTGCCAGTGAATTTGGATTCCACCATGACGAAGAAGCTTCTGATGGCAATGAGAAGATCCACCCTGTTAAATCGCAAATCTCGATTGTGGCCAGCCAAATTGTCGAGACTAGTGGAAATAAGCTTGAAGAGGAAGCCAAGATGTTGGCCAGATCGTTCAAGATCGTGGTTGCCATTTGTGCTGTTCTCACTCTTTGTCTCATTATCCTTTGGCCAATGCCAATGTACGGAACTTCCTACATCTTTTCCAAGAGATTTTTCACCGGATGGATCGTGGTTTTGTTTATCTGGATCTTCTTCACTTTGTTCATGGTGGTGCTATACCCACTTTGGGAAGGAAGAGAAGGTTTGAGAGATACATTCAGAGGCATCTACTGGGATTTGTCTGGACAATCCCACAAGCTTAGAGAATGGCAAAACTCGCACCCAGAAAAAATGCACGCAGTGCAATCACAAGTGGGTGCACAATTATTGGCGGCATCGCAGTCTCGTGCCCAAGTTTTCGAGGGTAAGACCATCGACGATGGCTATGTGAGTGGCTATGCCACTCCAGCCGGAGAGAAGTCCAGAGACTTGGATGAGAAGAAGTGAATATTAGAAAAGCGAAATGTTATAGATTAACAATTAATTGAAATAGTGTGATATAAATATTAGTGATATTATTGATGCGTAGCTGAAAAATGTGAAAATCTTTAATTTTCAATCAGTGAAAAGGGCACCCCATGGATTCAGGGACTTTTTGAGACATTTCTCTTTACATCGGAGAACAATTAGACAATTCCTTTTAAATCGGAGAAAGTTAGACATTTCCTTTTATATCGGAGAAAATTAGACAATTTCCTTTAAAATTCAGGGACTTTTGTTATTTGTGACATAAATGTACAATCACACGCTTATCTTACCGAGAAGTAGATTCATCCATTTGAATGCTCGCTAGGTTGTTAGAGTGAGTTTAGATAGAGTTTAGATCGATTTGCGGTCCACTTCGGAAATCTGGGGTATTGCACAAATCAAACTTGCACCCTTCACCAGCACCAATCGTGATAGAATTGGACCCTTATCTTTCATATCACATGTCAACTAGTGGTTATCCGTTGTTTTGCCAAGGATCAACCCCATTTGCCTGATTTGCCTGATTTGAAAAACTTAGGGACTACTTCTGCTATACCGTTAGTTGCAAAATCCAGTCGATAAGATAAGACGCAAAGCGAAGGGCATTCCTGATGACAGGGGTTTTAAATTTTCAAATGGGATTTCATTTCGCACTATCGGGATTTTGGACGCACTATCAGCGGCCAATCAAACAGTTCCGATAGTGATACGTCATTTTAGGCGCAGATTCCGCCCGCGCGCACGTGAGCGCTCATGTGACCGATTGGAGCGGGTTCCAAGCCCCGATCCCAAGTATCCGACGAATAGAATCCCGACAGCTCCACGCTCGCAACAATCTAATCTCTCGAATTAACTAAATAGGTTCTGCCGCAATAGGACCTCGCAGTCCCGTGATCCGGCCCGTCGCACTGGGTTGCACTTTATCAGAGACAAACCTCAAGGCATCCCACCATCGGACTAGGCCGAGAGCAGCAGCAACGCATCTGGGGAGCGTCAAGCTGATCCAGCACTATGGAACTTTATGTCGCCGGGATTTTCCGGCGGGCCGGCCCTAACACCCGCCGCTGCTACTTTAAGTAAAATGTAGTGCTATCGTAGTGATAGTGATCTCTTTTGTATATAACATTTGAACTTCGCAAACCTTTTGTGCTCAACCCCTCTACATTCACTTGAAAAAGGGTATTAACCACAACATCAAGAGTCATCCCATCAACATGTCAGCTGGCTGGACTGCTCAAGAGTGGAAGGACTTTCATTTCGAACACAGCCCTAACGAGTCTTTCGACCGTCTCCGTTCTCTTCTCGATAGCCAAGCTACAAGCCCCAAAGACAACGCCTGGATCTCTTTGGCCACCCTCGATAATCTCAAGCACCAATGGCACTATTTGCAATCCAAGGCCAACAAGCTCGAACTCCCGCTTTACGGTGTGCCTGTGGCCATCAAAGACAACATCGATGTCAAAGACTTCGAGACCACCGCCGCGTGTCCGGCGTTTGCTTACCGCGCTCAAGAAGATGCCACCACCGTGCATCTTTTGAGAAACGCCGGTGCCATCGTCATCGGTAAGACCAATTTGGACCAATTTGCAACCGGATTGGTGGGAACCCGTTCTCCATATGGCGCAACCCCAAACTCCTTTGATCCTTCCTACGTGAGCGGTGGTTCCTCTGCCGGATCAGCCTCGGTTGTGGCCAGAGGTATTGTGCCAATCGCCTTGGGTACTGATACTGCGGGCTCAGGAAGAGTACCTGCGGCATTGAATAACTTGATTGGTTTGAAACCAACAAAGGGTGTTTTCTCCTGCAAAGGTGTGGTGCCCGCCTGTAAGTCGTTGGACTGTGTCAGTATTTTCGCCCTCAACCTTCAAGACGCGCAGCTTGCCTTCAATGTGATGGCCCACGAAGATGGCGAAAACGACGAGTTCTCCAGATCATTACCTGCCAATCCATTGTTAAAATTCTCCGCCAGCCCTAAATTGGGTATACCCAACAACTTATTGTGGTTCGGAGAAACCGAAAATCCAAAATTATTCAACCAAGCAGTCGAGCTTTTCCAGCAAGAAGTGGGCACCGAAAACGTTGCCTTGAATATAGATCTCTTGTTGGAATTGGCCAAGTGCTTATATGAAGGTCCTTGGGTCGCCGAGCGTTACACCGCGACCAAAGATTTTTTTGCAACCAACCCTCCCAAGGACTCCTTGGACCCTACCGTTACCGCCATCATCAAGGGCGGCGAAGATCACTCTGCAGCAACCGCTTTTGACTTTGAGTACAAGAGACAAGGCATTTTACAAAAAGTGAAAAAGTTGCTTGAGGGAATCGATGTCATTATCGTTCCAACCGCCCCATTGAACCCTACGATGAAACAAGTGGAAGAAGAACCAGTCAAAATCAACTCTTATCAAGGTACTTATACCAACTTCGTCAACTTGGCCGATATGTCGGCTTTGGCTATTCCAGCCGGTTTCAGAGGAGATGGTTTGCCATTTGGTATCACTCTTTTGTCTCACAAGTTCAACGATTATGCGCTTTTGGAATTGGCCTCCAGATACATCCAGGCCTACTCCAAGAAGGTGCCTAGATTCTACGGTGCTTTGAAAGACAAAACCGTATCCACCTTGGGAGACGAATTGCTTCCAAACGTTCCAGCTCTCAACCCTGAGCTGCAGATCAAATTGGCCGTCGTCGGTGCCCATTTGAAGGGTTTCCAACTCCACTGGCAATTAGAAAAGGTCAATGCTACCTTTGTGGAATCTACAACAACATCCTCAAATTATAGACTTTATGCATTACCTAAAACCGGTCCAGTTGCCAAGCCTGGCTTGAGAAGAGTGGCCAGCGATGGCTCTCCAATCGCCTTGGAGGTCTACTCCGTCCCCAAAGAGTTGTTTGGTGACTTCATCAGCATGGTTCCAGAACCACTTGGTATTGGATCTGTGGAATTGAAATCCGGCGAATGGGTCAAATCCTTCATTTGTGAAGAGTTTGGCTACAACTTGTCTGGAACTACCGAAATCACTTCGTATGGTGGCTGGAAGAACTACCAGGAACATTTAAGCAAGCAAGCTAGCAGAGTGAACAAGCCTTTCAACTCCGTCTTGGTCGCCAACAGAGGTGAAATCGCCGTCAGAATCATGAAGACCTTGAAAAAGCTCGGCATCAAATCCATCGCCATCTACTCCGACCCAGACAAGTACGCCAAACACGTCTTGATGGCCGATGTCGCCATTCCATTGCACGGTGTGTCCGCTGCTGAAACATACATCGATATCGAAAAAGTTATCGGCGCCGCCAAGAAATCGGGTGCTGAAGCTATCATTCCTGGTTACGGTTTCCTTTCTGAGAATGCCGATTTCTCTGATCGTTGTGGAAAAGAAGGGATCGTATTTGTTGGTCCCTCCGGTGATGCCATCAGATTATTGGGATTGAAGCACTCCGCCAGAGAAATCGCCGAAAAGGCCGGTGTTCCTTTGGTGCCAGGTTCTGGATTGGTTCAAGATGCCAAGGAAGCCAGAGAAATCGCAGCCAAATTGGAGTATCCAGTCATGGTCAAGTCCACTGCCGGTGGTGGTGGTATCGGTTTGCAAAAGGTTGATTCCGAAGACGAAATTGAAAGAGTCTTCCTTACTGTCCAGCATCAAGGTAAATCCTATTTCGGTGATGCTGGTGTTTTCTTGGAAAGATTCGTTGAAAACGCCAGACACGTTGAAATCCAGATGTTTGGTGATGGTTACGGTAAGGCCATTGCTATCGGTGAAAGAGATTGTTCGTTGCAACGTCGTAACCAGAAGGTTATTGAAGAAACGCCAGCTCCAAACTTCCCAGAGGCTACTAGAGCCAGAATGAGAAAGGCCGCAGAAAGCTTGGGTGCCTCCATGAACTATAAGTGTGCTGGTACCGTTGAATTTATTTATGACGAAAAGAGAGATGAATTTTACTTCTTGGAAGTCAATGCTAGATTGCAAGTCGAGCATCCTATCACCGAAATGGTCACTGGTTTGGACTTGGTGGAATGGATGTTGTATATCGCTGCTGATATGCCTCCAGACTTCAACCAAAAGATCGAGCTTAAAGGTGCTTCTATGGAAGCCAGATTATACGCTGAAAATCCAGTTAAGGACTTTATGCCATCTCCTGGTCAATTGACCGAAGTCAAGTTCCCTGAGTGGGCCAGAATTGATACCTGGGTTGAAAAGGGTACTGTTATTTCTGCTGAGTACGATCCTACTTTGGCCAAAATTATTGTTCATGGTAAGGATAGAAACGATGCCTTGAAGAAGTTGCGTCAAGCTTTGGATGAAACTGTTGTTTTCGGCTGTATCACCAATGTTGACTACCTTAGATCTATTGCCAAATCTTCTATGTTTGCTGAAGCTAAAGTGGCTACCAAAGTTTTGGACACTTACGATTACAAACCTAATGCTTTTGAAATTATTCATCCTGGTGCTTACACCACGGTTCAAGATTATCCTGGTAGAAAGGGTTACTGGCACATTGGTGTCCCACCATCTGGTTGTATGGATGAATATTCTTTCAGAATTGCAAACAGAATTGTTGGTAACCACAAAGCAGCTCCTGGTATTGAAATCACTCTTAATGGTCCAAAGATTCTTTTCCACCACGATGCTATTATTGCAGTCACTGGTGGTAAGGTTGATGTTGATATCAATGGTCACCCAGTTCCAGAATGGGCTCCAATTAATATCAAGAAGGGTGACAAGTTATCTATCGGTAAATTGCAACACGGTTGCAGAGCTTACTTGGCAATCAGAGGTGGAATTGATGTGACCGAGTACTTAGGCTCAAGATCTACCTTTGCTTTGGGTAACTTGGGTGGTTACAACGGAAGAGCCTTGAAGTTGGGAGATGTCTTGTTTTTGGCACAACCTGAGATTGCAAGCTGTACTCTTCCATCTTGTATTTCTGAACCAACCACCATCCCACAATCCTTGGTTCCAACTTACGATAACAAGGTGTGGCAAATTGGTGTCACTTGTGGTCCCCACGGATCTCCTGATTTCTTCAAGCCAGAATATGTTGAGACATTCTTCAAGGAAACTTGGAAGGTTCACTACAATTCTAACAGATTTGGTGTCAGACTTATAGGTCCCAAGCCTGTATGGGCTAGAAAGGACGGTGGTGAAGCTGGTTTGCACCCATCGAATGCACACGATTACGTCTACTCTTTAGGTGCTATCAATTTCACTGGTGACGAGCCTGTCATTTTGGCATGCGATGGTCCATCTTTGGGTGGTTTCGTTTGTCAAGCCGTGGTCGCTGAAGCTGAAATGTGGAAGATTGGTCAAGTTAAGCCTGGTGAGCAAATTCAGTTCGTTCCTATCTCTTATGCATCTGCCAAATCTTTGAAGGCAGAGCAAGACAAGATTGTTGAGGACCTTAGTGGATCTTTCCCTTCTCTTGAAGGTAAGAGTATCAAGCCTGAAAACCCAGTTTTGCATGAATTCAAGGCTAGTTCCAATGCTCCAAAGGTCACTTACCGTCAAGCCGGTGATAGATACATTCTTGTGGAGTACGGTAATAATGAATTGGACTTGAACTTGTCCTACAGAATCCACAAGCTTATTGGTATGGTCAAGGAAAACAAGACTCCAGGAATTGTCGAGATGTCTCCTGGTGTCAGATCTGTCTTGATCGAATACGATTCAAGCATTAGCCAGGGTCACTTCTTGCAGACCTTGATCTCTTATGAAAAGGAAATTGTATTCATCAACAAGTGGGAAGTCAAGTCTAGAGTTATCAAGTTGCCAATGGCTTTCGAAGATAAGAAGACCTTGGATGCTGTCAAGAGATACCAGGAGACCATCAGAAGCGATGCTCCTTGGTTGCCTAACAACGTCGACTTCATTGCTAAAATCAATGGTGTTGATAGAAACGAGGTCAAGAACATGATGTATACCGCAAGATTCTTAGTTTTGGGATTGGGTGATGTGTTCTTGGGTGCTCCATGTGCTGTGCCATTAGATCCAAGACACAGATTATTGGGTACCAAGTATAATCCTTCCAGAACTTACACTCCTAATGGTACTGTTGGTATTGGTGGTAACTACATGTGTATTTACACCATGGAATCTCCAGGTGGTTATCAATTGGTTGGTAGAACCATTCCTATTTGGGACAAATTGACTTTAGCAAAGCACTCTGATGGCCAGCCTTGGTTGTTATCTCCATTCGATCAAATTGAATTCTACCCTGTTTCAGAAGAAGAAGTTGACAGATACACCGAACAAATGTATGCTGGTAAGTACCAGGTTGATATCATTGATTCTGTTTTCAACCATACTGAGTACATGGAATTCATTCAAGAAAACTCCGCTTCCATTGAAGAATTCCAAAAGAACCAAAGTGGAGACAAATTAGACGAATTCAACCGTTTGATCCAAATCTCTAACAGCGAGTTAGACAAGGGAGGAAGTGAAATTGCTCAAGATGAGGAATTTGACGAGAACGCTGAAATTGTCTACTCTGAATTTTCCGGAAGATTCTGGAAGTCCTTGGTCAAGGTTGGCGATGCTGTTACCGCGGGACAAGGGCTTGTGGTTGTGGAAGCAATGAAGACTGAAATGATTGTCACGGCTACCAGATCCGGAAAGGTCCTCAAGATCTATCACAAGAATGGTGATATGGTTGATGCTGGTGACATCGTCGTCGTTTTAGAGTAAAAAGAGTATGTACTATAAAAACTTTCAATACATTAAGAATTATTTCGAAGAATTACGTAAAAAGCCATACATTGAAGCATCGAAGTATTTCTCTCAGTAGACGGATAAGTGTTGGAGTAGGGGCTGTCAAAATTATTACCGGGGGAAGACCATCAACGGTGCAGACCCTTAAACTAGTTCGATGCGAGGCTGCGAAAAACGGTTTGAAAAGTTTAAAATGCTATGGTGATGAGAATTTTCAACGGCCCGTTCCCGAGTCTCGTTCCGAGTCCTATTCGTCTGATCGATCGTCTGATTTAAAAAGTTTACGTCATACAGTAAATCCATCCCACAATGCGCGGCTTCCTAAGATGTATGTCGCAATTGAACCTTCAATAAGCGCTTAGTAAGTAAATTCGACCATGCAGTAAAGTGTGGATGAGAAAGTGAATAATGATTACCGAAAGAGTACTTGTGTGGGGTTAGTGTATAATAATCTCTTCGCTTCATTCAATTGTTAAACGACCCTTTTCTCCAATCAATTGTGCTCGATTTGTAGCCTACAAGGCAAGATGCTATACAATCTATCAACCCCATTTCCGCCTTTGAAAAATTGAATAATCGCTAGAAAAATAATAGTGTGAAACATCATTAAAGTTTATACTTACTTCTTGTTGAAGTACGTCGTAAATACAGTGTTTTAGAGCCAATTCTATCACATATTTCGACATCCAACTGGTAAGATGCGCTTCTGGACTGAAATGTCTGTATTTTCCAATTTGACAGACGAATGTTAACT
Source organism: Suhomyces guaymorum (assembly GCA_030568515.1). NCBI lineage: Eukaryota > Fungi > Ascomycota > Pichiomycetes > Serinales > Debaryomycetaceae > Suhomyces > Suhomyces guaymorum. The sequence continues at coordinate 72,238 of JAJMGD010000003.1, forward strand.
GTGCGTGGCCTGCATGCTGCGCCATAATTTCAACCCCTCCTTTGGGTTTAGCCGTTCACTTAGCAGGCACCTAGTCAATGAGTCATATTCAACTAGGTTTGCAAAATTACCTTTTAGTCATAAGCCCCGAAATCCAAGACACCTCATCCTTCCATTGGGCTCCTTTTAGTTCCTCGGAACGATTTTGTGGCTTCTTGGCAAGCAGTTAGCGGAGTAAGAGTGTGTCATAATTAACATGCATCCTGTATACGAAAGCGGCGTTTATCTGCTATCTCCATCCCATTCCATATATAAAGGAAGTATGCGCTCCATTTTGGTGGTCCAAACCACTAATGCTAAATACAACACTACCGAAAACGGGGCATTGTAACTTCCGAGATTCGATCTTGAATCCGTTGTATGACCCCCACCAAAACACAATAAACCCTTGTTTCATTTCGGCTGCCAACCTTACCGTTAATGTCTTGATTGGCATCTTTGGACTCTACCAATTATGGCAGCAAACATTTAGAAACCATTATGGTCCTTTCCCTATCCGATTCTCGTTTGGATCACCATTCAAGCTTCGTAGCGTGGGACTTTTGCAATTGGCAAAGCTCAATTCGATCTTTCTCCAGATCCTATTGACCATTTTCTTGCTCGATTTCACCGCTCTTACATCGATTGCCACCCTTAATATCGTGTGCACTCTTATCGTGACTACGCTCGTGTTTTTGCCATTGCAAGCGTACGAGCCTACTAGGTCCCCTGTCACTTTGGCGTCGTCCTTACTTTTCTGGACCTTTAATACCATTTTCTACGGCGCTATCTTTTTCCAAGATACGTTCTCCGGTCAAAAAGTATGGCTGCCTATTAATGACCTGCTGGAAACCAGCTTCGTGGTCAGAACGATCGAGGCGATCTTGGCCGCCAACTCATTGGCCATTTTCGTGATCCAGTACTATTTCTACCGTCCTTCTGTGGAACTCAAGGAGTACTGGGACCTCAATGAATGGAACATGGAATCAGTGCACGATTTCTATTCCAACCTCGGCCTCTTATGGCTTAGACACTACATCAGATTCGCCTACTACGCAGACGAAGTCACTCTTAAAGATGTGCCTCCTGCTCACGTAGAGATTTTGAGTGGTGTTTCACTCAAATTATTGAACATCTACTGGAATGCTGCAGTTGAGAAAAGTATTGCTGCCAGAGATGCAAAACTAAAAAAAATTGCTAAACCAACGTTGAAGGACCAAAAACCACCAGCGTTCTCCTTATTCTGGATCTTTTTCAAAATTTACTGGTTGGATTTCCTCAAGATTGTGATGATGGATGTGGGAGAATTGAGTTGCACGCTTGCACGGACTTATCTCGTGAAGCAATTTATTCAATTTTTCAGCGATTCTTCTACTTCTTCAGATAGACCCGTCATCGTTGGAATTGCAATTGCCATCATGCTCTTTGTCTTCTCCATGGCAAGTGCTACTCTCTTCAATGTGTGGCGTATCAGTCTTGTCTCTATCAAGGCCAGACTTCGTTCAAGTTTGGGAACAAAAATTTACCAAAAAGCGATTGCATTATCACCAGAAGCACGCAAACATAAACCTAGTGGTGATATTATCACCAACCTTGCTGTTGATGTGGTGAAAATCAGTAACAGTTTTGAAACCCTTAGTGACATGATGACCATGCCTGTGAGATTGGTGATGTCTTTGATCGCCTTATTCAGTTTAATGGGAACCTCGACCATCTCCGGTCTCATTGCAGCATTGATTCTTATCCCTCTAAGCAGTATCATCAGTAACTCCATCTCCAAGTTTTACACTCAAATCATGAATGTCAAAGATTCTAGAACACGTTTAACTTCGGAGATCTTGACATCGATCAAATCCATCAAGCTTTTTGCCTGGGAACAACCGATGTTGAAGAAATTGTTTGCAATCAGAAACGATAAGGAATTGAGACTTGCTAGAAAAATCGGAATCTATAATTCTTTTGCAACCTTCACTTGGATGTTGATTCCATTTACTATGGGAAGTGTTTGCTTCATTACTTACGCCTATATTGGACCCACTCCATTGGTCCCTACTATTGTCTTCCCTGCCGTCACTTTATTCGAACTTATCACCGAACCAATTCTTCTTATTCCAAACGTCTACGCCGATGCTATTGAAATGAATGTGGCCTTGAGACGTGTGAGAAAATTATTCTTAATGGAAGAACTCGAAACAGCTACCGTCGAAAGAACCAATGAAAAATTGAATAAAGGAGATATTTCTGTCGAGATCTCTAACGCCAACTTTATCTGGAAATCAGAACCCGAGTTGCCAATTAATGACGAAGAGCATCAACTCCAAACTACGGACTATGCTCTCACCGATATCAATTTAATTGCCAAAAAGGGAGAATTGACTTGTATTGTGGGAAGAGTTGGAAGCGGAAAGTCTACTTTGCTTAAAGCTTTGCTAGGTGAAGTGATTTTGAAGAAAGATCCCAAATCTAAGGTGAAAGTCAATGGAACAGTCGCCTACTGTGACCAAAACCCTTGGCTCGCCAATGCTTCCGTTAGAGAGAACATTTTGTTCGGAAGCAAATATGATCCTGTGTTTTATCAGAAAACTATAAGAGCTTGTCAATTGCTTCCTGACCTTGAAGTGCTTCCTGATGGTGAAAGAACGATTGTTGGTGAGAAAGGTATCTCATTGAGTGGGGGTCAAAAGGCCAGAGTCTCCTTGGCTAGAGCCGTCTATTCTAGAGCCGATGTTATCCTTTTAGATGATATTCTTTCAGCTGTTGATAGTCATGTTGGAAAGAGAATTATCAAGGATGTTCTTGCACAATCAGGTATTTTATCAACAAAAACTATTGTTTTAGCCACGAACGCTGTCAACGTCTTGGCCCAAGCCAGTTTGATTTATCTTGTTCAAAAGGGTAAAATCACCGAAAGCGGGGGCTATCAAGAAGTGATAGGAACCGGTTCTGATCTTGCCAAATTAATTGAAGAGTTTGGAGAAAAGAAAAAGGAATCCAATGGAGAACCTGAATCTGTTGATGAAACCGAATCTGACGGTACCTCATCGATTGCTTCAGACGAGGTTGCGCAATACAACCCAGAACTTGAAACTCATGCTGAGATCATTGAGGAGGAAGTTCCGCTTAGTCAAGTCAAGTCCAAAACAACATTGAGAAGAGCCAGTTTCGTCTCCTTCAACCACGATTATAATGCTGACGGCGATGAAGAGAACAACGGCCAAGCCATGAAAACAGGACAAACTCGTGAACACTCCAAGAAGGGACAAGTCAACAGATCCATTTACCTGGAGTATTTCAAAGCATGCAATTTCTACTATGTTCTCTTCTATGTGGCCTGTTACGGTACTTATACAGCAGCAGAGCTCTATATCCAGTATATTTGCAAGCTTTGGTCCGAGAAAAACTTGTCAGCTGGTCATAACGTTCATTCAGGCTTCTATTTGACTCTTTACGTCTCATTGGGATTCTCAGGATGCTTTGCCACTTTATTGGGATACTTCGTCTTGTGGTACTACTGTGTTATTAGTGGATCCAAATACTTCCATGATACGATGGCTCAACGGGTGCTTAGGTCTCCTATGTCGTTCTTTGAAACCACACCAGTTGGCAGAGTGATCAATAGATTCGCCGACGATATGAACTCGATTGACGAACGTATTATGTGGGCATTTATCGGTGTGGTTGATTTCTCCTTAAGTACCATTGGTGTTCTTGTTGTTATCGTGATCAATTTGCCAATCATGATCATTGTCATTATTGGTCTTGCCTTGATCTATAACGAAATTAGAAAGTATTTTATTGCATCTCAAAGAGAATTGAAAAGAATCGAAAGTGCACTTAAAAGTCCTGTCTTTGCTCATCTTCAAGAATCATTGAATGGTATCAGCACCATCCGTGCATACGACCAAACAGGAAGATTTACTTACAGAAATTCCCGGGATGTGGATACTTTAACTCGTGTTTTCTACATGAATGTTTCGTGTGGTCGTTGGTTATCAATGAGATTACAAATGATTTCTTCTATGGTTTCCTTCGCATCTTCCATTCTTATCCTAGCAACTTTGGGAACTTCTAAACAATTGAGTCCTGGTTTGGTTGGGTTTTTGATGGTGAACGCATTGGCCATCTCCAACCATTTGAACACAATCATTAGATATTGGGCTCAAATCGAAAACGAGTCTATTTCTGTCGAAAGAGTGGTTGAGTTTTGCAATCTTCCACCCGAAGCCGAGCCAATTGTTGAAAAAAATAGACCAAGTCAAAACTGGCCTTCTAAGGGACAAATTAATTTTGTGGACTATTCCGTTAAGTATAGACCAAATCTTGACCCCGTTTTGAAGAATATTTCAATCAGCATCAATAAGGGAGAAAAGGTCGGTATTGTTGGAAGAACCGGTGCTGGTAAGTCAACACTTTCGCTTGCCTTATTTAGAATCATCGAAGCTAGCAACGGTCACATTGAGATTGATGATATCGACACCAGCAAAATTGGCTTGTACGATTTGAGACACAAGTTGAATATCATACCCCAAGATTCCCATGCCATTGAAGGATCCGTCAGAGAAAATTTGGATCCATTTGGCAATTTCACCGATGAGCAATTGTGGAAAGCTTTGGAATTGGCTAGTTTGAAGGAACACGTCCAAGGAATGAAGAATAAGAAGAAGCCCGATGATGAAGATGTCGAAGACGAAGACGAAGACGAGGATGACGATAGCGACGTCGAAGATGAAGCAGAAGCAGAAACAGAACCTAGCTCAGAACCTACAGATGGCGTTGAGTACGAAGAGGGTCTTTCTGCTCAAGTCTTCGAAGGTGGCTCGAATTTGTCCGCCGGTCAGAAACAATTACTTTCTCTTGCAAGATCTTTATTGAATCCTTCGCAAGTCTTGGTTCTTGATGAAGCAACTGCTGCTGTGGATGCTCAAACAGACAAGGTGATTCAGAAGACAATTCGGTCTGAATTTGGTGACAAGACAATCTTGACAATTGCCCATAGATTGGACACTGTCTTGGACAGTGATAGAATTTTGGTGCTAGGCAATGGAGAAGTGAAGGAGTTTGACACTCCTAAAAAGCTTCTTGCTGACCAGAGCACTATATTCTACTCCTTGTGTAAGGAGGGAGGCTACCTCGAAAATTTGGATTTCGACTCCTTAAAATAAAATTAATATGTTATATATGATATGCATCTGCATAAAACTAGAATCAAAATAAAGAATTATTGTAAAGAAGATAAAGCTCTTCATCTGAAGATCAGGGTAAAAAAATCTATCTTTCATAAAAGAAGGATCTAACCACAACTTCTTTCTTTAAATATTAGCTATATTTCTATCATCTATATTGATAGTGTATATAGGCATTCCATTCGTGCTTTGTCAGCACTTAGTCAGCATCGATATAAACCGCGATATTGAAACAGACGTGTATCCACAACATGTCATCGTCAGTCAGCGCATTGCAACCAGAATTATGGACTAGCTCCTCCAACGAGGTGCTCAAGCTATTTGTCACTGATGCAAGCGGTGCAGTCCATTTTTCTCCGGAGTTTACCTACCCAATTTTCGGTGATGCTGAAACCATCTATGGTTATAAGGACTTAGTCATATTCTTATGCTTTGATCATTTCACATTCTATCCTTTCTTAAACATCAGATACAGTGAAAAATTGGATGACCCCGAAATTGGCGACTTGAAGTCGAAAATTATGGAATTTTTACCATCATCCACAGTCTATAAAGATGAAGAGGAATGGGTGGATAAAATTGTGGAAGAAAAGCAGAACTATCAAATACCAGGTGAATTGATAGAAAGCTTTGAAAAATCAGACGAAAAATACTCCATCTACAAGTTGAACCTTAAGGACTTAGCAGGTCTCGAGCTCCACAAAAGACTCCAGGTGCTTGTGCTTCTCTTCATAGAGGCGGGTTCTTTTATTGATGTTACCGATCAATTGTGGGAAGTCTACGTGATGTACAAGGAAGACGAAAGCGGATCGTCGATTGTGGGATTCACAACTGTCTACAATTACTGGAGATACGGTGGAGCTGAGAAATTCGATAAAGATGAACAAGAAGTTCGCAAAAAGATATCACAATTCATTATCATTCCAACACATCAAGGAAAGGGATTGGGAGGAGAATTATACAGCAGATTATGTTCCAAATGGCAATCTGACCCTCAGGTGACAGAAGTGGTGGTTGAGGATCCAAACGAAAGCTTCGACGACTTGAGAGACAGAGTTGACTTGGCTAGATTACAAGGCAGCCTCGATCTCAACTCCATCACAACCGCCACTGCCACTTCAGAATGGCAATTAAAAACCCGTACAGAGCTCAAATTGGAGAAGAGACAATTTGCTCGTTTGATGGAGATGATTCTTCTATACAAATTGAAACATTCGTCAGGGGAAACTACGCGGGCAGTTCGTTTGTTCATCAAAAAGCGTTTGTATGAGAAGAATAAGGATGGTTTGAGTGGACTTGACGACAATACCAAGAAAGATAAGTTACAAACGGCTTATCTTGCCTTAGAGGAAGATTACTACCGTATATTGGGTGATATCAAGCTCAATTCCAAGAGGAAGAATTCAGTGGATTCTGAAGGATCCAAGAAGATAAAGATTTAGGTCAATTCCAAGAAATTAGAAATTGGATACTGAATCAGCAAGAGAACAATTCAGCGTCAATTCCAAGTGAAATTTCAGTTGATATTGGAAAGATCTCGATTAGTATCATTCCAATTGGATGCTGAGGATCTCTCTTAAGGTATACTGAAAATCACAATTAAGTTGTATACTGATAATCACACTTAAGGTGTGTTCTTAGGATCTCGATTCGGTGTCTTAGGTTTGGATAAATATATAGTGTATTATACGTCAAGAACGGCTGACTGTAGCACTGGGTTATTGTGACCATATGTACCTGCTAGATTGGGTTTTAAAACTAAAAAATTATTGCCAACTGCGTCCCCGCGAATGATGGGAAATGATCTCAAGTCATCTCTTCGATGACTTAGTCATACAGCCTCCAAAGGTTGCAAGCAACTGGATCAGCCGTCCATTGGCGCGTGACGTGACTCGTGCTATTCACTGCAAGTGTAGGAAACACGGCTTCCAAATGACGTCATTAATATTCGCACAGCAGTGCTACTATGAACGTGGTAGAACGCGGCGAAGATCAGTTCCTGGTGGCTACCCTCCCTGAGTCGACCGATCCCAAAGTGTGTTTCAGTTCGTCAAGCAGAAGCTGATGATGCATCGTAAACGTTAGGACCAAAGCTCAGGTTCACGTAGTCGCCAGCAACCCAAACAGCAACCGCCCAAATGGGAAACTCCCAGCAAGGCCCGAACAAGGGGCCCGAGGCGCACCGAATTCACAATTACGGGGCTGCATGAAAACTGTGTCACGCCAGCAAAAACTTGCGGGTGTATATAAGGCAGCCGTTTTAGCCTTTGGAACGCTTTTCTACGATCAAGAAGAACTCAATTGATAAAATGCATAGAACTTATTCATTGAGGTCCTCGAAGGCTCCTACCGCCTCCCAATTGCAATCCCCTCCACCCCCACCTTCCACCACCAAGTCCAAGTTCTTTGGTAAGGGAGGAATTGCCTCCAGTTTCAGAAAGACCGTTGCTGGTAACACCGGTCCTGAATTGTCCAGAAAGTTGTCTGCATACATCAAGCTCGAAAAGAATGTTATGAGAGCCATTGAGTTGACTGCCCGTGAACGTCGTGATGTTGCCAAGCAATTGAGTGCTTGGGGTGAAGACAACGACGCTGACGTTTCCGACGTCACTGACAAATTGGGTGTTTTGCTCTACGAAATCGGTGAATTGGAAGACCAATACATCGACAAGTACGACCAATACAGAATCACCTTGAAGACCATTCGTAACATCGAAGCTTCTGTGCAACCATCCAGAGACAAGAAGCAAAAGATCACTGACGAAATTGCTCACCTCAAGTACAAGGACCCACAATCCCCAAAAATCCCAGTCTTGGAACAAGAATTGGTCCGTGCTGAAGCCGAATCCTTGGTCGCTGAGGCTCAATTGTCCAACATCACCAGAGAACAATTGAAGGCTGCTTTCAACTACCAATTCGATGCTACTAGAGAATTGGCTGAAAAGTACGCTTTGATCGCTGGTTACGGTAAGGCTTTGTTGGAATTGTTGGACGATACTGCTGTCACTCCTGGTGAGACTAGACCAGCCTACGATGGTTACGAAGCCTCCAAGCAAATCATTATCGATGCCGAAAACGCTTTGGCCGCATGGACTTTGGACGCCGCCGCCGTCAAGCCAACCTTATCATTGCACCAAGAGTACGATGAAGAACTTCCTGTTGATGGTGAACTTGAAGAAGCCGCTGAAGAAGAATTCGCCAAGCACGATGACGAAGAAATCGTCGCCTAATTAGTTACTTAATTAATTACTCTTTGATTCTCTCTTTAATCAGTATTATCTACGATGTTTTATTGCAAGTCATGGAGTTCCCGAATTTCCCATGAATAATTTGCTAGTTCTGTAGTTCTGTGAAATTGCTGCAGGATCGTACTTGAAATTGTTTGCAATCTACCCGATTAGGCCAGTCGCACCCTTTTTTGGGAATAGCGACATTCGCGTCTAACATAAGCCCGAATTTGTGCCACCAGCAGCTACATTTATATCGCAACGACAATATTAATGTTCTGGCCGATTGTCAATTGCATTGGATCTCCACTTGACTCAACTTTGATCATATCTTTTGATGCAAGTGCCAATACACTGGCAAACGAGCATGCTGCTAATGACCTTGAAACTGCACTTTCTGCATTGCCCGCGGAATTTAGGTTTGGAATAAGCCTCGAAAACGTCAATTTGCTAAACTGAACGTTCTCTGCAGGTGCAGCAAGCAGCTGAAGGTTTAAGCCACTGTTCGCATACTCGGTACCTTCTTCGCGACCTTTGCCAACAAGAAATTTGTAAAATTTAATCAATTGTAATGCCATCACTGGTCTTCCACTCATATGGACTTGGTTTTGTTCTGTAATCAGGTTTTCAGAGTCAAAATCTTGAAGCATCATTTCCATTTCCTCGTTACCAGCTGCTTCCCATGCTCTGCTATTGACTTCGCTGCGATCGACATCTCCGAAAGATAGGCCGAAAATTGTATCATTAGTAACATCATTGAAATCCCCCATTAACTGATGCTCGATATGCTCATCTTGAAAAGATAAGTTTCTTTGTAATTCTCTGCCTACTTCCGTATCTTCTAAAACATGATTCAGCCTTTCGAGTGTGCGATCAAGTCTAAACTCCTCAAGAACATCCTTCGCGTAGTTGCTGGAAAGTTCGGGTATGGAGTTTGAAAACAACCCTGTAAATAAAAGTGATAGATTCCTTCGTCTTCCAGATCGCTGAGTTGATTCCTCCACTATCAATTGATACACATCAGTTTGAAGAAATGCGTCTTCTGTCAACTTCAACTTTTGATATTCTTCTTGAAGTATCGGACTCTCATACTGATCCCAGCTCATTTTCAATCTTTCAGAGTCATCATTTATCAAGCGCTGGTATTTGAGATCCTTTTCCTTATTCTTCAATGCAGCGCTTAGATTGAATAAGCTTTGGTTTTCAGTATTTGAAATTTGAAAGTTAGTATCATTGGTAATGCTCCCATTGAGATTAGATTCTTTCTCAGCCTCGGGTATCTCATGATGAATACCAAAGTCATCTATCTCAAAATTGAGATCTGGGTCGTTGTGGGCTCCTCTTCCCGCTGAATTAACTAACTCCACTATGTTACCACTCTCATTGAACACAAAATCAATTTGTGAGGAATTTGCAGCCAGACTTTTATCAACTAAGCCAATGCTATTGTCAAGGTATCTACTCATCACATTATCCTCAAAAGTGGTAACAGTCTCCAGGTTGGCTCCAAAATGCTCGACATGGTGGTAAGCATTTTCGGGGAAATTTTCTTCGTCTTGTTGGTGGATTTCTAGAATTCTTCTTCTCTTACGATCCTGTGTGTCCAAATCTGAAGCTGGGACTAAATCGATATCGAGATGGAATTTTGGATCATCATCCAAAAACACTTGTTCTCGGTATCCATAAATGCCTGTATTCATTGCTCCTAGACTACTCATCACCGACCAATCATTGGTTCTGGATTCAAATGTTTTGTACAGCAATTCTCTCAGTAATCTTACTTTAATTGTGGTTACTTCGTTCAAAAAGCTGTCCATCTTCAATTTGTAGATCAAGGAGATTCCATGAAGGAGGCATGATGTGTATCTGATATTATGATCAACGCATGTTTCACCAATCTCAGCACAAGCTTGTGGAACTGAGATGTCTGATATCGATTTTTTGACTGCCTGTTTCGCACCGGCTTTTGGGCCAACGGTGGAAAGCAACCATGCAGTCTGGAGTGCATTGGAGTTGTGGGTCTTAATATTCATGAAGAAGAAAATGAGTTAAGGTTGAATACTATAATTAATTTTTGGCTGTAAAACTAACGCGTATCAAAATGCTGCAAAAAATATATAGGCGCGAAAGCGAGAATCTGATCCAACCTGAATCAACAAGAAAAGAGAAATGGTCAGTACAGATGTGCTTTCTTCTTTCAAGCTTGAATGATTCTCTTCGAAAAGAGAAATGGTTATTACAAATGAGGTTTCTACCTTAAAACTTGGTTGATTCTCTTTGAATTTGCATGTATGAGTATCTATATAAACTAGCTACCTTTATCCTTTCACCAAAAGCAGCTCAAATCCCATTATAAAAGCCAGTTGATATCCCTCAATTTATGGTAGATCAATACTAACCATTTGACCGTAAGTTCGTAATCATTGTCGTTAATCGACTCCCAAAGACCAGTGAACGTGCTGTATTTGTATCTTTCATTCAAGTAGGTCGAGTTCCTGTTCACGTCGAATTCGGGAATACCGTAAAGTAAATTTGCGTAGTAACTTTCATTGAGACCCAAGTACAAGTAGTCCTTAGCATCGAGTTTGAAGTTTCTCTCCCAATGTAACATCTTGTAGTTAGCCAATTTGAATTGTGAAAAGTGACCGAGCTTCTTGTAGTAGCTATACCAGGGATAATCCTTGATCAAGTTACTTTGGACGTGTTTATAGTATTCATCCGTTTCAACCGTATCGTTGTATGATTCCTTAACAAGAAGATTGAGTTGGTTGATGATATCTTTCAATCTGATTGTTTCGACATCAGGATTGGTCTTCTGAATATCCTTATAAATAGACCATTTGTTTATCAAGTAGAGCCCAACTTTCTTTTGTTTCCATTCATCAAACACCTCTTCGTTTTCAGCATATACTCTTTTTAATTGTTTTCTGATATACTCAAAGTATGGATGAGATTTATAGTCTACCACTTCGTGCTCACTGAGGCTAATCCCGAGGAGACCAACGAAACGTATCAACAGGCCATGAAGAATGAGCTCTTTGTCTATATCTGTCTCGTTAAGCCAATTAAGTGAATAGTGGTTCGAATTGGGAATATAGAGAGACGAGTCCCTTCTAATATCATTATCAAAACGAATATTGATCAGAGGAACTGTGAGATGGTTTTGGAAAATACCAGCATCAGAGTGCTGAAGAGGCAATCCCAAGTCATTGTTAATAGTGGCATTGTCTTGCTTCATCCAGTAACGGTGTAAGGTAGTGTATCCTTCTTCGTATTCATAGTCGTCATTTTGTTGGTGTTGCTCTTTATCGGCTTCTTCAAGGTTATCACGAATGAAACCATCATATTCTGTCTCCGGTAAGTTCTTATAAGCGGCTGAGCTTTTGGGAATAGGAACGAATTTTGACGTTTGCCTCAAAACGTGGCTGAGAAGAGGATTGGAGTCAACGTGGAATTTACTGCCCATAATACAATCACTATCAAGGTTGATATAGGTGAGAATTGGATGTCTCGCATCAAAAGCAAGCGAGTCGTTCACGTACAACTGACTCCCTAACATACCGCTGGAACTTCCATCCCAGCTGATGAACTTGATATTTCTCAATGGTTTCCATCCAAGCTCGACCAATCTTTGATAATTACGCATAATTTCAAAGAGAACAGCATGGCTGCTTGATGGGTTTGATGATGTCAATGAGTCTCTTTTCGCACCAATTACAATATCTCCATCATTGATAATACCTTTAATGGTTGCAACAATGTTGGTAGCCTTGGCTTTGGCGTCGCTGAAAGTGCTTCCAACGCGTAATTGGACAACTTTCGAAGATCTCAATGGATGGTAGTCCCAATTTGCGAATTTGTCATCTTTCAGGGTCTGCTCAAAAGTATCCAAAACTGGCTGAATCGCGTTCAAACTCACAGGGAAGGAAATGATACTTGGGGCAGAGATATTTGGAAGTGTTCCCATTCCTAAGTTGCTTCTTGAGATAGCGCGGTCGACTGGCTTTTCATGCTCCTTAAAATTGTTGTAGTTGATGAAAGCAGAGGCACCAAATTCTTGAGCAATAAAAACTTTCTCAGCGACGCTTATATTCGAGTAAAGCGAGGTTTTAACAATCACGATCTTATCGGTAACATTGATGCCGTGTTTCTTCAATAAGTGGTAGTCTTCTATGTTTCCTTCATTCACGTAGATGTAATCTCCGCTGAATGATCCATTGACTCCAAACGCGTGGAATGCTGGAGTTTCGGAGTCCGGCTCCAATAATTTGGCAATGTAAAGCTCTTTTCCGTCCTTTGAGTCGATCAAAACCAATTCCAGATCTTCCGGTTTGTTCATGGAAGGAACATCATACGTGTAGCTATGAGCATTGAAACCGAAGGTCTTGAATTGAGAGCTAACATAGGACAAAAGCTCAGTATTCTCGCTTCCCAATGCATTCGTAGGGCTCTTTGAATTCAATTTGTTCAATTTCTCGAGCCACTTCAGGATATACTGCTCGCTAGTCTCACCATCGTATTTATTACCAATTCCAGCGTAAACTAAGAAGTTACGCTTGACTTCGGATTTGGTAAGGTGAATACCATGGTAGCGTCTGTAATCTCTACTCAAGGAAGTCCGGGGTAAAAAGGTCAAATTTAACACGATTAAAGCTGCTATGCCTAGAGAGCAAAACCACCAGAATCGACGAGTAAATTTGTCATTTTCATCGAGTAAAGAGCCGCGACGATATTTGGACGAGGCATCATCGTCAAAGTACTCATTTTGTTGCTGACCTCCGTGGAGAGTGCTGTCCGAATTGGCCGAGTTTGCTAATAACGCGGTTGTTTCAGAATGGTTGCTCTCGTCGGCGGGCGGATGCTCGTGTGATTCAGTCACCATAATACCGACCTAGCAAATTGATCATTCAGTTGAATAACAGCGATAGATTTGTAGGTTAGATAGAGGAGGAGTGAATGATTAATTTAGTCGCTTACGGGGCGTAAAATACTTAAGTCTAATGCACCCCACGGTTTGGGGCACGTGATACGTCATTTCGTCCTTACAGGGACTAATATATATTATTTTCAACCAAGGATTTAAACGTGGCAATGGTTGTCATGTCATTGCCGGTGGATGGGAAAACTATGAATTACAGGTTACTGAAGTTGCCATGGGCTCCCTCAGAGTGTGGAGAGAAGTGGAGCTCGGTTGGCGTCGATGACTTCGCTTTCGGAGTTTGTGGGTTCAAGACGGGTCCCACTTTTGATCCTGATTACATAAGCAATTACTCAGTCGGTTAGATAATAATCCCGGCATGTGTAGCCAAGAATGTGTCTATATATTCCTAAAGAAGGCAAATACTGTAAGTGGTATTTCACTTGGAAGTGGGAATTCCAAGACTCTGTACTGTTAGGCCTTTAATTCCAGAGATTTTGGATTTCAAATGGTTATTGTTCGTCTCCTTTATTGACTCTTATATTATGGATAGTTCACATAGACTCTCTATTATATTATGTTAATTCAACCCTGTTGGGCTTATTTGTTCAAAATGCTATTCAAGGTTTCTGGATCGAACATGCTGGACCCAGATTGGAGTGCCTTGGCAAGTATCACCAAAGACTTGTCGGTAAAGTCTGGTTTCTTTCTCAACTCGTCCAAGTCATTGCCAAACTCGCCGGCCATGAGCCCCAAGTATGCGTTTTGTAATTTTTGCTTGTCCTTTGCTATGTCTTGCTCGATTTGACCCATATTGGTAATAGAATTCAAGCTCTTGCCAAAGCCAGTGGTTTGAGATAATTCATTGCTGGTGAGTTGTATTTGCTTAAGCTTTGTCTGTGTTTCGGTGGATAACGGTCTTGGCGCGGTTCCTTTGGCTCCTTCGTCGTCTGACTCGATATCTATGTCATCTATATTCACTTGTGCTTCCTTTGGAGCTGTCGCATCTTCCTTTTCTATCTGTTCTTCCTCATCGGATGAGGACGAGGACGATGAGGATTCTGAATCGGATGAGAAGTCTTCGGTTCTTCTCTTCTTTCTCCTTCTTCTGTTCTTATTGTCTGCTCTTGGCTTTTCGTTTTTGATCTGTGCTGCCATCTTGGATATTTGACCTGATGAGATGCCTTTTTTTGATGCGAAGAGATATTTTGTCTACTAATTGTGCGACTTCTCTACTTAGAATTGTGCTACTTTGCTAACTAAACTGTGCGACCACTATTAAGTATATAGTGCGCACTAAGAATTTATAGCAAGACAGTTGTTTGAGTTAGACTATCTCAGATTTCGAGTATGAATATTGCAGTCTGGGTTTTCTTAGTATCTTATCATGAATCTTGAATTGTATAATTACCAACTGACTGATCTTTTATCAACTATACACCTGAGGGAAGCGTCTCCAGTTCATGGCCATCATTAATTATGAAGAATTAAATAGTTCTCTTACATCAATTATAGAGAATTGAATCGTATCTACTTTTAATCAATCACGATGAGAATCATATAGTCTATTTCTTTAATTAATTATAATTCAAATGGTCTCTACTTTTTTCATTAATTATACACTTGTGAGAATAAATCTCTACTTTTGGCCTTCATATTATACACAGTGGGAGTCTACTTCTTGGCCTTCTTTTGACCAACCAGCTTACCTGGTGCTTTTCTCTTTTTGACACTGGTGGTCAAGTCATTGACTGGGGCCTTTTTCTTCACGATCGAGGTCAAATCATTAATAGCTGCTGCTGCTCCCGAGGATGAGCCACTTTGAGCTTCCCCAGTTGCTTCTCCCAATAATCCCTTTATAATATCTAATTGTTCTTGCTGAAGTTCTTCTTCTGGATCCTTCTCTAAGTCTTGTAATCTCATTATTAAATCTTGAATCAACTCGTCATTCTCCTTCTTCTTATTTGCATCTTCTTCGGCTTTGTTGCGAAGTTCCACAGACTTGATCGCTAACTTCATTTGCTCCACTGCTTTTCCACGCAGTTCTGGGTCATCGACACTAAACTCCAAGGCCAAAGATAATTTATAGTGGGACTCTGAAATCAATGTGGAGTTCTCAGGGTCGTATAATTGTAATCTGAGCTTCAACGAGCTTTGGAAGTCCTCTACGGCTTGTGGGAAATTTCCTGCTTCCAACGATACCTCTCCCAATAAATCGTAGGTTTCCGAGAGTTTCTTGAGCAAGAGAATGTATTCGTTGTCGGTTTCTTGGTTGTCTTTCAAGTATGGTTCCTGAATGTCTTGGATCAAGTCCTTCTTGGATTCGGCTTCTGATTCGAATAAGGTTCTGGTCAAGTCCAATATTTCCCAGGCCACTTCGAAGTCACTCTGTTCTTGTTCTTCTTGCTCTTCTCCGTTTTGTTCTTGTTGTGGCTCATTTTCTCCTTCTTCCTCTTCTTCTACTTCTCCTTGAATTTCATTATCTTCTTCTCCCTCAACTGGAGCCGCGTCGTAGAATTGGAAGTTCCCATCGTCATCTTCTTGGTCTTTCTTGTCCTCCTCTCCAAAATCCTTCTTTTCTTCTGTATCTTCGTTCGATTCGCCATTGCCTCCAAAAACATCCGATTTGGAAACTGCACTTTGAAAGAGGGCCTTACCGTATAATAATAATAAGTCCGCGTCTTCTTTGCTATTCTGCTCGCTGAACAATTCACAGGCTTCGCCGTATTTTTCACTGGCTTGGTCATACTCTTTGGCCGAGTAGGCTCTGGACCCGTCGGCGATGAGTTTGGCAATTTCGGGCGTATATGTCATTATGGAATGGAAGCTGATTGGAATCTTCTTGATTCAAATCTTCTTTCTGACGCGCTTGTTAGGAAGTCGCGAAGCCGCCAGGCAATAATTTCTACACTTAGTCGTTTTTTAGTGATACGCACGTGACGCAGCCGCCTATTCTGCAGGCATTAATCAACAATAGTTTACTACGGCTCCAATCCTGATTCCATTGCTAATATCCATCTCAGCGCCCAGCACTGCCAATAAAGTCTTTTTCCGCTGGCGCCTATGCGAATCCGCAAACATTCATTCATTTAAACCATATCTCGTCCTTCAATTACAGTATGAACGATCCAGGTACCAATATAGGGTCCTCCCAATCTCGTAAGCAGTTGAGAAGAAAACCGCCTCCTCCATTGTACGAGGATGGCGGTGTGCAGGCACCCACAGCAACCATGGCCCAACCACGAACCCCAGATACCTCTATGACACTGCCAGTTGTTGAACAGTTCAACTCGGCCTCATATTCCATGCCGAACATTCCACCTAGACCCCATCCCACCTCGATGCAAAACCTCAGCATCAACACGCAAACGCCACCACACCACCCTAGCTCGATGCCAAACATCAATATGAAATTGCGAGCGGACCATCAGAGCTCAATGCAAAACGGCAAAGTACATACTGGAGCCACACCTCCAGGCGACTATGGCTATGATGAAGAGGAGACGATCTTGTCGTACGAGCCTCCGAAACCAATGGGGCCCAAAGAATTGCCGGAGTACGAAATGCCCTCCATCCCACCAAGACCCAGCAAGCTGAGACAATACCAACAATTATCGCGGTCGGAGCCCCAGTCAACTCCTCCGCATTCCTCACAATCCGTCCCTACCTACTCCTCGCAGTCCGCTACTCCCCATTCCTCACAGTCCAGCACCCTTCCGTACCCCTCTGGCTCCATCGAGCCCGAAATCACCGTGGAAGACTTGATATACCCCGAAACGCTGACACCCGATGCTCGCCTGAACCATAGAACCGCCCAGATTATAAACCAAACCTTATCCACCCCTACCAAGATTCCGCAACTCAATGCTGATACTCCTAATTTAAGACCTGGATTATCCCAAAAGACACTGTTGCCAGCCCTTAGTAGGGCAACGATGAGTTCGGACTTCTCAAATCTGCCCAGTTCTCCATCTGATGCATACGACCGCCTCAATCGAACACACACTATGGGTGCTGCCACTGATCGAAGATCCATTTCCCCCAATAGAGCGAACACCCTCTTCATCCCGAAAGTTGGCACCTCGCCTACTCATAGCTTTGAAGACACGAGCTACCTTGACCGTCTTTCCAAATCCAAATCGTCGTCTCCCTCCAGATTCGAGAGATCTCCCTCCATGTACGGCTATAGCTCGTTTCCTAGAGAAGACTACGAAGGCGCCGAAGACCTGTACGAATATGATGAATCCAATTTCGTTAACCATTATAACTATGACTATGATGAAAACGAAGAAAACAATTGGGGTCAAGCCTATGACAGCGGGAAGAGGTTATCCAATGGTGATTATAATTTTCTAGACGATGATTACCTCGAGACCCCAACCGCAAACTACTTCGACTACTCCATCTTGCCAGACCTCCCATCAGGAAGTCCAGGCACTGCTGAAAGTCCGGTCTCTTTGACAAGGGGCCTCCCACAATCGCCTTTCTCTGCTGTCGGTAGGGACTCCATATATACAAATGCCACTTCTCCAACTATCATGCCAAATTTACCTTCGAGAAAGAAGGATGATGCTTTGCCTCCCGTGCCTCTCGATTTGCCCCAGCTCCCATTTACATCTGCATCTTTGGTCAGTCAGCACTTTGCCACCTGTGAGTCTATCTGGTCTTTAAGTAGCATTTTCCAGTGGTGTTTGAAGTTAACCGTGTGGCTTCATGGCCTGTTTATTCCAAGAAGAGAATTCAAGAAAGCCTTAATCAAGCTTTTAGTCTTCCACAGACGAGAATTACCATTGGATCTCATTGGTCGTAATGTGGATCAGATTTTGGATTCTTTGTTGAAATCCAATGCCATCAGCTACCATCACCCTCATCCTCAACCTCAACCTCAACCCGAAGGCGAACTCGCAGAAGGGGAAAAGCCCGTTGTTGCAGTCGATTCACAGGAATACGGCGTTGTCATGAACGCAAATGTTAGTATAAGTGGAGTTTTGGTCGAGCTCTCTACATGTTACTATAACGGCCATAATCACGGACCTAAAGACGTAAACCTCAGATGTTACTCGTCACAATGTTACCTTAATAAGATAATTGACTATGAAGCCCAACTCAAAAATATGAATATCAATGAAATCGTCCTTGGCGAAGATTGGGCATCTCACTGGAAATTATCTGCGATAGACCTCAAAAACATAGACAAAAATGTCTCCAAAAGACAATCGTTAATTTTCGATTTGATTCGGTACGAGCAGACATTTATACAAAGAGCTTCATGCTTTGTGGAAAGTGTTGGACCCGAATTTATCAAGACTGCTAGACTTTTCATGGGCAATGATATTGTTTCGTTGAATAAATTCGAAGATGATATCATTAAACCTGGAACAGAATTGATCAAAGTACACAAAGAGATTCTTTATGAGCCTCTTCTTCGTATCCTCATTTCCGGAGGTAAATTCATCAACAATGTGGATGATATTGCAAAGCTTTACAGCCAGTGGGCTATTGATGTAAAGAACGGTTTGTTATCTTTCATGAGTACAGTTCCAATGATTGAAGATTTATTGAATAATGAGCATTTGAAGAGGTGGGTCGACGTCAATGTGAGAAACATGCCTAGGGTGAAAAAACTCAAGGTTAATGGTCCCCTTTTGTTTATGTCCACATTCAATTCCAGATACCAGTCACTTCCATTACAATTGTTCGATATCAGAAAGCTTTACGACGCACAGGATTCTGAATATATCAATTTGACCAAGTCGATCGATGGCATCAAAAGACTAGGCACAAAAGTCAATGAGATGAAACGACACGCTGATAATATTTACGCTTTGAAGAAGGTCAGTAAGCAATTGGTGTGGAAAAGCGTTGTCAATCAACCTCAAACCAACTTGGGATCCGAAAACCGGAAGTTCTTCTTCAGAGGTGATGTCACAAGAAAGGGTGACTTGAAAATCAATAGTTCTGCCAACCATTTGATCTTGTTGGATCACTTCTTATTTATTACGGAGCGTGTCAAGAACCCAAGATCAAGCAGCTACCCCTTAAACCGAGTCATTGACAATCCAGTCCCCGTTGAATTGTTGTTGGTTGAGGAGAAGGAGGCGGGTTCGGAGACGAACCCTCTTTCAAAAGCTTTAACCCTGTCTTCGCTTCCAGCACCTCAACTGAATGGTACAGATGCAGCAGAAGAAGACGAGCCATCTTCTTACCCATTTAAAGTGAGATATGCTGGAAGAGGTAAGCACGAAGCGTACACCTTCTCGACTAAAACCGAAAGGGAGAGAAGTGATTGGATTGCACAATTCACAGCAGCCAGGAGCAATATTTGTACCAGGCTCAAGAAGACAGAGCCATACCTAGTGGAGTCGATCTCAAACACTTGTTTTGCATACGAAATGAGTAATCGGATCCAGAAACTTCCAATCTGTGCGCCTTTTGATCCCATCTATGATATTTCGAAAGATGCTTTGAGCAAAATGATTCAGCTCGGTTACGTGAGCGACTTGTACAATTTCAACAATGCCAGAGATCATTTGGTCTATTCTAAAGCCCTCAGTGTGTGCCAGTTTGACTTTAGAGGAAACAGCTTTTATTTTGTCGGACTTGCCTCCGGATTGTACTGCTTTGACAAGAAGAATAGATGGAAGAAAGTTGTTCACGGAACTGACATCACCAAGATCCATGTCGAAAGCTCCATCAACCTTGTTGTTATCCTTGCAAACAAACACCTTCGCTACTATCCGCTAGATCTGATCATTGGAGTCTACTACGAAAAGAAGCGTGAAATTACCGGTGTTTCGTTATCCAATGATCCTGTATCCTTCTTCTCGATAGGAACTCATCGCAAGCTTACGATGCTTTTCTACGCCAAGAAGAAGACCAACTCGGGATCAACCAATTTCAAGGTATTAATCCCTGAAACTGACAACGATGGAATTTTCAGTGCTTTTAAAGTGGCCAAACGATTCTATATTCAGGCAGAATGCTTCGGAATTTCAATCTTCAATACTTCCTTTGCAGTGCATACCAACAAGGGCTACGAAATCTTGGAGTTGGACAAATTAATTCCCAGATCCATTCCCGAAATCCCACAGCTGGATAATTCCAAGCGAATTGACGGATACAGCCGCAAATCCTTGAGTTCTATCACTGGTGTGGAGGCGATCCGAAAATACGTCTCCACCAATGTCCGGCCCATGGGAATGTTCAAGCTTTCCAACAATACGGAATTCTTGTGTGTATATAACAATTGTGCCATTTTCACCAATAAGCATGGAAAATTATCCCGGACGTCGTTCATTCGTTTTGACTTCAAAGCCAAGTCGATCTCGTTTGTGGATAATCATCTCTTTATTGTTTGCGAGGAGGTCATTGAAGTATGGTCAATCTCAGACTTTGTCAACGGATCCAACAAACTTATTCAAGTGATCACAGGTAAGGATATCACCGCCATTGACCTGGACAATCTTTGTTTTGCCATGGCCAATCCATTGGTGCAAGGGTTACAATTGTTGTTCCACTTACTGGCAGCGAGCTAGTCTATATGCCCCCACGACTATGTATGATTAATGTAATGATAACTAAGAGAAAAAAGAGCAGCGTAATGATAGAAAAGAGTGCAAAGAGCAGAAATGTAATGATAGAAAAGCCAAAAAGAGCAGAAATGCTGTAATGATCACAAATAGCGAAAAAAGAGCAGGGGTAATGATAAGAGTGAAAAACACCAGAAACGTAATGATAAGAGTAAAAAGAGCAGAATTGATGCAATGGTAACTAGGAGTGAAAAACGGAAATGATGCATGATAATTGAAGTGAAAAACAGAAATGATGTAATGATAACTAAGCAGTGGCTTAGGAAGAGTGAAAAAGAAGGCTCAATAATTGGTGCAAGCACCTTGAAATTTGAAATTTAGAAGAAGTTAGGTGAAGATGAATAGTAAATGAAGAATATTATCATGATATTCATTCATCTTCGGCCATATGATACCATATAGTGCATTAATGGCTATTTAATCCACCTCAAACTGCGATTTTAGGAGACCTGCTTAATCCACCTCACACTGCGATTTTAGGAGACCTGTCTAATAAACTGCGATTCTTCTGATTAAACTGCTCGTTGATCGCACCCAACACGCAAATTATCAGAATAATTCACGTGAATTATCCATATGGTCAGCAGTAAAATATTCATAATTAACTCTTCATATCCATCCCTCCAATCTCACTCCCGCTCAATAACCTACACGGTGGCTGCAACAACGACACCTACATATTCGCTTAAACTTCTGGTATGGACCCTGGTACAATGCAGGCGGTCCCGAGTGCCGAACCGAGTGAGGGGAGTTGGCTCCCGCCAACTTCACAGTCTGCGCGCGTAGACCCCACCCCACACACGTGACAGCACCTTTAGGCTGGGGTAGCTCCCCGGACCCGAGGTACCCTAGCGCCAGTATAAAGCCGGCGGAGCTGGCATTGAATTCGATCTCTACAACAAAATGGTTGATTTCAACGTTAACGGAAAGGTAGCTGTGATCACTGGTGGATCCAGAGGCTTGGGTTTGGACTGTGCCGAGGTGTTGGCGGCCAACGGGGCCTCCACCATCGTGATCACCTCACGTAAGGCCAAGGCCTGTGAAGAGGCCAAAGCTTCGATCGAAGCAGTGGCCGCCAAAGCAGGCAAAAAGATCAAGGTCTACTCCATCCCGGCCGATCTCTCCAATGAAAAGGATACCAAGAGATTCTTCGACGAAACGAGCAAGGTGGTGGACAAGGTGGATATCTTGATTGCCAATGCCGGTGCCTCCTGGGGAGCTCAATTGGAAGAACACCCTATTTCCGCGGTGAAAAAGGTGTTGGACCTTAATGTCGTTGGTGTTTTCCAATCGATCCAGTTGTTCACTCCTTTGTTGGAAAAAGCAGGCACTGCCGCTGATCCCGCCAGAGTCTTGATCATGTCCTCGGTGGCTGCCATTTCCACCGTGGATCTTGCCGGTACCTACGGATACTTGGCCTCCAAGGCCGGTGTCACTCACTTGGGTAAGAACTTGGCTGTTCAATTGGGTCCTCGTAACATTGTTGTCAACTCGATTGCTCCTGGCTTCATTCCTTCCAAGATGTCCAACGGGTTGTTGGAGACTGCCGGTGAAGTTTTGATCGAAACCAACCCCAGAAAGAGACTCGGAACCCGTGAAGATCTCCAAGGTCTCGTTTTGTTCTTGTGCGCCAAAGAGTCTTCTTACATCAACGGTACATACATTCCTCTCGATGGTGGTGCTCACTTGGGCTTGGCCAAAATGTAAAATTGCGACTTTATATATTTCTACCTCCTCAATACAATGACTGTCACGATTGTCACCGGAGCCTCTAAGGGTGAGTATAGATGATAAATGTAACGTGGAAGGGCGTCTTGAACTCTTGTTGAAAGACTCTCGTGCAAATCTTCTTTGCCTTGCTCTTTTTGCTGGTTCACTTACATTCTACCCCATATTTCCATCAGAACTAACCGCAGGAATCGGAGCCGCTATTGTCGAAATTCTCCTCAAAGATGCCAATTCCAGAGTAGTCGCTGTGGCCAGAAGCGAAGACACTCTCAAGCAGCTCGTGGATCGCCACGGTAAGGACAAAGTGGCCTACATTGCCGGCGATGTGGCGCAAGAAAGCGTCTCCAAATATGCGGTGGAGCTTGCCATCTCAGAATTCGGACGTCTTGATGCTATCGTCGCCAATGCTGGTGTCCTCGAACCAGTTGGACCGATCGACAAGGTCAGCATCGAGGACTGGAAGAAGCTGTTTGATATCAACTACTTCTCCATCATTCACTTGATCCAGCACAGTCTCGAGCAATTGAAGAAGAACAAGGGTAGAGTCGTGGTCGTTTCGTCGGGAGCATCGGTTACGTCTTACAGCGGCTGGTACGCCTACGGAGGCTCCAAGGCCGCGTTGAACCACTTGGTCGTCCTGCTTGCCGATCAGGAACCAGATGTTTCTGCCATTTCTATCGCTCCTGGCGTCGTGGATACCGGAATGCAACAGGAAATCAGAGAGAACTTTGCCGGTGTGATGAGTGCCGAGGGACACCAGCGGTTTCTTGACCTTCACAGTGGCAAGAAATTGCTCCAGCCTGAAGTTCCAGGGGCCGTTTTGGCCAATTTGGCACTCCGTGGCTGGAATAAAGAAATTAACGGGAAGTACTTGAGATATAGCGATGAGCAATTGGCATCTTACCAATGAATTCTTAGTAAATAGACTACGTATGAATATTTGAATCAAAATGAAGAGACATGATAAATTATCGTAATAGTAGGCTTAGAATGATAATATATAACTGAATCATATATTTTATAGAATAGTCACCTTTCTTAAAATTAGATCTTAGGTTCCGTAGTATCCTCTTCTTGTGTATAATCGAACCATAAGTTCCAGAATTCTTTTCAGCTTCTACAACCCATCTTATTCCATAACCCTCTTCACTTATAACCCATCTTATATCCCATTCCTCTACACTTATAAGAAGTCCGCTCCGCGCGAAAAAGAACGAATCGAGAATTTCAATCATCCACCACTCTAGATGAACAGACTCGTCACCACCACCAGACTCGGCGCCAGAGCTTCCGCCATAGCCAGAGCCCGCGTTGGCCCATCCTTCCAAAGATTCAATTCTTCCAAGGCCACCCCTCCTCCTATCGGTAAGGGTAAGATCTTAATTGGTCTTGGAGCTTTGGCGATCGGTTCCACTGTTTTCGCTTCCATGTACAACAAAGAGGAGCCCAAATCCGCCATCGAACCACCAAAGAAGGCTGCTTTCCCTAACGGAGAGATCTCCGTCATTTACGTCCTCGGTGGTCCTGGTGCTGGTAAAGGTACCCAGTGTGCCAACTTGGTCAAGGACCATGGTTTCGTCCATTTGTCTGCTGGAGACTTATTGAGAGCCGAGCAAAACCGTCCTGGCTCCAAGTACGGTGAGTTAATTGCGCTGTACATCAGAGAAGGTACGATTGTGCCTCAAGAAGTCACGCTCGCTTTGTTGGAACAAGCCATCAAGGATGCGTACGCCCAAGGATCCACCAAGTTCTTGGTGGACGGCTTCCCTAGAAAGATGGACCAAGCTCTCAGTTTCGAAGAGCAGATCGCAAACTCCGCCTTCACTTTGTTCTTCGAGTGTCCAGAAGAAGTGATGTTGAAGAGATTGTTGGAGAGAGGAAAGACCAGTGGTAGAGCCGACGATAACATCGAAAGTATCAAGAAGCGTTTCCGCACTTTTATCGACACCTCGATGCCTGTGGTCGATTACTTCGACAAGCAGGGCAAGGTTGTCAAGGTGCGTTGTGACAAGCCCGTGGACCAGGTGTACGCTCAAGTCAAGGAAGCAATGAAATCTAAAGGTATATAGCTGCATACAGTTACCCCACAATCCTCATTGAGATAATTGAGGCCGGGGAATATGAAAAGGATAGATGATTTCAATGTAGAGAAAGTATGAGAAAAGACTTTGGGGCCCAATGACTTTTCAATGAAAAACAGGCCTTTTCACCGGTTTGTTTCATGTTAGACACTACTGTCCCCGTAAAAGACTGCATGGTGCTTTCGGTCACGAGCGCGAGGTGCAGTCTTCATCAATCTGACAAACACAACTTCAAAAACCAGCAAAGATGTCTACCGGATTACCACCAGGATGGGCCATTCGAGTTTCCAAGACTCATGGCATAGAATACTTTTTGAACCAAGCCACCAAGGAGTCGTCGTGGGAGCCTCCTTTCGGTTCGGATGAAGCGAAGTTGACCGAATACCTTAAGAAGTTCAAGGCCAACGGTAACAAGCCCGTAGTTAGAGACGACGGCAAGATTAGTGTTGCCCATTTATTGGTTAAGAACAACCAGTCGCGTAAGCCCCGCTCCTGGAAGAACCCTGACGGGATCACCACCACCAGAGATGAGGCTATTCAAATCATCAAGAAGCACCATGCTCGCATATTGAATGGCGAGGTCAAATTGGGTGAGCTTGCAAAAACCGAGAGTGACTGTTCTTCTCACGTTCAAGGAGGCGAATTGGGATTCTTTGGTAAAGGACAAATGCAGCCTGCATTTGAAGAGGCCGCTTATGCCTTGAACGTAGGCGAAATCAGTGACATCATCGAAACGGACAGTGGGGTCCACATTCTTCAAAGAACGGGTTGAGTCCTACAACACAGACATTTTGCGCTTCATTACAATTCTCTATAAGCACTTAAATCAGGCTACTCCTCCAAATAATCAAATCAGACTAGCTTTTCAAACAAATCAAATCAGACTAGCTCCTCAAACAAAATCAAATAATAGGCTAAATCTTTTAATTTGACATTACAAACGTAAATATGCCCAGTTGTACCCCTCTAAACGTAAAACTTCCAGTGAGCCTATAAATACAATCAAAGCTACCCAGTTT
Source organism: Suhomyces guaymorum (assembly GCA_030568515.1). NCBI lineage: Eukaryota > Fungi > Ascomycota > Pichiomycetes > Serinales > Debaryomycetaceae > Suhomyces > Suhomyces guaymorum. Next base: position 98,001 of record JAJMGD010000003.1, read on the forward strand.
AGCTAACTTTGTACAATCGAAATCTACCCTTTCAGTCAAGCTTCTTACAATCTTCTTACCCAGTTTAGTCAAGCTTCAGTACATCATCTTACCCAGTTTGGTCTACCTTCACTACAATCTCCCTCTTTAGTCAATCTTCACCACAATCTCCCTCTTAGTCTACAATCGTCTTCCCTCTTTGTCTACATCATCTTCCCTGTTGGGCCATCGCAATGCAAACGCAAATTTCACTCTGTTTGACGTCTCGCTGCAGACGCAATAGGATGCCCTGTTTTCATTTATATTCTATTATTTATTGTATGTTTACCACCTCCAACCCAATTGTACAATGTAGTTACAGCAGTCCGGGACACAAAGCTCCAGGGTCGATCCGCTCCACGCGACGGCAGCACGGCTGCTGCTGCGGTTCCAGATATCCCGGGAAACTGAACGCTGTAAATCCCCCACCGCTGCCGTATGTGGCCGTGGCAGTCCAAAGATCGGATTTTTTTCGTGCTGCTATTTGGCCGCCGGTCCATGACGCAAGCCGCCGCACCGGCGTGGAGACCTTCACCCGCGCTGGCAATGAATCTATTTAAATGCCGGTATATCTGGAAATAGTTACACTAGCCCCTAATGTGTTCTTCCGACAAACCAGCCATTGAAAGAGAGGTTTTACCGACCAACGTGAAGCCTCTTCACTACAACATCACCCTCGAGCCTGATCTCGAAAAATTCACCTTTGACGGTGAAGAAACGATTGAGTTCCAGGTCAATGAAAGAACCGACTTCATCTCATTGAACTCGATTGAAATCACCATTTCTGAAGCCAATGTCAACGGCGTCCCCGTCGCCAGCACCATCTTCGACGAATCCGCACAAACCGTCACCTTCAAGTTCAATGACCACTTAACCGAAGGCTCTGTGGCAAAATTGCACATCAAGTTCCAAGGTACCTTGAACGACCAAATGGCCGGATTCTACCGTTCCTCTTACGAAGAAGACGGCAAGAAGAAGTACTTGGCCACCACCCAATTCGAACCTACCGATTGTCGTAAGGCCTTCCCATCTTACGATGAGCCAGCCGCCAAGGCCGCCTTCACCATCAGCCTTATTGCTGACAAGGACTTGGTCTGTTTGTCCAACATGGACGAAAAGGAAACCACCTTGTTGGAAGGTAACAAGAAGAAGGTTGAGTTCAACAAGACCCCACTCATGTCTACCTACCTCGTTGCCTTCATTGTTGGTGACTTGAGACACGTTGAAAGTGTCGTCAAATACAGAGTTCCAATCAAGGTCTGGGCCACCCCAGGTATGGAACACATGGGTAAGTACTCTGCCGATGTCGCCGCCAAGTGTTTGGCTTTCTTCGACAAGAAGTTCGACATCGACTACCCATTGCCAAAGTGTGATATGGTCGCCATCCACGATTTCTCCGCCGGTGCCATGGAAAACTTCGGTTTGATCACCTACAGAAACATTGACTTGTTGATCGACGCTGAAAACGCTGATCTTAACACCAAGTTGAGAGTCACTGAAGTCGTTGCCCACGAATTGGCCCATCAATGGTTCGGTAACTTGGTTACCATGGACTTCTGGGACGGTTTGTGGTTGAACGAAGGTTTCGCCACCTGGATGTCCTGGTACGCTGTTGACAGCTTGTACCCAGACTGGAAGGTTTGGGAATCCTATGTTTCTGACTCCTTGCAACAAGCTCTTGGTCTCGATGGTTTGAGATCTTCTCACCCTGTTGAAGTCCCAGTCAAGAGAGCTGAAGAAATCAACCAAATTTTCGATGCTATCTCATACTCCAAGGGTTCTTCCATCTTGAAGATGCTTTCTAAGTGGTTGGGTGAAGAAACCTTCATCAAAGGTGTTTCCAACTACTTGAAGAAGCACAAGTGGGGCAACACTCAAACCACCGACTTGTGGTTAGCTTTGGGTGAAGCCAGTGGTAAGGATGTTGTTGGTGTCATGGGTATCTGGACCAAGAAGATTGGTTACCCAGTCATCAATGTCGCCGAGGCCGACGGTAAGATTACCGTCACCCAACACCGTTTCTTGAACACCAACGATGTCAAGCCTGAAGAAGACGAAACCTTATACCCAATTTTCTTGGCTCCAAAGACCTCCGAAGGTGTCAAGGACATCACTTTGGACACCAGATCCAAGGAAATTGACCTTGCTGCTAAGGACGATTTCTTCAAGCTTAACTCTGACCAATTCGGTATCTACCGTACCGCTTACGAATCTTCTCGTTGGTCTAAGTTGAGTAAGGCTGGTACTGAAGGCAAGTTGTCTGTTGAAGACCGTATTGGTTTGATTGCAGATGCTGGTTCTTTGGCCGCTGCTGGTTACGTTGAAACCACCGATCTCTTGGGTTTAGTCAAATTGTGGAACAAGGAAGCCAACTACGTCGTTTGGGACGAAATATTCACCAGAATCGCCGCCATCAAGAAGGCTTTCATCTTCGCTGACGAAAGCATCACTGACGGTTTGAAGGTCTTTGTTCTTGACTTGATCAAGGACAAGTTGGCCGAAGTTTCCTGGGAACAATCCGGTAAGGAAACTTTCGCCGAAGAACAATTGAAGATCTCTTTGTTCGGTGCCGCTGTCAGCAACGGCGACAAGAAGGCTATTGAATACGCCCACTCTGCATTCAAGGCGTACATTGCCGGTGATGACAAGGCCTTCAACCCAAGTTTCAGAAACACCATTTTTGGTAACGTCGCAAAGACTGGTAACAAGGAAACTTACGACCAATTCTTGGCTCTCTTGAAGAAGACCAAGATTGTTGATGAGGAATCCACCATCTTGAGAACCTTGGGTTCTTTCAGAGACCCTGAAATCATCGACGCTGTCCTTGACTTGGCCCTCGAAGGTAAACTCGTCAGACAACAAGATATCTACAAGCCATTGGTCGGTTTGACTGGCCACACCGTTGGTATCAACAAGCTCTGGGCTTGGTTCCAAAAGAACATCGATGTTCTTGAAAAGCGTTTCCCAGTCGGTTCTTCTATTTTCAGTGCCATTGTCAAATTGTCCACCAACAGTTTCACCACTGCTGAAAAGAAGGCTGAGATTGAGAAGTTCTTCGCTGACAAGAAGACCAAGGGTTACGATCAATCTTTGGCTCAATCCCTCGATATCGTCACTTCCAAGATCGCTTGGACTCAACGTGACGAAGCTACTCTCCAAAAATGGTTGAATGCCAACGGTTACAAGCAATAACTATCCGTGAGCAAATTGTAAATACCTATCGCTATTTGCACCGTGGACATTGCTGGTACCTACGGTCACTTGGCCGGCATTGGGATTACAAAACTTAAATAGCGATCGTGCCTTGTAAATCACACTGAGCCGCTTATGAATAAATGACGAATGTTCGAAAAACTGTAGAAATCGACCTTGTAAATATTAAAATTGTTGATTGTTAGAGATTTTTAGTTTTTTGAATCTTAGTTAACTCTTGATTATCTGGATCATTTAATCTACTTCGATTCTCCGAGTATTCAAAGTTAGATTTCTTGATTGAATCTTGAAGCAATTTCTCGATTTACTTTTTTATTTCATAACTACCTTTTTGACATTTAACGTAAATTGAATGCTTCAAAAGCGATATTTAATATAGTGATTGTTGATCTGTCGATCTAGGAACGCATATATACATTTCATGCGGGATCGAAAAGCAGGGTCTAAGAGTCGACGCCCATGAATTTCAAGATCAATACAAATTGATCCTCTTCGTATGAGAAAGCTTGTCTAAACTTAATGATGTGTTTCCATCTCTTGGCATTCATTCCCTTAGGTTCTCTGATCAATCTGTCCCATAAGTGATAACCACCAACATTTTCTCTCACGGTTGAAGCAGATAAGTCTATACCGTACTTTTCATCTAACAAGTCTTCGCCAAGGGTACGTTGATGATGAAGAGCCCATATCAAGATATTACCAATGTATGATAAAACACTATAGTCAAGGTTGTTTTGATGAATATCTTTGTTGGAAGGAGTCAACTTCGTTCCTGTAGTTTCCAAGTTTATCTCATCGTAGCCACCAAATAATTCAAGAATATTTGGGTAAACCTTGACGGTCTTTTTGAAACCGATAGACTCATAAAGAGCCACATTGATACATAACAAGAAGAAAATCTTCTTCTTTTCTATGTCTTTGAAAAGTTCATTAGTCTGTTTGATGGTAAAGTTCAAACAGGTTGATGAATATTTCGAAATTTTGGATGAAGATAAAATAGTCTTAAGCTTCACATCAGAGACATCCAAGTTCAAAATTTGCTTGTGAGATAAACCGATAATTGTCTTGATTGGTTGAATTTCTGGTAGCTTGCTAGCATATCTACTGTTCATAGTAGTTTTCTTTGTAGATCTAAGTTTGATATCGAATGGGTTAGCCTCGTTTGATAATGCAGATTGTTGACTCAATAATTCCATTGATTTCTTCTTGTTTAATCTTAAAGTTTCTTCAATGGTTGGTTTTTTGGTCTCAACGGATTGGGAGAATGTAACTTTGCGTACTGGTGAGCTTTCCTCATCTGATGATCTTTTAGGGGTATCGACTGAAGTGTTTTCCTCAAGGGTGTCATCAAAAATGCTGTCCAATGTAACGTCAGGGTTGATCTCTTCGTCTTCAACTTCAACAGCGTCCAAGAATGAATCGGTCTGAATCACCAGGTCCAAAATGGATTCGGTTTTTGAGGTGTTTGCAGAGTCAACCGCTTCTTGATTCTTTCTGTTTTGGTTGGTTCTAGCTCTTCTTTCCTTCCGTTTTCTATTTTTTAATCTCCTTTTTTCCTTCTCGGCTTCGGTCATGTCTTCAGGGTCCAATGAAATCATCGAATCGTCAAACTCGGACTCGGTTTCGATTTCATCAAGCTTCATTGCTGGTGGTTTCTTGGTTCTTTCCGCGAGTTTGTTCATTGAGGCCTTCTTTCTCAAACTCTCAGGTTTGCCATGATCTTCTCTCATTGATCTGAAATCCATTGACTTCAGCTTACTGAGTTTTTTATCGATGCTCATGGAGTCGGACCGCTTTCTTCTGAAATCAGCTGATTTTTGTCTGTTCAACCTTCTAGGTTGATCATCCAGGTTGGTGTTGTTTTTTTGTCTGTTGTTACGATTCAAATTACCGTACGACTTTTTGGATGATGGCTTTTTGTTGTTAGACTTCTTTTCGGGCTTTTCGTCGTCGTCGCTCAAGTTGATCTCATCGATATTCTTCGTCACTTCATTGACTGCAAACCTCATGCTGCGAGACTTGGTCAACTTTTTGGGCTTTTGTTTAGTGGGACTGACATTGTTGATCACGGTATCATTGACCTTGTAATCTTGAATTGGAGAGGCTTGGATGGCGTTGTTACCCATCAAGTACTTGAGATCATTCTCAAACTGTGAATCGGTGGTATCTTTTTGTAAACGGTCATAGTCGTAGTCCGACACTATGAAATCACTATTGTTGAGCTTAGTGACTTGGTCAGGGCCCACGAGATTAATTTTTGCTGCTAGCGACTTTTTGGTTCTGGTATTACTCATACTGAACTAAGAATCAGGCCTCAAGATCGAGAAGAGCCGGATACTTCGGTGGCTATAATTTGTGCCTGAATCTATGCAAGTGACACGCTTCAGAAAACAGGTGCACAAAATCAGAAACTACTCTGAGGCTGTTGTGAGTTCAAGGCGAAAAGATCTAATAGAAGAAGATCTAAAGGTCAAAGCTAGAAAAGAAGGTAGAAGTGTGGTAAGCGTGGACGAGTTCAGATCCAGATATAATTCTACAAAGAAAGCAAATCCGCCCAGAGGGCATAGTGCCGTTTTGGTGTTATTACAACCGGTTCCTGGTTGGTAACCGTAGTTATTGTTAAATTAGACGAGGATTTAAAATTTTCATTCCTAACCGAGACGGACCGCCACTTTGGAGAACGCCTGGCAATGATTGGCACTTAATAATAGTAGTGAGGAGTGAAGCTGCTTAACCTGTGGAGGCTTTGTTACTAGGGCAATGCGAGCTTTCATCCCTTACCACTTCGCTGGCGCTTTCGCACTCATTGATGAGCGAACTGAACAAGTAAATCAGTGAAGTGAACAAATCATTGATGAATCAGTAAGTGAACAAGACATTGATGAATCAATTGGTCTAGTACATCGGTCAATCAAGTTAACGATTAACAAACTGAGTTCATTCACTAAATCATTCAGTTAAATCTCATGGCTTTTACATCAGTTTGGGCTACAGGTTTATAATATAATATCTTTTCATTTTGGTTTGTCCAAGATAGTCAAATCAATGCTTGCATCATCTAAGTTGATAATATTCATATGTTTCTAGAAGTAAACATTTAGTGAACCTCACATGCCAGTATGGACTTAGAAAGAAGCAGAGAAAGCTTCAGTAACAGACTTCAACTTTTCCAACAATTCCTTAGAAAGTTCACCCTTTTCTCTGACAGCGTCCAAGATTTCTGGAGCGTCAGACTTCAAGTGAGACAAGAAGGATTCTTCGAATTCACCAATTCTCTCAATAGCGACTTCGTCCAAGAAACCGTTAACACCAGCGTAAATGATTGGGACTTGTTCTTCAGCGGCCATTGGGCTGTATTGCTTTTGCTTCAAGATTTGAGTCAATCTTTCACCTCTGGACAAGGTTTGCTTGGTGGAAGCATCCAAATCGGAACCGAATTGAGCGAAAGCAGCGACTTCTCTGTATTGAGCCAAGAACAACTTCAAGGAACCGGCAACTTGCTTCATGGCCTTGACTTGAGCGGCGGAACCGACACGAGAGACGGACAAACCGACGTTAATAGCTGGTCTGATACCCTTGTAGAACAATTCAGCTTCCAAGAAAATTTGACCATCGGTAATGGAAATAACGTTGGTTGGAATATAAGCGGAAACATCACCACCTTGGGTTTCAATAACTGGCAAAGCGGTCAAAGAACCGGAACCGTTGGCTTCGGACATCTTAGCAGCTCTTTCCAATAATCTGGAGTGCAAGTAGAAAACATCACCTGGGTAAGCTTCTCTACCTGGTGGACGTCTCAACAACAAAGACAATTGACGGTAAGCAACGGCTTGCTTGGACAAATCATCGTAGACAATCAAAGCGTGTCTACCGTTGTCTCTGAACCATTCACCGATAGCACAAGCAGTGAAAGGAGCAATGTATTGTAATGGAGCGGCTTCGGAGGCGGTAGCAGCAACAATGATGGAGTATTTAAGAGCATCGTTTTGTTCCAAAGTTTGGACCAATTGAGCAACGGTGGATCTCTTTTGACCAACAGCGACGTAAACACAGTACAACTTCTTGGATTCGTCGGTACCGTTGTTCCATCTCTTTTGGTTCAAGATGGTGTCCAAAGCGACAGCGGTCTTACCAGTTTGACGATCACCAATGATCAATTCTCTTTGACCTCTACCGACTGGGACCAAAGCGTCAACGGACTTCAAACCAGTTTGCATTGGTTCGTGGACGGATCTTCTTGGCAAGATACCTGGAGCCTTGACTTGAGCTCTGGAAGAGGAAGAGGCGTTCAATGGACCCTTACCATCGATTGGGTTACCCAAACCGTCGACAACTCTACCCAACAATTCTGGACCAGTTGGGACATCGACAATCTTACCGGTTCTCTTGACGGTTTCACCTTCCTTGACCAATCTGTCAGAACCGAACAAGACAATACCGACTTGGTCGGCTTCCAAGTTCAAGGCCATACCTTGGACACCGGAGGAGAATTCGACCAATTCTTCGGCTTGAATGTTGTTTAAACCGAAAACACGAGCGATACCATCACTAGAATGTTAGTAAATAGTTGATTGAAAAAATTTTCAAGAAGTAAGATACATACCCAACGGACAAAACTCTACCGGTTTCGTTCAAGTTAGCTTCGTCAGAGACACCTCTGATTCTTTCTTCCAAGATGGAGGAAACTTCAGTTGGAGCAGCCTTGGCAGAAGCGAATCTTCTGGCAGACAATTGAGCTGGGCGGGCCTATTAAGTTAGTAAACGATTCGAATGATATTGATGGGATTGTGGGATTGGACGAAAGGGAGGGGCAAGTCGATGATTAGATGGAGTTATGTTTTGAAGCTATGCCGATTCTCTTGCTAGTCAAATTGCTGGATGCCACCGGATGAGATCGGCTAACGACGACTCCTCCAACTCCCAGGCGTCGATCCTATGCCAGCCAGTATCAATTTCAATTGATTGACTTCGACATTGACCGATTGATCTTGAAGCTTCTTTCCTTGGGATCTGAAGAGTTGCTTCAATCTTCACTTTTTGATCGGGAATCCATTTGCCCACCACGATCCAGTGTAATTCCTTTGGATACATACAATACGCAAACCCCTGGCCACAGCAGTAGCTGAACGAGCAGCAGAACGTAAGACTGGACGAGCTGACAACATCTTATAGTATCAAATTAACTAATCCTAGTTTGAAAAAAAAGTGTAGGTAGGTAATAAATATGAAAAATCCTGCCAGTGTTTCCACGCTCGCTCGGCGCCAACCAACCAACTTTCTTTGGTTGTCCAACGAGTGCCGGACATGCGCGCAGATGGGGGCCTGTGATTGGCGGAGAAATGTGCGGGTAACGCTCGTGGCTCCAGTCTGTTTAGGCAGTATGTTACAAAGCATGTATGAATGAGAATGGTAGTAACGTACACATTACCAGTACTATGAAAGTATTTTACGAATCATATATGATTCAATAGAGATGCAAATAGTGCCACTATTGGAAGCAGCCTATTTCGGCCATTATGAGGAGTATGCCGACTTTTGCCTGAATACGACGATATGCCTGAGCCAGTATACACACCTACGCCTAAGCCAGAAAAATTCAGGCTGAAAGACTTGGGAAACTCCTCGGACTCTGAACGCAGCCTGCTAGGATTTGAATATTCTTCGGATTCAGAACGCAGACTGCAATACTCAGATAGTTCCCTGTATTTAAGACAGTTGCCCAATCCCGTTTCTCTCGCCCACGATGCAGATTTTCATGAATACTGGTCTGTCAAGAGAATTGATGAAGTATCAATCGTTACTTTTTGTCTAGTAAGAGGTTGTCTATATAATTTGCCATTTGCGATTGAGGTTATCAATGGTGATCAAATCTTTCCCGAAGTAGTTTTTCGCACTGCCTGTGCTAAACTAGTGATGAATAATATTTAGTCTCTCGTTTCAAGCCTGAAAATATCTGGTTCCCTGAAACACCTAATTTGGATACTTGTCAAAAGTTAAAAACGATTATTCCTAGTGCGGTGGCAACAGTTTGTTTAATTAAGGATTATTCAGAGTTGTACCAAGAGGTGAAAGGTTTGGAGAATGAAGATCTTTTGCGTGATTATAATCATGTTGGTTCTAAAATGAATTTTGATGCGCAAATACGTGATTTAGACACTTGGGATTTCGTAGCATTAATTGATAGCGAAACAACATTTGATTATTATGATGATGAATACTGTTTAAAGCTGAATTATGAAATGGGGCCCTTAAATCAAGCGCAGTTTGAAACCAGTTTTTTGTTTTCTTCTTTTAAATAGTGAGATCATCTTCTGTTTATTGTTTGTCCTATCTCACTTTATATTATAGCATTTAATCACACAATTTTCTGGTGGTCGAAACCTGGTGTTCGAGCACAATAAGTGTTTTCATTTGGGTTTTTTTTGCTTTGATTACCGCTAATTTTCTTGTGAATTCCTACTCCTGAATCCAACTTTTCAATTTTCCGGACAAAGTTGATAATACTTTCAATACTTGGCATTTTGCATTTTAATCACTTCACATGTTGTCTAATTTTTTAGATTATAATTTTATATAATGTAACCAGTTGTTTAGTCTCTAATTCTTGATTAATAAACATCATAGCTGCCGGTCAGGTTCAGACTACAAAATATATAATTACCTTGGATCACCGAGAGACTAAGACTAAATCATTGCCTTGAGAATACTAAAATTATAGGGTAATTCGTAATTTTTTCTCCTTCACTTTTCTCCACGCCGAGTTGGGTGCTAAAAAAGCACGTTCTTGCCATTTGGGAGACCAAGGCACCCATCCCGTCAATGCTAGGTACGCCACCAATGGCTAATTCTTGATGGTGAATCTGGTCAAAGCACGGTCCACCTCACGCATCTGTGCAATTCGTGTGTTTGCCGAATGTGGATACCAGGCACCCACTAGTTGATGTATTGAAATCGCGACACGCGACATAAATCTCTTCGCAATATGGATCAATACTATTATGTCTACTTAGGTTTATCATCCAAATTTACCCTAAATTTAGAGGATAAGAAACAGTTGGAATGTGTGAAACATGGCATATTAGTCAATACTGAATTCGCTCGGTATATTTTCGGATTATTTGATGGAAAGGAAGATAATTACAAGTTGTGTAATTTGTGTGTTGGTCGCTTTATGACCGTTGGCTATTATGACGACGAATTGGCCGAAAAGTACCCACCATTCTACTTTAATTACCGTTTCTCTGTCAGTTATTCCGATCTACAAGAGTTAGCAAAGAAGCATCCGTATGTGTCTGATATATATCGTGCATTGTACACTCATTACAAACCAGAAATATGTGAAATAACCTTAATCAATATCGTCAAAAAACATAAACCTGAAGACTGAAAAGTGCTACAATGCGTTTGACTTTATTAATGAGAAATTCATTGATCCTCCGATAGAAGTCGAGTACCATGAGTTTGATGTTGAACTTGAACCTTTCGCTAGAGAGTTCAGTTTTGATGAAGTAAAATTAAAACCATTTGATCCAGCGAGGTTGGCTGAGGAATTGCCGAATATAGAGTGAATGGCATAAGGTATCAATAATGAATGAAAAACCCTTTCGATTTTTCAAAAATTTAGCTAAACCAGTAGCTGAATTTTATGATATACCGATTATTTTAGCTGCTCATTTCAAAAATGACCTAATTCTGATAATGAATTTTATGATCCAGATTCTAACTATTAGCCTATTAGTTCTTTAGCTCGAAAATGGATTTGCATCCAGGTACAAACCTGGCAAAAAAGAATATAACGACAATAGAAAATATATACTATTAATTACTCCGAAAAAAACTCAGAGAACGGTTGACGATTTCTACTAATATAGCGAAGAAATACTTAATTTTTCACTAAAAATACACCATTTCCGGTTTAAATTTTAAGTTCCGTAATTTTCAGGGAATTCGACTAAAAAATGATGATAAATCGATTTCCCCCTCAGTTTACAAAATTATGAGAAAATACTAAAAACATTTTGAAAATATTCGATTTGAAGTTATCTCCTTGATTATGCTAAAACCGCTGCTTATGATATAAATTCACTCTTTCTAGGAATTTTCTTCATCTCGCAAATTCCCTCTAATCGGGTGCCATCAACACAATAAATTGGAAAACTTGGTTTTTTCACGACTCAGTGAACATCACCAGAGTACAACTTCAAACCGCAATATTTCATATCTGATTCTGAGGCTCCCTTTCCTCTAACCCCTACACAATAATCTCCTAGGCTTCAAAAGTAAACGCATTGGCTCATGAACCATTGAACCGGATTAGATTACATAAGGGGTCGTTCGCGACCGAATATTGGTGCGCGAAGTGAAAAATCTACCGAGACAAGAATCAAGACCTTCACCGACAAACCATCGATGTACAGCTCAGTCAAAATCCCTTTCAGAAGGGTTGGTTTGAGATTCCAGTCTTCGGATTCAAAGAACTCGGTCTTTCTCTCTGATTTGTTCAAGAGAATAGAGGAAGTGACCGCAAAGACCAAAGAAATCAAGCAGGTCGAACGTCCAAAGAAGACCTTCAATAAGAAAAAGCCATTTAACAAGAAACCCGCAAATGTGGCTGCCAAGACTACCAAAGCTGAACCACAACAACCAAAACAACAGTCTCAAAATGTCATCAAGGTCCAAGATCACTCTTTGATGAACAGTTTCGGTCAAAGTTACGCTCAATTTGCATCAACTGGAGGTGCTCCTCGTGGTGGACCAAGAATCCCAAGAGCCCCAAGAGCTCCAGGTGCCAGAACCACCAGAGCTCCAAGAACCCCAAGAACTGACGGCGTGGTGGCTTCTGCCGCCAAATCAGCTGCCCAAAGGCCAGCCAGACCAACTAGACCAACTAGAGCTAGACCAAACGAAAGCGCTGAAAAGGACGGTAAAGTGCCCAGTAAGAACTTGACGGCCCAACCATTGGTGCCTAGTCTTGGTGGCAACACTTTCTTCTACGGTAAGCTCACCACTGTCAACCCAAGTGTGAGCACTAGACTTGCATCCATCACCAAAGAAGCATTGATCAAGTCCAAGTATCCATACTTGGCACCAAAGCATATCATTGACAACTTACCCGAGGAGCCTCAAAACAAGTTTTTGCTCCAGAACAACTACTCTTTGGAAATCGACCAGAATGCTTTCACTTCTCGTTTCAACGAGGTGGTGAGAGGTTCTCCACAACACATCGAGGCCAAGGCCAAGGGAGCGCAAGCAGAATTCACCGGCTCTGAAATCATGAAGAATGGATCTTTGAACTTGGAAAAGAAGCAAAGCCTTTACGATATTGTCAACGGGTTGAAGAGTCCTAAGGATTTATTTGCCAACGCTGCGTGGGCCAAAAAGTAAGATAGCGTCTTACATTGTACATAGAATACACACTTAATAAAGTATCAAGGTGAATGATGTAAGTGATATCTAATTGGTAAAGTATCAAGGTAAATAAGGTGAGTGATATCTAATTCGTAAAATATTAAGGTAAATAACGTAAGAGATACTAATTCGTGAACTATGAAGGTAAATAATGAGGGCGATTCTAATATTCATTGAACCAGCGAGTGATATACATAATAATATAATAGCTGTTAATACTAATTCGTAAAATATCAAGGTAAATAATGAGTTATTTCTCATTCGTAAACTATCAGGGTACGCTAAGAATTCATTTGATTTCGTAAATTATTAAGGCACTGCAGTAAGATTCATTTATTTTCGTAAACTATCAGGGTACTGCCGTAATCGAGTATTTCTTATTGGGTGAACTATCAAGGTACTGTAAGAATCAAACGATCTCTTAACCTCCACAGTCAAATATGCAGGAGGAGATCCAAGAGGAGATCCAAAAGTCAAAGTTCCGACCCGAAAGAATCTACTCATGTAATCACACTACCAATAACAGCCAATAGCGCACTTGCAAGGGCCAATTGCTTTTCCCCAAGACTATTGCTGATACAGACTATAGAGTTTGAGGGGTGTTGGTCTGTAATCATGTCATTCTCCTGCAGAATTCGCAACTGCTATGTTGGGATCAAGTTCGTGCAGGACTCCGTATTGTGTGAGTGTGCAACCATGCACAAAGGGAAATACCGCTGATATCGGCCAAACAACCAGAAGCTTGATGTGCTACCCAGGGAAAGAGGGGCGGGGAATGTCTTTCTTGGGTCGTAATAACGACAAGCAAGTCTGCCTAGGTCCAAAGCTATATGAAAATATATGGTAGCTGCAATACTACGTCGAAGACATTAAAGAACCATTAATTAAACTAAATACCCTCCCAAAGCCCAGGACCGATTCCAGATAGGTCCCGGAGCATCAAAAACTGTCATACCTTATTGAATAGCGATCTGGCACTGATTGTGCCTTTGGTGGCCGATTGGGCAAAGTTGTGGGATTCTTTGTAGGATAATGCGAATGGCAAGGTGGTGGACATCGCCAAGTAGCCTAGAAGGATGAATGTGGAGGAAGTAGCAGGTTTCATAAAACTGTGCATTTTAAGGTATGCTTCTAAGTTAAGAGGATATTGGCACTATTTATATGGAATAATAACCACAGTTAGGAGTGGAACCATTCGATCAGGTGACATTTTGCATTCGCTCCTTGACACAAACATTCCGCTTTTTACACAAGCGCAACGTTCCGCACCCCCATCTTCCGCTGCCCCTGCCTCCATTGGCCTCGCAAGCTTTTTCCCCCCTCTCCTGCGGCCTGCTCCAGCCAATCCACAAGAGCCCGAGCTACTGGCACTTGACAACCTATTATTCTGATTATCGTGATAATGCAAACGCTTGCCCCCTTTCTTGGGTGTCTGAGTTTGCTGGGCCCTGATGATTGGCGATTGGCTCTCGTAGTTCGTACCATCGTATAGATCTCGTTCCTGTCGTACCCTCATCACCCCACTGTGCTTCCTAGATCAGCCTATAATTGCATAGAGGCGGAGATTGGGCGCGCCGCGCCAGGGTCTAGGAGGGTGTCAATCGGGCATCGATCGGGTGGAATCGGAGCAGAGGGTAAAGCTAAGCGATGGTTGCGTTGAAGACTTCGGACTTTGCTGCAGCGACACTAATCAAGAGGTAATTTCATCGGATTTATTCCTGGGCATTCACCTAACCTTTATTAAATTTATTACCGGTATATACATATTTACTAATCTGATATAAGAATATTTTGTTATTTATATCTATTCTGCTGTATACTAGATCACTACTCTTATTTCTATTAAGTCGTGTTTTATATTAGATTCTTACTCTTATTTATATCTTCGTGCTGAATATCAAAATATTAATCTTATTCCCTTTTCTAGTCGTGTTTAATATCAGAATATTAATCTTATTCCCTTTTCTAGTCGTGTTTAATATCAGAATATTACTCCTATTCCCTTTTCTAGTCGTGTTTAATATTAGATTATTACTTTTATTTCCCTTCTCTAGTCGTATTTGATATGAGATATTACTGTACTTGATTAATCCTGTTGGACCTTGGCATAACTAGGAGGTCTCAACTTCCGCTCAACATACTTGCTTAGCCAAACGGGGAATAAACTAACTGAAAGAATCACCGCCGTCTGCCACAAGTAGCTAAATGACGAGACATAGTCCAAGTCGTAGTAGTCCGATAAAAATGGAATTGACATCACGTAGATCATTAAGGTAATCACCACAGTGCTGGTGACAACCTTATTCCAGCGGTACACGGAGATTGCCACCATGATTAATTCATTGTAGATCAAGCACAGGAATGAAAGGGCCACCATCGTCTTGAACTTGTCTTGCGCTAACGTCTGGAAAAATTGCGATAATAATTGGATCACTGTACCTTGGTGGAGTGATATGAGAACCCAAACAAAAAATGTCTTGTAGGATAAGGATTTTCCGAGAGTTAACTCCTTGTACAATTCAGGGTATAATCTTGTCAAGTGTTCATCGATATCATTATCTTTGGTAAGCGAGAAAACAGGTGCCATTGTATAAAGGGTGGCATAACCAACCATTAACCATCCCTGGTATAAAGCTAGTGGCTCGAACCCGGTGGAGATAGAATAAACAGCCTGAGCAACTGAAATCAATAAACCACGATGGATCACAAACTGTCCTAAACGAGCGGAACGCTTATACGAGTTTCTGCCGTGCCAAAGTAATAATTTGACCAAGTAACAGAATTGATCTATACTGAAATCAGCGGCCAATGAAGCTTGCTTACCTTCCTTTCCAACGATACCAACACCAACGTCGGCACATTGAATCATGCTGACATCATTACCACCATCTCCAATGCAACAAACCCGCTTTCCCGTGATTTCCCGAATCATAGTAGCAACGTCAGCTTTCTGCTGTGGCGAACACCGACAAGCGACAACCGCTGGCAAGTTTATAACCACCTCAAAGAATTCCTGGCGATAGTGCTTCATGTACATACCCAAAGATTCACCATCAATCAATAAACACGCGTTCTTGTTCACTCTAAGATACTCTAGCTGGTTCATGGCCAACTCTGGGTGAGTAGCCTTGGTGATTTGATGCACGTATTGACCACGGGAAATTAATCTGGCACTGATAGCCACACACTTGGCGGTCTCGACCTTGTCACCGGTTAACATCCAGATTTTGATACCAGCATTTCTGAGTAGTTCAATGGAAGTTTTGACGTCTTGTTGTAACTTGTCTTCAACACCAGTAAGTCCCAAGAGCTCCAAGTCCAGTTCCAAGTGTTGAGAGATCACCTTTTGCATGGCGTAGTCTCTATCGTGCATTGCCAATGTTGCTTGCTTGTATTCTTCAACAAATGTTTCGTACAAATGGCTGCTTAACTTCTTTCTACCGATGACCAAAGTTCTCAAACCTTCTCTTGCCATGTTTCCAGTTTCTTCGTCAAGCCAGTCGTTTGTATTGACAATGGTGGACATCACAGTGTCTGCACCCTTTTGCATAAACCAGATTTCGCCTTGATGCTTGTCTTTCACAATGATACCCATTCTTTTGGTTTCTGAAGAGAATGGGAAGTTGTATAAGACATCATAGTCAATCATTTGATTGCTCATTTGGTGCAATAATGTGATTGAGTGTCTGTCTCTCTTTGAAAGCTTCAACCCAACCGACTCGGTGAATTTGACAATTGCAACTTCATCAGGAGATGCAGCTTGATAACTCACGACTCCGTTGGCTTCATCATCCTCATCCTCGTAAGTAGGGGTAACATTATGACAAAGGGCTAACGTGAGAACCAAGTCACAGACTTTTGAGCTGAGATCTCTCTTTTTGGCAACTCCTGAAGACTTGGCATCAAGAGTATTCAATAAATTGCTGACGTAGTCTGTCACTATATCTAAGGACTCTCCAGCATAACTGACTGCTCCTAAGTGTAACTTCTTCAATTCCATATCGTTTTGTGTTAATGTTCCGGTCTTGTCACTCAATAAATACTCGATTCTTCCTAAATCTTCTGGAATTGTCGATGTTCTAACAATTGTATCTGGAATATCAACATCTTTGTGAATTTGTGAGGCGTACACCGATTTTGCCAAGTCAAGGTTGACACGCAAAGAGACGGGAATAATTGTGGAAAAAAGAATCAAGAAACGGAGGATATCGATGTACCAAGTATCTCTTAAAGGCCAGCCATGAGCCAAGACCAATCCAACAGATAACAAGACCACAACCGCGCATAGAATCTTGGAAAGACTATTGATTTCGAGTTCCAAAAGACCAGTTTTGACACCCGTTTTGGTGGTGTTCATGGCTTGTCTGGTTTCGATCCCGGTGTAAGCAATTATACCAATTGCGGATCCCGAAGCCAAAACGGTATTGGCCCATAATGTTTGGTCAATTGATAATGCATAAGTTTCATTTCTGCCCGTAGGAGAAACCGATCCAGCCACGGATTGAGGATGGTGGACCAATTTCCCTGCAAAATGATGAATAGATTTGGTGGGTGGATTAACGATGATGGAAATATTATTAGTGAGTTGTGAAACGGATGTGATTGCTTGAGTTGCGGGACATGCAACTCTGAGTTTCCAATCGGTCTCACCATCCAATTGGTCAGTTTTGATGAAGGCCTCTCCGGTTCCCTCTTTGTCGGAAGTCTGGAGCAAGATCATATCTGCGGGTATTCTTGTATCTTTGTGAAGTCTGACCAAATCTCCAACCTTCAAGTTTTTGGATGCGACCAATTTGTAGTCCTGTGCGATGTTATTAGGGGTCCGGTTAAGCACTTCGTAAAGCTCGTTGTTCTGTCCCCGGTCACGCCGACGTCTTGCGATATCATCGCCGGCTTCTTTCATCATGGTCACGGTCAAGACAAATGCAAGTGGTACGATGTATGAGGATAAGTACCCGATTCTGAGGGCCGGGATGGCTTGTGATAATGCAACTAGAAGGAAGTATAAATTGAAAAAGAAGCGGAATTGGTCGTACAAGATTATCGGCACAAACGTAATCGGATTATATTTGGCGTTGGAGACCGCGTTGGATGGGTATTTGTCCTTGGAGGTGGATTTGGTGTTGCGGGGTGAGATATATCTTTCATCAAAAGACTGGTCATCGGTGAGCGATAAGCCCTTTTTGCCCTGGTTGAGTTCCTTTTTGGCGTTTATGAAGAAATTGAGTCCTTTCCTGAATTTCCGTTTCAAAGAAAGTCCGAACAGGAGCGTTCGGCCCGTCCCCAAATTAAGTGATGATGTGGAGGAGAAGGACCGGTTATGGTTGGGGTATGATTGGTTGGCAATAAGCGGGGAGCTATCGCTATGCTCTTCGTCCCGAAGACGGTCGAAGGAGTGTCCCATGTTGGAGAGGGGTATGGCTCCGTTGGAGCCTTGGGAACTTAGCCGAGTGCCATTGGCGGCATGACTTTTGTTATATTCGAAGAAATTGTTGGAGGCGTCGTTGAGCGCACGATCTAGCGAGACGTCCAAGTCGTCGAAAAGGTCGCTGTCGTTTTCCTCGTGCGAGAAACGCTTTGACATGATTGACTTGCCTATTAACTAGCGCCACTGTTAAGATAAAACGAGTGAGTGTTGGCACAACCTGAATCAAAAACATCACGTGGAAATCTAATCAAGCCTCAGTCACGTGCGCCGCTGACCCACCCTCTATCTACCCTCGGGGTACCCTCACTTTTCCGAGTGAGCATCGAGTTTTATTGCAACAAAGATAAGAAGCGCAAAACCAAAGCGGCTGAATGATTTATTGAAATGCTGTCCGAAGACGAAAACGAGTTGTTAGTGACAACTTCCTCCCATAATGCCCTTTCGGACTCCGCCAAGACGGACGCTTTGCACAAGCGGGCAGAGGCACAAACACGCAAAACAGATACTACTTTCAAGAAGGTCTGGGAACTTTTCAAGTCCCAATTCTTGTTTCAGCAAAACGAGTTCGAACAATTTGTTTTGGCCAATGAGCCCAATGACAGCTCGCTCATCGCCAAGTATACCAAGGTTGTGGATATAAACTTGAAGGAGCAGCCTTTACTGGTTGACTCCGTCACTTTGAACACCCTTCACATCCCCCACCCCCTAGTGAGTTTCATGAAGAACGAGAACAACCGCATCCTGGAGAACGACTTGGACATCATCAATGACTTGGAGAACTCTCCCATTTTGGTTTTCGTGCACGGCTTGGGTGGACAAATGTCCCAGTTCGAACCCTTGATGGGATTGCTCTCACAGTGCCTGGAAATATTATCGCTAGACCTCCCGGGATTCGGGAACTCCAAGGTTGATTTCTCAAACGCCCCAAAGCTGGAAGCTCAATTGACTGATGACGAAAAGGCAAGAATATCCTCAAGTGTCAAGAAAATGACTTGGGACGATTTCCGAACCGATAACATTGTTGATATCGTCTATGAGTTCATTAAACAAAATATTCCTACGGGTAAAAAAATCGTGCTCATAGGTCACTCAATGGGAACTCATATTTCTATCAAATTGGCCAAAAAATTCCCCTCGCATCAAGTTGAAGGCTTGGTATTGTTATCCCCGCCTGGATTGACAGATGACGTTGACAATGAAATACCGTCTCATAAAACTGGAACCGTGACCCTTTTGAAAGTTTTCACCTACTTTCCATTCTTATTCAATGCGTTTAGATGCTGGGATAGATTGGAAGGTCTCGACAGTGCCAGTGTAGCGAGACAGTTGGGGGGCGCCAAAAATGTGGACCATAACATTTACATGAAACTCAGACAGTTCAGATGGAATATGGACGTCCATTCAGACGTTGTGTTGAAATATGTGCATGGTTTCAATAAGGCTAAGTACTCCGAGCTTCTTGCAGGAGTCTCCAATTTCAATGACAATCCTAATGATAAAAGGGTCTATGAAAAGACCTTATTGATAGGTGGTACCATTGACGGTGTTACTCCTATCAAAATCATTCATGAAATAGATGCTTTCTTGAACAAAAGCTATGGTCGCAAGGTGTCTTCAACAATCGAGGTGAATAATGCTGGACATTCCTTGTTGTTAAGCAAACCTGAACTCATCAGTGGAATGATTTTGAATCATATCGAGCTGAAATTTCCCGAGAGATTGCATTTGTCTCCAGCGTGGGTTTTGAAAGTCAAAGCTACCATTTCTGGCGATAAATGGGGCTTGAAAAACGAACAAAAATGGCTGGCGTTGAAGCCAATCTCATCGAATATCTCTAGAAAAGATGGCAAGGAGTTATCGCCATTGCTTGGGATGAAAACTTTAAGAGAAGGCGATGCGAATCACTCGCCTACTATTGTTGAACAGAGATTTTACGGTAAGAATAAGGTCGTTACTGATGTGAAAGGAACCTTGGTGGCTATTGTGGACATTTCTGCCGATATCCCTCCATACAGCCCCAAATCATTCGAACACATCAAGTACTATAAATGTGCTACTGTTTCCAAGGTTGTTCCTGACAGAGTGGCGGTAAGGAGATTTTTACAATTGATTGATGACATATTAGCAAATACGGACGTTGAAGATCCGTTGATCGCGGTTCACTGCCATTATGGTTTCAACAGGACGGGATACTTGATATGTTGCTACTTGGTGGAGCGTCTCGGGTGGAGTGTTCAAGAAGCGGTTGAAGGCTTCAAAAATGCAAAATCCCCTGGAATCAAGCATCCCCATTTTATTGACGGGCTTTACGTCAGATACGAACAATAATAGTGATTAGAGCGTGAATTTAGAGTAGATACTCGAAATAAATGTGATACATGTATAGATTTGCTCTAGAAAAAGAATTCATGTTCCCCAGGTTATTGTCAAATAGACTTAAGCAACCAATGGTATTGGAAAACCAAAAAAACCACTACGGGATGTAATGCTTCTTCTACCTTGTGATAATCAAGCACAGTATCTTGAAATATTTTTTTCACGATCAGAATATCAAATTAATCACTATTTTTCAATTTTTCGCAACTTGTTCATACTTTTGACGTAATTGATAAACCGAAAGTCAATAGATTACACTCGAAAATCTACCCTAAATCAACCTAATACTCCCTCCAAGAGCCACCCCCTCTTCAAATTCCCTCTTTCTCTTTTTCACATTCCATTCTCACCGGCTGCAATCTTTGTCTAACGGTCCGATAGCAGGATCGCCTATTATTATGCACGTGTGGTGCGCAGAGCTTATCGTGATAATTTATGGCCCAACTTCAGTCATAACTCATAACACCACGAAATGAAGTTTGGCTCTTCATTGAGCGAGGGGCTCGTCCCCGAATGGAAGGAGCAGTACGTGGACTACAGCTATGGGAAGACCATGATCAAGAAGCTCAAGGCTGCGAAATTCGAGTCTACCGACGCTTCAGACAATCTCAAGACATCGCAAGCAGCCACAGATACACCTTTGGAAAGAGAAGAAAGCCAAGAAAATCTCATTGAAAGACAACCGCTGAGAGACAACAAAGGTCGGTCTCGGTCAGTATTCAAGTTCCTGGTGCGGTCCCAGAAAGACTCTCTTGACCCAGGATCAGAAATCACCCGATTTGTGGACTGGCTCGACTCAGAATACGCCAAAGTGGAGGCATTCTACGAAGAGAGAGAACTGGAAATCCACGAAAGATTTCTCCTTCTACAAGACCAGCTCTACCAGCTCAGAGACCACAAGGCCTCGATCTTACAGAATAAGGTCAATAAGGCTGATGAAGGTGCCTACGGCACCGTTCAAGATTTTGCATTAAATTCCAAAAATATCTTTGCTTCATTGAAGGGCTTGGAATTGCCCTCGCTTCCAGAAACGGCATTTTTGAAGAAATTGAGGTCTTCTCCCAACGAGTTGACTTTGTTGCATCCTGATGTCCAGCACAACTACCACGCCAATTACGATGAAAACAGAATCAGAAACGGTTTGGAAGGGGTGAATGAACAATCCGATATCGAATCGGATTCCTCGTCAATAAGCGAGCATATCAGATACCAATCTACGTCACAAACCCCCGATCAAGCAAGACAAGCCAAAAGGCGAGACTATACGGTAAAGAAACACCATTTTGGCGTGCCGTATGCCTTCGCTCGCAGACAGCTCAAGGATGCGGTTCTTAAACATTACCGTGCGATCTCGTTGTTAAAATCTTATCGTGAACTCAATAGAACCGCATTCAAGAAGATTACCAAAAAATTCGATAAGGCGATGAAGACCAAAATTTGCGAGTCATACATGGACAAAATCGACAACCATTCTTACTTCCAAACCAGTGATCTTCCTGATAAGTTGGCGAAGTATCTTGAAGAGTTGTTTATTGCATTTTACGATCCCGAAACCACGGATAAGAAGCGCTCGTTGGAAAAGTTGAAGAGTATTGCCTATGCCATCAACAATAACAATTTGAGACAAGTCACTCACTATGGCTCTTTGTTCACATCGGGTATTTTATTGGGTATTGGAATTCCATTTTTCGTACTTGGTTTGATTAAAGCCTTACAAAGAACATTGAGTGGACACTATTCCCAAGGGAAATATATGTTACAGATTTGGGGAGGTTTTTTCCTCATCGATTTCACCTTACTTTTGTTTGCGGTGAATTTCATGGTATTCGACCATTACAAGATTAATTACAAGTTCATTTTCGAATTCGATATCACCACCGCATTGAATTATAAGCAATTCATGTTGATACCCTCGATCGGATTCTGCTTGTTGAGTTTTCTCGGTTGGTTCAGTTTCCAGGAGTATTGGCCGGTCAAGTTTCCAGGCAAGGACTGGCCATGGCTTTACCTCGGAATCATGTTAATTATTTTCCTCTGGCCAGGAAAACAACTTTATGCATCCAGTAGAAGCTGGCTTCAAATTGCGTTATGGAGAATTTTATTGTCCGGATTTTATCCCGTCGAATTTAGAGATTTCTTCATTGGTGATATCTTGTGTTCGATGACCTATACAATGGGAAATATTCCTTTCTTCTTCTGCTTATACGCTCGCGAGTGGGGTAGCCCCGATAAGAGTTTTCTGGATTCAATTTGTGGATCTGGAAGATCTAGAGTAGTTGGTTTTTTCAGTACCTTGCCTGCTATTTTCAGATTGCTCCAATCTCTCAGACGTTACATGGACACTGGAGATTGGTTCCCCCATTTGGCAAACTTGTTGAAGTATGCTTTCAATATCACCTACTACGCTTTGTTGAGTAATTACAGAGTGGACACCAATGAGAAGAATCGGGCGGTATTTATTGTGGTCGCCAGTATCAACTCTATCTTTTCCGGTGCCTGGGACGTGGTTATGGATTGGTCCTTGCTTCAGAGCGGATCGAAACACAAGTACTTGAGAAACAATTTATTCTTTAAATGGCCCGGCTATTATTATGCTGCGATCGTGGCCGATATTTTACTCAGATTCCAATGGATCTTCTATGCATTTTTCTCAAGTCAAATCCAACAGCTGGCTGTGACAAGTTTTTCCATTGCAATGGCAGAAGTGTTGAGAAGATTCATCTGGATTTTCTTCAGAATGGAGAACGAACATTGCACCAATGTGATTTTATTCAGAGCATCCAAAGACTCGCCATTGCCTTATTCTACAAGTTCCAAGGTTTTGAAAGCAATCAAGAAATTGGTGGAATTGAGGTACTCGGCCAATAATGATGTCAATGTGTTGCAATCGAACAGGTTTAATAGACAAGCTGGCGCCGGCCTGTCACTGGTCAGTGGAGTTGCTAGAAGCTCTGCTTACGACGAAGAGGCTAGTGTTGGAAGAACAACCCAAACACCTGTCACTACTCTCAGCAGAAGAAAGTCCACTTTCAATGCCATTAGTGACAGTTTACAGAATGCGCACATCAAGGATTTCCAGAGAAAGAACAAAATCATCAGTGCTGTGGAAGAGAGTGACGATGAAGAGGAAGAGGAGGATCATCATCTTTAGAATGAAATTGAATTATAGGAGGTAGATTGTATAACTCGAAGAAATCCAACTATTTTGCTGACAAAATCGTATAACTGCAGAAATCCAACTATCTTCGTAGGTAAAAAGAAGAAATGAGGAATCTAATTATCAGGTAAAATCGTATAAATCGAAGAATCCAACCATCTTTGCGGCAAGATCTAAGAACTGAAGAAATCTAACGAAATGAAGAAATCTAACTATCTTTGTAGGCAAAATTGAAGAAATGAAGAATCTAACTCTCTTTACTCGTCGTAGTTATACAGGGAGTAAACCCATACTGCGATACAAAATTCTATCCCATAAAACCCTTATTGTGTCAAAATTATAATTCATTTGAAGACAGAGAATCATTTCATGGATATGCTATTTTTGTCTTTAAGAAACCGGCATTCTACTGTTGCAGTTTGAAGGCAACTGCGAGGCTTGATTCGGGGCGTAGAGTCCCGCTTCAATATCGTCAATACAGCAATCAGACCAATTAAACGAGGGTGCGTCTAGACCAATTTTTCCCAGACAAAGACCAATTAGCAAGGCACAATCGGCATAAGATCAACCATTCCAATTGCCTTCTTCTGGACTTTTGCACCCATGGATTTCGGCCCTGCACAAAAAGATCTACCCTCCATCGTTATGAGCACACCAAGCCCTTTCTCACTCAGCAATTGGATTGGAAAGGGTTAGTATTCTTGCGCGCCATTACGCACAGAATTATTCCCAGGATATATCCACTCGTTTCGCTCAGTTGGGAAGCCGCACTCGAGGGCCCTCAGGCGTGCCCTTGTCTCGTAAGCCTCATTTCCCGTGCCGCAACCGTTACGAAGACGCACGGCATAGTTAGGTGCATGTTCACTCCAAGGAGGCAACACGGTGTGGGTTTCCCTAAGCCCTAAAGCAAGCGCATGACAAGGGAATGTTAGTCCGTGAGTTTGCTGAGTACGCCGGGCCACCAAAATAGGCACAACCCACTAGAAGTGGGCAGCTTATCGTGCGCCACCCACGTTAGTAGTGCCTTATGCAGAACATTTGCAAAGATTTTGACCGTGAGTACCGAGATCCTAAAAATACTGTAGAATAGTGATCACTTTCTTTATGGTCATGGGATTGGTAATGAAGGAGTAGTGTGCCATATATGAGATAAACTTCCTTCCTCCACAGTTCAAGCACCCGTCAACCCGTCCACCATGTACTCCGTGTTACAGCTCATCTTCACCCTCATAGCCCTCCTCAATTTGGTGGCTTCCACCGTGATTTACCTCCGGGAACGACAGAATGGCGTCAGTGTTGATTCAGGGAACAATTTCAAGGCCTGGAAGGCATGTATGATCATGAGCATTGTCTCTGGCCTCGTGGCCGTGGTGATCATGATGTTGAATTGGGGTAAGTGATTGATAATTTCACCCCATCGCAAAGCATCGTCTACAGTTAATTACATGAAATCATCGCCTAAAAGCGAACACCACAGGCCTTGAATGCCATCGTCACTACAAATCCCGGCCTATTTATAATCTTCGTTTATTTATGGTTTATCATTAAATTTTTTGCTTTTTGGTCAAGCTTTCGTCCAAGCCTTCAACAACGTGGGGCACCACGGGCAATCCACCGTTGGTGGTGGCCCTCACAAGTGGGGTGCCCAAGTCGGAGTGGAACTCCTTGATGATGGAATCAACATCATCAATGTTCAACTGTCTAACATCACCCAACTTCTTGATTTTGTTGGTCACCAACTTACACTGTTCATCAGTCAAGTTCAAGTTCAATTGGTCCACTCTCGACTTGATGGCGTTCCAGCCGGTCAATCTGTTAGCAAAATGAATATATCTCGTCAAACCGAAATCAGCAGGACTCAAGATTTCATATGTAGAAGGATTGGCCAAAATAGCCTTGGCATGAATACCGGCCTTGTGAGTGAAAGCACAGAATCCAGTGATAGGGTTGTTGAAAGGAATGTTCACTTGCACCGCTTCGGCCACCAAGTTTTCCAAATCTCTAATCTTATGAACCTTATACTTGGACAAAACGTAGTCTCTGTCGGCGGCAATCATTCTAGCCATCAATCCTCCCAATGGAGTGATACCGTTTCTTTCACCAATACCCAAAACAGACACATCGATCAATCTGGCACCACCTTCCAAGGCGGTGTAAGCGTTGGCGATGGCACATCCGGTATCGTTGTGGAAGTGACACTCGATGTCACAGTTAACAACCGACTTCAAGGTGCGCACCAATTCGTACACTTGTCTGGGGTTCGCGCAACCAACGGTATCGGCAATACCAACTCTGTTGACACCGATTTTGTCGACGGTTCTGTAGATGTTCAACAAGTCGACCAAGTCGGATCTGAAGGAGTCTTCGGAGGAAAATCTGATTTCGATCCCCTTGGACTTGACGAATTCAATCACTTCCACCGCGCTTTGAGCAATGTAGTTCATATCCTTACCGTGGGAGTATTCTCTCAAAAACTGCGAGGTACCAATGACGACATCAACACCGTCCACACCGGTCTCAACGGCGACTCTGGCGTCGTCCATGTGACATCTGATATGGGTCAAAATCTTGGCTTTCAAGCCCAACTTACAAATAGCTTCACAGTCGCTTCTGGACTGTTCCGAGGCCACGGGCGAGGTTAATTCGATGTAATCCACACCAAAATCGTCCAACGCCTTGGCGATCTGGATCTTGGTTTCGGTGGAGAAGAAAGCGTTGGCAAACTGTTCACCTTCTCTCAAGGTACTCTCGATTAACTGGAAATTGGACACATTCGACAAGAAATCGGCGGGGTTTGGTCCGTAAGGGTTGGAGTTGATTACTTGGTTGGAAACGTGGGCGTCTTCACTGACCTTCTTGAAACCTTCAGGAGCAGACATTTGATTGATTAAGTAGTTGATTGGTGTATTCCATATTGAAAAATGTCACTGATAAGAGATGAGAACTTAGCGTGCGTCACGTGTGGTGGTCTCTATCCTACGGAGTTGATTACTCATGATTGAAATTAGACTATACAGGCTCAACCGGGTTGAGCGAATTTTGGCTGTAGAGAGAGTGCGTTTCCGCCTGGGGTTCCAGAGAGGGATTGTACCGGAACCCACTGAAAAGCGGGTTGTTATTGAGGCTTCGGAAGAGCTGGGCACTGTAGGCTTGGCTGGTATCAGCTGGTGACACACTGCGTGGAGAAGGTCGTGTCTGTGTCCCCTGCAGTGAAGTTTGTTCGGTGCGTTGAGGTGGTGTTGTTGTTGTGCAGTCCTGGTCTTGTGGTCGCGAGACTGGCTCTGGATTTGATTCAGGTGCAGCGTCATGTTCTTGTGGCTGAGGACTGGGGCCATGGTATCTGAACCCGTGATCTTCAGGATGGATGTTAGCTTCAAGCGCTGAGATCCGCAACGCATAGTTAATCTGTTCTTCTTCGGTCAAACCGTTAGATGCCTGGTATTCTGGCTGCGAATCGTCAGAAAGAAGCATGGGAATGACGTTGTGAAACTGAGTATCATCGATATGGCTTAGTCCCCACAAGTCGATTTCTGAGGGTAATAAGTTGTATTTGTTCATCCTGGAAATTGACGATTCTAAAAACTTTTCATTCTTGATAAGTGCACGGTTGACCCTCAATACCGGGACATGATAACGAGGGTCAAACGAGATTAAATCGTGACGTTTGTGTAAACGTTCCCGATATGGCGGACTATCACCAATGTACTCGTCCCTAGGTGGCGGAATCGATGGGATGGTATCGAGCGATGAACGCCTCGGACGAGTTTTGATGCGTTCTCGCTTTTTGGTTTTGTTAACACGTTTGGGTGGAGAGGACGAGTTCGTGTGGTCCGCCTCTATGGATGATATATTGATATCTTCAGACGATGTTTGATGACGATGAGATGAGCCCTCGTTGGCTTCAGTTCTAGGAGTTCTAGGAGTTCTAGGATTTGAGGGGGCTGAGGGGGTTGAGGGGGTTCTAGGGGTTGGGCCTGTGTGCGCTTCGGCTCTGGGGATAGGATGGTTCGCTTCTGATCTAGAACTCGTGTGGTTTGGTTCTGTTCTAGAAGTTGGATGGTTTTCTCCGTGATGATTTGGTGACCTCTTTTTCGGCTTCGTCGCTTTGACTCTTGTCTCCGGTTGATCAGCAGCACTAGCGGGCTTGAATGTAGCTGGATCTCCGAGGACCCCGGCATCTTTCAGTTTCAAGTAGTTGCTATTAGGATCTTCTAGAGTAGGCACACTGTGTGGTGCACCTCTAGTTTTGAGGTAGTTGATATTATGGCCTTCTTCTAAGGGTGATGGCTGTTTGCGTTTCTTTTTCTTCTCTTTTTCTTTCGGTTTATCTTTGGCTTTAGGTGTATTCTTTTGATGGTTCGTTTCTGATGAGCTTTTTGCGGATTTCTGCCTAAGCTTGCGAGGATCGGTTTCTATATGGATATGCTCTCGATGATGATGTTCTTTATGGATGGGCTGATGATGGGTTTCTCTATGGAAGTGTTCTGCGTTTGAAACTTCTCGAGATCTTGTATGTGTAGGAATATGTTGTTCGGGTTCCAGAGGTGGAGGAGGTCCCATCGCTTTAACGAGATGAGGAAACCTTCTTGCGGCTGCGATGAGCTGTGGCGAGGCTGCTGCTGGAAAGCCCGTTCTTGCCAAGGGAGGACTTTCAGGAGGAGTGCTCATGGGGGAAACGACAGATCTCTTGGCAGAGGCGAATAGTTTGCGATCGCTAACTGGATATGGTGGTTCTTTGGAAGGTTGCGGCTCATGGATATCATGCGCTTCGTGGGCTGATCCAAGGGTCGGGGAATCCGGAGGGGTCTGGAAAACGGGATACGGAGCTTGGCGAGGGGAACTCTCCCTAGAACTCTTCATGGGAGTGTGTGGGCCCAGTTCCGAACCTTTAAAAGTGAATTTTGGCATTCCCATCGTTGGTGCAGCCTTCGCATCAGAAAACATGGCAGCTAGATTGCGAAGTTATAAATATGAATCGCAAAAGTCAGGGAACTTAACTAACATTTCAAAGCAAGGATTTGAAGCAGTTGGAAGCCGTGTATCAATAGCCGTGCTTGCGGAGTAGATCTGATTTGCGTGTTCCCTGGCAAAGTTAACTTTGAAGAGAGTTGCCTAGTGAGGAAGGTTCGATTTACGGCCGCCCTATTTGATTACGCTTTTGGGACATAGGCGTGCAGTCAATATCCCCGCGCATCGAACTAAGCGCCGGCCCTTTAAAGTGCCCAACATCTACGGAAGGGCCCCCATTGGCAACGGGATCTGGCGAGGGATAACTTTAACCTAATCCATCTGTATAGAACTCGTAACACCCAATTACATCGTATGGGAACGTCGATTACAAATATAGCCCCCAATTGAGGGGCTGGTAGCATTGAAAATGTGCATTCAAATGTTCACTAATTCAGAGAATAGACAAAGGGCGAAGAACATAGCAGCAGTGCTTACTTCTTGATGTCCTTGATTTCGTTTTCCAACTTCTCAATGGCCTCCTTTTGTTGTTGCAACTTTTCTCTCAATTGCTTCAATTGTTCGGCTTCGTGCTTCTTGATGTACATGCTTTCTTGAGCCTTTTCTCTTTCTTCCAAAGGAGCACCTTCGCTTCTGGCAACTCTGGCAGCAGAGAAGGATCTGATTGAGGTTCTTGGAATAGTTCTGGCGATTTGAGATAACATGTTTGTCGAGATTGAAATAAAACAGAGTGGTCTGTTATTATAGTTGCCACTTGCGTGCCAATAGCGCGTGCAGTTTGTGTCACGTTTTGTGAAATTTAATTGGGGATAGCGAATGTATTGGGTGCTATGCAGGAGTCTGGACCCGCCGCAGAGTCTGGGTTCTATAGACATATTTACAAGTTTCTGGAAGGAAGGTATCTAGCATGCTTATGGGTGCTGGACAACAATCCACATGCTCTGGCGGTTTTGATTGCATCCGACAATCTTTTCTGGTTTTTGGCGTTGCATCCGGTGACGCTTCTTGGAAGCATTTGTCCGGTGCTGGTGATGAATTTAGACAAAATCTCTGGCATGGCGTATAAGTTTCTTGGATCTATTCCGGTTCTTTCAAACGGATCGGTGACGGTGTTTTTGGATTTACGGAAACTCTTTCTTTCCATACTAAGTTTGGTGTTGGAGAAATCAAACGGATCGTAGGACTCTCCAAATGTGAATCTTCTGGTGAAGTTAGCGGCAATATCCAAAGGAGGCTGTGTGTTTTCTTGTATCGATCTTGCAATCTTGACGACATCACGGGTTATATCGTTCTTGCCGTTGGCGGCTTCACCGCTGGCGCTGGATGTAGATTCTTTCTTCCACACTCTTTGGCTTCTCATTTCGGGTGTGCTTGGCAAGCTGTTGAGCCTCGAGGCGCTCGAGCTGAGCTGACGAATCCCGCCCACTACTATTCTTTTGTTCATCATGTCACAACTAGCAGTCCAACACTCTCATCTGAGAAATTTGATTGTAATGTCCACCAGCTGGATCACGTGACCTCGACAAAGAAAAAAATTCTAGATTCGAAATTAGCCTGAGATAGGCGTTACGCAAGGAACACGACGGGCTATTAGTTGCTGACTCTTATAAATCCAGAGCAGTACCAGTCTTATACGTCGACGCAAGGAAATCTCGTGAAATCACCACCACCTAATCTCGTTTCCGAGCACCTACACCAAACATCTTGGATCGCATTTGTCATCTTCGTCCTGCCAGCATCAATCACAATAATCAAACATGGGTGAAAGAGGACCAGATCAATGGTTGGAACAAATCAGAAAATGTATCGCTCTCTCTGAGTCCGACATGAAGCAGTTGTGTGAGTTGATCAAAGAGTTGTTGATGGAAGAATCCAACATCCAACCTGTCCAATCGCCGGTTACAGTGTGTGGCGATATACACGGTCAATTCCACGATTTGTTGGAACTTTTCAGAATTTCGGGCGGTTTGCCATCCGATGAAAACGACACAAACTACGTCTTTTTGGGTGACTATGTCGATAGAGGTTATTTCTCGTTGGAGACGTTTACCTTGTTGATGGTCCTTAAAGTTAAATACCCTCATAGAATCACTTTAGTGAGAGGAAACCACGAGTCCAGACAGATCACACAAGTATACGGATTTTATGAAGAATGCTTGACCAAGTACGGATCCACCACCGTGTGGAAATACTGTTGTCAAGTCTTTGATTTCTTAACATTGGCAGCTATAATAGATGGAAAGATCTTGTGTGTTCACGGAGGATTGTCACCTGAAATCAGAATGTTGGACCAAATCAGAGTTTTGAGTAGAGCTCAAGAAGTTCCCCATGAAGGTGGATTCTGTGACTTGGTGTGGTCTGACCCCGATAACGTTGACACCTGGGCGGTGTCGCCTCGTGGTGCAGGATGGTTATTTGGATCAAAAGTCAGTAGAGAATTCAATCACATCAATAATCTTGGATTGATTGCAAGAGCTCACCAGTTGGTGATGGAAGGTTTCAGGTATCATTTCAAAGAAAAGGATGTGGTCACCGTGTGGTCAGCACCTAATTATTGTTATAGATGTGGAAATGTTGCTAGTGTTATGCAAGTCGGAGAAGATTTAGATCCTAACTTCAAGATATTCAGTGCTGTCCAGGATGGTGACTTGACTGTGAAGAATAACGCCAATAAGCAACAAAGAAGTGATTATTTCTTGTGATCATACTGAACATTCATCATCTGCATTATAAAGCTTGCTTTTCATTCATATCAATCTTTCCCGTACTCTCCAGGGTACAAACTCATCACTACACGTCCAATTTCACCGGCACCAGTCGAGCATGTTTTCCATTCCATCATTGACAGTATTTATGAATTATGAATCCTTCATGTTCCTTCAACTTACATTCATGTTTTAATTTTAGTTACATTGTATAGTACGTTCATTTATTAAATGAAAAGAGTCCTCGATCGTAATTTTTATACAGTGCTTTCACTAGTGGAAAGAGTCCTCAATTGTAATTTCTACTACAGTCATTTAATAATGAAAATAATAATCGATTGTTATCTTTAATACAGTATGTTCATTTAAATTACTCGATTGTAACCATGCAAGAAATAATTA
Source organism: Suhomyces guaymorum (assembly GCA_030568515.1). NCBI lineage: Eukaryota > Fungi > Ascomycota > Pichiomycetes > Serinales > Debaryomycetaceae > Suhomyces > Suhomyces guaymorum. The sequence goes on from JAJMGD010000003.1 coordinate 129,676, forward strand.
ATTTTAATATATATCGAACTGAAGGCCTACTTCTTGCCCTTTCTTTGTCTCCTCTTAGCACCAATGATCTTCTTGACTTCGTCAGATACATCAGACTTCTTTTCTGGTTTTTCTGATGTCGTGTTATTCTTTGGTCCCTTGTTCATGTTTCCCTTTCTAGAAGGTCCCTTTCTCTTCTTGTCATTCTTAGCCGGACCACGGGCATTTTTATCATCATCGTCGTTTCTGCTTCTCTTTCTGTCGTTTTTCTTGTCGTCGGTATCTTTAGATCCATTACGTGCGAGGAAAACTTTATCTCTTCTTCTCTTGACAACTTGGGCGTTTTCAATGGCGAATTCGACAATCAAGTTTCTCTTTGCCAAACCTTCCAAAGAAGCCAATTTCTTCTCTTCGTCATCCAAACCTTCCAAGATTTCAGGAATAGTAACTTCGTGGGCATTCAACCATCTCAAACCCATCAATGCGGCCCTATGGTCTCTGAATTCAACGAAACCATATCCTCTACTACGTCCAGTCTCACCGGTTCCCTTGACTTCCATGATGACTTTAGCTTGTTTGATCACACCCTTGTTTTTGCTCTTCTTCTTGTCGTTTTCCTTATCCTTCTTAGTGTCGAACTCATTCAATTCAAGCTTGAGCTTGTCAGAACGAGTAGTTTCTTCCTTGGACAAAGGTTGTCTTTTTTCCTCTTTAACTTCTGTGGCGAATTGAACAACAGCTTTACGAGCCAAGGCTCTCAAGGCCTTTTCGTTCATGGCTCTTGGAAGGTTTCTAATAGCCAATCTGGTCAAGGATAAATGCAATGTAGGGTTTTTGTTCAATTGTTGAACTCTCAACTTGTAGGATTTTTCTCTCAATTCGAGATCGGTTTTGGAGATCACTTGAGCTAATTTGGAGTTGGAAGTAATTCTACCTTCGTTCAACAAGAACAAATTACGCTTGTCCTTATCACCAGGGGCCTTACCCAAAACTTCTTTTCTTTTCTCGGAGTTCTTCTCTGCCAATCTGGTGGCAGATTGTCTATCCACAGCCGGGGAGATAGACAAAATACGGCCTTGGTAAACGTAAGCTGGAGAGACATCGTCGGCGATAAGCATGGAAGTGGAGGCAGTGGAAGGAGCGTTGTCCACACAGTCGGTGAAAGCATCTTCCTTTTTGAATGCGACGAAAGCAGAACCCTTGGCCAAGCCAGTTTCTTTATCGATAACTGGCAAGGCATACTTGACTTCACCGAACTTGCTGAAGTGTTCTTTTAAGGTTACTTCATCGGCATCGTAGGGAATGTTACGAACAAAGATGGAAAATTGTTCTTGTCTGTTCTTTGGCTTGGGCTTTTCGATTTCTTCCTCTTCCTCTTCATCGTCGTCTTCTTTCAACTCGACATCTGAATCTGGTTCTTCGTCTGATTTGATGTCATTCAAGTCATGGAAATCGTCGTCTCCGTCCTCTTCGACGTTTTCCTCTTCTTCCTCTATATTTTCATCCTCTTCTTTGTCTTCATCTTCTTTTTCTTCCTCTTCCTCTTCATCCTCGTCATCCTGAATAAGTTCCCATTTTGACTTCTCCAAAGCCAAGTCAACGGCCACTTCTCTACCGTCAATCTTGAGTCCTGAAGACTCTTTGACCGCTCTTTCGGCGGCAGCCTTCTTTTTCATGGTAACAAAACCAAAACCACACATTTGGCCTCCCTTCTTCTTTGGAATGTATGCATCGAAAACGGCACCATATCTGGCGAAAACCTTCTTCAACTCTTCTGGCTTCTTGCAAGACCATGGAAGGTTTCTGACAATCAATCTGGCTCTTCTTTTCTCCACCACTGGTGCGGAGGTGTCTTCTGATATATGGTCTTTGTCCTTGTCTTTTCTGTCTCTTCTCTTGGCAATATCCACTCTCAACAATCTGTTTTGGAACTTGGTCTTTCTGGCCTCAACCAAGGCGGTAAGTGTATCGTCGTCCATTGTGAACGACACGAAACCGAACCCTCTAGACTTCTGTTCGGAGTCATTCACAATAACGGCGTGTTTAACAGGTGCAAATTGTGAAAAGAATTCCGAGAGCTCTTCGGAGGTGGCTTCGAATGGGATTGAACGCACAAACAAGGTTTTTCTGTCCATACCATCTTCTGTTTGGGGAACTTCTGGGCTCTGGGCCGCTACTTCTTCAGCCATCGTATTTAATCTGGATGGTCTAAGCTTGGGATGAGTATTCGCAGGCTTGAGATGAGTTCTCGCAGGCTAACGCTTGGGATGCCTGCGAAAAAAAGTATGGAGATCATCTCAGTGCGATGGCAGGTTACCCGGACGCGATACCGGGATCATAAACAGACACGCTAAGAGCAGTGTTTACATTGGTTCCCCACGATTTGCAATCATTCTTGAAATGCCAAAAAAGAAGGAAGCGAAGAAAGAGACCGCTTATATCAAGAATGTGCTTCCTAACCAATACATCCCCGTCTTGTCTCCCACAGTGTCGCGGAACGTGCTTGCGCGGCTCCCCAAGACTTCACTTCTAGAGCTCATGTATGTGTGGCCAAAACTCGTGAATACGCAACCACACCGAGATAAGGAGAATAATCAGCACGACCAGAAAGCATATAGTGCTCGGGTCAGCGAAGAAGCTCGGGACTTGAAGTCCAATGCCAAAGTCACAAAGCGTAAGGTTATTGATAAGATCCTCTACGAGCACTGGTCCAAGGGCCTCAATTTGCTTCAGTTGGCACAGGTGGACTGTCAGTTGATCATCGACCGCCCCAACTCATACTTCTGGATCAAATCGACAGTTAGGGATACCAACGACAAAGAAGTGTGTCTTCTGTTGGCACCTCAGAAGTTTCTCGAGAGGTTGGCTGCGGAACTAAGCAAATTGTACCTCACCTATATCTACGTGTGTCGTCATCCGAAATCGCCCATGATCATTATCCGAGTGCAAGTCTTCGACTTGCAACCAATAAACACGACTATCAGATCCTCACAGCCCCATATTGCTTCCCATAAGCCTTACTTCATCGCCATCTCATTGAACTCGCCTCACCTAATTCACAGCTCCACTACAGATATGGTCTCCAATATCGTACTACAGGTTGTCGAGCGGTGTTTGCCCCAAAATCCCTCTAATTTGTTGAGACTAGAGACGGATCCGAACCAGAAACTACTTCGCTCGTTAGAGTCAATGCACATCTTTAATGGTGTGTCGCGGTTCGGAAACAGCATGGGAGCATGGATTCCCTACGCCGACGGAACAGTTGACCTGTCGCCATTCGAAGCTTCTGAGAAGCACCCTTTGTTGGCTCCGAAAACAAAGCTTGAGACGAAAGAAGGTGAAACTGACGAACTTGCAAAATTGAAAGCAATTGCCAATTTGAGGTTCAAAGGTTCACCAGATGGTGTCTTAAAGTCTAAAACTCTTTACGAGAACAACAAGCCGTTCAAAACAAAAAAGAACAATATAATAGAAGACTCTGATTCCGAGATGGAATCCGATACCGAGGATCAATTCGGCATGAACGAGTTTACATCCTTGGCACCAATTCAGCATTTGGAGTTCACTATTAAAGAGAAAATCAATGAAAACGACGATGATTATTCGAGCATCAAAGTCTCTTTCACAGGTACAGACGTGTTTGCAGGTCTACACGAGTTATCTGTACAAACCACCAACGAAGATGAGATGGTGGTCAATGCATTGAAATTACCGAAGTATTTAACGGGAGAGGAAGGTCCTAGCGGAGGTGTGATATACAAAGGTAATTTCACTAGAAAAGTTTAATAGCCTAACTTTGTAATATAATTCTTAATGATCGAGATTAATCTCTCGTTGGTTCCATACCGATCGAGAATCTTGTTCAAAGCATCTTTATCTTTGTTCTTGTAGGCTTCAGAAGCTGCCGCTTCGATATCGTCGTTCTTAATGAACAACTCGATTCTTTGTGTATGTCTCAATTCCAGACAATGCTTAATATACTCTGAAATTTGTGCTTTGGGTGCATTGAACTTGAAGCCTGCATCAACAAAAGGCTTGAATCCGATAGGAGATTTGGGGGTGGTTCCAGATTTGCTTCCAAGCGCAAATTGATACAATCTGTCGAAGTCCTTTGAAGCTGTATAAGTTTTCAAAACAAGATACCATAATTTTTCTTGGCCCACCTTGAAATCTTTAACAATTGACTTGCAAGCTTTAACTTGGTTCATTTTGATGAGCTTAGTTAATATATCATTCAAAGACTTTTCCACATAGAAATTTTCCATGTAAGTTTCACCTAACTTCTTCTGTAACTCCAAAACTTCCAATTCTCTTTGATAGATTTTATTGAGTCTTCTGGTTCCAACTCTGCTAATTGACTTGAGTAATCTAGACTTATAGTCAGCGTAGTATGTATCACTGGTTTTGGATTGGTTTTTGTTCAAGAATGATTTGATTCGGGAAACACCAAGGTTTTGAGTTTTGTCTTGCTGAATATAGTATGTTTCCATCATTTTAGATGAGTATTTCCCAACTCCTTTCAACCAAAAGTGGCCAATGAGATCTCCGTTGATATCAATTGGACCTTTATCACCAAGTGCACTTTTGAGTTCTTCGTTAACCTCATTCTGATTCAAAACTTTGAAAAACTGTGATATGGACAACTCCTTCTGGAGATGAAGTAAGATGAATATAATCAAATCGTATTCACCAGTTTGAAATGCTTTGATCAATCCTAGCTTAAGATCGTCATACTTGAAGTATTGGCTGATTTTCTTGGGGATCGAAGGTTCGTAATCGATTAACAGCTTACAAAGCTTAATTCTTCCTTCTTCATATGCCACATTGGATATTTGCTCAACACTAATATAGTTTCGTCTTTTCTGATCTGGCTTTTCATGGCCATTGGAGAATGAAAAGAGCTTTTGTTTGATCACTTCCAATAGTTCGTCATCGGACTGATTCAACTCTTTCTTAATCTTGTAGCAACACCAATGAATATAAACTAGATCTTTATAAGTAGTGAGTTCTAGTAAATCCATTATAGATAACGCCATTGTGTATTGGTCTCTGTTGAGAAGCATTTTGAAGAATAAATCCCATTGCACATTTTGCAATTGCTTGTAAGTTAAGAAGATGGCATGATCTAGTCCTCTAATTTGATTCATGATTTTGACAAGATTCACAGTTCTCAAATACTCTGAAGAATTGTATGTGTTCATTCCCTCAATTTCTTCGTCTCCGTAGTATGCTTTACCGAAAGAAACGGCCCTCAAGATTTTCTTTTGCCACACATGGTCGAATTCTTCGAGCACCACTTCGAGACAGTCTTTAATTGCAGTGCCCAAAGAATTATCGCTTTTCAAAAGCGAAATATTAGTATCTGCCCGTGATGCATGGCTTGAGAGTTTATCAATACAATCCAAAAGAATGCTTGATGATGAAGAAGAGCCGATTTGATATAAGTTCACTCGAGCATTTGAAACTTTACTGATGAACTCGACTGAATTTGTAGTTATAATTTTCAACCCGTCGACTTGGGTTAAAAGTATTGGAATTGTGAAAGAAAGATCTTCTCCCGGGTTGATTTCACTCAAAATCAAGTCAATATCGAAATCCTCTTCTTCGTCATCTATGTCATAAAAAAAGGAGACTGAGTTTTGATTTGGGCCGATTAATTTCACTTCATCCTTCAATGAAAGACAGATAGCATCACTACTGCACCAGGCAATTTGATACGGGAAGTTTTGTTCGTTGAGCAAGTCATACTCGAGAAGAATATTCGTGAACTTATTATTTATCACAAAGATCTTTGTATTGACCAACGATATCAAACTGCCATTGGGGGAAGGTATAATTTGATCAAATGGTCCTTCTGTAAGCATGTGGTCGGTGTAAGTATATGCGGAGCTTTGAAAATCCACATTACCGGATATAATTGTCTTCTCGTAACTGAATAAGATTATGATTTCATTTTCGGGATCAGCTCCAGGAGTGATTTCGAATGACTTAATTGAGCTGGCATCGTATCCGTTCAATCCAATCTCGTACGATTTCAATTGGTCAAGGTTTATAATTATGAATTTTATCGAGGTCCGAATTATTAAGTATTTTTGCCATATCTTACAACCCAAGATTCTATGGATCTCCTCCGTCTCATTATTCTCTAAATTGGTGATGACCACTTCGTTGGTATTCGAGGAGTCGTTGTTGGTATCGTTTGTATCATAAAGCTTGATTGAGTTCTTGATGTAGTCGTATTCCTCGAAACTACCTTTGAAGTCCTGGTAGTACCTGATCTTCAGATTGCTTAAAATGAGGCAGAGATTCTCATCTTTGAACTGGAAATCCATTATATGTTCATCCGGCTGGCTTCCATACACTGCCGTCCATATTTTTGTACCATTGATGGAGTGAACGTTTATAACGTTTGGGTGGGGAACGAATTTGGATGCCAATGCTATTAATGTTCCGCAAGGCGATAGCGCCACTCGGAAATTGTGGTACAAGTTCTCGACATCCCAATTCAACGTGTCGTACACTTGTGTGTGACTATAGTAGACATCGTGTAGCTTTTGCCACTTTAAGCTGGGATTGGCTGTCATAGATGGGTGTATTCGCTTAGCGATAACTGAGAGATCTCAAATGTTGTAAACGCGTCATGTGACTAGACATAAATGTTCAAATTGGTTGAGGTCAGATTGAGTTAGCAATCATGAGTGAATTCGTCACCTTAGTATCCAGCGACAACTACAAGTTCGTGGTGCTCAAGAAGGTCGCTCTGATCTCTTCGGTGCTCCGGAATACGCAGGGGTTTGAAGAAGGCGAAACAGGAAGAATCAATTTGGAGATGGATGGCGATATTTTGGAATGTGTTGTGGAATATCTTTACTACCACTATAAATACAAGGATCAGGCAGAACTGGGCAACATTCCTGAATTCAACATACCTACCCATTTGGCTTTGGAATTGTTGGTGAAAGCCGATTTCTTGGACATATGAATTCAAGAAACGAAAGACACATACAAAATGAGACAACACAAATGGATCAGAGCTTTACCTGCAATAAGAATAGAGCTTTAATATTACTTCAGATTTGCAGATAGGGCTGAGCTCGGTGCTGGAGATACAATTAGCCTGGTTTTTGACGAAAATTGGCATTTTGCCACCTTCGATTTCGGGTAAGTATCATACAACAGGAGGTCCCGAACGAAACCATGGCACCTCTCTCTCTTAATCTTACGTGACAGCACTTTTGATTAGATCTTAAAATTGTTCATTATACCAGAATGCAATACTTCAGTCTCAAAAACATGCAAAATCGACGCTCAAAAAGATCAAGCAATATTCAAAAGTACTACCCACTATTCAATAGAGTACTCTATAGACTATATAATCTACTTCAATTCAAACCGTGCATATAGCCAACTTTTTATCGTATCATAGTTTATGGGCTACCCCACTTGAACTATTCGCTCCTGCATAGACTGTATCACTCAAGATTAGACAGCTTCCTTCCTTAATCATCATCATGACGGAAACGCTTCTTGACACCCTATCAACAGAGGTCAACTTGTTGATCGACTCGGGAGAGCAGCAGCTTGACTCGCTACAGTCGGAGTCAAACGATATCCTCAATTTCCTTAAAGATGTGGAGCAATCCCTACAAAACGAAGTCGATCTGGAGGCAAACACCAGCTCCACTGACCTAAAGCAACTTGAGACATTGAGCAAATCGTGGTACAACGACTCCATCGGCCATCTCAAATCATACAACTCCTCCATCAATCGATGCTACAAGTCGGTTCTTTCCAATTCCAAGTTCACAATCGACTTGGATGATGCATACTCTTATCCATTGAGGCTAGACAATTTTCCGGTTTCCGTGTCTCAATTGACAAAAGAACAACTTGAGCCGGCCAAGGAGGATGATGTGGAACACTCTTTGGTTTCCACAAGAATCAAAAACCGGGAATACTTACTAAAATCGATTATTTTGCATCTATTGAAAATAGGTCAATGCGATATAGTGGAAGAGTTTGTGAAAGAATTACCATCAGATTCAGATGTCAAGATTGATGAGTCGTTATTGGAAAAGTTTGAAAGTCTCAAAACGATCGTGGACAATATTGTGCTAAATCATGACCTCACACAAGCCCTTGAATGGTTCAAGAACAAATACAATAATTCGGTGATGCTAGCTTCGAATTTGAGTGGCAATTCGAGCTCGTACCTCTCCAGCTATTCTGAAATCGAGTTCAAGTTCCATATGCTCCAATTCATATTGCTCCTCAACGGCAATGGTGAAGGGTTTTGCATCGAAAACTCGTTGAAAGCATACTTATACTCGAAAGAGAATTTCACTCGCTTTTTCAAAGACTATCTCAATGAATTATCGCCATTAATGACGCTTTTATTGTTTGAAACGGATAAAAATCTATACGATGACCAAAGTGACATCTTTTCCAAAAAGAACGTGAAGGGATTGATTCGGGACTTCATAGAGAAATTGAAGCAGAGCTACAATTTGGAAGTTAGCAAGAGAAGTGTCAATAGAGGGGAGACTAAATTTGTTCACGAACTATTGAACAGCTTCGAACACATCCATGACAACCAAGCACTCTTCGTCAATATTTCCAACGAATTCATATCCGAGTACTGCAAGGACTTGAAATTGTCCAATGATAGCTCGTTGTTCCAAAGCATATTAGCTGGTCTAATCTACTTGCCAAGTTTCTACAAGTACAAGAGAATCCAAATGAAGATGAACAAGGTAATGGAAGAGAAGCCCGCTAATACTGGCGAACTGGAGCTCCTGGAGAACTCCGGCGCAGCGCCTTTCGATTTCGACTTGCCGTTCCAGTTACCAGACACCAACCGTTTTCTTTTCAATTATCATCCTATTTTCGTCGATCCGGTTTCAAAAGACCAATTGGTGCCTGGACTTCAATACTATGGTAATCAGTCCAGTTTGAACCCTACAGCTGGTCCTCAAGTCAGTCCTGTGGTGGTGCTCAATTTCTGTAACCATTTGGCTTTAAGAGAGAGTATATGGCAGTTGTCGAAAAAGGGAACCGAGATTTTCAAGTGTCACTATTGTTACAAGAAGCACGAATATTCTAATGTCAGCGATGCATACTTCATTGACTTATGATAGTATAAATTAATAGGAATCAGTAAATAGGATTAATAGTGAATCAATTGGTAAATGAAATAGTAAATTATTAGATAGGTAGCATGGATAGTGAATTAAGGAGTGAATTTGACAGTGAATTACGGCAATATATATTTAAGAAATTATGCATCCTCAATAAATTTGGTAGAATAAACTGTAGAATAAAAATTAGGTAAATAGGATAGATTATTTGATAAAAAATAATACAAATAAAATTAAAGCAAATGATATATATGAAGCTAAAGGTCTAACAACTAATCTCGTCAATAATAAAACTATCCTCAATCTGCAACCTCTTCGCTACTTCTTTTCCTATTTTTCGCGGCATTACCTCTGCGAAGAGTGCGAAACCGTTAGTGAGAACATTGAAATAAATTCTGATCCAACTAAAGCACCAGGGTGGTTAATGACAAAGGGCAAAGAACGCAATCAGCCAGAGCCCGAGCTTATCCTTGCTAAGGAGTCGCTTTTGGGAGACCCCTGGGTTTCCGTCTATCAAAGTCCGGTGGACTTTGAAGCACATCATTTCGAGACCGCGATGTCCAATTTGATCAGACAACCAAATATCAACTCAACGGTGATTATGAGGGCAGATATCTTGAAGGAGAATAAGTTCGATCCAGAAGAAGGCGTCACCAAGTTTGAAAGTAAATTCATCGACCAAATGCCCGAATTTCCCCATACCGATAATGAGAACGATGTGGTTTTGCATCGCAATCTCGATGACATCACCCTCAAAAGCATCCCATTGAACGGGAGTATCAAGCTTGTGAGCAAGTCGGAAATAATAAGAAGAATCATCCCCAGAAACCCTTTCAAAGATTATATTATTAATCAGACATGTTTGATATTGCGGGATGAGGAGCAGAAAGAGAACGGATCCGTTTTGGTGGTCTACATCCCTCACATCGACAAAAGCGAAGATACGCCGTTCTACTTGCCTCCGGTGTATGCCGTGGGGATCTTGTACCATAACTCCAACTTATCCATTCATTACCTACCATTTGGCTATAATACTGCCAGTCCTGAGAATATTCGCGAATTGGACCCTACTGAAAGGCCCATCAGAATTGCACTCAGACTACTTCAGACTTCCAGCAAGCACTCGCATGGTGCCAAAACGGGCTACGAAAAGAGAGTCAACCATGATTTGGTGGTGCCCAAAATCGCATTCCAGAATCGCTATATAAGCTTGAAGAAGAAATACTCCTCGGCACTTGTCAATCTGTGGTGTGAAAGCACCGATCCCAAGAAACACGTATTTGAGGATCTTGCAATTGCGGCGTTCTTGATCGAATTCTGGAATATCACTTATGCCAATAAATCTGATTTTGAGTTCAGAGACTTGGGGTGTGGTAACGGATTATTGGTATACATTCTACAAATGGAGGGCTACAAGGGTAAGGGAATAGACGCAAGAGCGAGAAAATCGTGGGCCACGTACCCACAGGAGGTCCAGGCGAATCTCCATGAACAAATCATTATTCCAGGCATGTTATTGAAGCCACATCCGGCCGTTTCTCGAATTGCTCCGCAAGTCAAAGATAATGGTAGAGTCTTTAATGTGCCAATGGCACCTGACGACAAGGGAGTCGAATATCACTCTTCAGAGAGTCTCTTGAAATCGGACCAAGTATGCACTACCGAAGACTTCCCTTCCAACACATTTGTGATTGGAAATCATTCCGATGAGCTCACATGTTGGATCCCATTATTGGGGTTCCCCTTCATAGTCATTCCCTGTTGCTCGCACGCGCTCTCCGGAGTCAAAGTGAGGTATCCGCCACGGAAGGCAGTGAATAATCCTAAGATTGGACTTAATCACAATACAAGCATTTCTACATACAGCACCCTCGTGGACCACGTCGAGGACTTGGCTCGCCAAGTGGGGTGGAAGGTCGAAAAGGAGATGTTGAGAATTCCCAGTACCAGAAACTCTGCGATCATTGGTAGCGAAAAACTCGACCAGTTCAAGCAGGAACCCGAGGATATTAAGCAGACCCGTTTGTTCGATATTTTGGCGGTAGAGGGAGGAGCCGAAGGCTGGGTGGAAAACTCGATGCTTTTGATGAAAAAGGCCCCTAGAAATCATTGAAGTGAACTACGAAAAAATTACGGAAAATATCACAACTTTGCCATGGAACTTCACCAAAGTGGTGGAAACTCAACAAAGAGACATCATAGATATATCCCCAGCTTTTCACTGTATATTACTCATAATATATCACTGTAACATATCACCCTATGACATCTTCCTGTATACAAGCCACGCGTCCAACTCATATTAAGGAGGAAGAATTCTATCTGAACAGTAGCCTAGCATGACTGGATCATCGTCACAGTAAGTACGCCGTTCAAGCATACCAATGCTCCCATCTAACATCTAGATTCCAACAGCTTGAAAAGCTTGGAGAAGGTACTTATGCTACCGTTTACAAGGGTAGAAATAGATCCACAGGCGCCTTGGTCGCCTTGAAAGAGATTAACCTTGACTCTGAGGAAGGAACACCATCCACCGCCATCAGAGAGATCTCTTTGATGAAGGAGTTGGACTACGAGAACATTGTCACCTTGTACGATGTCATACACACAGAAAACAAGCTCACCTTGGTCTTCGAGTACATGGACAAGGACTTGAAAAGATATATGGAAGTGCATGGAAATCAAGGAGCATTAGACTTGAAAATCGTCAAATCCTTCATGTTCCAGCTCTTAAAGGGGATCATGTTCTGCCATGATAACCGCGTCTTACATCGTGACTTGAAGCCTCAAAATTTGTTGATCAATAGTAAAGGTGAATTGAAGTTGGGTGATTTCGGTTTGGCAAGAGCTTTCGGAATTCCTTTCAACACATTTTCCAATGAAGTCGTTACCTTATGGTACAGAGCACCGGATGTTCTCTTGGGTTCTCGCGCATACACCACCTCCATTGATATATGGTCTGCTGGGTGTATTTTCGCCGAAATGTGTACTGGTAAGCCCCTTTTCCCTGGCACTGCCAATGATGATCAATTAATCAAGATTTTCAGATTAATGGGTACCCCCAACGAAAGAACCTGGCCTGGAATCTCCCAATATGCCAACTACAAGAGTAACTGGCAAATCTTCGTTCCACAAGACTTGAGATTCATCGTGCCAAACTTGGACTCCATGGGTTTGAACTTGTTGCTGAGCTTATTACAGATGAGACCTGAAGCAAGAATCACCGCTAGACAAGCCTTGCAACACCCTTGGTTCCATGAAATTACTATCCCAACACCACTTGTTCATCAATTGAACGATCCTTACCAACAAAATCAATCGCAACAATCGGGCCATCAGCATCCACACATCATTGATCAGCAATATCAATGATGACGTTCTGAGATTTATTGATCAACAGTATCAATTAAAATGCTCCAGAGATAAAAATGGGTGAGATGTGTCTGTAGAATACGCTTATACTGGTGGGATGAGTCGAACTCTTCCAACCGCTTGTACCAATCGCATTGGTATTAAATCTATAAAGTCTGTAATTGAAATGAATAATGCTATAGATGAACTTAAAGTAGCTCAAAACTAGGACACTCGCTGAACCTCATCAAAAGCTGTGCCAAATTGAAGTTCTTACAATCCAATACGAATCTCCAGATATCTCGATCTTCGTACTCGTTTTGTTCGTAAAATGCAGTGAGTAATCTTATGAGTGCTTTGGAAATGTCTTCAGACACCAAATCACCTTCGTGGTTGACTCCGAAGTCCGAGCAATCTCTTGGCTCATACTCGTTGTATAGTTGTAGTAAGTTGATCACTGGGTTCTGTGATATTTGACCCAGACCAACAGATATCACAAATTTGATGATTTGATCTAATGATAGAGTGGTTGTGTCAAGCTCTTGTATTTGGTCTGGTTTGAACCTGAACAATGTCGTCCCGAGAATCTCGTCCATATCCTCAAATTTGAAGTTATAAATGCTGTGGAAAACTTCTAATAATTCAAGTTTTTGCGATGAGTAGATTCCATTTTTATAAAGTGGAGTCGGAAAGTCTTTATTGAACTTGACTTTGTCGAAGTCATATTCTGCACAATTATTTTCAAATTTAAAAGGTAGCAGGAGCGTTCTATTGCTATTTAATAGCCATGGCTCTATTCTTTGCTTCTCGTCATCATATTCAGGGAGTTTGATATTTTCGTCCATGATAAGTTCTTCTGTTGACTCGATATCGTTAAGTTCTAGAATGGATGTTTCGGTGGTATTGTTTTGCAAAGAGGTCGATTGGTTGTTGATCTGATTGGTTAAGTATTGGAAGTATATAGATAACTCCTTGAATTTGTATCTCAAAAACCTCAACCTGGTCTTCCTCTCGTAGATTATTTCACCTTGAGACATCACGCTCAAGTATTCTTCGCCATATTGATCGACTCCATCGCTGTAAATGCTTGCTCTGAGAAGATTCGGTACAATTCGTTTTGATATGAATTTGTTGGAAAGCACTTTATCGGAAATGCCTTTCGAGTTCATATTCAATTGTAATGCATATAGGGTTTGAACCACGATGTCTATGTTTTTGACGATCATCTTATAGTTTTCATTGGTCTCTATCGTTTGGTCTGGATCAGATTGGTGGTATATGAATTCTTGCATGGCTCTGATTAGTCGATTTTTGTAATAGTCGAGTTTTCTATGCATGAGATCGAAATTGATTCTGGTATTTAAGTCCACAAGATACCACTGGCGGACCATATCAATGACAAGCGAAAGGTTTCGCCAGTTCCCGGCGTTCCCATCAAATGACGATTCGAACTTGAGAAGGTTGTAGAAGTCTTTGCTCACCAAAGGGAGACTATTGTTTGGTTTAGATAAGATGAATATCTTGTAGATGATCTCCAGAGGAAGACTTGACAAGGTCAAGGGTCCATCGTTTTTGGTTTCTTCGCTCTTGGTCTTCTTATTGGAGTGTGTGGCAGTCACCCGTTTCTTCCGCTTGAGTGACTTTCCCGGATTAATGAAGCCCATGGTGGTACTCCTTGAGAAAGTGTAAAGTTGCAAAAGAGATGTGATAGGGCGGTTACGTAAGCGATGAATCATAATGTCAGAAGTGCAGACACAATTAAGTAAGCGAAACAATCGAGGAAAAACTGGGATAATGACTTGAAAATTGCAACAGACCTCGGATGTACTGATTGATTTCAGAATGGAATTTGAAACTAATCTCTCTTCGTAAGATCTCCTCTCTTCTCTCTTTTCGATCTACTTTTCCTGAATCTCTCTCGTCTACACTTTTCGTCTACACTTTTTGCAATAAATAATGTCATATGCACGCAGTACAAATGCTAACTAGCTAATTTAAAGGTTACCCTTTGCCTTTTCTTTGATCTCCTTGAATTGATCCTCGGTGACACCAGCACCCATGGCAGCAGTGGAGGAGACACCACCGGTGACCATCTTCAACAAACCGTCAATGTATTCGGCACCAGACCATTTTTGGTGCTTGACAACTTCAACACCCTTGTCGATTTCTGGTTGTTGCACGGTTTCACCGTAGGCTCTCATACCTCTTTCAGCGTATTGGCGCGAGAAGTCGTCCACGGCCAAGGCAGTGGTATGCAAACCGGCCAAGGTGATGAATTGCCAGACGTAACCCAATTGACCCAATCTCTTGATGTAAGTTTCTTGTTCGTTTGGTGGCATGGCCTTGTTCCAGTTGAAAGATGGAGACAAGTTGTAGGCCAACCATTGGTCTGGGAAAGCAGCCTTGACACCATCGGCGAACTCCTTGGCTTGCTTGTAGTCTGGCAAAGCGGATTCCATCCAGATCAAGTCGGCATATGGAGCGAAGGCTCTACCTCTCATCACGGCACATTGAGTACCACCTTGGTATCTGTAGTAACCTTCTCTGGCTCTGGAGACGTCCCAGTTGAAGTAGATATCCTTACCCAAAAGTTCTCTGGCAAGCTTTCTGGCTTCCTTGTGGGAGGTTTCGGACAATGGGTTGACCTTGTCGGTGAACTTCTTGATCAAAGCTTCCTTGTTGGAGTAGTTACCGCTCTTGATTTCGTCAATGACGGCTTGGTCGAACAACTTCAAACCGGCAGTCTTGGTCCATTCGCTTTCAATGGCACCCAAAGCGGCACCGTAGATACCCTTGGATTCGGCTTCAGCCATGAGACCGGCCAATTCTGGAGCATCAGGGTTGGTGGCACCAATGATGAAGTAGTGGTCTCTGTGGTCAATGGTGGAGGTGATCAAAGTAGCGGCTTCGGAATCGGTTCTGGCAACAGCCAACAAATCGGAGCCCAAGATATCGGCGGAAGCTCTGATGGCAACCAATCTGTTGATGTGCTCTTGCACTGGCACCAAGACCTTACCGGCCATGTGACCACACTTCTTGGTACCTGGGGCTTGATCTTCGATGTGAATACCGGCAGCACCTCTTTCAACAAACATCTTGGTCAACTTGATGATGGCAGTGATACCACCGTGACCAGTGTCACCATCGGCGATAATAGGTCTCAAGAAGTCGATGTAAGGAGTCTTGGCTCTTTGTTCCTTAGACATTCCCAATCTTTCTTCTCTTTGCTTTCTGTCGTGGAACAATTGTGCGAACCACAAGTGTTCAACCTTGTTTGGAACGGTGTCCATAGGGTAGTCCGCCAAATCTGGGGAAGGCTCGTTAGAGGTGGAGGCGGTGGAAGAACATTGCCATCCAGAAACGTAAATGGAGTCCAAGTACTTGGCCATTTGTGCGACATGGATAGGGTCCAAAGCACCAAAGGTGAAAGAAGCAGTCTTGTTCTTGTCGTGTTCGGTCAAGAGATCGAACATCTTCTTGGATTGCTGAGAGGATGGGTAGTCGATCTTCAAACTACTTCTCTTCTTGGCAATTTCTTCAGGGGTATAGATTCTCTTGGTCTTCTTCCAACGTGGTTGGGACCACCACTCCTTAATCTCCTGGACTTGTTGTTGGAAGAACTTTTCTTCTTGGTCGACGTCAATAGCTGTGTAAGGCATGTTGTATTGATATCTAAATGTGTACTATCGTGGATTATTTGCAAAGGGGATATTGGACGCTATTTATACCACTTATTGCCGTAAATTTCAACACCGCTATAAAACACAATACCCCAGATTTTCTTCCGCTGATCCTGGCGCGACGGTTGCGGTGCGACCACTTCCTCGGATGGACGGAACCACCAGACACGCTGAATTTATTCAGAAAGAGGGGCTTATTGGGGACATCTGAATCGATCTTGCAACTTTGAGGGGAGTTCTTGACACTTTCGCTAAAGTATAGGTCGATTAGTGGAGTGTTTGGGGTGTCCAGGGGTGCCATATGGTTCAGGGGTGTGATAGGGGGTCCGGCACGCAGGGGGTGAATCCTCGGGAGCTCGGAGTTTGGGAGTATCACATGATGTTGACTAATGAGTCAGCCCCGTGCGTTACTCGCCGGCCGTGATCGGCTCCGGCGCGGTGATTGGTCCGAGGAAGTATACTTCCAGCGTGCTTCCGTTGTGCCGAGCGGTCACGTGCTATGAGTCTTCTTTTTACTCCCACACACACTCTCTCTCGGTAATATAACACCATAATGTGAGCAGGTACACGACTTTGTGGTTTTTTCTCTTAAGTCACGTGACTCGTTATGGCTCTCGGTTTTTCCACGACTTGTGGCTGTAGGGTCGTGTGAGTTACCCCTAAACTTCCGCAGCATCCGATCTCGATGCTCACTAAACTCTCGTATTTCCACACCGCGTCACGTGACCTTCTTCACCTACTTTATTATTTGACCGAACGCCCTCTTCCTCTACCCCGACCCTCCGGCATCTGCACTCCATCTCCTAAGCCCGTAAAGCTTAAGATCTTAATCAATCAGTCTCACTTGCTGCTTTCATTTGGAACGCACGTCACTCATCTCATCTCGAAAACATTTCTTCGTCTGGTTCGCAACAATTGTCAGCTTTTGCTGATCTTTATGTCCTTCACTATTTCTCCGCCACCATAGCCATCTTTGCTTATCGTGAATACAAAAGCCTCCCCAACTAAACATCTTATCGCTAATAAACGATAGTCATAGCAAGAGTTCTGTCACTACACTTTCTACCTCAAGATGTCTAGCTTATTACCAGAAGAATACTTGCCGTATCTAGCATATCTTCCAGACCTTCAACTATGTGCCAATACTTTCATGACCTTCACGCCGTTGTTTTCATATGGCTCCACGTGTTATAGCATCTACCGTCGGCGAACATCCACGGGGTTCTCCATTGATATTTGTGCAACCATGTTGATGGCGGCTACCCTTCGTGTGCTATACTATGTGATATCACCATATGAGATCACTTTACTTCGACAGTCAATCGTGATGTTATTCATCCAATCCATCTTGTTGAAGGTCTCCTTGCATTATCGTCCCAAGAACTACGATCCCGACTTTCTTGCCCAGATGCCCGTCTTCCGGAACGAACTCAACTCGGGCTTGCCTCGCCGATTGAGCGCCAGTGGCAATACGATGGATCACAATAGTTATTACCGCGATTCATTGACGGCATCAGTGTTGCATCTTTCCACAGATGCCTTCGATATAGTCAAGACTTATTGCCAAATTTGCTTCAGTCAAGCCCTCAAGTTTTTCGACGTTTACTATCAGCGTCCATTTTTATTCTGGCAATGGAAAAATGAAGCCCCCTACTGGATGTTCATGGCAAAATTTATGGGGTTGTTTACATTTTTAACATTAGTTTTCAGGGAAAACCAAACTTACGGTAGTTTCATCGGGATTTTGGGTCTTTTCATCGAATCTTTATTGCCTCTTCCCCAAATCTTACTTCTTGAACGGTTGGGATCGGTTGAAAATTTCAAGGTGATTTTATTGTTAAGTTGGCTAGGCGGTGATTTGACCAAAATTAGTTATTTGGTCTATGGTACCGATAATGTCTCCGCCATCTTCATAATAGCAGGCTTGTTCCAGATGACCTTGGATTTATACATTGCATGGCAATATATTCATTTGAGAAATTTAGAGCAGGAAGCCGATAGATACTTATCCAACCTGATGTCTAGTATCACGTTGGCAGAAGCAGATGCCACAAACAAAGTCTCGTCAATAGAATCAGCAGATATGAACGATATTGTTGATCGTTTATTATCACCATCACAAGATCCCACTCCACTTTCACAAAACGGTCAAGATAGCTCGTACAAGGTACATCCAGATCAAAGCATAGAATTGAAAAACCTAAACATGGTATAGTACATAGAACACTGCATACAGATTAATTAATCTTCATATATGACTACAGATTTGATCTTCATATATTGACTTACAAATTAATAATTAATCTTCATATATTGACTTATAGATTCAATAATTAATCTCAAATAGATCAATAATTAATCTCTTACATTAATAGATTCAATAATCACTCTTCATTTAAAATGGAATAGTGCATACAAATTCAATATTAATCTTCATATATTTGACTTGCACGTATCAGTATACCCTCAAACCGGTTGTAGTAGGATAATATGTACAAGATATATTTGTAAGATCTATGTATAAGAGAGATTATTCAAACGATGCTATTTATAAAAGGTATTATTAGGGTGAAAAGCATATGGGTATATGATTCATGAGGATGATTTATCGTAAAGGGATCTGATGAAATTATAACGAGACGTACTCAACGTTATCCTTAGCAGCATTGATGAGCTCTAAAGCTTCCTTGCCCACCAATCCATGCTTGACTTTGATGTGTCTAGATAATGCGTCACCTCTTGAGAAAGTTTTCAGTTTACCGTTACCAGAACCTCCATTCATTCTACCTTCACAGATAACACATCTGAAAATCTTCTTCTTGCTAGCATGAATGGTTTCTTGATGCCTGATCAAATCATATGGTCTGGAGAATTGTTTGTTGCAAGGAACTCCTGTTGATGGATTTATCAAATCACAAGAGTGTGTTGGGTTGTTGAGAGAAATCTCTGCAGCAGACATTTGATAGTGAGAAGATTTAGAATGCGAGTGGTACTTGTGGCCCTCATCATCTTCATCATCCTCAGATACAATATGCTCGTCGTCCATGTTCATGTTAGCAAGGTCTTCATCAATCATCAAACGCTCATCATCTTTGACAACTGGAGTTTCTTGTTGGATAGTAACCGGTATTATACCCGACACTTGTTCTTTATCTTGCTGTTCTTTCATGTTAAAGAAGGACTCCGCTCTGACATCATTTCCAACGATGTTTTGCTCGATGCTGTTCATGTTCACCGTGTTTGATGATGGTCTTAAGTATTCGTCTAAGTCCATAAAGTTTAAGTTCATTTCAGGTTCGTTATAGTTGGTGTTGTTTTGGTTCATCACCAATTGGTCAAATTCATCATCGACGTGGAAATATTTGCTGTCATCTTCTTCGTCGTCAGACAACTCTTCTTCCACCTCTTCATCGAAGTCCATGGCGAGATAGTCGTTCTCGTATCCGGGTATTATATTGTTGCTGTTATTCAAAAATTGTTGTGACATGTCACTTTGCACGTTACCTGTTTGAGTGTACTGGTTAGTGGGCACGAACAATTGTGAGGAGTCATCGGTCCAGAACTGGGTGTTAATCAACTGCGAGGGTTGAATATCGGTGTTGAAAAGCAAGTACTCGTCGTCTTTCTTGTTAACAGGTTGGTCTTCGTCAAGGAAAGTCAATCTTGTTCTAAGATCAGGCTTTGCAGGGAATTGTTGTGGCAAGGGTGGGTAGTAGGATTGAACGTCTTGAACGAAGAAGTTGTTGAGAGAGTCTGGGTTAGCGTAGTCGGTAAATGGGTTGATTCTGGGTTGGTTGAGCTGCATGTCAACGTCCATGGTGTTTGGCTCGTAGACAGGGGCTGTGAAAGTGGAGGCGGGGTTGTGTTTGTAATCAACCATCGACTCCGGGATATTAAGGTAGTTCGACAAACTAGAGCTGTTGCTGGTGTTTGGGTGGGAGTACAACTGCTGGTGTGTCATCGAAGGCGAACCGTTCACCGAGTTTCCCCTGAATGCCAATTTTGGGGAGTCGCTGCGTTGCGGCTGGGTGGCAAATTGTTGAGTGGCAAGGTGCGACTGTTGGAAGGCGTTCAGCTGGATAGGGCTGTTTGGCATCTGGTAGAGTTCTTCATCCATGATGTCAGTGATAGATCTTTTCAAAGAAGGCAATACAACCGATGTCATGGTGTATAACAAGGAAAAGTGGTTTAAGAGAAAGAGCGAATTTCAATGGCAAACGGCTAGTGATATATGCGATTACTATTGCTTATTAATTTGTGTTGCTTTTTGTGCGCACACGTAGAAGCTATTGTGCGAATGCGGGTTGATGCGGCGGCCATAACGACTTGTCCGTATCCGATCCCGACACTAGCCCCGCTAATTACAATTCTAGACATGAAACAGTGATAAGGGTGACTAATAAGAGGGGTGAACTTCAGGATTTCAGCGGCTTGGATCATCGATGTGGAAGATCTTGCTGCGGATCAAACGGCAATACACCCCTAATCTGATTGAGTCATAGGGTTGGGGGCTATGGGACCCCCTTTTGCTAACCCTTGGATCCTGTGCTGTGTCTTCGAAACAAACGCACACATCTTAAACCCGGAAGCCCGTGAAGATTGAACTTTGACTGACCTGACGCATCGCATACTTCGATACGAGTTACCGGTCACTTTGCATCAGAATATTCTGGAAAGGCCGCATTCGGGAACGAGTGCGGGCTGAGGGAAAAGGAGTACGTATGCTAACTGTGGCGCGTGATTATCACGTGGACCACTATAGATATATCATTATGATCCCTAGCCGATCTGTTTAAGAATTAGAGTTATTTGTCGTAGACTTGCTTCCCTTGCATTCTTCTTCCATTAGTCTTCGTTCATTCCTTTTTGTTTGTTCTTTGAATTATCTTCTAGGTTTATCCTCTATATTTATTCCTTTATAATTTATTCTTCCTTGTATCCTTTTTGACCTATTCTTGCGTTATCTTCTCAGTCATTCTATAACTTACTCTATGATTTATTCTTCCTTGTCTATTCTTCTTGGTAATTCTTTATCAATTCTCGGTCTCTCTAAGGCTCACTTATGAAGCCCCTCGTTCCGCACCTTCTCGATACCCTTTTCGGCCAATTCCTTGTCTAAGTAGTAGTAGTCCTTCACCAACTCACCGTGGTCATCGAGCTCGAACACAAGCGGCACACCCGTGGGCACATTGATCGACGAGATGTCATCGTCGCTCACATGACTCAAATGTTTGATCACACTCCGAACCACAGACCCGTGGGTCACCACTAAGACTGTACGGTCCATCTGTATCAATTGGTGGTTGAGTACCTCTTGAATGAAGAATGGCATCACCCGTTTCATCACCATCTCGAGAGACTCACCTCGGGGTAACACCGCTTGGTTGATCACATCATTATAACGGGCATCGATGCAAGGGTCGGGAGTCAGGGCCATTGGTGGCGTTCCGTGATAATCACGGCGAATGTATTGGAATTTCTTCTTGTCTTCGTTCATCAGTAAGAAAACATCGTGCTTATCACGGCCCTGATACAGACCGTAGTGACGCTCGTTCAATTGCCATACTTTGTGGTGGTCCAACCAAGCCTTGCTCAAGTGGTCTAAAATGCGAAGTCCAGTATCGATTGATCTTGTCAATCTGGAGGTATAAAGGACGTCTGGATCAAGTCCGGCTTTTTTGATGAGAGCACCTGCCCGAGTAGCTTCCTCTTTGCCTTTCTCTGAAAGAGGGATATCAATCCAGCCGCAAAACTTGTTTTCGTGATTCCATTGCGATTCTCCGTGGCGAAGAACAATCAATTTGTGGATTGGCATCTTTATATATGATGAATAATCCAGCTGCAGTTTGCCGTCGAAATAGCCACCAGAATTGATATTCTCCGATACCTAGACAGCCTGTGTGCAGGTGTGGTCCAGAGAAGTCCGCAATCTGTGTTGACATAATCGTGCGCAATCCGCGCGCACGAGGAGGACCGGGGCGGATGCAACCTTCTGCCGATGCAACATGGACAATGCAACCGCCTGGAGAACTGTCAGACTAAAATTCTCCACGATAAGATGAGCACACCACAACAACAACGCTACAGTATATATACACCCCTCCCCGTCTGCACTTGCAGAGGGGTCGAGAATTTTAAAAATTTGGACAGCTCCCAAAAGTGACATGTCTTATTTAAATACTCCTCCGACCACTCCTGTGGGTACTACGCACATCGAACAGCTTTATAAGCAGTTCAACATTAATTTCGTGCACCACGACACAATGCCTAACCCCTCCAAAATCAAGAAGACCCCGTTCACCTGGCAAGATATTCGCTATATCATCAGTACCAATCAATTGGAACTCTTTGCCAGGTCGCAGGAAGCTACCGACAGGTATTTGCAGTTCAAGCAAAACCTTAAGGAGCAGAACATTGGCATCATGGACCATGTCTTGCACAACGAACTCCAATGGAGCGCTTCAGAATTGAGAGAAGTTGGCCCTCTCTTCAGCGATCCTAGCGATGTCAAGATTATCTATAATCAATTCCCATACTATGTGCCTTCAGATGTTAAACACTTCTGTGTTTGGAGTAAGGTCCGCATCACTGGCGACCCAAACTCGTCGGTGGGTGACATTCTGGCTGAAACCAGAGCCGTGATTGCCCGCTATGTTGAAAAGACATTTGTGGAGAAGTACGGTCTCCGTTGGGACCAGATTGTCTGGTTCCGCAACTGGGAAAGCTTACAGAGTGTCAAAAGCATCAGTCATATCCATGTTGTCGTCAAGGGCTTGAACGTGCCGGACGAAGACATCATTGGAACCAGCGGCTCCGTGTTGACCAAGGAAGAATATACCGCAATTATGGGCAAGTCCCACTAGATACCCAGCCTAGCTACTGTACTATTATATCAAAAGCATTTAGAGATTGAGCTGACCACTCAACGGATAGAATGAGAAGTAAAGAAATGTCATTTAAAGTTATTGTAAGTTTACAAAAGAGCTCTTTTATTTATTAAAAGTCCATAAATCTTGGAGACGGGTCAGAGTTAGTCACATACTTGATGAGATTGACACTTCTATGCGGACCGCTCGACCCGCATCATCGTTTAATTATATGCAGTGCACCAAACAAGGGTCATTAATCGGTTGCGACCTAAAGCCCCACTGGCATCCCGGCACGGGATCTGTCGCGCAAATGTAGCATTGCTTTACAAAGGAAGTTCACGTAACAATTTATTAATAATACTCGTAATATACAAAAGGCAGAAATGAATTAACCTCCGAAACCGTACAAGGTTCTACCTTGTCTCTTCAAAGCGTAGACAACGTCCAAAGAAGTGACGGTCTTTCTCTTGGCGTGTTCAGTGTAAGTAACGGCATCTCTGATAACGTTTTCCAAGAAGGACTTAAGAACAACTCTGACTTCTTCGTAGATCAAAGCAGAGATACGCTTGACACCACCTCTTCTGGCCAATCTTCTGATAGCTGGCTTGGTAATACCTTGAATGTTATCTCTCAAGATCTTTCTGTGTCTCTTAGCACCACCTTTTCCTAATCCTTTTCCTCCTTTTCCTCTACCAGACATGTTGATTTAATATATTTGGTTTGATAATAAAGAAAGATAGTAGATGTGCGAACTGGGGTTTATATAACCAATGAATCGAAGATCGCCCCTGAAGCAATAGATTCCTGCGCTCAGCAGCCGAGTGCCACGAATCCCACAATACTGGAGTCAGGTGGCCGCGGAAGCCACTGTGTCTTGGCCATTCTTGGTTTTACCTCGAGCCGGAGTAAATTCCCGCACCGTCTCCGCACACGCCTTCACTTCTCAGCCTTCCAAAAGCTCAATTACCCGATTGGGACGCCAATTCTCTTTTCCCGCTCCTTGCACCCATCTTTTAGCATCACTGCAAAACGGTTCAAAGTGCGCGCAGTGTGTTTGTTGCGCGGTATCCCGCGAATTTCGCTGCTTTTTAAGCGCGCAGAAGTAGCGCGGGATACACATTACACACGCGCTTGAGTAATTGTGAGTATGCGCACCCATAGTGTTTCTTCCCCGGCTGCGAAAAGTAATCAAAACAACTCGTCCTCCCAGATTAACCGAAGAGTAATAATAAACATTTGCGAGTCACGCGTCTGTAAGATCTCATATATATACTAGATCCTCGCATCCTAATCTTACTTTCATTATCCAAATACAAAATGGCTAGAACCAAGCAAACAGCAAGAAAGTCTACTGGTGGTAAGGCACCAAGAAAGCAATTGGCCTCCAAGGCTGCCAGAAAGTCTGCTCCATCTACCGGTGGTGTCAAGAAGCCACACAGATATAAGCCAGGTACCGTCGCTTTGAGAGAAATCAGAAGATTCCAAAAGTCGACCGAATTGCTTATCAGAAAGTTGCCTTTCCAAAGATTGGTCAGAGAAATTGCCCAAGATTTCAAGACTGACTTGAGATTCCAATCTTCTGCCATCGGTGCTTTGCAAGAATCCGTTGAAGCTTACTTGGTCTCCTTGTTCGAAGACACTAACTTGTGTGCTATCCACGCCAAGAGAGTTACCATCCAAAAGAAGGACATCCAATTAGCTAGAAGATTAAGAGGTGAAAGAACTTAGGTGTGATTTTTCAATTCTGTACCGTTATCATTTGTTTATGAGTGTATATTAGTAATGTATATTTAAGAGAATCTATTGTAGCCATTTAATAATTGTGATCAAGGGGCTTTTCACTTACAAAATTAATTTGACTTAAGCTTGAATTATTTGTCATCATTCTAAGAGTTTGACTACGTTACTGTAAGTTATTAGCTCTCATCGGTTAAACTAAATAATAAATCAAAAGGGATAGACATCGGGTCCTTTCTCGGGTGTGAGGCCTGCTTCTTCCTGTTCTGCTGCCTTCTTCTCGAGGTATGGAAGGAGAACGTCGGCATACTTCTCGTATCCCTTATACTCTTCCACATCTCCCGTCCATGCCGATATTCCGTTCAAGAGTCTGCGTGGAATAAAGGGCTCTTCGCATAGTTTGGTCATGGGTAAAAAGTAGGTGCGAATAGTAAAGACTATAGCTCCACTTCGAGGTAATCTACGTAAACTTTGCCTCTCTGATCTAAAGTAGAGTTGATCCACACTGGTGGAAACACTTGCTGTGTTCCAGCCTACCTTCTCGTTGCTTTCGTCGCCAATAGAGCTGGACCATCCTAAGTTATCGTCTGTTTGAATGAAATAATTGTTTCTCACCACTGGTTTTTCGCAGGCAAGTTTACTGAAGAAACGACCCATTCCCTTTTTGAGCTTCTCGTTATATTGTGGCACATCTCCGCTGGTGTGGATCTGGTCGAGCTTCATGTGAAACTTATCTCTGAATCTCCAGAACCCTGCTAAAATGATGGCTCCTGCTTCGAGCAGGTACTCGCCATTCTTATCCTCCACCATTATTGCAAGATCATCCTGAATTAATTTTGCAGCGATTAAAATCGGATCTTCCTTGGTAGTGGTGAAATTGAAGGAATCGCCATTCACAAGGTTATCTATTCCCACTGGTGTTCTTCTGAACAATTTAGGGTATCTTTCTGGAAGATACCGCTGAAGTTCGTACAAGAGCTCAAAAGCAGCCGCTTTGGCTTTGACTCCAGTTTCGTACAATTCGTGGCCCCTCTCAGCAACACGGCGCCTCTTTTCGTGTTGATAGCTTTCCCACTCGTTATCCAACTCGATCCAGTTTTCCCAGTCCATGTTTCGGATTCCCATCGTAATATTATAGTTGTGCTTGAAGGCGCGATACGGTAAGGGTTTGGTCTTTTGGATATCCCAATTAGCGTACTCTTGGGGTAATGGGGTGACAAATGGAACTGGCTTCCATTGTCCATACACGCGCTTGTTCTTATCGGCTGTGGAAGATGGAGCTGTTTTGGCTGTTTTGGTGGGGATGAGTCGTATCCCTAAAACCACTGCAATCACTATGAGAATAACCTCTGGTGATAAGGGAGATGAGTCTACTATTTTTGAGTAAAGCGTCCCCATCACATGTTGTGTATCGTTGATGCTCTTCATGGCCATGAGCTCGTTCATTCTAGATGTGTCGTCTACATTGGATTGGCAATTTGCTTCCTTATATTATAACTGGTCTTATCATTCTGTATCGACTATCCTAATCGGGTAAAGCTTTGCAGGCCTGCGAAAAGAGAGAGAAAAGGCATAGAAATTAGGAAACAGTAACAAGAAGAGGACCTACGTTATGGCCTTCCTATTATTGCGCCTCCTTAGTAACGCTTTCCTATACTCACTACAGTTTTTTACGGGTAATTAGTGTTCATTCCTTTCAATTATGCTGGGGGTAAGAATGCTGCGAACATACTGGTTTGAACAAAACTCCATCCGAGCATATAATACACCACGTACTTGGCATAAGGCAGTTTGGACGTAATCAACTGGGCGATGAACCAGTAGCTTAATGGTAGGAAAGAAGCGACTCTGGTCAAAATCTGGGTGTTCCAGAAGAATATGCCCCCGATCAAGACGCACCCATTTATTACCAACAAAGTGGAGATTTTCTTGATTTGTGGGAGAATGGCCGCATTGTTGAAGTAATTGATCGCAGCAGTGTGAATCACGATGGTGGGTAATGCAAATAAAAAGTTAGGGATGTTGTTCAAAGACCAGTACTGTAAAAAGCCCACGCCCCAGTACTCTCTCTGTGCGTAGCCGAATAACAGTGGGATTGTATTGTCACACCAGGCACCTCTTCCAGGACAGAATAAGAGGTAACTGTGGATATTGAGGCCCACGATCACCGAAAACAATTGACCCCCAGCGAGGATGGAAAGGAGAGAGTCAAGGACGCTCTTGTTGCAAAGCATGAATCCGTAAAGATCATACAAGTAGAGAATCCCCAAAAATACCGAATTGGCTCTGATGGAAAAATTAAGCGCTAAAAGCAGGCCAGAAATGATATACAACACCGGCGATCTGATTGATTTGTGTGTGATGGGATACCTAAAGTCGAGGTGGTTGACGGAGATATCATGCAAATAAATGGTCAAAAAACTCAAGAGGTTGCTGAAATTCTCTGAGTAGCCGCTTGTAAGGAAGATGCCTGCTTGTGAGATAATCACCAATCTGGCCGCGATTTCAGCGTATTGGCGTTCACTGTCAATGCTAGTCTTGGTGTTTGATCTTGTCTTGAAATAGGACAATGTCATGGCATACATCACCAACAGAGACAAATAATGACAGAGGTTCGATAATGCTAGACTCAAGAGCAATTTGGTATAAAAGTTGCCCTCCCCTAACGGAATCATCTTGATGAGTCTCCACCAACTGGGACAGAACACGAACTGATTTTCGTACTTGAGAGGGTTGACATGCATATCGCTGAAGTAAACAGCATCCCAGGTGACGAACTTATCGGCTATGTTAGTCAAAAGATGTCCCACAAACGGTATCCATGGTAAGCTCTCAATCAATTGTTGTTTAGATGCCTGGTGTTGACGAGCGATTATTTGCGATGAGGTATCGAACAGAGTGGTAGTGAAATAGACAATCGTTAGCTGGATCGTCTTGACAAGCAAAAAGAGCTTCGTGAGTCTCTTAATGGCGTCGATGTGACCCATAGTCTGTAGTATTGATCCAGTGGTGGAGTTGGTTCTGCAGTGTTTTTCGTGTCGCGACAGAGCTGCAAAATTATGACTTACGCGAAGACATAATAAGAAGACATACAGAGAACCAGGGAAGACCTACAAAAAAAAATCAGGGAAGATAAAGTCAATGTTAACAAAGAGCTGGATATTCATTTGAAGCTAAACCAGTCGATTTGATTAATTTAGTTATTTGGGATTTTGGTTAGCTTTAGTTTGTTCGCTACACTTTTTCTATGTTACACTTCGGATGCATTTAAGGTGGAAACAGTATATACTCATTAGCTATTCCATCGATGGTATTAAATTAGTTTGAGAAATCGACTACTTCTTGCCAAATTGAGCACCGAAAGAGTCAATGATACCAGCCACAGATTGGGGGTTGGCCAAAGTGGTGATGTCACCCAATTGGTCGGCTTCGTTGGCAGAAATCTTTCTCAAGATTCTTCTCATGATCTTACCAGATCTGGTCTTTGGCAAGTCAGCGACAATGATCACGCTCTTTGGAGCAGCAAATGGACCGATTTCCTTTCTCACTTGCAAGACCAATTCCTTTCTCAAGGCAAAAGCTTCTTCGCTGGTTTCCTTACCGTTAACTTGAGCTGCGGATTCGTCCTTCAAGGCAACGTAAGCAACAACAGCTTGACCGGTCAAATCATCGTTGATACCAACAACAGCGGCTTCAGAGACACCGTGGTGTTCGATCAAAGCAGCTTCGATTTCGGCGGTGGACAATCTGTGACCAGAAACGTTGACAACATCATCAACTCTTCCTCTGATCCAGTAGTAACCATCGTGATCTCTGGCAGCACCGTCACCAGTGAAGTAGTAGCCAGGGTATGGGTTCAAGTAGGTGTCCATGTACTTACCATGGTTTCTCCAGACAGATCTGGCCATTGATGGCCAGGTGTCCTTGATAGCCAAGACACCTTCGACGTCGTTACCGCTGATTTCAACACCGGAAACTGGATCTATAAGACAGGTATCAATACCAAAGAATGGCAAAGAAGCAGAACCTGGCTTGTTTGGAGTGATACCAGCAATTGGAGCAATGAAGTGCGATCCAGACTCGGTTTGCCAGTAAGTATCGGAGATGTGACATTGACCCTTACCGACCTTTTCGTTATACCATTCCCAAATATCTGGGGAAATTGGTTCACCAACAGATCCCAAAGTTCTCAAGGAGGACAAGTCGTACTTGGCGATTTCAGCTTCACCGGACTTTCTTAACAATCTCAAAGCAGTTGGAGCAACGTAGAAGTGAGTAGCCTTGTGCTTCTCAACAATTTGCCACAATCTACCGAAATCTGGGTAGGCTGGGGTACCTTCAAAGACAATGGTTGGAATACCCAAGGCCAATGGACCGTACAAGGCGTATGTGTGACCAGTAATCCAACCGACATCACCAGCAGTGAACAAGACGTCTTCTGGGTGAACATCGAAAATGTATTTGGTGGTCAAAGCGGCACCCAAAAGGTAACCAGCAGTGGAGTGAACGACACCCTTTGGAGTACCGGTGGAACCGGAGGTGTACAACAAGAACAATGGGTCTTCGGAGTTGACTGGAACTGGAGCCAAGTAACCTGGGAAGTTCTTGGTGGCCTCATCCCAGTAGTAGTCACGACCTTCCTTCAAGGCGATTTCTGGGTTGTTGGTTCTCTTGTAGACCAAAACCTTTTCCACAGTTGGACATTGCAACAAAGCTTCGTCACACAACTTCTTGATATTCACGGTCTTACCACCACGACGGCCTTCGTCACAGGTGATCAAAGCCTTACAAGAGGCGTCGTTAACACGGTCCTTGATGGAACCAGAAGAGAAACCTGCGAAAATGACAGAGTGGATGGCACCCAATCTGGCAACAGCCAACATGGCGACAATAGCTTGAGAAGTCATTGGCAAGTAAATGGCAACGGTGTCACCTTTCTTGATACCCCAAGATTGCAAAACACCGGCAACTTGAGAAACCTCACGCAACAATTCGGCGTAAGTCAAGATCTTGGAATCGGCTTCATCGTCGGCTTCGTAGATGACAGCTGGCTTGTCTGGAGTAGCGAAAGCGTGTCTGTCAACACAGTTGTAAGAAGCGTTCAATTCACCACCGAGGAACCAAGCAGCATCACCGTGCTTCAAAGAACCGGACTTGACCTTGGTGAAGTCTCTGTCCCAGTGCAAGAATTCCTTGGCCATTGGACCAAAGAAACCCTCAGGGTCCTTGATCGACTTTTCGTAAAGTTCGTAGTACTGTTGCAAGTCCTTCAAGTGGCCATCTCTTGGTTGTCTGTCGAAGAACTCTTTAGGGGTAGGACGAGGGGTAACGTTGTTGGCTTCGTGCACAACTTGGTGACTGGGTGAAGAAGTCATCTCTGGATATTAAACTGACAAGAATAAACTAAGATATACTAGGTAATTCTAAAGTTAGTAAGTGTGTTGGAGAAGGTTGCAACATTTCGGTGTAGGCGCTAATCGGATAATTCAATGGAATCGTGCTGAAAGCATTGGTGAAGATGAAGACTGGAAGGGAGCAAGCAATCATTTTTTGGAATCAAGGCCAAGGTTGCTAGCACGAAGTTCAGCCGTTTGGCCCATGGTTGAATCACCAGTGTTGGCTGTTACTAACCATTCAAAGCCCATTCAGTAGTCATATCCCGGTCACGCATTGTCACTGTTTTCATTACTCACAATTCGGGTCGACCCAATCTCTTCCTTGTTGGAAACTATCGCAGTAAATAAGAATGTGGTATCTAAATGAATAGTTACTGCCAACAATTTGACTCAAAAGTTGTGAAAAATTTACTGCACAAAATCTAAACGACGAGCGCGGTAGCGGCCCCTCCGTAGATCTTAGAGTTGGACCGGTACGAGAGAACTACAAAAAGGACGGGTATGTAAAAAGAGGTAAGAGCATGGTTCATGGATCATGCGCGTCAATCTCGTTTGACCATTTGACAATGCCTTCGGTGACTCCAAATTAGTCTCTGATTGTCTTTCGGCCAACTGGCAATTAGTGGCCTGGGTGTGTCATGATGTTGTGTACAGGAATTGGGCACTTCTTTTTTGTTGAACACTGCGATAAGCCGCGACTTAGAAGAACTGTTGAGGTGGGGGAGGGGCTACAAGGGGGGTCCCTTTGGGTGAGAAGCTGGGAAGGAAATTGATGCTGTAAAGGAACAATTGGTGTTACCAACGTCATTTACTGGAAGTATATGGCTTCGTGCCTCGAAGAAAGTACGGAGTGGTGTCTATAGCTCCAACAATTTTTGTTGGTCTGGTGGCATAGCAAAATGTTGGAGGAGGGGAGCGGGTTACCTAAGCGAGCGTAGAAATGAAATGTGTAGGGACATTTGGACGCGGCTCGGTGATTAAGGCGGTGATCTAAAGGCGATTAGACCAGGCGATCAAAACCAGGCCATTAAACCGGCAATTGACAATCTGATAATCAGGCGATTGAACCAGGCAATGAACTCAGGCGATTAATAATATCGAATCAGGTGATCAAAACTGGTGAAAACAGGCTTTTTCCTAGATCCATTTTAATTGAGCCCGGGGTTGAATCCAGCCAGTCATGTTGCTACAATTAGTTTTCTTTTCTATTTCTATTACTATACATTCTAGAGAATTGTATTGCTAAATACAGAATGAACAATACCCATTAATGACAAGAAATAACCGCAATAATAAAACAAACCCGTAAACCTATTGAAATGTCATAATTTATTATCATCATCTCTTGCATACTCTTGCTCACTCATCGGTCGCCGACTAAATCGTTTAGTCGACTTCTTCAACAGTTGGACCGTCGTTGGAAGCGTCAGGAGCAGCACCACCTGGGGCAGCACCTGGGAAGCCACCAGGAGCGGCACCGGCTGGAGCAGCACCGGCTTGGTAAGCCTTGGACATGACTGGGTTAGCCTTACCTTCCAATTCCTTTTGCTTGTCAGCAAATTCTTCTTGGGTGGCAGTTTGGTTGGCGTCTAACCATTCGATGGTTTCATCGGCGGCCTTGGTGACGGTTTCAACTTCTTCAGCGTCCAACTTAGACTTGAATTGTTCGTCGGCAAGGGTGGTCTTCAAAGAGTAAGCGTAAGATTCCAAACCGTTCTTGGCTTGAACTCTGTTAGCTTCCTTTTCATCTTCTTCCTTGAACTTTTCAGCTTCGGAAACCATCTTTTCGATGTCTTCCTTGGACAATCTACCCTTGTCGTTGGTGATGGTAATCTTTTGAGTCTTACCAGTACCCTTTTCTAAGGCAGAGACGTTCAAGATACCATTGGCATCAATGTCGAAGGTGACTTCAATTTGTGGAGTACCTCTTGGAGCTGGTGGGATACCAGACAATTCGAACTTACCCAACAAGTTGTTGTCGGCAGTCTTAGCTCTTTCACCTTCGAAGACTTGAATCAAGACACCTGGTTGGTTGTCAGCGTAAGTTGAGAAGGTTTCGGACTTCTTGGTTGGGATGGTAGAGTTTCTTGGAATCAACTTGGTCATAATACCACCAGCGGTTTCAATACCGAGAGACAATGGAGCAACATCCAACAACAACAAGTCTTGAGTCTTGGAAGAAGTGTCACCGGACAAGATAGCGGCTTGGACAGCAGCACCGTAAGCAACGGCTTCATCTGGGTTGATAGATCTGTTTGGTTCCTTACCGTTGAAGAAGTCAGAGACCAACTTTTGGACCTTTGGAATTCTGGTAGAACCACCGACCAAGACGATTTCGTGAACTTGAGACTTGTCAACCTTGGCATCTCTCAAGACCTTTTCAACTGGGTCCAAAGTGGATCTGAACAAGTCTTGACACAATTCTTCGAATCTAGCTCTGGTGATGGAAGTGTAGAAGTCAACACCTTCGTACAAGGAGTCGATTTCGATGGAGGTTTGAGCGGAAGAAGACAAGGTTCTCTTGGCTCTTTCACAAGCAGTTCTCAATCTTCTCAAAGCTCTTTGGTTGGTGGACAAGTCCTTCTTGTTCTTTCTCTTGAATTCGGCAACGAAGTGGTTGACCAATCTGTGGTCGAAATCTTCACCACCCAAGTGAGTGTCACCGGCAGTAGACTTAACTTCGAAGATACCGTCTTCAATAGACAACAAGGAGACATCGAAAGTACCACCACCCAAGTCGAAGATCAAGACGTTCTTTTCTTGTTCGTCCTTCTTGTCCAAACCGTAAGCGATAGCAGCGGCGGTTGGTTCGTTAATAATTCTCATAACGTTCAAACCAGCAATCAAACCAGCATCCTTGGTAGCTTGTCTTTGGGAATCGTTGAAGTAAGCTGGGACGGTAACGACGGCATCGTTAACCTTGGTACCCAAGTAACCTTCAGCGGTTTCCTTCATCTTACCCAAGATCATGGAAGAGATTTCTTCTGGGGTGAAAACCTTGGTTTCACCCTTGTATTCAACTTCGATGTTTGGCTTACCGGCCTTGTCAACGACCTTGAATGGGAAGTGCTTGATGTCACCTTGAACTTCAGCGTCAGAAGTCTTTCTACCGATCAAACGCTTGGCGTCGAAAACGGTGTTAGAAGGGTTCATGGCGGCTTGGTTCTTAGCAGCATCACCAATCAATCTTTCGGAGTCAGTGAAAGCAACGAAAGATGGAGTGGTTCTGTTACCTTGATCGTTGGCGATAATTTCGACACGATCGTTAGCGAAGTGGGCAACACAGGAGTAGGTAGTACCTAAATCAATACCAACAGCTTTAGACATTTTTGTTAGATGTGAATAATTAAGAAAAGAAAAATTTAGTACAATTGGGAATTATTCAATTTATAAAACGACGCCAGCCGTCGATGCAATAATTCACAAAGTTCCATAGATTTCGACGAACTTCTGCCGATAATGAGACACAAAACTGAATAAACTTGCACCCAAACAATTTAGAAGTTTTTAGAATTCTTTGGAATCTTTTTTCCGCTCCAGAGATAAAAAAAAAATGTGGGGCACGTGACATGAAGGGCCATGCTGTCTCGTGATGTCATACGCCAACTACGTTTCCTATTAGGGTTAATAAGTAAGCTAATGTTGTCACTATTGAAATATATAATACGTCACTCCAAGGCTGAGTATGCTTAGGTCAGCACCATTCTCAGGGCAGCCTTAGGCCAATACTTAGGTCAGCTTTTCCTTGGTGTAGTCATTGACCAAGTAGAAGTCGCCGGTCTTTCTGACAGCGTGCTTGAAAGTAGTCCATCCTTGCTTAACTGCAGGAACATCCACCGAGTTCACGAGAGAGTCAATCTTGACTTCGATGGACTTGAGGTAGTTTCTGGTGAAAATGGAGTTTTCGTATCTGGTCTTGATGAAGATGGTGTACACCACAAATGGGAACAAAGATCTCTTTCTGAAAGTGATCAATCTGACGAACAACCAGAAGTAAGCGTAAACTTCAACCACACTGCCCAATTGGACAGACTTGATGTTGTTACTGGAGACGAAATCGCCAATTTTTTGGGAGATGGAACTGTGTCCAAGGCCGAACACTGGCAACAAGTATGTTTGAATGTAGGCCAAGGAGTGGAAGACAGAGTACAAGGCAAATGGCAACAAAGTCAACAAGACGTAAGGTCTTAAGAAGAGCAAAGCAGCACTCAAGAAGAAGTACAGACTGTTGTCGTTTCTGAGCACGGTGAACACGTTGGAACCGCTCTTTTGGAACATTTGGAAGAGTAAAATCCCGAAACTTTCGAGAACTCCGAACAAAGCGGTACAGTACCAGAACTTGTAGGCACGAACCCCAATCTTGACGTAGGTCAAGGAGTAGAAGAAGATACCGATCAAGGTGAGCAAATGGCCCACGAACCAAGCGAATTGCAAGGATTGCACCGTTTGGATGAGCAATTCCTGGTTGAAGCCACCCTTCTTGGCCTCGGTAGCAGGGGTCTCAGCGGCAGTCTCGGTAGTCACAGGAGTCTCCTTGATAGAGGCTGCTTCGGCAGCATCGGCTTTTGATAGTGGGACGTCAGACATGTTGAGTTGTGGTCGAAAAAGAAGTTATCTCAATTGATAGCTTTAAGTTAGCAATAATATTTCTTGCTGCTGAGTCTCACACTTTTCAAAAGTTTCCTTCACTTACAGAATTTCAGATTAGGAGAAAGGTCACGAGATTCAGGGCACGCAATTGACACCCTAGCAACTGTCCTCGGGGGGTTATTTCAGTTGGCTTACAAGATCCGTTGCATACTGAGCGTCGTCTGGTACCTTGCTCGCACCGTTTGACAGGGCATCTAACACCTTTTTAGACAAATACAAGAGACACGTAACCAAATGCCGATTACATCACTGTGCCGATAGACTGCGCTTAGACACGGGCTTTCACACAAGCTTTGACAGCGGACTTAACAGGGGAACGTGCATTAGAATAGAGATAATTCTGTAGAGGACTATTTGAAAAATACCTACTTTTAAGGCAGTGAAAAGCACCTAGGGTCCATACAACATCCAGGTAACATTAGAGAAATATATAAGCAAAGCAAAATGGGTGGAGGGGCACAACAGTGCTATCTAACGTAAGAAACCTTTACGGGTTTTGGTTGGAGCTGGAGAGCTGGCAGCTGGTTCTTGTGGCAAAGTCTTCTGCTTCTCCAATTGTACCTTCTTGTCTTCCAACAACTTGATTTGCTTGGTCAACTTGTCCTTCATTTCCTTGTGTCTGGAGAACAAATCAGCTTCCGATCTTTGTAATTTCTTTTCCTTTTCAGAAACCTTTTGTTGGAAAACTGCCTTCATTTCGGCTTCCATCTTGGCCAACTTGGCTTCGTGTAATGCTCTTTCTTCTTCTTGCTTGGCCAATGGGTCAAACTCTCTGAAAACAGTGTGATCTTGAGCAATACCCATTCTGTTCAACTTTTCAGTTCTATAGTTTTCATACAAGGTGTTGGCGGTGTGTTCCTTCAATTCTTCCAAGAAGTTTCTCACCAACAATTGACGCAACTTGATGAAGTCGTTGTGATCCTCGTTGTCAACTTCGATCACACCCCATGGGTAGCTTCTACCTCTCACGATTCTTCCGTCAGCGGTCTCGACTTCCTTGGTGGAACCGACAACGGCGAATGGGAACTTGCTCAAGATTTGCTTGGTGTTCAACACGGTTTCTTCTTCGTCGTTTTCAAAATCGAGGGGCTTGAAAGTCTTGATACCTTGGTATTTGATATCTTCCAAGATTCTTTGCTTGAACTCAATGATTTCTTCACCGGTCAAGGTGTCGGACTTGGCAATGACTGGAATCAAGTTAACCTTTTCGTGAACTTGTTTCATCAAAGTGATGTCCAAAGCTCTCAAGGAGTGACCAGTAGGTTCAATGAAGTAGAGGAAAGCGTGAACTCTCTCGTCATTGACGGTAGATCTGTTGATTCTACTTTCAGCTTCCAAGTAGGAGTCAAATCTAGAGTTGATTTCGTCAACGATAACCTTCCAGGAGTTGACGTTGTTGACAGATTCGCCGAAACCAGGAGCGGTGATCACATTCAACTTCAACTTGACGCCGTCTTCTTCTATCTCGGCAGTGGTGCTCTTGATCTTGACTGACACGTTCTCGCCAGCTTCTTCTTCCTCCTCGGATTCAGTGTCTTTCTTCAAGATTTCACGGTTGAAGAGAGTGTTGATCAAGGTGGATTTACCCAAGCCGGATTCACCCACGGCCATGATGTTCAAGTTGAAGCCTCTTCTGATGGATTTTCTGTGCCATTGCTTAGGCAAGTTGGCGAATCCAACATAACCGTTCAATTTTCTCTTGATGATCTTCACTTCTTGAGGAACGTGTTCCTTTATAGGGGTGTTGCTGGCAATCGGAGTCTCTACTTCGGCTAAAGGGGTTAGTATCTTGTTGGATGGATCCGTCTTGCTGGGTTACTTACCTGAAGTCATTTTATATTTTGATTGATTCTGAAACTTGACAGTGCTGTCACTAGGAGCGGATTGAAATTGGCTGGTTTGTTGGTGTGGTTGAGAATACACGTAATTGAATCAAAGTACTGAACGCGTTGATTATAGGACAATCTACACGTGTAGTGAACTTTCTTGGATGTTGATTTGAAGTCGTGAATCCACTGAACCGCTTAATTTTCGTTGTGTTTTTATGATTTTGTTTGTGCACCAACCTGAAAAGAAACGAGCGACGTGTCGAGCACGCTGCGCACACGTCTATAAGCGAAGCACCGAATTGGGGGAGATAAGCAGAGAGATGGCGGGGCTTAAGGGGAATCTACAGGGGCGAGGTTACTAGGGACAGATCTAGAACCTTGAAGGGGCTTCGCCAGTGGACTTTTCACTGGTGTGTGTCGAAGCAGAATTCTGAGGCTGTCGCGTCCTCGGCAAAATGTCGCTCTCGTCAATTTGACGGGACGGGGTATACTTAAGAGGCAAGTCTGGATCAATAGTTCAAATGAATTTTTATTCAAAATCTGAGCCTTGCGGAGTAATTGTGAGGCCTGCTTTACCCAGATGCAGAGATATGGCGATCTGGCGATTTTTTTTGGGCCTATAAAAACAAAAAATAGACAAAATGCAAGGATTTGGTAGAATTTAAGAAGTAAACTATAGCACTAGGTTGAAGAGGAAGTCAGAGATCCTTCTGGCATGGTTAAAGAGAAATTAAGTTAACTATAATTTCAATTAACTTAGTATAATTATAATTTACTGCGAAATATGCTAATTTTGTAGGAAAACAATGATATTTATAATTTTTAAACATCTTTATCATACTAATTTGACTATTGTATAGTTGAAAGGAAGTTATGAGAAAACAGCATACTTATAATCAGTAACTACAGTTTCCTTACAGTTTCCATCATACCCATTGTTATTCTTTTAACATCTTCTCCTTTTACTTCCTCACATATAAATCGTTAATTACGTAATCATTACCTAAGCATATCTATGTACTCAACAGTTCCAAGTGCTCTAACAAGAACTGTAAACCCAATTTGGCAAACTCAGTCATATTGTAGGATCTATCCAGACTGTTGGTGTCCCTTGAGCAAGAAACTTCCTTGCCTGGACCATTGAGCCCCAAAAATACCGTGCCAACTTTAGCACTGAGTTGATCAGCGGAAGTACCATCCAAATGGAGATCCGAAGATGGCCCCGCGAATCCGGTCTCCGATAGCACGTAAGTGGCACCCAATTCGTATTTTGCAGTTCTGGCAAGTTTGAGCGCCACTTGTTCAGAAGGTCCCATATACTGACTTATTTCGAGATCACTCCAGCCAGACAATTTGAGTCTTTGTTTCAAGGAATATAACAATTTTCCCCCGATGTAAAAATCAGACGCTCCGGGAACGCTGACGACGTATGCGGACAAAAGACCGCCACAGGCGGCTTCAGACACCGCCAAACTCTCGTTACGCGAGCGCAAGATAGCCGCGATCTTGGCCACCAACACTTGGACGTCTTCTGGAGGGAAGTTCATATTGTCTAGGAATCAACCACTGGGTCTCCTAATACTAAAGTGAATGGACCGCGCGGGTCGTGCAGAGGCCCAGACTTCACTGGATCCACTATTCAGTGGCGATACAGCGGCAGTGGCCAAGTTAGCACCAACGATGTCGAAATCCTTGAAGTTCCACGCTGGTAAGGTTCAATACGACGAGGACACCAAAAGGTGTACCCCATTAGCACACAAGGGAGTGATTTCGATCAAACCAAGTCCCGAAGACCCCGACTTCTTAGCATTCACCTGGACCCCCAAAGCAGACAACACCGTGGGAGGAACAGTAGAAAAAGACGAATTGTTGCTCATCCCTGGAGACGTCACCTTCAAGCATATGAAATCGTGCACCACCGGTAGAGTTTTTGCATTGACCTTTTTGAGTTCTGGCGCCAAACATTTATACTGGCTACAAGATGTTGGAGACATTGACCAACCGGGTCTCCTCACCGAAAAAGATATGGGCATAGTGAAACAGATCACCGAGTTGATAAGCATCAATGAGGACGAGGACGACGAAGAGGAGGATGAAGAAATCAAGGACGTGAAGGCCGAACCTTCTCAGTAAGTATTCAATACAAGCATTATTACAGTAAACTAACAATTCTTCTAGAACCGCGCCAGTTTCTGCTCCTGCTGCTCCTGCAGCCGCTCCTGCAGTGCCAACCGTACCGCAAGAGCCTATCACATCGTTATCATATCTCTTGCAACCGCAATTGGTTCAGCAGCACTTGGACAAGCTTTCGCCGCAGCAAGTCCGGGCGCTCGCGCAACATTTGCCAGTGCCTGCACTGGGAGCCACCAAGGCAGATATCATGGAAGTTTTGAGAAGTGGTTTTTTCCAGCAGTCGCACAAGCGGCTTAGCGAGCAGTTAACACTGGGACTCGGTGCGGGGTACTTGGTCGCTCAGTCGCTTAAGTATGAATACAAGGGAGAGGGTATTGACAATTTTTTGCAGGGGATTCGGCAACTTACCGAAACCGAAAGCGAAGCCGGTCCCGAGTCTGAATCCGAGCAGCCATGATCACGAGGCTGACCGTTGCTGCATCGAGCAAAAGTGAAACATTCCCCCCGGCCACGGCCCCAGAAACGTGACGTCATGGCTGTGAAATCAGCAAGATTATAAATGATGTAGCCTATATAAGATAAGGTGCGAAACACCCCCACAAAAACAAGCAATAGACTTAACAATGAGTAAGATCGAATTAATAACACAACCCGCCGACGATGAGAAAATGTCTCATAGTGAACTGTTGGACTCCACCTTGGAAAAGTTGAAGAAATTGGTCGAGGATAATCCAGTTCCAAGCGAGCACCAGACCGAAGACCCGGTGGACGCCAAAAAGGCCCAAGAACAGATCGAGAGTGGTGCCAATAGTACTCGAGAATTTGCCCACGAGTCCTTGAAGCAGTATAACGAGTCGCTGAGCGACGAGGAAAGCGACGGAGAACAAGAAGGCTACGACGAAGATGGATTTGCAATCCCGCAAGGCAAAATCCCGTTGGATGGCCATTTTTCCACCCGTGAAATCAAAGAATTGCTCGGAATAGCCAAACTGGAGGGTTACTTGAATGACGTGGACCTCAAAGTTTTGGACCATAACGAGACTTTGGGTGATAAGATCGTGATAGAGGACCATGACAGAAGCCCGCCACCTATAGGGAAAAAGTATGGTGCGGATGAAGAAAAGCATAAAGAAACCTAGAAAGACACAACCCTTCCAGCCAAATACCACCGCCTATGATAAAAACCACACCAGTCATATGACCCTAGATTAGCCCGTTCAATTCATCTCTATAGACGTTTATATATTCTTTTGATCAACAATCAGCCCCAGCCTTTCGCCTCGGTAGTGTACATTATGCGCACTATCAAAACTAGATCGTATCTTCACAGTGTAGACTTAGACCGCTTGTTAGCACCAATAGACGTCTCACCAGCCACAGCCACCGCTTCTGTGAGCTCGCACAGCGCTGTCGACCCAGTCCCACTTACCAGATCCTTTTCCAGTCTCATCAACCGTCATTTTCATTTGACCCGCCCACTATGGAAATAACACAGCTTTCCAAGAGCCGATCGGCTAGGTCGCTTCTCTACTCATTGGTGGCCGCGGGGCTGTTCCTATTTGCATTGACACTATACTTATACACCAAGACGCTCGTTGGGCCCGATTCCCCAGGATGCCGACCAGTCTGGATGTACCCTTCATACGCCCGAGTGGTAGGCTTCGATGAATCACATACCAAATTCGCTTCCAAGTACTCCCTCTACCTCTACAGAGAACAAGGGAAAGACGTGGTGCCAGAGGAGGACTCTGATGACCAGTCATTTTCGCTTACCGGGATCCCTGTGTTGTTTATTCCCGGAAACGCTGGAAGTTACAGACAAGCCAGATCGATCGCATCGGAATCGGCAAATCTCTACTTTGACGAGTACGTCCAGCAATGGAGCCATTTGAACTCTGCCGCAGGCAATTTAGATGTTTTTACTGCCGATTTCAACGAAGACTTCACTGCTTTCCATGGTAGAACCATTCTCGACCAGGCAGAATATCTCAACGAAGCTGTCAAGTTCATTCTCGATTTATACGCAGTGACAGCCAACCCACCAACCTC
Organism: Suhomyces guaymorum; assembly: GCA_030568515.1. NCBI lineage: Eukaryota > Fungi > Ascomycota > Pichiomycetes > Serinales > Debaryomycetaceae > Suhomyces > Suhomyces guaymorum. The sequence goes on from JAJMGD010000003.1 coordinate 170,486, forward strand.
CGTGATTGTGGTGGGCCACTCAATGGGAGGGGTTGTTTCCAGAATCATGATTTCGCTCCCTAATTATGTCCCCAACTCCATCAATACTATCATCACTCTAGCTTCCCCCCACGCAGCGGCTCCATTGACATTTGATGGTGATTTGCTCCGGATCTATTCTGCGGTCGATCGTTTCTGGTACGATGGCTACCACTCCAATACCTCTCAAGTCGCAAGCAAGAGGCTCGAAAACTTGTCCTTGATATCGATCACCGGAGGATTGCTTGACTCGATGTTACCGGCTGACTACACGTCTTTGGGCTACTTAGTACCGCCATCAAACGGCTTCACTGTCTATACTACAGGTATTCCACAAGTATGGACGCCCATCGACCATTTGGCGATCGTATGGTGCAGTCAATTGCGTAATAAGTTAGCACGAGTACTACTCGAGATCGTTGATGTCAACGAACCATCAAGAACAAAGTCGCTTGAGAAAAGAATGGCTATTTTCAGAAATCATTTACTCTCTGGTCTTGAAAATCCAACAGAACCTCAGATTCAAGCCTTTCATACCATGCAGAAAGATCATGCTATCAAGTTAGACAGTCTGCAAGTTAAATCGTTCGAATTGGGACTGACAAGAAAGCTCGTGATTGACAAAAATCACAGAGCTGATGCTAGAATGAATTTATTCCATATCCCACCAAATACCTCAACTGATGAAGAAATCCAATTCTCCTTGTTAAGTTCCAAAGCTTTCAATCAATGGGATAGAGAAAACCCACATCTTTCCTTGATGGCTTGCTCGAACAACCCCGAAGGCGACAATGCATTGGGAGTTGAAGATTTCACCAACAACGACACCCAGTCGTATATTTCGATGAGGTGTGTGGATATTTCTCTGGAGGTCCATGCTACGCCCAGATCTGATGCTGAAACCGACTCATTACTGGACTCGTCATTCGGCGGAGAAAAGCAGCCATTCCATTCTTTGAGATTGGGCTCCTCAATTTTATCTGCATACGACTATATTCTCGTCAGTGTGGACCAAAACCTTCAAGAAGATGACTTCTTCTTGGTGGGTGAAATATCCTACCTGCAATCCACGCAATATGAACTTGGCAAGGATTTAATATCATTATTCACCAGGGGTGGTGCAGAAATTAGCTTGCCCACAAAGAGACCTATATCGGTAAATTTAAAGGTTCCTGGCGCTTGGAGTAGTATACTTTCATACCGTCTTCAAGTGAAATATTCGAAGGATTTATCTACTCTGGTTGATCCGCCTTTCAAATCGTTCATCCGTCAATGGATAGACGAACCATACGAAACCAAATGGCATCTCAATGTCGAAGACCACACTGACATGTCACTAGTGATGCATGGGATTGCACCATTTGTTCCATTCAAGAATGATCGTCAGACCATGAACTTGGAATTGTGGAGCTCTCCATCATTGGAAGAAGGTCCTGTTGAGATTGTCATAAAAATAGATTTGATCAACAGCTTGAGGTTATTGGTATTGAGATATAGACTAGCTGTTGTTGGAGCATGTGTCCTGATTGTGCTTCTTGTGATGATGATTCAAATCAGCATCTATTCAAGTTCGAATAAATACCCCAATTTCATCTACGCATTGGGAGTGTTGAATAGCCGGAAGACTCTCTTGATCACTTCAATTACTTTGATCGTGCTTAACCCCTTATTGCACAATTCCTTCATTCAATCCTTGATGAACCTTATTGACCCGGTTGTTTTGAAAGACTCAAATGAGATGAACTTAAGCTTGCACAAAGATTTCAGGGTCAATTCGTTCTACTTAGGCTTAGAAGAAGTCTGGTTTTGGCCAGTTGGATTGATTCTCTATCTCATAGCCACCTTTTTGGTCTTTTCAACCTATCAAATCCTAATCAATATTGGTATGCTTCTCACTCCATTAATCAAGTACATTGATAGGTACTTGGTTAGATCTTCCGCAACGCAATCAAACAACATATCCCATCTGCAGAGCCACAATCAATTATCCAAGATTTGGGCTAATAGACGGATCATTATGGTCACGCTTTTGCTTTTAACCGTCCCCTTATACGCTCCATACCAATTTGTGTACATCGCATGTTTCTTGATTCAGATCATCACCACAATCAAGTGTCTTATGAGAGGTAGCGGGGTGAACGATACCAATTTGCTCAACTATCAGATAACAATCTTGATGTTAATGTTATGGATCTTGCCTGTGAACGTACCAATCTTGGTAGTTTTTGCTCACAACATAACGGTTAATTGGAAGACACCTTTCAGTTCCCATCATAATTTCCTCTCGATCATTCCTATATTTTATTTGATCGAAAGGAATACCACGATGAAAGCATTACCAAAATTCACAAAAGGAGTGGGTAGCATCAAATGGTTCATGGCATATTTTGTATTCTATTGCATAGTATACGGAATTCGCCACACTTTCTGGATTCATCATTTATTCAACGTAATGTGTTGTTTATTGATCAGAATCTACTATGAGAACAAAGTCAGCAACGAGGATGAAAAAGAATCTCTCTAAATTCAAGTCAGCAACAAGATTGTCTCTAGACTACAGCATAATTCATAAAATAAAGAATCTCCCTATACCACTGCATAACTCTATAAGAACAAAGTCAGCAATGAAGATAAATCTCACGAGACTGCACAATTCAAGTTAGCAATGGAGATGAAAAATCTCTCTTAACTGCACAATTTCAAGCCAGCAGTGAGATCTTTAAACTACTGCATAATTCAAGTTAGATATATTGGTTATATCCATATTCATTAAACTAATATACACTCAACCTAATAACGTTACAAAATTAAATAAAAGAAATGAAGTTGATTTCAACGCGCTTAGTTGGAAGCAGAGGAGTACTTGGTGACAGCTCTGGTACCTTCGGAGACAGCGTGCTTAGCCAATTCACCAGGCAAGATCAATCTAACAGCAGTTTGGATTTCTCTGGCAGAAATGGTAGACTTCTTGTTGTAGGCAGCCAACTTGGAAGCTTCACCAGCGATTCTTTCAAAGATATCGTTGACGAAAGAGTTCATGATAGACATGGCCTTTTGGGAAATACCGGTGTCAGGGTGAGTTTGCTTCAAGACCTTGTAGATGTAAGAAGAGTAAGTTTCCTTTCTGGTCTTGGTTCTCTTCTTGGAGTCAGAAGAAGAGGAAGCAGTCTTCTTAGCAGCTGGCTTCTTCTCAGCTGGGGCTTTAGAGGCAGGCTTCTTTTCAGCTTTAGGTGGGGCCATTGTGATTGATTTGTAGATGTGATATAAATTTACAACTGTTGAGGGGCTAAGGGCAAATCAGTTCTTTATATACACGCGGAGGCAATCACGGGGCGAACATTTGGCGGCAATAACATTAGGGACGAAATCTGGCGTCCAACTCCAATTAGGAAAGAGCGCGCCCAGGAGTGACCGCTGAGGACGTCCCGGAGAGCGCGCGAGAGAATTTCATAACAAACATGGAGTACGTCGCCAGCGTTAACTATGGTATATTCACGGTGATCGTGTCTTGCATGCGGTACCAGAAATTACGCATCTCGCGCCGTAAAAACCAGTATGTCTCCGCGCGCGCGAATTTCTGAGCATGACTACGTAACAAGGAGCACTAAGTAAAGATGCGAGTCTCGTGCACACGTCGCGGGGGGCGTTTATAAATACCACTAGATCCCCGTAATCAATTACAACATCAAATCTATAACTAATAGTATCTTATAATAATGTCAGGTGGTAAAGGTAAAGCCGGTTCATCCGAAAAAGCATCAACTTCCAGATCCTCCAAGGCTGGTTTGACTTTCCCAGTCGGTAGAGTCCACAGATTGTTGAGAAAGGGTAACTACGCTCAAAGAGTTGGTTCTGGTGCCCCAGTTTACTTGACCTCCGTTTTGGAATACTTGGCCGCTGAAATCTTGGAATTGGCTGGTAACGCCGCCAGAGACAACAAGAAGTCCAGAATTATCCCAAGACACTTGCAATTGGCCATCAGAAATGATGAAGAATTGAACAAGTTGTTGGGTCACGTCACCATTGCTCAAGGTGGTGTTTTGCCAAACATTCACCAATCCTTGTTGCCATCCAAGAAGGCTGCCAAGCCAGGAAGTGCTTCTCAAGAATTATAATCGGTATAAGGTGGTTCGATTGTACTATAACTATTTAATTCTTTACAATTGTCAGTTGCTTACCCCTTGCAGTGACTTTTTTGTTATGTGTGTTTGCTCCGTTCAAACTAGTGTATATTAGTTCTTAATGAGATACTTTTGATCTTAGCATTTTTGTAAACGCGTATATCTAAAATCTTGATTTTCGATCTCGCATCGTTCTCAATCTCACCAAATAAATTCATTCATATTATTTCGTTCTCACTATCTTCCATTCTATTATATTATTTCATTCATTTTCATTTATATTCATTCATGGAGAAGTTTTCTAATTGGAGAGATAAGGGGACGGGGATTTCTCCCTTTATGCCGGTGCCTTCGCCATTGGCATCTGCTTCCGGTGTTCAGAAGATCGGCCTTGGCCTTTTCAAAGTAGTCATCTTTGTCACAAGAATACCACTAGTCTTGTTGTTATGGCTTGCATACTTTGTCAGCTCGCTGAAAGCAGTGTTGAAGTTACTACTTCTCGTTTGCTTTGGCCTTAATAAAGTGGATGTGCTGGTCGATGGTATAAAACGGTCGAACATCAAGGGCATTGAAGCTACTCTTCCTAAGACCAACGATGTGGTGGTGGTGAATTACGTTTCCCCCATTGATGGCCTCCTCTATGCCTTAATCAGTGGTGTTTCGTGGAGAAAGATCGTGATTGTGGTGCCAGACCATAAAGGTAACTACCTCACCCACACCGTGTGGTCTTTGTTCGCAAATACGTTCTCGATTACTCCAACTGGCACTGCCACCAAACTCGACTTCAAACTTTTTGAGAACAAGGTTGTGTTTTTGCTTCTTGAAGGTACTCCTTCCAACAATAAGGCCGTTCTTCCATTTGACGAATTGTCTGGCATCAACATCCCACAACAATTCACCGTCAAATCGTTAGTTTTGAAGATCCCATCCCATTTGACACTCCCAATCCCATCTTGCTCCCAGCTTGCCTACCTTTACGAGTTGGCCACCCCAATCAAGAGCAAGAATCACTTGATCAAAACGAAAATCTACACACATACAAGCTGGAACCTTAAGGAAATCCGGAACTCGTTCGAGATCAACGGTTTGAGTACCATTGGCGAGTCATTGGGCATTGAAGGTAAACAAGCCTTTTTCAAGTACTGGAGCAATTATAAAGTTAAAAAGGATTAATAAAAACTTCATTACTTAAAGACATTACCGTAAGATGTCATAGTTTAATTACAATAAATAGCCACACCAATTAAAACCTAATTGTAAGAGCAAAGGTAGAAAACTAATCAGGACCTGTCTGCCAAAGCAAAGCGACTACTGTTGTAGATTTGTTCGTTTCACATTAAAATATCTATATTTATCTAATCTTCTTTGGCATCAGATTTGTCTTCTCTGTCTTTATCATCTTTTTTTGGTTTATCCCTCGACAGATATACACTCCTGCTATGCCTGTGTTCACGGGAGCTTCCGTGGCTTCTTCTGTGTCTGTGGCTTTCACCTTTCTCTTTGTCTCCTGATCTATGACGACTTGACCGATGTCTTTTCCTATCACTCTCCTTCTCGTCCGATTTCTTACTGAGGAATTCTTCCATTGGGTCTCTCAACTCGTCGTCTATCACCTCATTTGTATGAGCGATGTCACTAGATCGTTTCTTGTCCAATTGTTCAGAAACTTGATTCTCTTCATCACTAAGATCTCGCTCTTCTTTATCTTTCTCCTTCCAACCAATGGCTTTCTTTTCCTGTTTATCATCCAGAGTCTCTTTAATAGCTGGTAGCTCGAATTCATCGTAGTTGATCAAATAGTCGTCCTCCTTTTCATTTCCTTTCAATTTGAAATAAACATGATCCACCTTAATTGTTCGGTCAAATAACTTGACTCCGTTTAAGTTATCTATGGCGAGCACACAGCTTTTGTAGTTTGAGTACTTGAGATAACAGAATCCTCGAGATTTGCCTGTTTCTCGATCTTTCACCAAATTTATATGTGTGGGTATTCCGTACTGTGAGAAGATGATGAGAATATCTTTTTCGACCAAGTCGAAGGGCAATCCACCAATGTAGATGTATGCAGTATCACGGTAATCATAGTGCCAGGACGATTCGTACGAGGTGTTCCGTTCCAACTCCTTCTGGTTGATTTCGTTGAGCTTCCGGATCGAATTCATCTGGGGATGGGGTTGTTTGCATAGTATGGGGTCGAGCCCATATAGGCGCGGTCACGTGACCAAAAAATCCGGTACCAGATGAGATGAGTTGAAAAAAATGGAAATGGCATCTTGAGCTGAGCAGAAACATGGCTAAATCCAATCCTGTCAAGCAATCGAAGGCAGCTGTCGAGAAGCTCCCTAAGTCCAAGGAGACTTCCAGGAAGAGAAAGGTGGAGGAGCCAGTGGAGGAAGATGAAGAAGAGTCGTCCGACGGAGAGTTCAATGTCGAAGGTTTAATAGATCAAGAAGCATCTGAAGATGAAGAGGATGAAGAAGAAGATGAAGAAGAAAATGAAGAGGATGAAGAGGATGAAGAGGATGAAGAAGACGAAGAGTTCAATAAACTTCTCGGGGAAGAAGAGGATGTGAGTGAAGTTGACTCCGATGACTTCTCAGATGAGCCTCATGACGATTCCGCTTCCATCACCGATAAGCTTTCCGGAGTCAAGATCAGAACCATGTCTAACGACAGTGCTGAAGACAAAGATGTCCACACCATATTCTCTGACGGTAGACCAAGAATCATCAAGCCTGAAATCGAACCTGTCTATGACAGTGATGATAGTGACCACGAGAACTTCAACACCATTGGTAACATTCCATTATCGGCCTACGAAGAAATGCCCCACCTTGGTTACGATATCAACGGTAAGAGAATCATGAGACCTGCCAAGGGCTCTGCTTTGGACCAACTTTTGGAATCCATCGACTTGCCAGAAGGATGGACCGGTTTATTGGATCAAAACACCGGTGGAAACTTGAAGTTGACCGACGAGGAACTCGAATTGATCAGAAAGATCCAACAACAAGAAAACACCGATGACAACATCAACCCATACGAGCCATACATCGATTGGTTTACTTCCAAACAAGAAGTGATGCCTTTGACTGCTGTACCCGAACCAAAGAGAAGATTCGTTCCTTCCAAGCACGAAGCCAAGAGAGTGATGAAGATTGTCCGTGCCATTAGAGAGGGTAGAATCGTTTCTCCAAACAAGGTCAAGGAACAAGCGGAAGAAGAACAATTCAACTACGATTTGTGGAAGGATGAGGTCGCTATGGAAGATCACATCATGAACTTGAGAGCACCTAAATTACCACCACCAACCAACGAAGAATCTTACAACCCTCCAGAAGAATATTTGATGACCGAGGAGGAAAGAAAGCAATGGGAAGAAATGGACCCACTGGAAAGAGAGAGAAACTTCATCCCACAAAAGTACTCCTCCTTGAGAAAGGTTCCTGGTTATCAAGAGAGTGTGACCGAAAGATTCGACAGATGTTTGGACTTGTACTTGGCACCAAGAGTTCGTCACAACAAATTGAACATCGATCCAGACAGTTTGATCCCAGAGCTTCCTTCTCCACAAGACTTGAGACCATTCCCAATCCGTTGTTCCACCGTCTACCAAGGTCACACCGGAAGAATACGGACCCTTTCCATCGATCCTCAAGGCTTATGGTTAGCCACTGGTTCCGATGATGGTACCGTCAGAATCTGGGAAATTTTGACTGGTAGACAAGTGTACAAGGCCAAGTTGCTTGATGACGACAATACTGACGACCACATCGAAAGCTTGGAATGGAGTCCAGATGCCACCACCGGTATCTTAGCAGTTGCAGCCGGTGAAAACATTCTCTTGATTGTTCCACCAATCTTTGGTTTCGATATCGAAAACACCGGTAAGTTGAGAATCGAATCCGGTTGGGGTTACGACACCTTCGGTAACAAGAAGAAGGGAGACATCAAGGTTGGTGAAGACAGTGATGAAGACGAGGCTGAATCGGTTGAAAAGACTGAAACCAAGAAGGAAGTTGCCAAATGGTTCACCCCATCCGCCGAACAAACCAAGATGGGCGTCTCTGCCATCATCCAATGTCGAACCAATATCAAAAAGATTTCCTGGCATAGAAAAGGTGACTACTTTGTTACCGTTTCTCCCGACAGTAAGAACACCGCTGTTTTAATCCATCAATTATCCAAACATTTGTCACAATCCCCATTCAAGAAGTCCAAGGGTATCATCATGGACGCCAAGTTCCACCCTTTCAAACCACAATTGTTCGTTGCATCGCAACGTACCATCAGAATATACGACTTGGCTCAACAAGTGCTTATCAAGAAGTTGATGCCTGGTGCCAGAATGTTGTCTAGCATCGATATACATCCAAGAGGTGATAACTTATTGGCATCCTCTTATGATAAGAGAGTGTTATGGCACGACTTGGACTTGTCTGCTACTCCTTACAAGACGTTGAGATACCACGAGAAGGCGGTCAGAAACATCAAGTTCCACAAGTCCAACTTGCCATTATTTGCATCCGCGTCTGACGATGGCAGTATCCATGTTTTCCACGGAACTGTTTACGATGACTTGATGACCAACCCATTGTTGGTTCCATTGAAGAAATTGACCGGGCATAAGGTCATCAACAGCATTGGTGTCTTGGACTTGATCTGGCATCCAAAGGAAGCCTGGTTATTCAGTGCAGGTGCAGATGGAACTGCCCGTCTCTGGACTACTTAATTAATTGAACATAGATTAATATTATATTACTGGAAAGTGCTAGAAGGTTGTAACGTATTAATAGAATGAATTTCAGAATGATGGAGAGATACAAAGGGATTAAGAGAAGTTCTAACGTTCAGTGCTTCAAGATTATTACGTAATTCGTAAAATGGTCGAAAATTCTTATGATTTGAAGACTCGCACCATTTCAGTAGAAAGCTGTCTTTTTTCAAAAATATGGTAAGATTTGGTGAAAACCCTCCCTAATTTTTATGAAAACCCTCCCTAAAATTTCATAATAATCCACTCATATTCAAATCAGATAATATTCTAATTTAATGTAATATATAAGATTCTAGATTCAATATTCAAGATTTACGATACAAGATTTACGGTTCAGGATAATTTGTATAATAGGACCGGAACGATGGCGGAATTGGATGATGTCCTGCACACACCGAGAAATTCCATCTGCGGGGGATACCAGTGATAAAGAAGAGCTCATCCCCTTCTCTATTATCCCAATTACCATGAAATTGTCAATTTTGATGGCTTTGGCCACCGCCACTGCATTCCCCTTAAACTTCCCTCAATGGGCCTTCACTGACTCCGTAGCAGTGACTGGTGACGACACCAGATTGCTCAAAATGGGAGAAAACGAGTACCAAATTGCCACTGAGGAGCAAAAGATTAACCTCAAGAGAAGAAACATCAACTTCATCGATGTGACCAACCACTTGTCCATTGAGGATGCTATGGCCCAGGGATTAATAGGCAAGCCTCAAGTTAGCTGGTTGAATAAGCTCATGAACTTGAAGCAAGTGACTCCAAAGAAAGCACCTGCTCTCTACAACTATCCCACCGAAGCCAAGCACGAGAAGTTTGTGAAGGGCTTATTTTCACAAATCAATGCTAAGTACTTGTACGACAACTTGGCTTCGTTCACCTCGTTCTACACTCGTTACTACAAGTCAGAATCCGGTGTTGACAGTGCCAACTGGTTGCACTCCAGAATCAGCGAAATCGTCTCTTCTGTCGATGATAAGGTTTCTATCACCAAAGTCCAGCACGATGGCTGGGACCAGTTCAGTATTGTGGTTTCAATTCCCGGTGAAGTCGTTGACAAGGTCGTTCTTGGCTCGCACCAAGACTCCTTGAACCTTTTGTTGCCAAACCTTTTGAAGGCTCCAGGAGCTGACGACGATGGTTCTGGTACCGTCACTCTTTTGGAAACACTCAGACTCGTGATTGACGAATATGAGTCCGGATCTTTCAAGCCATACAACACCTTGGAATTCCATTTCTACTCCGCCGAAGAAGGTGGATTGCTCGGCTCCTACGACGTTTTCAGCAGATACTCCGCAAGCAACGAGACTGTGGTGGGTATGTTGCAACAAGACATGACCGGTTCCACCGAAAAGACTCTTGCTCAGGGTGTGGAACCACACTTTGGGTTGATTATGGATTACACCAACCCAGCCTTGAACGACTTCCTCAAGGTCATCATCCTGACTTATAACGACATTCCTTACCACGAGACTGCCTGTGGATACGCTTGTTCTGACCACGGGTCCGCTTCTGAATTCGGCTACCCTTCCAGTTTCTTGATCGAAAGTGAGTTCAAGTACATTTCTTCTTACGTCCACACTGTTTTGGACACTATTGACAGAATCGACTTCGAACACATTGTCGAGCACGTTAAGTTGAGCGTGGGTTTTGCCATTGAATTGAGTATGGCCAAGAAGTTGTACTAAAAAGAGTCTTTGGTAGGTGCATCAAAGAAAAGAGAGCCTTACAAAAACTAGAAAAAAGAATAAAAAGAGTTAAAATTATGACCTGTTAAATAAAAAGAGTTGAACGTATGACCTATCAAAAAAAAGAGAGTCTTCTAATTAAGGATATCAAGCTCATTAAAAAAGTATAATTTCCCAGCTGTTATGAAAAGACTTATTACGTTTATTATGTCGACAGCCCAGCTGTCAGTTTATGTAGAATCTAAATCAGGTATTCAATATTACCTTCCTTGATATACTCGCATGTAAGAAGTCTTCCGTTCTTATAGACGGTCTTGAACACGTCTCTTTCGGTTGCATTGAACAAATCCCGCAATATCACGGTGAGATTGTCGACAATGCCCAAGTTGTCCTCATCAAGCACCCAGTCCAAGTTTTTCCAATCAAGGATCCCTTCCTTGTCAAATTTGACCGGTGTGGCATAATTTGCAACATCCTCGCGGGTAACGTCAGCGGTGAAAATATACATTCCGCCAACGGCTTCACCAACCTGATTCTTGTCGCTATCAACGCTCCATAGCACCACGCCTCTGGACTTATATTGGGGTAAGGTTAATCCTGTTTCTTCTTGCGTTTCCCGTACGATACACTGATGAGGAGTTTCACCCTCATCAAGCTTACCACCAACACCGTTCCATCTGCCCTTCCATGGCTTTTTTTCCCGATTGAGGAGAAGAATCTGATTGGTCTCCTTGCAGTGGATGATCCCAAGCGTGTATTTGAGTCTGGATGAAGAAGTCATTGTCATACGCGTTATAAAGAGAAGGAGGAATTAAATCAGTCGCGCGTGCGATTTTTACTGTTCAGACTATTCAGCACTAACGAACGAGAGTATCTCATCAATTGTGTGAATTTTTCTGGAGTCTTGAGCCAATGAGTCGGTAGCACGCCTTCCGAGCTCTGAAACTAAACTTTCAAGCTCATCGACGTCGTCAACATTGCCAAATTCTTTGTAGTTTTTCTTCATCAAAAACATTAGCATCACTGCCTTTTTGAGGTAATTGAGGCGAGGATCAGGGCCCGAAAATTGCAAATGATATATAATAAAACTAGTCATCATCAATTTGGCAGCGTCGTCATGCGGAATATTACCGTAACCGGTGCCGATTCCAGGCACAATTACATTCTGGATGCTGGTGTTTTCCAAGTGAAGAAGCAAATTCCACATTGTATTTACAATAGTTGATCTGGAAGAGTCTGCTGGGAGCGTTTCAGGCACAATCATGGAAGGCACTGCAAGAATGGTTGAAATATTCCAATTTTTATGTGCCAAAGTAGCTTCGTAATCGTATCCTAACAGTCTTAGCCTGATTGCGTTCACCGTGCCCACGGGGACGTATCCATTGAACCTTTGCATGGTATCGGTCTGAACCATCTTTTCTAATACCTTGTAGTCACTCTGATGCGCCCCTTCTGTCAATTGTAGCGCCTCAAGTAAGTACCGGTCAAAACCAGCGCCCATATACCCCAAAGAGTTTGCCGGAGTGACCACCGCAGTTTCGCCATTTGTAGCCGGTTTTGATTGTATAATCAGCTCAATCGAGCTTGATACAAAGGTACAATCAACACTCATGGATGCAAAAGGGTGTTTTTGAAGAATCAGATTCGCCTGGTCGAACAATTGACTCCAATACGCAACAATATCAGGATTACGGTCCACGAACAAGAATCTCCGCTTGCCTGCCATCATTGCCATCGCTGTTCTCTATTGCTAGAAGCGGGCTGCTAGTGCCCTCGGAACCGGATCACTCCAGAGGCACCCGTCCACGTGACCAAATATATCCGGATTCTCGCCTGATACCAGTTGTCAACCATACCCTATAGCTCCGTTTCCACAGCTGCTTCGATCAGAGTATGCCTCATTTTTAGATCGAAAGTGACTTGAAACTCCTAAACTACTCGCACAAACGACAAATATTCCAGATCCGTTCTCTCGATCCACATCCTGAGTGATCCGTAAAACCACAAATCACTGCTTATCAATAGAGAAGACCCACAACCTCATTGAACAAGACATTCAATCCACACAATGACCCAGTCATACTTGGCATTGAGAGCACATGTGCTCCAGCTCCTACAGGAACAAGGGGAGCAAGTCCGACTGAAAAAGACGATCAAATTGAACCGGATCAACCAAGGCGAAAAAGTACCAATTGCGGAGGTGATCGATTGTATCCACGAGTTTGTTGAATCATTTCAGCCCGCCATCCGAATCGAAAAGCTTTCTCTTCAAGGCAATCAGATCGATGACTTACCTGCAAATATCCCTTCTATTGCCGGAAGTATTCGATACTTGGATCTACACAATAATGACTTGACGGTGTTACCCGATATGATCAAAAATTTCACTAGATTGGAGATATTGGACTTATCGTCCAATAAGTTGTGGAACTTGCCATCCATAGCCATTTTGGGTAGTATCAAGAACTTGAAAGTGATTTCATTGAAGGAGAATCAGTTCAAATATTTGCCACCAGTTTTGGGAGAGTTACCAAACCTCAATTTGATTGAAGTGGCGGGAAATCCTTTGGTTCTTCCATCCCTAGATGTCATCAAATTATATCAGCATCAGCGCCCTGACTTAGATTGGGTCACTGAATTGAAAAATTACATGCTAACAAACAAGTCTTTGCTTGAATTCAAATTACAGGAGCAACAGGAATCGAAGTCAAAATTAAACCATGCATTGTCACAAACACCAGCTACACACCCTGCACCAATTGTGAGGTCCAAAAGTATCTCGGAAACAAAATCAAAAGCATCCAAAGCCGCAAGACGAATGGGGTTGATCATAAAGAAACCCGAAGGGGCACCTGAGTCAAGTTCAACTCCAGCATCGAGCGCTACTTCCGCAAACACCACCCTTGACGAAAGCGCAAATGTGAGCTTCGACGGAATCAGTCCTCCTCCTACCGACTATTCATTGACCTTGAACTTACCTCATTCTGCATCTGCTACGGAAACCTCATTCAACGTAGGCACTCCTCCACCCATAAACACAACTACAGCAACAACAGTGCCAAGCACACTGACGAGCTCTCCTAATTTGACAGCCACGAATCCTAAATCAGCAATTCCTTCGATTATCACCTCCACTTTGAACAATCCAGCAATCACTTCCACAACATCTTCAGTATCCAGCTCTTCAGTCTCCACCTTGTCAAGACCATCCAGCAGGAATAGATCACGGTCCAACACACTTAAAGAGATCGACCAAATATTGGAGAAGAATGACATCGTTGATACCGAACATAAATCAGGGGCTTATTTCAGAAGATTGTCCACTTTGAAGGAGAATCCGAATGATGAAAGACCATCTTCAAATTCGCCATTGCAGACATCAAAAGTGGGGAACGGCACCGGTTCTGTCTCACTCAATCCACTGTCCTCTTCATCAGCTGTTAGTCAAATGGCCACGAATCAACATAACCATCAGGTTTCGCAACAAGAAAGTGCACAAAGGCTGCATCTGCTTCTGGTACTGTACACCAAAGATGAAAGCTTCAATCCTATCAAGTCACCAGCGGGTGTGCTTGGAAATGCCCGCTCAAATGGTTCGTCAAACACGGAGGAATCACCAGCTAAGAGTAACTCTGCACCAAGGAAGTACAATTCAAGCACCATTCTTAAAGTGTCTCGAAAGGTCCTTTTTTCTTTCAGTGAATTGCACTCCTCTGTGAGAAGATTCACTGGATTTTGCGTGGATAAGAAGATCACAATGAAGATGGTATCCTACTTGTACACCACAAAATCCAATATAGATGCTTTGGTCGAAAATTTGGAATTAATGGAGGAGAATGGCAACAATTTAGACCAAATTGTTTCCTCATTACATACCTGCATTGGTTCTTTTAGGTCAATCATGAACTTATTGAATGAAAATCTAGGCGCATTCGTGGCCAAGATTGATGTTTGTTTCATTCGCATGTTATACTTGACCTTGTATGGATCTTTCACCGAATTTTTGAATGCTTACAGAATCTTAGTTCCTAGTTCGAAACCCCCATCATTCAGTGCCTCAGCAAGTAATCCTGCTGAAACCAAACAGAAGCTCACGATAAATACCAATATCTTTCACGAAAATGAGGACATGGACGAAAAGCTCTACCGTTCGATTGAAATTGCAACCTCGAATGCTCAAGTTGTCTTTAGTGAATTGACTCGTGCTATAAGCAAGAGTGCCATCGCCAGCACCACCAGTGCTTCGAGCAATCCAGGAATCAGTCATTCTGTTGCCACCAAGGTCAAGGAGTTGACCACTGTTTGTATGAGCTCGATGGATATCACGAAACGATTGAAAACCAAGTTGATCACCATCCGGAACAACGCATCTCAAACTACAAAGAGGCTGTTCTGGGATGATATCAATTCTTTTTTGAAGGCAATTATTCAAACATTCTCTTCGGTTAAGGGAATTATGAAGGATTTGCCTATCCTTAACGAAGTGAGGGGTTCAATGGCCAATTTGACGAAAACCACCAAAGATGTCACGATTTTACTAGAGGTTTCGTCTTATAAGTACATGGCTAGTGAATCAAACTCATCTCAGGGTCACGCTGGACCAGGTAACCCGCCGCTTTTGACTTCCATTCCTAGTGTGGCCAATATCTTCACCCCATCTACAGCACATCCCTTATCGCAAAATTCGTTGTCTCTGGCCAATCTTAGTCAAATGAATAGTAACGGAGGCACCAGAACGCCATTTGTGGGCCAATTGGCGAACCAATCAGTGGTGCAACCTCCTAATCACGACGCAGCCAATTTTATCAATAGTTCCGCTTTGAGCCCAGGAATCGAGGTGGGGAACGTGCCAATTATCTCGGCTCCTGTGACGGCACCGGTGCAATCGACCGGACAATATTTTGCCAAGAATGGAATGAACCCATTTGACGGGTTGATTATGGCTAATCGTGAGAGGACCAAGGATGAAAATGATCGCGCAAATACCAGCGCCAACTTATAAGACCCCAGAATTGATCAGAACATCCTTATCTGATATCAAAAATCACATCATTCTCACCTGTACTTGATATCAAGATTGTGGGGCATCAGATCATTTTCATCCGTTACGAATTGCGGGGCAGATCCGTGAGGAAGACATGCGCTCAGATTGCTTGAGGTAATCATACCAAATGATCCAGACTGATTCCAAATTGATCTGAGTCTACTCGTTCCAACATCCATTCCCCCAATTGCAGTAACTACTTAGTTCAAATATCATAGATAAACTTCATACAGCAACACCTCTCCATTTTGACTCGGAACTCACAACGTTCGTAGCCTTTATCAGCCATCCCGGCGGTCGTGCGCACGGCCAACCAAGACATTAGAGTTAGAGTTAGCGACTCATCGTGGACCCCGTAGATCGAACGACCACTAACTTTCCATGACAGTTGAACTCGAGGAGCCTCCGCTTGAAAACAATGCTCAGGTCATAAAAGATTTGGTGGGTGGTACCATGGGAGGTATCGCCCAAGTTTTGGTGGGCCAGCCGTTCGATACTGTCAAAGTGAGATTGCAATCAGCACCAGAAGGCACTTACAACGGTGCTGTTGATGTGATCAAGAAGTTGATGAAGGACGAAGGTCCAAAAGGTTTCTACAAGGGAACTCTCACTCCGCTTGTTGGTGTTGGAGCCTGTGTTTCGGTGCAGTTCAGTGTCAATGAGTACATGAAGAGATACTACGATAACAAGTTGAACGGAGCTCCATTATCGCTTGGTCAATTTTTCACCTGTGGTGCTATTGCCGGTTTTGCCAACGGTTTCTTGGCTTCGCCTATCGAACACGTTCGTATCAGATTACAGACCCAGACTGGAAGCGTCAAGATGTTCAACGGCCCTATTGATTGCGGAAAAAAATTGGTCGCAGCTGGTAGCTTATACAAGGGTTTGGTGCCTACACTTGTAAGAGAAAGTGTGGGTTTGGGTATCTATTTCGCTACCTACGAAGCCTTGATCGCCCGGGAATTGAAGACAAGTGGTATCACAAGAAACGACATTCCAGGCTGGAAATTGTGTATGTTTGGTGGTTTGTCAGGCTATACTTTGTGGATCGGTATCTATCCTATTGATGTGATCAAATCGAAGTTGCAAACCGACTCGTTGAAGAGTCCAAAGTATAAGGGCTCACTCGGTGTTTTCAAGGATGTCTGGGCCAAAAATGGAATTAAAGGATTTTATAGAGGTTTCATTCCTACCATTTTGAGAGCTGCCCCAGCCAACGGTGCCACTTTCGCCGTTTTCGAATTCACCATGAGACTTTTGAACTAAGTTATTTATAATATAATAGAGAAGAATCCAAAGACTGTAGATCTTCGAAGATTATAGAAGAATCCTTGAAGTTGATACTCCTTCAAAAGTTATAGAGAAGAATCCAGCGCAGAAGTGAACTTGAATAATTTCCAATTTGTTACATTTAATCTGAATTAATCTATTATTGAACATTAAATACCGTAACGGGTTCAAGAAGTGAAAGCAACATTATAAATAAAGGAAACCTTTCTTCCCTCTTGGGAAGCTTGGCCATAAATAAAGGCAAACCACTTTTTCTTTTGGAAAAATTGGCTATAAATAATGGGCAACCAAAAACTGATCCTTTTGAAAAGATTTATCCCCTCTTGGTAAGATTGGCTGCATCCGAATGCATTTCGAAATCGGATCCTTGCGTTTGCAAATTATCGTATTGTGGGTGATAATCATCTGAAGTCAGTATCACCTCATCGGCGAAGTCATGGGGACTGATGATCTTGATAAATTCCATGAAATCGGACATATACTCTCCGTTGAACTCGTAGCTATCTGTGCCCATCAACTCTACGTTTTCGTAAAAGCTCATTTCTCCACTATAATTTTCAGGGGAGACTTGAGACTCGGCATCTGTCAGTTGTTCCGACTGTTGTTCACGCACTCTGCGATTAAAATCCTTATCTATTCTCAAATGCAAACCTGGAATGAGGTCGATTGCATAGAGTAGAACACACGAAAGAATAAAGACATAGGCACAAACCACAACTGACCCTAAAATCTGGTATCCCAATTGAATCCAATTTGCTTGCACCCATCCACCTTTCGTTTCATAAAGATTGCTTGCAAATATACCCGTAAGGATCGAACCAACGATACCGGCGATCCCATGAATTGCAAAAATGTCCAAGGCATCATCTACTTTGAAAAAGTACTTGAGCCTGGTGGAAAGATTACAAATGATAGCACCAATGACGCCAAACACAATGGATTTCCAGAAACCCGTGGAAGAGGCAATGTACCCACCCGCGGGTGTGATGACCACCAATCCTGTCATTACACCCGAGGAAAACGAGATCATAGAAAGCTTTC
Source organism: Suhomyces guaymorum (assembly GCA_030568515.1). Taxonomy (NCBI): domain Eukaryota; kingdom Fungi; phylum Ascomycota; class Pichiomycetes; order Serinales; family Debaryomycetaceae; genus Suhomyces; species Suhomyces guaymorum. The sequence goes on from JAJMGD010000003.1 coordinate 188,468, forward strand.
TTCTTTGCGTGAAGTTTGACTTCGATTCGTGCAAATGTTGATTGATCTGGACTCCCGTCTGGCTGATGTAGGGAGTAACGTGGTTGGTTCTAGAGTCATTGGGCTCAAGAGACGATGTGCCCTCAAGCGGAATCGATGAGAAATAGTAGTCGATCAGGGACCAGATGATGCCGCTTGTCAATGCACAAAGAGCGGTATTGGTGATGATATAAAGGGATCTGATCGAAAACTTGAAGTCACATCCAGCAATGAAACCCATCCAGCCACAAGTGACGAAAAAGGACCCTAGCACGATGAAACTGGTGTTCGAATTTCTGTAGTTGTAAAGGAGTTTTGGATTCCTTGGCCCCAAAATATACGAGTATGCCAAGGTGGTGAACCCGCTAACAATATGGATACATGTTCCGCCGGCAAAGTCAAGGACCGGTAATTTGTCGAGTTCGATGGAAAGCCACCCAGAGCGGTTCCAGAACCAGTAGGTAACCGGGTTGTATATGATGGCTGACCAGAAGAATATGAATACTGCCATGGGAATAAGACGTCCGCGCTCCGCCACACAGCCTGGGAAAGTGATGGCGGCACAAATGATCTTGAAGAAAGCGTTGAAAACGAAATGGTTAAGGGTCAAGATCGTACCTCTAGATGCTGTGTAATAGGTTTGTTCGGGATCACGGAGGTGTTTGAGTACGGCAAAGTCCAAGTTGCCTATGAACCTATTTGTGGCGCTGGAGTAACATAAGGAGTAGCCCCAGATAAACCAGTCAATGAAGACCAAGGGGGTGAGCAAGAAGGGAAGGGCAAACATCGTCAAGGAAGACCTTCTCTGCGTTAAGCCTGAGTAGAAGAGGCCTATTCCTATCACCACCAATGGAAGCAAGGCTGTGCAGAACACCATGAATAGGGCGTTCAAAGCGTCAGCACCACTGATATCACTCTCCATCTTTGATTTTTAAGGTTTAGTGTTGACGGAGTTGGTGATTTCTTTGGTAGTTTGGAGGTATGATTTAATGTTGCAGTTATCAAGCATGACGGTTGGAAACTTTATGCCAGGGCACACACCCGCGCAGAGGCTTACTCGGCCCCGTCCGATCGATCCAGGCCGGTAAAATGAGGTGTCTGAGAAGCCTAAAAAGAAACCCAACTATCAAGTACCATCCAACATTGATTCGAGATCAGGGGATTATCATTCGCTAGCTGGGTACTCAATATTTTCTTTTTCACATTATTTAATTGGATATATACTATATAACCAATAATAACAGAAATATCAGATGATGAAATGGTAAATTAGTAATTTACCCGATCTGGTTTACGATCCGTTTATTTCGCATGCCAGCAGTAATCTTGGAAGCATTTCTGACACTGTGATGGGATATGGGTAATGTTGGATGATTTTCGGTCCCAGGTTCTCTTCGCGAGAGCACAACTCATGCATCCGGCGTAATAAGGTGAATTGAAGTCTGTTGCCATATTGTATCCATTGAGAAACATTCCCAGGGTCTCGGTATCATTATAGCTCAACTGGAAGGTAGAGGTATTAGAAAGGTATCCATAATTTGCATTAGCTGTGTAGATTATCAAAGGAGGTAGAAACTGATTTTTCGCAGTCATTGGGTGTTGCGTGGAATTCGTGAGACTTTTGTGAAGAGTTGGAAAATCAGTATCGACATCACAGCCTAGGAAAATGGGACGCTGACCAATTCCAAGACTGATAAATTGTTCACGGGTAGGAACTTTTGGAAAAACCGACTTTTTGAATGTAGTTCCGTTCCTGGTGATGATATTGAAACTAGGTAGCTCAATCGTGCTATTCTGATTATGGTACCTATTCAGGGCATGGTATAAAGTGGTACCATTGGGCCAATTGTTTAGATCAGCGGTGAGATCATAGGCAAGAATGACATCGACTTTTCTGGATTCAACCAAAAACGACTGGAACAAAATGTTTTGACCATCGTCCCCACCATCTACCAAGTACATGTTTTCATCATTTGTTATATTATCACCAATAGAATTTCCAGTCTTGAAGCCGTAAAATGGGTTGGGGGAGTATAATGCATAATCAGGGTGTAGTCTGGGCTTAGCTATATTCTTATAGTCCAAGCTCAACCCGAATGACTTTAGAAGGACAGACATGGCAACAGAGAAGTCCAGCTTCTTATTCGTTAATAACTCGTAAACATATGCAAAAATATGGTTGAATAGCGAGGACGAAGTTGCAGTCAAAAAGCCAACATTGTCAAAGCCTGAAGTACACAATGAAATATTATGATTCTCAGTTGGAAATCTGGAGAAGCCTGAATATAACGATGAGCCAAGATACTTCACTGGAACGAATGCATTTAAGTGAGAATCCCACGAGCCAAATTCGTAAGGGGTAATTTCAAAAAGATGTGAATTTTTTGAAGTTTCGAATGTGTTGGGTTGAGCTTGAATTGTTCCGATGATAGGAAATGGCTGTTCATGGTTCAAAAACGAAGGTAATAATGTGCAATCGGTTATTGTAGCTCCAGGAGTTCTTGCTGCGATTCCGAATATACGTCTTGAAAGTGCCCTGCCCCAATAATCAGTAAATGAGAGTGGAAATCCTGATTTCCTTTTGGACCTGACTTCTATTTGCAATTCCTTATAGTAGGAGAAAATATCCTTCAATGATAGCTTATCCGAAGCTTTTGCCGATGAATCTTGGAGTGGTAATAACTTCGAGGAAGTATCCGTTTTGCTGAGTCCCAAAAATTTCAAAATGTACTTAAATACGCCTTCATCCTGTGCTTGCCTGGATGCGGAATCACTGAGATGACTTTGAACTGCATTTGGATCAAAGCTGGGGACACCTTCTAAAAGTTGCTTGTCTATATCCCAATATCGTGGATCTGATTTTAATATAGAGACTGGCTTGAAATCGTTTACAAGGTTACTCATAACAAGCCATGAGCCACCAGAGATACCGCCGATATAGCTGGTGGCCTGCAACAAACCACCCATCGTATTTGAAGTGTTTGAAGTCTTCAGAGCTCTGCTATCCAAAGCATCAAGAATTCCAGCCCCAAGCAACATTGCTCTATAACCACCACCAGAAATAGCTATTGCGACTCTAATGGGTTGAGGTGGCCTCAAGAGTTCTTGCGATATGGCATCCTTGTCTAAATTTCTCTTGAAAAACCGTGAAAGTTCATTCTCTGTTAGTTTATTCTTGTGATACAAATATGCTTGTTCTTGAGCAGACAATTGCTGAAGTTAGTATGAAGATCTAGTATTGAATTTAGTTGAAGTGACTTACATTGTTGCCCTTTCGTATAAGGCATTCAGAAGGGCATATGACTGTATATGGAGCATAGGACCTTCTCCAGATGGTGTTGTTTCTTGGTGCCGCAAAATTGCCTCTGGTGCTGGTGAGAAGCCGCGATGATTCAATGTATGGCCTTTCTGTTTTTTGCTGAACCAGCAATGCTACTGTTTGCCCCATCAAGAGCCATGTTAGCATAAAATAGAGGAAAGGAGTCATTGATGGCGGCTGCAAATTTCTGAATGCGACCAACAAACATTTTAAAGGAATATAAATTAGTGCGCATAGGTTGATAAATTATTACGATAAATGTTACTCACTTAAGAATTAATCATTCTCACAATAATGTCTAGCACTAAAAGGGTGAATTATTCACAAATGCTAGGCCAGTCGCTAAACTTACAATTGATAAAACATTATAATAAATTAATATCACTATATATGGAACAAATGTATGAGATGATTGGAAAGAAATCTAAAAAGCAGAAAAAAAACCATGACCTAGTGCCCTAAACTGTATAAAAAACCGATCTTTTTTCAAAAAAAACTGGATAGTACACCGTAAGAGGGTATCTTCTCTTCTTTCTAAATGACTTAGAAGTCTTCACCATCAGAAGAAACATAGGCGTCACCCATTTCCTTCTTCTTCTTCATTCTTTCCTTCTTCTTCTTTCTCAATTCCGCGGCAGACAACTTAGCCTTCTTCTTGACGGCAGCAATCTTGTTACCCATGGCATCGAACTTGTCTTCTTCATCTTCCTTCTTTTCCAATCTTGGACCGGCACCTTGACCTTGGACCCAGTTGTGACCGGATGGAGTCATCTTACCGTCCAAGACAGCCCAGACTTCTTCAGTGATGTCCTTGGTGAATTCAGCAGAGTGAGTAATGATAACAATACCACCTTCGAAAGCCTTCAAAGCCTTGGACAAAGCACCCAAAGAGTCTCTGTCCAAATAGTTAGTTGGCTCATCCAAGACAATCAAGTGAGGTCTTTGCCAGGTACAAGCAGCCAAGACCAACTTGACCTTTTGACCACCAGACAAACCTCTGATTCTGGAGTGGGAAACCAATTCAGCTTCCAAACCCAACATGGCACAGTGCTCTTCAATTTCCTTTCTGGTCAAAGGTCTGAATTGACCGGAAGCCAAAGCTTCCTTCATATCGACTTCAGCGACCATCTTGGAGTGGGTTTCCATCAATTCACCTCTTGGCAACCAGGTGTTGTCAACAGACATCATTGGGACCCATCTTTCGGTCTTCATACCAATGTTGTCACCCAACATCCAGGAGATTTCGTACTCGTAAGAGTTCTTGAACTTTCTTCTGGCGTGGATACCGGCGATTCTTCTTGGGGTACCTTCGACCTTGAAGATCTTGTTCATGGAGTTTTCATCATCTTCGTTGATTTGTCTAGAAGCTCTGTCCATGGTTTCTCTGTCTTCACCGGTTTGGAATCTCCATTGGATGTACTCAGATGGAGTTTTGTCCAAGTGGTTATCGATGTGGGCGAAAGCGTGTTGCTTAATGTAAGCAATACGACAGTTTTCGTGGACGTAGACTTCACCAGTGGTTGGTAACAATTCACCGGTCAAGACGTTAATCAAGGTAGACTTACCGGCACCGTTTGGACCAATGACAGCAATTCTGGAAGACAAAGAACATTGGAAGTTAATGTCTTGAATTTGTGGCTTGGTGGTACCTGGGTATTGGAAAGTCATGTTGGAGACCTTGACAATAGCCTTTTGCTTGGTCTTAACACCTTCCAAGAAACCTGGTTCTGGGAACTTGAATTCCAAGTCAGAGGCACCCAATTCGTAGTAAGATTGAGCAGATGGGCACTTCTTGACGAATTCAGACAAGTTACCCTTGTACTTTCTCAACTTGAAACCTTCGTAGTGGATAATGTATTGACAGACATTGTCCAAGAAACCGGAATCGTGGGAAACGATAATGGAGGTAATACCACAGGTTTGCAAGTAGTTGACCAACCAAGCGACGTTGACGGTATCCAAATGGTTAGTTGGTTCATCCAACAACAAGATGTCAGCGTTCTTCAAGACAGCTCTGGCAAGAGCCAACTTCATCTTCCAACCACCAGACAAGGATTGAATTGGCATGGCGATCATGTCTTCGGAGAAACCGAATTCGGTCAACTTGGCGTGGACAACTTCCTTGGTCAAACCAACGTCACCATCGTTGATGACGAAGTCGAGGACAGAAGTGTCAGCTTCAGTACCGTCAATGTCGTGTTCGACGTAAACGGTCTTACATTCTTCTTGGGTTGGGAAACCTTCGACTTGACCGTTGGCAATGGCTCTCATCAAGGTAGACTTACCAGCACCGTTTGGACCACAAAGACCGTATCTTCTGTTTCTCTTCAATCTGAATTGAGTCTTGTTCAACAAGATCTTAGCACCGTAAGCCAAGGAGAACTCACAGTTACACAAGTCTTCACCTTCATCTTCTTCGTCTTCGAAAGATGGTGGTTCTGGGATGTTGTCAATAGCTCTCTTTCTGTATTCTTCGATGATTTCCTTAGCTTCCTTTTCGTGCAAGAAGATGGTAGCGAAAGGCAAGATAGCAGACAACCAAGCTTCAGGTTGAATTTCTCTTTCATCGATCAAGTCACCAGCAATGGCGGCAATGTAGTTGAGGGCAGAGTCGAATCTCTTGGCGATCTTGTGACCTTCCAACAACTTGTTCAATTCACCCAAAGTGACAGCAATGTCACCGGCGGTGGAGACTTCTGGGATGGCGTCGTTTTCACCGACAGCACCAACTCTTCTCAAAGTGTTAAGAGCTCTGTTGGTAACTTCTCTGGCTTCTGGGTCAGCCATGGTTTGGAAGTTAGCCTTCAAAGCTGGCAACAAGTTAGCCAAGAAAGGAGCAACAACTTGAGGGTCGTCGACCAACTTACACATGTTGTCAACAATGACAGCAGCCTTACGCTTGATGGCGGTGTCACGTTCAGCCAAACCTCTGGACAACAATGGGGCCATGATGGACAAAGTGGCCATGGTGACTTCGGAAACGAAGGTGGTGGCACCCAAAACGTGGACGGTTTCTGGGACTTCGGTTGGCTTGGCGATACATTCGATCAACTTTGGAATAAACTTTTCGATATCTTTGTTGTCAATGGTTTCGGTAGACTTGGTCATGGTAGCGGTGGCGGCTTCCTTGACTTCCTTCTTGGTGTCCCACATGGATTCAGACAAAGCTGGAATCAATTCAGGCATTCTCAAGGCGATTTGGGCCTTGGCGGTGTCAACCAATTGGGAGACGGCTCTCAAGACAGCGGTCTTTTCAGTCCACTTGTTGGTTTCAGCCAAACGGACCATCAAAGATGGCAACAAGGCCTTGATGGCGTGTGGAGTGACAGCTTGAGCAATGGAGAACAAAGCGTCGGAAGCAGCAGCTTGGACGTCCTTGTTCTTGTCACCAGCGAGTTCAGCAACATCGGCAGCCAATTCGACGATGTATGGTTCAACGCTTGGGGTGATACCGTTTGGAGAGGCAATGTGAGCGTAAGCCTTCAAAGCAGCAATGACAGCTTCGGAGTCCTTCTTGTTGGCGAGTTGCTTCTTGAAGTCAGCGAAGAATTCAACAGGAACATCGTGCTCAATAATGGATGAGTTCAAAAAGGAAGAGACATTGGCAGCAGCTTCCTCCTTATTGTCAGCAACCTTCAAGTTACCCAATAATTCGGAAAGTACTTCAGCAGAGTATTTGGATTCACTGGCAGCAGACATTTTCCAATGTTGGTGAAAAGAAGAAGATTCAAAAAAATGAGAAACGTTTCTATTATAAACGGTTGGATGAGATAAAAATTTTCATCGTGATGGGCTGTAGTTACCCGGACGCACGTGCAGGGGTACCCAGTAAAGTTGCCAAAAGAAAATCTCGCTGATCCGATGATAAGCGCGGTCGTGTCACGTGACGCACACCGAAATTTTCCAAAAATTCCGAAAATTTCTGTTAACAGACTGGTGCCATCTGTAGTAAATCTGAAACAGGCAAACTTTAACGTGTGTTGACATTTTTCACCAAATAAATTGATGTTACGGGGACAATTTGTTGCGCCTTTAACGAGACACATTAGCGAGCACCAGTTGACGCATCTCTGCAATTCTCTGTCGAACATACTGCCACCATGCTTCAATCTCCAGACGTCTTCCGCATGAACCCTGAAAAATAAAGCATGTATTCCCTACGATCTTAGCATATTTTATGTAGTAAACGGAGTTCATGCTGTAGGAAGTATTTGCTCCACATCAGCTCAAGCAAGGTCAATTACCCCTTGAAGTCTGATAAAAACCCATATTTCACCCTTTTTTCGCCGTTTTTCGCCTCTCTCCATCGCTTCCCATACATTGAATTTAGCGATTCCTTGTCCGTTTTGAGACCGCACCTGCCTCGTCTAGTGATTTTGTGTTTTTGAACTCCCAGCGTCTGCCTGCATCATTCCTTCTATTTGGGCGAATTGGGTGTTACAAACCTGTTCCGTAAGGCTGCTTGGGCTATATCACTCCGCTACACTGTTTAGATCCATCCCCGGACCATCCCTTCTTCTTTTTGATCTTTCCCGCTCCAAGAATCGCTGAGCTGCCACTCTTTTACATGATCGACAAACAAACCAAATACGACCGTCAATTGAGGTTGTGGGCCTCCACCGGACAGGCCAACCTTGAAAACTCTCACATCTGCCTTATCAATGCATCTGCCACTGGGGCTGAAATCCTCAAAAATTTGGTCTTGCCCGGAATCGGTGAATTTACCATCATTGACGATAAGGTGGTATCGCCAAAGGACATGTCAGGCAATTTCTTCTTGAAAAGAGAGAATTTGGGCCGTAGAATGGCCTCTAGTGTCACCGATAACTTGACCGAACTCAACTCCGATGTCAAGGGCCACGCCATCGACCAATCGATCACCGAACTCATTACTAATGTTGATCCGCTGTTCTGGGACCAGTTCAATGTTGTGATTGTTTCCGACTATTCCAGTGAATTGGACGCGGTCAAGGAGACGCTCTGGAACAAAAGGATTCCTTTGCTTATTGTCAACTCGGTGGGGTTCTACGGCTCCTTGAATCTCGTAGCCAATGAAGTCACAGTTATCGAAACTCACGATCCATCACGATTATATGACTTACGGATTGATAGCCCATGGCCAGAACTCCAACAGCACGTCGACTCCATCGACTTGGACGCGTTATCCGACCAAGAACACGCCCACGTCCCCTACGTCGTCATTTATATCAAGGTTCTCGAAGCTTGGAGAAAGGAGCACAACGGACTTCCTCCGCAAAATTATAGCGAGAAGAAGTTGTTCCGTTTATTAATTGAATCTTACTCCCGAAACATAAAGCTCGAAGCAAACTTCATTGAGGCATCAAACTCCATCCACCGTGCATTGCAAGTGACACAAGTGCCTGCATCTATAGCGAAATTGTTCGAGAATCTGAATATTAATGACGAGAACTTGACATTGACAACGCCTATCTTCTGGATATACATCAAGGCTTTGAAAAACTTTGTCCAGTTGAATAACAATCAATTACCTTTACCTGGTAATTTACCAGATATGGCATCAGATACAGCTGGATACATCAAGTTACAAAACATATACCGCCAGAAAGCGCAGAAAGACCAGGAATTATTCACACAACAAGTAATGGAAATCTTGCAGAAAATAGGAAGATCAGAGTCCGATATCAATCCCGAATCAATTGCAAGCTTCTGCAAAAATTCCCAAATGTTGTACGTGAGCCAGGGATCAAAAGAACTCTACAATCCAAGTTTACTTCAAGAGGCGCTCTACTCCGAAAACGCCACTGAAGATTATAATGCATTGGGCATTTACTTTTCAATTTTAACCTATAATGCATTCATCGAAAAATATAATACCAAACCTTCAATTCAAGATCTTGAAGCCTTCAAATCGTTGTTTTTGCAAAACTTCGATGTGGGGGCCAGCAATAAGATTCCTATGTCTGTTGACAACACCTTCAGAGAAGTGCTTAGTCACAACAGCCAAAATTATCATAATCTCAATAGCTTAATGGGGGGAATAGTGAGTCAAGAAGTTTTAAAATTAGCCACCTCACAATATACCCCTCTTGACAATTTATTTGTGTTTGATGGCATTCGTTCTTTCAGCGATAAATGGAAGATATGAATTCGGCAGCCAGTCTGTTCGACCTAACGAGTCTGAAAGAAGATTTCAAAATAATAATCATTGGAGATGAACTAATTTTCCCTTCTGAACGAGATGATAAATGGTGATGAAATCTTTTTTCTAGGGATAATTATCATCAGAATGGAAATAATTAATTTTTCTAGAGATAATAATTATTAGAGAAGAAATGATTAATTCATCCTAAGATAATGATTATCAGACATGAATAATTAGTCCCATTTTCCCAAATAAAATTTGGTGATCATTATTCATACCATACATCTTAATGTTTCACTGGATTATAATCTAGCATTGATGCTACGTGGTAAATCCATTTGCGATGTGAATATTTCATCGTCATTGGTCTAAGGAATCGAATCATCAATAATTACCGCCAGTAATTAGTGCTCTGAAGGATCATTCATCAGTACCGTCATTATTATGCGCCCTCTCAGGGCCTATATACCCCTTGTTAACTATCGAGATAACGTGTGATTTGTAATCATACAATAAGAGTTTTTAGTGTTAATCATAATATACAAATCATTAAACGAGAAATTGATGAAACCAAATTTAGAGTCATGTACTTACAAATCTGATGGAGTCCAGAATTTGAAATTGAAAACTCATCAATTGCAAACTCGAGTTTTCTAGTTTTCACTGTTTCAATTTCTCTATAAATCATCAAAGGCAGCGATTCCACTTGAATTTTTCAGTTTCTTGTTACTCTTGACAATATCTTTCCAGTCAGCCACCGTCTCTTCATCCTCCGATTCTTCTTCCATGATTTTCTTCTCGATCGCCTCTCTCTTTCTCTTCATCTTTTCCCTTCTTTCACCTTTGGTCTCTTTCTTTTCAGTTTTACTCGACCATGCCTCGTTTTTCACCTTGAGTTCCTTTCTCTTCTTGGCCTCGGCAATTTTCTTGGATTTTTCAGCCTCCAAGTTTTCCACCCGTGACTTCTCTTTTTCATCATTAGCGTACTTATAGGTATCCATATCGATTGGTTCACCTAACCAACCGTCTTCAGGCATATCGTCGTTATTAATATACTTTGATTCTGGCATCTTCGGAAGTCTCATCAATCCGTACATCTTCGCAATGCCAAGGTAATCCATCGATTGCATTCTGAAGATCGAGTGTGCCAAATGCTTGGAATAGTATCTTACAAACCCGACGTAGGATTTAACTCCCATCTCGTGTCTCGAACGATCTTCGAGTTGGAACTTTCTGAATTTTGCTTGGAATTGCTGATGTTCTGGAACTGCTGGTGCGTCCATTTCCTTCATGGAAACTCCCTTGACTTCCATGAAATCGACGTAGTTTTCCTCTTTGTTTTTCGCATCCAACATCACAATCGCTTGGCCCACTTTGTTGGCTCTACCGGTACGACCACATCTATGCAAGAACACGTCTGGATCGGTGGGTGGGTCTATTTGAATCACCAAATCCACGTCTGGAATATCAATTCCTCTGGCAGCCACATCTGTAGTCATCAAAATGTACTTTCCAGCAGAAACATCACCATCGGTGAAATTTTGCAAGGTTTTGAGTCTAGGCTTCGAGGCCAATTGACCATGCAAAGAGAAGAAGTTGAGCGCTTCGTCATCGACGAGCTTGGAAAATGCAGCATAGAAATATTTGACAGATTGACAGGTAGGGAAATAGACAATACACTTCTTGTACTGGTAATCCGAGAGAAGTTTGAGCAAAGTCGTTATTTTGAGCTCTGAATCGATGAAAAGATATGAAATCAGCAACGAGGAAGGTGCTGCGTTATTGGAGATGTTTTTGGACTTGACAGAGACCTTGACGGGGTTATTCATACCGGTGGTGAAAATGGCATCACCAGCGGAGGAGATGGTGGCAGAGAAGAGACCGGTTCTTCTTTGTTTGGGTAATTTTTTGAGAATGGACACAACGTCGTTTTTGAAAGAAATATCCAATAATTTATCGGCTTCGTCCAAAACCGCGATTTCCACCGAAGAGGTTTTCACATATTGCGAGGATAAAAAGTCAAGAAATCTTCCTGGAGTGGCAATTAAGATTTGGGGCTTTCTTTCAAGGAAGTTGGCTAAATCCTCCCGCACATTCAGAATAGACCCAATTAATAATTGCGTCTTGATGGCAGCTTTGTCTTCGGGTAAGAACTTAAGCACCGAGTCAAAAACACTTTGGATTTGACTGGCCAATTCTCTTGTAGGCGACAATACCACAGCGAGCATGTGTCCCTTTTTAGGAGGTCCATGGACCTCTCCTTCTTCGTCCGGTTTGTACATGTAATCCGATACCTTTTGCAATACCGGAATGGCAAATGCCAAAGTCTTTCCCGAGCCGGTGACAGCTTCCACCACCACGTCTTTGTTTCCCGATAATAAGGGTATGGTAGAGGCCTGGACGGGGGTCATTGTAGGGAAACCGAGCGAGATGATGGCTTCCTTGATCCATGGATGGAGCTCATATTTGAGGTTTTCCCAGGCGAGGGAACCCTTTTTCGTATCCATACTAATTAGGTCTTATTATTTGTGAAAGAAGCTCCTTGATGGTAATAGGGTTTCTTTTGTTATAACCCGTGGTAGGCTTTCTTGGTTCTATAAGTGGTGTGGGTTTTTGAGTATCGCAGTATGGGGAATTTTTCGCTCATCGCGATTAAACTTAGTGTAGATTCCATCGCGCTCCACGAAAGATTCAGATGGACTCCATGGTCACATGCTCTTAAGGTTAATGTCAACGTTAAAGCGAAGCTACTCTACTATGAAAGAAGTCCCCGACTACTCGCTGTGGACGAAGGAACAGCTCATCAGCAAAATCACCGAGTTGGAAAAAGTCCCCACTCCCAAAACCACTAAAGTTCAGAAACCATTCGACTTCTCCAAACACAATACTCGGTTTGTGGCCTTGAAGTTCGCCTATTTGGGCTGGAACTACTCTGGGTTGGCATACCAATATGAACCCACCCCGAAACCGACGATCGAGGCTCTTTTGATGGACGCCTTGGTCAAAGCCAAGCTTGTGAAAGATCACGATCCATCATCCAGTAAATTCAGCAGATGTGGAAGAACCGACAAGGGAGTCAGTGCAATGAACCAGGTGATAAGTATGAACCTCAGATCGGCTTTGTCGGACGAGGAACAAAAATTGGAAGAAAACGATGCCAAAGAGTTACCTTATATCACCATCTTAAACTCATTGTTACCGGCCGATGTCAGAATCACTGCCGTCTGTTTGAGGCCACCACCGGGCTTCGACGCCAGATTCAGTTGCAATTACAGACACTACAGATACTTTTTCAAGAAGGACGAATTGGACCTCGAAGTGATGAACAACGCAGCCAAGCTCTACGAGGGACTTCATGATTTCCGTCATTTCTGTAAGATCGATGGTTCCAAACAAATCACAAACTACAAGAGACGCATCATGAGCGCAAAGATCGAAAAATTGGATGATAAATACTGTTATTTCGATTTGAAGGGTACCGCCTTCCTCTGGCACCAGGTCAGATGTATGATGGCAATTCTTTTCTTGGTAGGCCAAAAATTGGAAGCTCCAAGTGTGATCACTGACCTTTTGAACGTAGACAAGTTCGAAGGTAAACCACACTACGAAATGGCCAACGATATTCCTCTTGTGCTTTACGATTGCAACTATGATGATTTGCAATGGAAGGTGCCCACCGACATCGGAAACCAAAACAAGTTCTTGAAATGTTTCACCAACTTCAAGGGCATCGCTCTTGATTACCAGGTCAAGTCCAATATTGTTACTATCATGGAAGACATTTTCCTCAAGGATGTGGAGAAACTTACCAATGCTCCTGGCTGTGGTAGCATAAACGTGGGGAATGGAAGTGGTAGAAATTTCACCAAATATGTCAAGGTGGAGGATAAGGAAATAATGGACTCGTTCGAGGTGGTGAACGCCAAACATAAAACCAAGAAGCAGAAGAAGAATGCCTTGAAGCGCGCGGAGAGTGCGGAGGGCCTGAACGAAGGTACACCAAGCTGAGCTGGTACCGTTGTATAGACAATAGATAATAGAGTTATTCATCAGTAGAAGTTTGCCTTAAAGGAAGCGATGTGCTCAAATAGCACATAAATGGGAGTATATTCCCACCAGATCAAGCCATCCAGAGATCTAGAATGATGGATTCCTTTTCCTCCACTATTTGTATGATCACCGTTCCTGTTCTATCAATCTTTTCCTGTTTTGAGCTGTTATCCTTTTTGGATCTATTGTTATTCAACGTCCGAAACTATTCTCCCTTCTCTGTTCATGTCCTTGAGATATAGGATGGTTCCCAGTACAAATTCTCTCCACGCTGCACATCGAGCCACAACAAGCCGTTCATGAGCATATCGTCAATAACCGTTTTGCAGCGGATTCTATCCCATCCGTAGTTATCGCTCAAGAGTCTATAGGAGGCGTAACCCCCCATAAATCCACACAATTCGTAGATTTTCTTCTGATCGTTGGAGATGGAGGACCCGGCCGATCGGACCCATTTCTTGCCATTGATGTTGAGGATCTCGAAGCCCTTACCCAAGCTATTGAGCATGCCAATCACGGTCTCCACATCTTGCTCGGTGGCAGCGATAGGCACTGAATCTGATTTGAGGATTGAGAGAAGTTCCTTGACAGCGATAAGTCCACCATTGATATCGCGAGTCTCTCGACATACCTCAACGATCCGCACAGAAAGGGCTATATGGTAGTTCTCGGACTTCTTTCCCGTCAAGACCAATTCTAGGACGTCCACACCTACCACTTCGCAGATCTTGCTGAATTTGGTTCGGAACTCGCTATTGCGCTTGATTTCTTCCTCATGTTCGTGGGCAAAATTGACCAAAACGGATTGAATCACGCTTAGCTGAGTCGAGAGTTGTTCCAGATGACGTTCCTGGAGCGCCTGGCCCAATTGCAGGAAGGCGTCTTTATCGTGACCCCACTTGTTCATCCCATGTGTTTTATTGGCAGCCAATAGATTATTGTAGTAATTCGCACTTACAACATGTGATGTGGTACTTTGTAGTAACCCGCACTAAATTGTAGCAGTGCTGTTTGTTAGTAACGCACTAAAATGTAATAGTATTTTGTAGTGAGTGGCACCAAAATGTAGTTTGGGGCTTTTGTAGTAACTCGCACTAAGTTGCATTTTGGGGCTTTTTGGCACTAAAATTGGTTTGGGGCTTTTTATACGCACCCAACATGCGACTTACAAAGTCATATGAGCTGATTGTTTGCTTAGAAGAACGTAAGGGATATCAATAAGATGTAGTCTATATAGCCAATAAAGCTCAACTCCTCTTGAAAACATCTCTGTACTCTTCAAAATTTTATATCATTTCAAATACATACTTCGTGACACTTTTAATTTACATAAATAGGTGACATTTTAGTGTGGTGTTCTTATATTAGTCGCACTACATGTGACGTAGTAGCGGCCTTTTTACAACCGCGGTAGCTGCTGCTAGATCGGGTACGACACATGCCATTTAAATTGACACACGGTCCCACTCTAATTACCCAGCATTAATCCTTCACTTTCATGTCTGACCACCCATACCCACCGCCACCGCCACCAGAGTACCAAGCACCACGGGAGATCCAAGTGACCCTCTCCAATGGGATCTCCGCCATCTTGGCGGTACCCCACTCGGTAGACGCTGCCAACCCCATTGGTGACGGCTACGCTCCGAGCACCCACAAGGCAGCATTGATCCTCCATGGCCAGAACGGCCACCGTGACTACTGCTACCAGCGGGTGTTGGCGCACCGCTTGGCCGCCGAACTTGGGATCTGGTCGCTCAGAATTGACTTTAGAGGATGTGGTTATTCGGTAGATAATGCCGACCGAGACCTCGGTAGAGTGGTCGAGCAGGATCTTGAAGATATCCAGGTTGCCGCCGAGTATTTGGTGGACGGATCCAAGAATGCCGTGAATATCAATTTCACGCTCTCGTCGATCATTGGCCACTCCAGAGGCGCTGTCGCCATGGTCCTTTGGGCAGTGGAGCAGAATAGAATCGCCCAAGGTGCAAATAGCCACAGGGCCATTATCGTGCCTAATTTGGTCAATTGCTCGGGCCGGTTCGACTCCGACAGAGTCTATGACAGATATCCCAAGGACATCGAATGGGAAGGTCTTGATGTCGAAGTGCTCAGACACGGTGAACCGAGCCAAATCTACTTCCCCCGCAAGGAATTGGATTCGCTCGCCACCATTGACTTGGAGCCC
Source organism: Suhomyces guaymorum (assembly GCA_030568515.1). Lineage (NCBI taxonomy): Eukaryota > Fungi > Ascomycota > Pichiomycetes > Serinales > Debaryomycetaceae > Suhomyces > Suhomyces guaymorum. The sequence continues at coordinate 204,167 of JAJMGD010000003.1, forward strand.
GTTCGGGAACTCTCGCTTGACTGGTCTGTTTTGACCATCTTTGGTCTCGAAGATACCATTGTTCCAGTGGAAGACTCGGCCTTATGGGCCAATGCCTTGAGCCGTGGACCCCACTCACATACCTTGAAACTCGTCGATGGAGCGGACCATAACTTTTACGGCACCCATATCATCGAAAACTCAGCCGACAACGAAGACTACAACCCTAACAATTTGCCATTGAACAGGAAGAAATTGGTCAACTATAATTATACTGTTACCGACCTTATTATCGAATACCTCCAACCAGAACAAGAACAAATCAGATTCGCCGCCGCAAACGACGATGTGGGAAGATTGAAAAGATGGAAGCTCGTGGAAGGCGTCAACAATTTCAGAGACTTTGGAGGCTGGCATATCACCAATCCTAGATTTCCACTTGCAAATGGAGCCAATCATTACGTGACACCACATCATTTATTCAGATGTGCCAATATGTCTAAGATCACCCCCAATGGACTCAAGACCTTGCAAAGACTCGGAATCACCACCATCTTTGATCTCAGATCCGACGGAGAATGTGAAAAAGCAGGTATACCTCAGGGATACGAAAAATATGGAATTAAAAGAGTATATACACCGCTTTACAAACAAGATGACTATTCTCCAGGAGCCATTGCCGTGAGGTACGCTCGCTTGATGACAAGTTGGTTCACTTATGTTGATGTTTACGAGAATATGTTTGAAGTGGGAGTGGAAGCTTTTAAGACCATCTTCGAGCACATCAAGGATATTAATGAGCCCTTCGTCTTCCATTGCACTGCTGGTAAAGACCGTACCGGAGTGATTGCCATGCTTATTCTTTTGTTGGCAGGAGTGGACAAACACATCATCAGTAAGGAGTACGAATTGACCACAATTGGGTTGAGACCGGAGGTTCCAAGCTTGAGAGCTGCATTCCTTGATACTGTTGATAAGATGAAAGCCAAAATGGAGGCTGTTCAGGACCTTGAGCAAACCATTGGCCAAGGCAGAAAGGACTGGAACTTCCAAGAAGAGGGATTCAAGAACTTGATCAGCTCGAGGTATGAAGCGATGCTTTCCACAATTGAAATGTTCAACAAGAAGTATGGCGGCATTGTTCCATACATGAAGAATCAAATGAACTTCACTGATGAAGATATCCAAAGAATCTACAAGAACTTGGTGATTGTTGATGAGGGTTTCACCCACACTTCCGAGTTAGATTGGCACCATAGAAGGATGCAAAAGTCTAAGATTTGATGACCATTCGATTGGACAGATTTCAAAGATTTGATGGAATTCAAAGATTTGATGTGATTAAAAAGATGAAGTCCAAGATTTGATGAGATTAAAAAATTGGAGTCCATGATCTGATGAGATTAGAAGGATGGAGTCCAAGATATGATGAAATTAAAGGATTTGATGGCCATTTGTTAGACGGACGGAAGTCCAAAACTTGATGAAAATTAGACGTATGAAAGTGATTTGATGCTAGAACGATTCGGTTATAACTTATTAGAGAATTAATAGTCGAAAACTCGACATTATGCATAGGGTCTCTCTTTGTAAATTCACATGATCGGTAAGGGTCTTTGCTTAAAGATAATCTTATTTCGTATAATATCAACCATTCGAATATCATCTTTTTCGTCCATGCTATCTTGCAAAGGCACTCTTAGCACTGCCAATGGCGGATCCAATTTGACTACTGATCCAAGTAACCGTTGAGATTTACCAATGAAAAGGGTGGCTTTTTTTGGGTCAGCAGCGTCGAAATTGAGATTTCCACACTTTACAGCATGGTAGACTTGATCAACTGTTATAAAATTCAGCACGTATTCAGAGTCAGGATGATTTGGTGCTGGAGGCGCGCTTGGAAGATTGAGTTCGCCCTGAAGCTCGAGAATCGCGAGGCCAAACGGGGAAGTAATAATGGAGTCCTGATTCAGCGGGGCGACTTCTTGTGGAGGAGCATTGAGAGCTTTGTGCACATCGGTGAAATCTATTTTAGCGGTAGGCATTGGTGGGTAGACGCGACGCTCTTTCAGAGTAAATAGTTGAGAAATAGAATGGTCTTACACGTGACCAGTAATACGGGACGCTCTGTGCCAAAGGATAATGCTTCAATTGTATTTTAGAGCACATGCATCGAAGACGGGCGAGCCGCATGGTAGCTGCAGGAAGTTATCTCCGACTGAATAACGTCAGATGCAATCCGTACGGTCCGGAGAACAATCTGTTTTATGCCAGTAATATCCCAACAAAGCATCATTTTTTGCCGAAAGCGGATGCGATTGTAATCATCTTTCCAGGGAGGAAACCTACCTTAGTATCGAATTACATCTGATTCTACCCCATGCTCATATCAGGAGTATTGTGCGCAAAAAAAAAGTTACTGAGCCCAAAATTTCCTAATTCGGCAAAGAAAAAGCTGTTGTGCGCATACTTGCATTCTATCATAATCTGTCCCTGCTGCTGACCTGCTTGTGTGGGGAATTAACTAGTTAGGGAATGCACCGATTCACTTTGTGCTGTGATAAGACTTCAGTCGAATGTGATAATCCCGGATTGACACTTTCTTACAACTTGAAGGAAGCACAGAAGACTAGTATTCTTCCAACAGTAGTCCTCTAGGCTCTATTATTGCTAAAGGTTGCGCCTCTAACGACACTTCTAATTTAACCCATCCGACTTCCAAAACAAGATTTTCGAGTAATTCCAAGATCCAGTCCCCTCACCTGCAAAACATTTTCGTCGCATCAGCCTCATGTCCTTTTCGGGCACCGCGGGGATGGCTGCGAGTCCAAGCGAGCTAGAACCATAAATTGGGGGAGTTCGCCGAAGATTTCAATCAGCTATACCATAGAACAACTTCCATAATGCATGAGGGATTTCAGCCACCAGAATATAGCGCCGTCGCAGGCTTGATGGAACTTCTTATGGCGACGAATAATGGTGCTGCACTTGGCACTGGTGTCTATAAGTTGGTGCAAGTGTCCACAAACACACTTGGGGGAGTACCAGATGTACTTATAAAATATAATATCGACATCCAAATCAGTCTCTTTGGTAACTACCCCGATGGACGTGACAAGGTACCGTCCGGCATTTTTGCCGCAGTTTTCTTCATATTGATGTTGCTTCATCTCCTCATATTCTCAGTGAATGCATCTCGAGATCATTACTTTTGGTTGACCCTAGGATGGGTCTTCTACTGTATAATGAGATTCATTGGCTGGATGATCAGAATCTTCTATGCTAGTGTGCCCGCACAGTTGGCTATGGGGATCACCGACGAAGTCTTCTTGATTTTACCCTCCATCTTCCTCAATTCTTTCAATTTGATCTTAGCTCAAAGACTCTTTACCTGGAGACATCCTGTTGGTGGTTCACGTCGTTTGTTCTGGAACATCATGATTTCGTTCTACGTATTTGTCGTTGCCATCGTTGCCATCACTATCGTGGCTTCGGCGGTTCCTTATCTCAACTTTTTGTCGCAATCTTCCTTCATCAAGTGGCAGAAAGTGGTGCAGTTTTCAGCGGTGTTGATCGTGCTATACAATTTGACCGCTATTTCTTTGGTTGGTTTGTCATTCTTTTTCATGCCTACCGAGAAGGACATCAATTTGTATACATATCAACCTTGGTGGATCGAATCCTTCAGCACATTTTACTTCGTGAGGCCCGGTGCCAAGTTAGAAGCCGAAGAAACTTTCATGAAAAGAAATCATAATCATAGACATGCCATCAGAGTGATAGCTGCCACTCATCATCACTATAATATGGTGGAAGGATTGACCAATGAAAGAGGTGATTTGACCCATAATTATTCTTTGCTTATTATCCTCTTCAGCACTCTTTTGCTCTTAACGGGAGCAATTTTGAGAGCAATTGTTGTATTCAGAGGCAAAGTCAGATACGACGGCGGCCCTCTTGCCTCTCCGGTCGTTATGTATATCAATTGGGGCCTCTTTGAATTTCTTGTCAACATGCTCTACATTGTGGGAAGAGTTGATTTGAGATTCTACAGACCAGACAGATTACCATTGAAGGTCAGAAATATCATTACCGCAGAGCAGTCTGGTTACGTCTCTGATGGTGACATTCCAGTGACTGAATCTGAACTTGTAAGTGTGGAAGAAAGCGAGGAAGAAGAGGAAGAAGAGTACGTTGAGGATGAATTCAAGTATGAAAGTGACAACTCTTCGCCACGTTGGAAGGAATCGCTGGACGAGGACCACAGTAATGGTTATCACTTCAACTTTCTGGGTAAGAAAGAACCAGAAAAGTTTGCGGATGAGTTCCATTTTTAAAAGGCTAGAGAAGACGGTGTTAATTTTAATTCAATAATCTTGAATTAATTTTATAGGTAAATATTTAATTTTTCAATGATTGATACCACAAATTTTGAATAGAAATTTTAAAGAGTAGATTTTGAATTTCAACTATGTCTCGAAGAATCCATATTAGTCTGAATTGGGTCCTCGATTTATCTTTTTTAGTTTGAAAGAAACCTTCTATCTCATCCAGAATTGGATCAAAGTTTCAACTGCTACAGAACAAGGTAAAAATTAAGTTTTTAACTTTTTAATTATCAAAAACTAGTTTATCAATTGAATCAGTCCCGATTATCTAAAAACTGAATGCAAAAACTACGGTCTATTCTTGAGTGTAATACATGCCAAAGATAAGATTATAATTCTTGATACGTACAAAATGAAATATTGCAGAGAATGATACTAGTGTCAAGAGAACAGCACATTATCGAAACTGATTAAAATATAGTTATTTGTTTAATTATTAGTGAAAAATTCGCCAAATCACTAAATTGAAGTTATCATCAAAAAATCCAAGTTCTTATAGTATACAAGCAAGTGCTTTTCAAATACCAAAAAAAAAATGTGAGGGTATAATTTCCATTTTTCTAATTAAAAACTTGGCAATTATACCAATTCTATAATTGTAATCACCCTCAATTTCTTGATAATTTAAGCACCCCATATAACGGTCAAGTGATATCCAGCATCCTACGGAGACTATAAAACCTGACTTACCGATCTTTGAATCCATTTTCTAAGGAGTTCGGCTCATCAATTTGACTGCAAATACGTTTGTATACAATTCTTCAGCTGATTTGCTACTTAGTAGACTTTTTTCGGATGAGATTAGCAGCACAAGATCATTCATTTTCTACGCTAAAGCTCACAAATGATCGAAGAGCAAAGAGGAAGTTTTCGAATTCAAGAGCTTTACAGAGGCTCAATCCAAGAATCGTACCGATCAGGATTGGTTAATGCTTAGAGAAGAGCCACTTCATCAGTAGAGCCACTCCGTAATGATCATGTGTTCATCTATTTTGGGTAGCAGTGGTGCGAGTCTCACTCAAATTGCCGTAAACGTTATTGAGAAAATATCCTCGGTCCCGATTAGGCAAAGACATTTTCTGCTGCACTAAATTTATGTCCTAATCGGGTAAGTTGAGGAAGGCTGCGAGAAAGATGAGGGAGACTTTCCACCCCAATAAATAGCCATATGATTTCCGTTCCGGCAATCTTCCACCAACCTAACTATATCATCCCGTTATAAACTTTCGTTTCCATCGTCATGTCGGTTAACTTCGATGACTATACCGCCACTCGGGGGTTGATGAACCTATTGTTAGCCCAGAATAATGCCCCAGCTTTAGGAACGGGAACTCACCTTTTGGCATACCAAGCCCAAAACTTGTTGGGAGGCATTCCCGACACATTACTCGACTTCAACAACAACTACCAGATCAACTTGTTCGGTAACTATCCTGTGAAAAGTGATAAGGTGCCATCCGCCATCTTTGCGGCCGTTTTCGCAGTGTTGATGATCGTTCATCTTACCATCTTCATTGTCAATGTCTCTCGTGGTCACTACTTTTGGTTGACTCTTGGTTGGGTCTGGTACTGCATGATGAGAGTTATTGGTTGGATTGTCAGAATCTACTGGGCACCCGTCCTTTACAATACCACCAGAGGTATCAGTGATGAAGTGTTCTTGATTTTGCCGTCGATTTTCCTTACCTCGTTCAATTTGATTCTAGCGCAACGTATTTTCACATGGAGACATCCAGTCGGTGGTTCCCGTCGTTTATTCTGGAACTTGATGATTGGGTTGTACATCTTTGTGGTTGCGATTGTTGCGATTACTGTGCTTGCATCTGCAGTGCCTTATGTCAACTTCTTATCAGAAGCCAACTACAACAGATGGAAGAAAGTGGTGCAAGCATCTGCCATTTTGATTATCTTATATTCCTTGACCTCGATTTCTTTGATCGGTTTGGCTTACTTCTTTAAGCCTACCAGAAAGGACGAAAACTTATACACATACCAGCCTTGGTGGATTGAATCCTTCTCTCCATTCTACTTTGTCAAGCGTGGTGCCAAAGAAGAAGCGGAAGAATCATTCATGAAAAGAAACCACAACCATCGTCATGCAATCAGAGTGATTGCAGCCACCCATCACGATTACAACATGGTGGAAGGCTTGACGAACCAAAGAGGTGACTTGACTCATAACTACTCGTTGATGATTATTACTATCACCACCGTTTTGCTTTTCGTGGGAGCAGTTTTGAGAGCAATTGTCGTGTTCCAAGGAAACTACCATTATAGAAGTGGTCCCTTGTGTCATCCTGTGGCTATGTACATCTGTTGGGGTCTTTTCGAATTCATTATCAACATGCTCTACATCGTTGGAAGAGTTGATTTGAGATTCTACAGACCAGACAGATTACCAAAGAGGGTGAGAAGTATCGTCACTGCTGAACAATCGGTCTTTGTTTCAGACGTGGAAGATGAGGAAGAATATGATTACGAAACCGACGAAAACTATTCCAACCAGTACAAGGAATCGGTTGACTCGCACAATGATCTCGATTTCTCTCCTCCAAACTATCACTACCAACCTAACCTTAAAAAGGAAAAGAGTAATCCAGACGAAGAATTCCATTTCTGAGTCAAACTCGAGAAAGAAGAGTAATCTTGAAGATTTCCATTTCTGAACTAAAACCAGAAGGAAGATAATCTTAAGAATAATTCCATATCTCAGGTCAAAAAGATCAACCCTGAGAGTTCACTTCTGGACCATTTGAAAGAAGTGTCTAACTGGAAAGAACAATTCAGCTCTCGTTAATGATAGATTATACGACGAGACGGATTCTTTCAATCTTTCCAAAGTACCTATACCATCAAACACTGAATGTTGAACATGAGTTTCATTTCTAGTGCGCCACCAAGTCCGAGATAGAGTGCAAGGACTGATGTCTTTAATGTGCACAATAATCGCCAATTGAGCATGGCTGCTCCTATTACCCACATAATCCTAGCTCAGCATCCTCCGCGAGGATGCCTAGTTGCATGCAATATACAATAGATATTTGAGAGAGTAGTACGTAGCAAGCAGTGACTTTATCTGCTTAATTAGCGTTCTCGGGACGAAGTTGGTTACTGTCTGTAACTGAGCGAGTTCCGGCAAATTTGTAATAACATATCACGTGACAAATGACGAGATCCGACCATCGAGTGCATCGCATCACTAAATTAATTTTGGCAGGTTCAAGCCAACCCTACGAACCACCAACATGTCCAGACCTGAGCAGATCGCCCCTCCAGAGGTGTTTTACAATGACACAGAGTCGCACAAATATACCTCGTCGACACGTGTGCAGCATATCCAAGCAAAGATGACTTTAAGGGCCTTGGAATTGTTGAACTTGGACACACAAGATCCTCATTTCATTCTTGATTTGGGTTGTGGATCAGGATTATCCGGCGAAATTCTCACCGAAGAAGGCTACAACTGGGTGGGTATGGATATTTCCCCTAGTATGTTGGCCACTGGTTTGGATAGAGAAGTTGAGGGAGACCTTTTTTTGAGTGATTTGGGTAATGGAGTTCCATTTAGAGCAGGTACCTTTGATGCTGCCATTTCCATTTCTGCCATTCAATGGTTGTGTAACGCAGATACTGCTAATGTGGATCCTAAGAAGAGAACCTTGACTTTTTTCAACACTTTATACGCTTCTTTGAAGAGAGGTGGTAAGTTCGTTGCCCAGTTTTACCCTATGAACGACTCGCAAACAGAGACGATTTTGAGCTGTGCTAAAGTGGCTGGTTTCGGTGGTGGTTTGATCATAGATGACCCCGAATCAAAGAGACATAAGAAGTATTACTTGGTTTTGACTGCTGGTATTACTGACAGAAACATAAATTTGGCCGGTGCCGAGATGGACGCTCCAGAGACCAACAAGAAGACCACCAGAAAGCTGCTCAAGAAGCTTGAAAGTAAGAAGGATTTCATCGCCAGAAAGAAGGAAACCATGAGAAGAAGAGGTAAAAAGGTTGCGCTCGACTCCAACTTTACCGGAAGAAAGAGACGTCCTCGTTTCTAAGCCTTCACAACTATGTATATTAGCTAGCATTGTATACGGTCCACAAGTATACCATTTAATTTATTTATGATCGAACTATTGTTCCTAGATTTGTAGAAGAATTAACAGATTGATCCGAACTTGAAGGAGGATTATGTAATTTTACTTAGCCGAGCTGGTCTGAAATTTGCAAAAGAATATCTGACTTGAATAAGCTGTGTTCGAAAATTTACAAAGAATATGTCTTATGTTGTATCAGCTGATTTGGCCTTCATAATGAATGTATCTTTAGTTAGATAGGCTAATTCGTGAGTATAATCCAGGTGCGCGCGTAAAGCTGAGGCCAGACTTCAATCTGAAAAAAAAGATCTCACATAGTAGAACGAGTAACTAGGAATAACAGCAGTTGTCATGATCGGTCTTTCAGCCAGTAAGGCCAGAGTCTCCTTGATGGGGACCATGTTGCAAAGCATCAGAACCTTTATCCCTTTAAAGAAAGGTATGTTTCGTCGTTTTTAACGAAAAGTTTGCCAGAACGTTCATCATCTGACATCTTTGGAATCAGTTCCAATTCATGTTCCCATACTAACTTCTAGCTCCTGCAACCGTATATGAACCATTACCTAAAAAGAGAGGAGGAGAAGACGCCATTTCATACTTGCAAAAGCAACTCTTACAAAAGTACGACCCTACCGGAAAGAGAAGAGCTTTGGTGGATTCCAAGACCGGCTTGCGTGCCGGTGATATCATAAAAGTCACCTACCTTGACAGAACCGATGTGATTGGAAGAGTGTTGGGTATCAAGAGAGGAGAAAACAACGTCGGCACCAACATTTTGATCAGAAACAAAATCAACAGAATAGGATGTGAAGTCAGAATCCCAGTGTTCAGTCCAAAGCTCAGAAACATCGAGGTGATCCAAAAACCAAAGCAATACTTGCCAAGAGCCAAGCAATACTATATCAGAAACACCAAGCTTGATGTGGACGATATTGAAGCATCGATCAAGCGTCAAAACAAGAAAAATAGAAAGGCCGAAGAGACCAAATAATCCTGTAAATATACATTCGAAACTGAAAAATGTAGACAAAAGAAGAACTATGAAGGAAGCTTACGAAGTAAAGATATTCTGTAAATAAGAGATATCAAATTATCTTGTTCACAAAGTTAAGATTATTGAAGATGTATGAAGACCAATTAGTTCCGTATACAATCACAAAAACTTGTAGTCTGTTATATTGCAATTGCAAGACAGTGTCACCAAGTTCAAATCAGTCAATACTACATTCAGTTCCATCGTTAATATTCATTATTACATAGCTTTTGAGGGTTCATCATTAATTCAACATTGATACCATTTAAAGGCCATCTTACTCTAGCTCATAGGGGGCCTGTGCAAAAAGCCCGAGCTTGTCGCTGAGAGCGGTGTTGAACAGCGATTGGAACTCTGGGGAAACATGCATCATCAATGCTTCAAAGGTTTCAAAAAACTGATCTTTTCCAACTAGTGACCATCCACCAATACTGACAGTCACCCGGAACTCTTGGCCGCCGTGAGTCTGGATGAAGAGATAATCCTCCTGGTTGAAGTCGCCTGTGCCTTTCTCACTCTTACGAAGCTGGCACTGGGCGTAGTGGGATGCGTATTCGTTCAGAATCGACTGGAGTTCACCACGTACACTCGCAGCATCCATCGTCAATGAAGAGTGTCTTTTATCAATGAATACTAAATTCCGATCTTCAATGAAAAGAATCTGAGTTCTGATCTTCAGTCGATAGGATCCTGAGTCTATCTTCAGTGGATAAGGTCCTAACTCCTATCTTCAGTGGATAAGTTCTGAGTTCTGATCTCACTTGTCTACTTTCCTTAGAAAACTGGCGAATAATTTAAAATGCGAACTACAGAGAGAGATTTAGTCACAACTGATTCCCAATGTTCCACGGGTTTGTCAACATCGGGCGCCCAGAAACGTGCTCCAACAAGTGGTTGATCTACGCTTTCGCTCACCATTGAACTCCAACCGACCCCACATTGAAAGCGGGGCTAGCCTTTGGTAGAGAGTGAAGCTGCGATAGATGTTAAGGAGCACAAACGGTGTACTCTCGCTCACTATTTATACTGCCGACACGCGATGCCGGGTAACGCTGGAGCGGCTAACCAGGGCAAATAGTAGATTCACTGCGAAAGACCAGGCAAATTAGACCAAGCAAAATAGTCAACTAGATTCGAAATAGAATTCACAACAGCTTCAAATGACAGAGGCGATAACATCACCAGACAAGTACATTGGTCTGAGCTTGAGAATCAAGCTTCAGGATTCCCGGGTGTTGGACGGAGTGTTGACGGTGATCGACCCATTTGGCAACATTCTTCTTTCCAATGCCTTCGAATATTCTTTGGATAGAATTGATCCGCAAAAATTACACAGGAGAGAAGTCGGCCTAGTGAGTGTGCCTAAGGATAGCATGGCGACTATCAGTATTGATAAAAAGATCCTTGCGAATATTGTGAATACTTGAATAAAAGAAGGTTGAAGTTGGTTAAATTATGAAAGATGAATGGGAGAGCCACAAAGGTATGGAAATGGGAGAGCCACAAAGATTTGAAAGGAGGAATGAGAGAGCTACAAAAGTGACAAGTTAAATGAGCTGAGAATGGCAAATAATTCACAAAAGCTAATACATTAGTGGCTATATAAGGTACTTTTCCGATGTGATCCAGGAAGTCTGACCACAGAAACCTCTCTGATAAAATCAGGAAGATTCTTTCAATTCTGCAAGTTACACAAGGAACTTTCAATAGAATCAGGAGGTTCTGGTCAATTGGTGCAAATGGACACGAGCTTGAGAGGCAAGTTTTCTCATTCGATCTATTTCAAATTGGTCCTTGACTTTAGCTCCCTGTTCCTTTTCAAATTGATCCGTTCCTTTTCCCCGCTCCTTTGGTTCCTCGCTTTTTGATTTCACGTTTCTGTCCCTGGTGCTTTCCGGCAATTTAGGAACATCTCTTCCTGAGGTCAATGATTGATGATAATCTTCATTGGTACCAAAACTCACTTCAAACTTTGATTTGGGGGGATGTGGATTTGTTTTGCTTGGTTTTCCATGCTCCATACACGTTCCCAAAAAATGGTCCCTGGCGCTTAAAAAGTTGCCGGTAGGACAGATATCCACAAGACAGCCGGCAACTTTATCTTCACGAGAACATAGGCAAGCCATGTCGTGATGGGCCCGCGGGCACGTGGAGGCAACCTCATTAATACAGCTGATGAAACAAGCAGGAGGGGTAGCTACTGCCACCCCAAATAAAATCCAAGCTAACTTCATCTCGTTTGTGGAGCTGCAAATTCGCGTCGCGAAATATCAAGACTTTTGAAAATTCAAAGATAGTGATCAAAATGATTTACATAGATCAATAGAGAATTGATAGAATCCAAATAATGAAGAAATTATATATGGATCAATATAGGATCATTGATAGAATTCAAGAGGGTAGATTATTTCACGGTCATTGATGGAATATATGGCTGAATTGGTGCCAAAATGGAATAGTGCTGTTTCAAAAGACTCACTTTGAAAAGAATAATCTCTAATTCAACTCGATAAATCTACTTCCCTTCTAATTTTCCTCTTCTTCATTCTCCAGTCACTTCAAACATTCTATAACCTGGGGTTAACCTTCCGCCATTGCTCAAAATGACTGGGTGGCCCCAATTACGTAAGCGGCGCACTGGGGAAATTTTACGCTCAAAACACTCACGACCACATATCTACAACACACCCAAAGCGCTAGCCCCACTCAAGTGAAGATCTTCGGATTTCTGACTACCCTATAACTCAGACGGATTCAGATCGGTACTTGTCACACTCCCGTGGGATCGTCTTTAACAGTCATAAACTAGTCGCCATGCAAGGAACCTATCGGAACAACGGTTTACCCCGGCCGTACTACATGAAACCATCCAAAAAGAGATCAGCCTACGACAATATCGGCTCGCAGAACTTCTTCAATACCTCGCGAAGGAAATTGTTGGGCTACTTGGTGATGTTGTTCTTGTTCGGACTCTGTATGATGTGGGTGGGCCAAGGCTTAAGACCTTCTGAAGATCCCGAATACGAAATCGTCAAGGCGGCTCCAAAACAACCAGAAGTGCCAGAAGTTCCGCAGAACAAGCTTCCAAACATCGAGAAAGTGGCCGGATCAGTGAGGTCTAAAGCTGACAAAGAGAGCCAAAATGTGGACTTAGCGGGGAACTTGGCTCAAGGGTCCAAAGGTGAAAAGGGCGTCGGCGTGGTTGAAGCACCCAAAGGTGGAATCGCCAACGAAGCCGCAGTAGTGGGTACAGACGAGGATAAACTTGTTGGTACCGGTAAGAACGCCAAGCAACAAAAAGGGGATCAAAAGGCACCATCGCCTCCAGAACCAAAGTATGATACCAAGCCCAAGAAGGGTTACACGGCCGATAAAAGCTCGGAGGATTCAGGTAACGCAAAACAAGATGTCAAAAATATCATTGACCAAAGTCAGTAAAAGACTACGCGAAACAAGAGGTCAACAAGATAATTGAACAAAGTCAAGAAAAGTCTACCACGATATAAGAGGTTAAGAAACCAATTGACCAACGTCAGTAAAAGGCAGATCCCACAAAGTACTCTGTAACTAACCGGAATTGGCCCGTCAATGTACATACGGCCAGTCTCACACTATACATAGCATAATACACAAAGATCAAAACATTTAACCCCACTTATTAGATTAGAAGATTTGAACCGTCATACAAGAGATCAAGGAACCAGTGATAGTGAAGAAATAAGAAGATTTAAACTACTTATAACAAAGAGATCAAAAGATGAAATCACCCCACTTTTGATTTGTGATTACAATACACGGAATTTTCAATTACAATAACAGCATTGTTCTCAAATTGACAGCGCGAACCCTGCGAATGATCTACAAATTGCGACGAAACAATAAATAGATTGGTGATATTGGTTGAACTCAGGTATGTCTGTCAATTGAGCTTACCAAATTGCTTTTGAGCTCTCATACTTTTCGCAGCTGTTGAATACAATTTATTTGGTGAACATAGTCATTTCTATTAATGTTAAAATCTATATACAAATTAAATTAAATTAAACACCAGTCTAATTGCAGTGTAGGATAACACTAGTCTTATTGCTGGTAGAGTTGGATGATTAAAACCAGTCTAATTGCCGGCAGTCAGGATAAATAGACACCAGTCTAGTTTATAGGTTTAATCCAGTCTAGTTGGTCAAATGTTTAGGAAGTTATTAGTTCGAGTGGATGATTATTGAATCACACACTTTTCTCCCTTGGTACCTTCACCACTTCCCTTCATTTCATTGTATTTCTCCTGGTTCCGCTCCTTCATCTTCTCCTTGACTTCGAGTGGGAAGTATTTCTTCATCAATTGCATCACGTTCTCGTCCAAATTGGCACCAGAAGCTTTGACAACTGCTCCCTCCTGTCTACAGATTGGACAATTACTCTTGTCCTGTTGCTTCAATTTCACAAGACATCTCACACAGAACAAGTGACCACATTCCAACCTAATAGGCTTGAAGGCCACACTGGTACAAATGGGACAAGTGTAATCGTCAAGCTGGGGAATCAAGGTCAAGATGGAGGATTGCATGATAAAACATATCGATTGGGCCAAAGAGGATCCCTTGATGAATATATGGTCGTTGGACACAATTTTGGGGTAACGTTTGCTGACCCCAAGCGAGGTTTGTTTGTCGAATTTTTTCAAGATCTTTCTGAAAGCTTCCGAATTGATCGACTGGAACTGGAGAATCTTCAAAAGATGGGTGTTCATCTGGAGGAAATTGTTGTAGGCATACTGCGATTTTTTATTCTTGAAAGTGGTCAAAATTCCCGATTTTTCCACGTTGGACACAAAGTTTTCGAGATTCTTCTTGACTTGTTCTGCATTTCTCTCGCTGGCAGAATTGGAAGTTTCGTTATATCTGAAATAAACCTCAGAGTCCAAATAGATCCTGAAAAGCTCTCTCCATTTGTACAAATCCGAGCTCTTGAGTTTGCCCTTAGGATCAGTCAAGGTGGAGATAACAGAGGCGATGTTCTGGACTTCTGCTATCAACTTGTTCTCCTCCGAAGTCTTCAACTTGTCCAAATTCTCCAACTCATCGTTGAGCATCTTGAAGAATTTGGTGTCTGAGTTCAACAGAATGTAGATTTCGTTCTTTTTAGTGTTCGGAGTCAAGACATTATCTTCAAGAACTTCATCGATAGGACTGGTAGGAAGGTGTTCTGGGGAAAGTGGGGGCGAGCCGTGCTTCGAGGAGTGTGGACTGCTGACTTTGATTTCGTGGTCTTCTTCTCTAAGTTGAATCACCTGTTCGTGAGGAGACTCCAGCCGTGATCTCAGTGGAGGGCTTTTTGTGGTGGAGGGGAGTTTCTCTTCGTCTTTCAACGAGTTCAAGGTCGCATCGTCGCGTAAACTTCTACGCTCGACCTCTTCGATCTTATCGTCATCGGTTTCATCTTCGTTTAACAATTTTTCGATTCTCTCTTTCAACTGTATTCCGAGCTGGTAGATATGATCATCGGAGTAGTTTTCGTTAGAGTAGTCCAAGGTGATTTTCAACATCGGACTGATGCTAGTAGGATCGGTTTCATCGTCGCCTGAGCCCGGTTGCTTGGTGAGGGAATATTCTGCGATGATGGGGTTGGAAGCAGAAGCATCTTGTTCGGTCAACTCGATGACATCTGCCTTTTGTGGGTCTTTAAGAAGGAGTTTGAGATCGTTTTGCTCGAGGCCCAAAAACTTGAGCTCGTTGACCACCTTGGTGATTTCTTTCTTGAGACTTTTGTACTGAATGGCGGCTTGCACCCATTCGTCAGGGATATCTTCCTCGATGAGGGTTTGTTCTAGGACTTTAGCGAACTTCATTGCATACCGTGTTTTGTGTTAGAGAAGGGTGTTTTACAGTGAGCAAGTGGTTTTGTGCGGGGTCTGAGATTACTCCATATTATTACGGTGTCCTTTTGGTGTTGATAACGAGTAAAAAATGGGGCAAGCGATGCCGTTTATACAACGTGTTTACGAGTCATGTGACCTGAGATGCATCCCGCCTTAGATGAGTGTTGAGCCGTGACGATACCCGGGCGCATGACCGCGTGGGGCATCGCGTCACTCGCTCGAAGTGTCTGAGATTGCTCGGGTCTTGGAATGTTCGAGAAGCACGTGATCCACCAGTTTCGAATCACTTCCGGACTCACTTTTTTTTGGCCGACAAGCCTCACGTGCCAATCTTCCACCTATATCATTTACCGCTCGGCCGCCCATTACTTCCCCAGAGAATCATCATGGACTTCGAACTCGAACCTACCTTGGAATCCATAGTCCACCAAGAAACCCTCAAGTGGATCTTCGTCGGTGGTAAAGGTGGTGTGGGTAAAACCACCACCTCGTCGTCCATTGCCGTCCAATTGGCTTTGGCCCACCCAGACGACCAATTCTTATTGATCTCCACCGATCCCGCCCACAACTTGTCGGACGCGTTCTGCCAGAAGTTCGGTAAGGACGCCCGTAAGGTGGAAGGTTTATCCAACCTTTCTTGTATGGAAATCGACCCAGAAGCCGCCATGAGCGACTTGCAACAGCAAGCACAACAGTACAACAACGACCCCAACGACCCTTTGAAGAGCATGATGAACGACATGACCGGCTCCATTCCTGGTATCGATGAAGCCTTGTCGTTTATGGAAGTGTTGAAGCACATCAAGAACCAAAAGGCTGGCGCTGAAGGTGACAGCGAAGGCAAGCCCGAAATCGCCTACAAAACGATTATTTTCGATACCGCACCTACAGGACACACATTGAGATTCTTGCAATTACCATCGACCTTGCAGCAGTTGTTGGGCAAGTTCCAAGCACTTTCGGGCAAATTTGGACCCATGTTGAGCATGTTGGGAGGAGGCGCCGGTGGTCAACAAGATATGTTCGAAAAGTTGAACGAAGTGCAAAAGAACGTGGCCGAAGTCAACGAACAGTTCACCAACCCAGACTTGACCACCTTCGTCTGTGTGTGTATCTCCGAGTTCTTGTCATTATACGAAACCGAGAGAATGATCCAAGAATTGATGTCGTACAACATGGACGTGAACTCGATTGTCGTCAACCAATTGTTGTTTGCCGACGACGACGAGACCCCATGTAAGAGATGTGTCTCCAGATGGAAGATGCAAAAGAAGTACTTGGACCAAATGGGCGAGTTATACGAAGACTATCATTTGGTGAAAATGCCTTTGTTGGGATGTGAAATCAGAGGTATCAATAACTTGAAGAAGTTCTCCAAGTTCTTGTTGAAACCATATGACCCCAAGGTGGATGGCAGCATTGTCACCGAATTGGAGGAAAAGTAATGCTTAAGTTACTGAGGGGCTATAACATTAAATTTAGTATATACGAGTAATACAAAGCAGAAAGACGTAAATCCAATCAATTGAATTGTAATACGAGAAATGAAGCTGAAATGAGGTAAATGTGTTCAATTGAATTTTGAATAGGAGTAAAGCTGAAATGAAACTTAATTAATTGAATTGTAAATAGGAGTAATGAAGCTGAAATGAGGTGAATTTAATTAAGATTGTGAATAGGGGTAATAAAGATGTGGTAGATTCAATCAATTAATCGAGAAATGAAGTTGAAGAAGTATACGTTAATTGGATAACTTGACTAGAGAGAAAAGTGTTCAAGATTATCATTTTGAAGCGAAGAAAGAGCTTTGAAGGGTTCTAAGATTTACGAGCATTTATTGCTTCACGTTCAATTTTGAAGTATCCTTATCGGGCGTCCAGTCATTATTAAACTTTAAACTTTTTTCTGGAACACTCGTCGTAAAGTGAGGCCTGAAAAAAGAGCAATTCACATTTATCATCCAATTTCATTTGCGCTATCGAAGGAGTTCCAACCGCTGGTATCGGTGCTTCTTTCAGGTCTCAATTGAAAGCATAGGCTCATTGGGAAGTCGTCAGACATCGTCATACTTTGATTTGTTTGCCGCGTAAATAACGACTATTTTATTGTCTATTGCATGTGTTTGCAGCCGTGCGCTACATGCGAGCGTTATTTTTTCGGACATTTCGGACATATGCTGAAAGTACGAATCTTATCAAGCTATGTGAGTGATTTTGGTTGCCAACTTAAGAACGTTTTAAGCTTGAAATTTTGTCGGCAGCGACTGGACTACGGTGGGTTACTTTGCAGTCTTCTTTTGACGCCTTTGAATTGAAATATTAGCCACATCGTGAGACATGCAACTGCATTTTTGAGTTAGTAATTTTGAGTTTCTGATTGATCTGACAACTTCAAGGATCTTACTTCTTCAATCTAAACCGATCAATCATGCCTACTAAAATGCTTAGTGATGGAATGTAAAGTCAAATGTGTCAACCGATCGAATATTGTTCTCCGATCAATCAAAACATGAAAAGCCGGGAGATATTAATTCGCGATCCCTGACTTTAGGATCCATAAAGCCTAATTTGGACGCTACCAATTGAATCAACCGCCTTCGTACTACACATATCTACTGAATGACTGCAGCAGCTACCGCCTGAACTGATACTCCTGTTCCAATGGCCAGGTCATGCTACAAATGGTTCAGTTCGGGAGAACTTCTTCGGTGAGACCGGATCAACGATGCATGTTGTGTAGCCTTCATAACCTGCAGACTTCTGCACCAAACAGAGACTATCCTATTGTTCATTTCCATGTAGTGATCCATTTGTAATGGGTCAGCTGGGATCAGTCCACTGCAGATGGCTCCATTTGTTGTGGGTATGGCAGGATCGATCTACCGTAAATCCCGACCTCTTTCTTCCAATTGTCACTCCACTTAATGGCCCTGCTCAGACTCATATTTTATTGAAATCTCCACCAGGAGATGTGAGATCGGCAAATGTCACCTTGCTAAATTGCGAAAATTCACAGTCTAAAAGTCGTACCCTGGCAATGTTGGGCTGATTGGCCTCACAACCGGTTGACTAGAGCACATCGCGAGCGCATTTGCGTGGCTTGGCCCGATCCGGCCAGTTGTTATTGTAACCACAGGGCCAAACGGTTTCAACAATAGTAGCGACCAGTGCGGCGGATGCTTATCAATAGGGAATCATGACCCGAACCCTTTGGCCCCAGATGGGAGGCCAGAGCGGAGATGGGGCCATCGGCCTAGCCATTAGCTGACTAGCTCAGCTGTCTGTTCCAGGCATTCAAGGTGTCACCAAGTAGTACTCGAGCTAAGGAGGGGTTGCCGACGCAGCGAATAGTGGCGGAGAAAGCATGTCTAGCATTAAATTAGGGCGCTTGGTGACCCACTGCCGGATCGGGGCACCGGTGTATCACCGCGCCAACAGATATGCAAAAATTTGAACATATATATACAGAAAGGTGCACCAATTATTCAGGCCGAATTTCACGCCACCGATCATGTCCAGAGGTAACCAAAGAGACCTTTCCCGGGCCAAGAACTTGAAGAAGCAAATGGAAGCCGCCAAGGGCCAGAAGAAGGCTGGCGACCCCACCAAGCGCATGGAGTCTGATGCCGAAAAGATGAGAAGAAAACAGTCTGAAGGTATGTCAACGATCCCAACGATCCCATCGATCCCATTGATCCTGGATCCCATCATATTGTTAGTGGAGTCATTGAGCTGATGCCATCACTACAATTTCCACTATTTTCACTTCTTCCACTTCATCGTACTAACCTCTAGCTGATGCCAGAAAAGCACAAGGCGTCACCAAGCATTGATATTGCGTACTCCCGCCGCCCTAGCATCGCCGGCACCCGGTGCCAGCACGTTCATTTCTCCCTGCCGTCGTCGCTCCCAACGACCCGCCCCACCGTCGTGGCTCATTCCTTGGCCCCCGGCCCGGCTCATATAGTTCATTCATTCGGCACCGCCGCAACCCGTTGGCTGTTATATACTCGCTCCTTTACACCCGTGCCCAACCACGGGAGGGCCCTAATGTACGATATACTAAGGAAGTGTAATCTTTTTTGTACGATACTCAAATCTGTGAGTGAATTGTCTTTATGTATGATTTATAGTTCTAGGAGTGAATTGGCTTAGATGTACGATTTACAATTCCGTGAGTGAATTGCGATGGCTTTGGGTGCCAAAAAAAAGAAACGGGGAAAGCTTATCGGGTTTATTTGAGGGAAGGAGACTTTCAAGGTCTGATTTCATTAAACTCTGAAAATTATGGTTTCGGTCTAAAATCGCTGAATTGGTGGGTCTGATTTGAGGGCCACACTTTTTGTGGGGTCAACTTTCCAGGGTCTGCTATGATCTGGGCTGAAAAAGTTGAAAATTTTGATATATCATAAGACAGACCCGAGGGTCAATGAAAATTGGATTAAATGGTGAGCAGAGTTCTAATATACCCATGGAACGGTAATCATGATGTAATAGGGGCTGTGAAACTCTTAACGGGGACGGCAACCGTGGGTATTCAGGACCATCGGTATTCCTGTCACGTGATACAGACCCATACAGGAGTCCGATAGCTCCACCACTGAACTTCATCCACGATGTTGATCGAAGAATCCTACCATGATGTCAAAACCTCCTACGGAACAACCATGCGGTTGTTCGTGTACCACCCCAAGATCATCAATTACCCCAAAGTGAAATTCCCAGGGGTGGTTGTCTACAGTGAAATCTACCAAGTCACTGGTCCAGTGTCCCGTTTTGCCAGAGACATTGCCGGCCAGGGATTCATTGTGGTGTGTCCATCCATCTACCACAACTTTGAATCCTCAGAGCCATTGGCCTACGATGTAGAGGGTACTGACAAGGGTAATTTGTACAAGATCACCAAGGAATTGAAGTCTTATGATGAGGACAACAAATTGGCCATTGACTACTTGACTTCGTTGCCCACCTGTAACGGTAAGATTGGAGCCACCGGAATGTGTCTTGGAGGCCATTTGGCCTTCAGAGCCGCCTTGGATCCAAGAGTTCGTGCTGCTGTCTGTTTCTTTGCCACTGATATCCACAACCACGCCTTGGCCAAGGGACAAAACGACGACTCGCTTGCCAGAAGTGGCGAGATCAAGGGTGAATTGATCATGATCTTTGGATGCAAGGATAATCACGTTCCTTTGGAAGGCAGAGACTTGATCAGAAGTACCTTACGTAAGAACGACGTTGAGATGACCTTCATCGAAATCAACGATGCCCAGCATGCGTTCATCAGAGACGAGATGAGTAAGGGCAGATACGACCCAGCCACCACCAAGAACTGTATGGAATGGTTATTCGAATTGTTCAACAGAAAATTGAAGTTGGACTACGGGGACCACGATGGAAAGTCTGTGGAAATCGAAGACGTCTGCTAAGTATGAAGCATTATCACAAATCGTCCAGCTACAGCCTCAAATTGAGGAGATTTGCAGGACAGAAGTGCTTTTATCCTAGGTTTTTCCTGGTGATAAAATTACCAAAATATTCAATATACAAGTTCATTTTCAGTTACGTTCTCAGTATTTTCAACCTGTAGTGATATGATGCTCAACGCGCAGACCCATTTCACAGTACTGAAAAATTGGGGAAAGAGACAAAGCAACGTAGCATGTAGTATCCTAACTCATCGTATTGGGCAAGCCAGGAATTCCAGCTATCTTTTAGTCTATTTTAATTGTATCAAGGGTCCCTAGTATCAGTCCTACCAATATATCCTCTTTCGCACGACCTCACCTATGAAAAAAATGATGAAAAATTTACTGAACGCCCATACTAAACCTACTATCCACCATGAGACCTATAAAGTTGATGGGACACGAGCGTTCTTTAACGCAAGTCAAATACAACAGAGAGGGTGACCTCTTGTTCTCCGTCTCCAAAGATAACGCCGCATCCATCTGGTACTCCTCCAACGGTGAAAGATTAGGTACCTTGGAAGGACATCAGGGTGTAATCTGGTCGATTGATGTTGATCCGGAAACCCACTTGTGTGCCACCGGTGGTGGTGACTTGGCGATCAAATTGTGGAAGGTTGAAACCGGAAAGTGTGTTTTCACCTGGGACTCTCCATCTCCATGTAGAAGAGTTGCATTTTCAGCCGATGGATCCAAATTATTGGCTATTGCCGATCAAGTTATGGGACACGTCGGTACCATCTCCGTTTTCGACATAAATCACGACGACCAGACTTTGACCAACCAACCACAAAAGCCCTCCTTAGTCATCGAAACCGCTCAAGGTGGTTCCAAGGCCAACGTTGCCGCTTGGTCCCTTGACGGTAAGCACATTGTTGTTGGTCACGACAACGGATCTGTCTCCAAGTACGACTCCAAGACTGGTCAACAAGTGGCCAATGTCCAAGCTCATGGTATTCACAACGAGGAAAAGAACGTTTCCATCACCGATATACAATTTGCTTCCGAAGACAGATCATATTTTATCACCTCCTCCAAGGACAAGTGTGCTACATTGACCGACTTTGACACCTTCGAGATCTTGAAGGTGTACAAGGCCGATGCGCCAATGAACACTGCTGCTATAACCCCAATCAAGGACTTCGTTATCTTGGGAGGTGGTCAAGAAGCCAGAAACGTTACCACCACCGCTGAGTCTCAAGGTAAGTTTGAAGCCAGATTCTATCACAAGATTTTCGAAGACGAAATCGGACGTGTCAAGGGACATTTCGGTCCTTTGAACACTGTCGCAGTGCACCCAGACGGTACGGGCTACAGTAGTGGGGGAGAAGATGGTTTCATCAGAGTTCACTCCTTCGACAAGTCTTACTTCGATTTCCTTTTCGATGCCGAAAGAACCGAGAAGGCCAATGCCGCTGGTAACATTTAGCATAGATAGATCGTAAATCACCTGTATATTAATACAACTAAGAAAAGAGTACCGAAATGTAAGGAATATTCAAACTAAACCTCGGTGAAAATAATTGATTTACGGTCTGAAGCTCGTTTCAGTGTATCCTGATTACACTTAAGCTCATTTCAGA
The DNA here is from genome assembly GCA_030568515.1 of Suhomyces guaymorum. NCBI lineage: Eukaryota > Fungi > Ascomycota > Pichiomycetes > Serinales > Debaryomycetaceae > Suhomyces > Suhomyces guaymorum. The sequence goes on from JAJMGD010000003.1 coordinate 226,583, forward strand.
TTAAAAATATTAATCTACACTCTAAAACACACTACTTGGACACATAATCTAAGAGGTGGTAGGTGATGAGATGACTAGCTTGGCGCGCCTGGAAAGGGCGTAAGTAGACGCACCCTCGGTTTTTTTCTAGCACCTTCCAGAATTCGCATCGATTCAGCTGCGAAAATATCTGGGCTGCTTCGCGAACGCTGTTCATATATAAAGCTGCAAGGTTCCTGATAACATCAACAGCGACAAATATTTGCAACGATGCTTTCCTACATTCCACAATTTTACGATCCTTTCTCCAGTTTCGATTTCGCATATCCTGACCGTGCAAGACGCTTGCACGCCCCAAGCACCTTCCATAAGCGTTCCAACCCCACAGTTGAGCAAGTCGAGACCAAAGACGGTACCCAGATCCATATAAGCAAACGCGATGGCGATTTTGACTCCTACAAGATTCGTTTGGTCAAATCCGGTGACGAATACCAGCTTCTCATAGTCTCAGAAGAAGACGACTTCGATCGCACATTCTATATCGACGAGGAATTGGCTGAGATTCACAACATCACCTGGGAAATATACCACAATGAAAACACATTGGTGATAAATATACCAAAACTCGAAAAGTCTGGACGTCATCACTCATCGCATAAGGAGTCCCACAAGCATAAGAAAATGGAGAAAGAGTTAAGAAGAAGGAGAAAAGAACAAAAGAAACAGCGTGCCGCAAAAAAGTTGGCCAAAAGAATGAAACAACTCGAGCACCAAAAAGCACAATCTTTGCATCAAGAAAGCTCCGAAAGTGAAACCGATTTGGAAATGCCGGCAAATTCCAAAATCGATGTATCTGTTTCTGTACCCGACTTTTCTGAATCTTCGGAACCTGAATTGACTGCCTCTACCGATAGCGACGCTGATTCGCACTCTGATGATTGCATAACGAGAATTCGTTTTTCACCAACTTTAGAAGAGGTGGAGGACGAGGAATTTGTTGCATACCATAAGATGTTGAGTCACGACTTATGATTGAAACTTTTACGATGTATAACTATGACGAATGAATATAATAACAATAATAAAACTTGAATGTGATTGTAGAAATGAAGAATTTAATACTCGCGTGAGTAATATAATTTACCTTGCAATATATGAAGACTGCAATCTCAATCATCTTCGTAAACCTTCTTTCATCCATCCTGACGGAATCCCTTGTTCTAGTCACGAACCCTTGGATAAAGTTGCAGTAAGGTTATCACCCGAACATATCACGTGATCGTGATGATTGCTAGTATGGGATGCGATAGCACTATAGACCGTGCAGTCGATTTTGCCACCGCAAAAAGGTGTTCTTTCTAAGCCCAAAAAGATGGCGCCTTCCAAGGAGGACAAATACGTGAAATCGGAAGACTCGGATGATCTTTCAGACGCTGGCGGCGGCTTTGTCGTCAACGATCCCCACCATAAACCGAGAAGATCAAGAAGAACGAAGGAGAACACGTCCTATAAAGAATCTTCAGAGGAAGAAGAGGCTCCTGATTATTCCAACGTGAAGACACCTGTCAAAAGAGGACGTGGTCGCGGGGCGCTGTCAACTCCCAAGAAGAAGAGAAAGGAAGAGAATGAAGACGCTGAATTCAATATCAAGATCTTAGAAGATGATGAAAAGGAAGATGAAGCAGACGAAGAAGAGTTTGTTCAGATTTTAGAGGACCGAAAAGTCGAAAAGAATGGTCCGAATTCCGTTCTGGCCATCGACTTATCCGAAGAAGAAGACGATCTTCCACTTTCTAGTCGGACCAGTGATGATAAAAAGAAGCCGAAAAAAAGAGCTCCCAGAAAAAAGAAGGAACCTAAAGTTAAAGTGCCTTACTTTACAAGGACTACGAACAAGCTTTATGAATTCCACCCGCATTTAAAAGATGTTTTTCCATACTTACAATCGCTCGATAAAATTCCAGTTGAGAGAGCAACACAAGCACCAGGCATGAATATCAAATTATTGCCTTTCCAACAAGAAGGTTTGAATTGGTTGTTGAAGCAGGAGGATGGAGAATTTCAGGGTGGAATTTTGGCCGACGAAATGGGTATGGGTAAAACAATCCAGACCATAGCATTATTCATGAGTGATCTCACCAAGCGTCCGAACTTGGTCGTTGGTCCAACCGTTGCGTTGATGCAATGGAAGAATGAAATCGAGAAACACACAGAAGCGGGAAAACTCAAGGTATATTTGTTCCACGGTGCGAATCGTGCTTCTAGCAGAGAAGAATTAGAGAAATACGATGTCATTTTGACTTCTTATTCGGTGTTGGAATCGTCTTACAGAAAGCAGCAATACGGGTTTAAAAGGAAAAACGGGCTTGTCAAAGAAAAATCACCTTTGCATGATGTCCAGTTTTATAGAGTTATTCTTGATGAAGCGCATAATATTAAAGATCGGACGTCAGGAACAGCAAAAGCGGCCAATAGTTTGAAAACACATAGAAGATGGTGCTTGACCGGTACGCCATTACAAAACAGAATTGGTGAAATGTACTCTCTCATCCGATTCTTGAAGATTGATCCAATTTATCTCTACTTCTGTACCAAATGTGAATGTCTGAGTGATGAGTGGAAATTTTCTGATTGGAGGCATTGTGATCAGTGCGGGCACTCTCCTATGATGCACACCAACTTCTTCAACCATTTCATGTTGAAGAATATCCAGAAACACGGAATTGAAGGAGATGGACTTGTCAGTTTTAATCATATCAGACTCTTGTTAAACAATATCATGTTGAGAAGAACCAAACTAGAGAGAGCAGACGATTTGGGTCTTCCACCTAGAGTTGTTGAAATTAGAAAGGACAAATTCAACGAAGAAGAGAAGGATTTGTATACTTCTCTTTACAGTGATTCCAAGAGAAAGTTCAATGATTATGTGGCAGAGGGTGTCGTTCTTAACAACTATGCGAACATTTTTACCTTGATCACCAGAATGAGACAATTGGCCGACCATCCCGATTTGGTCTTGAAAAGAGTTGGTACCAACCAGATTGCCGAAGAAATCGAAGGTGTGATTGTATGTCAACTTTGTGATGACGAAGCCGAAGAACCAATCGAATCCAAGTGTCACCACAGATTTTGCCGGATGTGTATTCTGGAATACATCGAGTCGTTTGGCGGAGATGAAAAGAAACTTGATTGTCCGGTTTGTCATATCGGTCTTTCGATTGACTTGGAACAACCGGCACTCGAGGTTGACGAAGAGTTGTTTTCTAAAGCCTCTATCGTCAATCGTATCAAGCTTGGCTCTCATGGAGGAGAATGGAGATCTTCGACCAAGATTGAAGCTTTGGTGGAAGAATTGTATAAGCTGAGATCAGACAGACATACCATCAAATCGATTGTTTTCTCGCAGTTTACGTCCATGTTGGATTTGATCGAGTGGCGTTTGAAACGAGCCGGTTTCAAGACAGTCAAGCTTCTGGGTTCGATGTCGCCTCAGCAACGTGACAACACTATCAAGCATTTTATGGAGAATACAGAGGTCGAAGTTTTCTTGGTCTCTTTGAAGGCAGGTGGTGTTGCTTTGAATCTTACTGAAGCATCACAGGTGTTTTTGATGGACCCATGGTGGAACCCTAGTGTGGAATGGCAGTCGATGGACCGTGTGCATAGAATTGGTCAAAAGCGGCCTATCAGAATCACCCGTTTCTGTATTGAGGATAGTATTGAGCTGAAAATCATTGAGTTGCAAGAGAAGAAGGCCAATATGATTCATGCGACCATCAATTCGGACGATGCAGCCGTTAACAGGTTGACCCCAGACGATTTACAGTTTTTGTTCATGAACTGACGAATGTATTTATCATATGAAGCCCAAATATATAAGTAATGAGGGAAGTGAATGTAGGTAATAGAGAAAGGGATCGTGAAGTGTTAGAATAAAGACCTGAATAGAAGAACAAAGAGAGGGGGTCCTGAAATGTTAAAATGAAGAGAGTGAACCTCAAGTGTAAAGATAAGGAGACGGGCTAAATCTCAAAATGTAAGAGCCAAAGAAAGAGGATAATTACCTCTTTATCTAGATCCAATAAGCGGTAATATCCAAGTTTATTCAGTTAGATTCGATGTCTGTTACACTCTCTTTTTTCGCAGCCTTTAACCTGCATAGATAACGCGGACGGAGTCCATACTGGCGCTTATCGGCCTGTCCTGCACACGTTTCTGACTCACGCTGGCCGGCGACTCGCATAAAGTCCGGGGGACTCCCAAATTTCACGACTCCATCTATTCTTCTCCATCATGTCTGATTACTGGTTGAATTACTTGGAGAACCCCACCTTGTCGGTGTTACCTCACGATTTCCTCAAGCCCGCAAACAACCAGGCGGTCGAGGCCAAATGGGAGTTTACTTTGCCCTCCACCAATGACTCTTTCACAGCCGGATTAGCCACCTTTGCTGCTTTAATTTACAGATTGACCGGAGACGAAGACATTGTGATATCCACCGACTCTCGCGACTCGGTCGAATTCATCGTCAGAGTCAATCTTACCCCTACGATGACTTTCACCCAATTGGTGGATGCTGTCACCAAAGAGTACAACACCAATTTGGAAAAGATTGACTATTCATCCTTATCTGAAGTCTCTGCCCGCATTCAAGAGAAGCAAAACTTGGCGGTTGCGCCTGGTTTGTTCAGATTGTCCTATCAACATGCACGTGAAAACCAGCAATTGTCCACCACGGTGGAAGGTTCTGTCAGAGATTTGGCCATTTTTGTCGATGGTTCCAAGGTGACTATCTACTATAATGCTTTGCTTTACACCAATGACAGAATTGCGATTTTGGCGGAACAATTGGGCAAGTTTTCAAGCGAAATCAAGCCAAATGAGCCCATCACTGCCATGAGCTTGATCACTCCATCCCAAGAGAAACACTTACCAGACCCTACCGTGGATTTGGATTGGTCTGGCTACAGAGGTGCGATCCAGGACATTTTCACGAAAAACGCAAAAGCACACCCGGACAGAACGTGTGTAGTGGAGACCAAGTCGTTCTTGGACCCTGCCTCCAAAACCAGAACTTTCACATACCAGCAGATCGACCAGGCCTCCAATATTGTGGGCAACTACCTTAAGGAAGGTGGTATCAAAAAGGGCGACATTGTCATGATCTACTCCTACCGTGGGGTGGATTTGATGGTGGCAGTGATGGGTATTCTCAAGGCCGGTGCCACTTTCTCGGTGATCGATCCTGCTTACCCTCCCGCCAGACAGAACATTTACTTATCGGTTGCCAAGCCTCAAGGTTTGATTGTTTTGGAGAAAGCAGGTGTCTTGGACACTTTGGTCACTGACTACATCAAGAACGAATTGCAGGTGACTGTCACTGTGCCACAGTTGAAAATCGAAGACGATGGCCATTTGCTCGGTGGTGCGATTGCCGGCCAAAAGGGTGACTCTTTCGACAACTTCCAATCCTTCAAAGATACTCCAACCGGCGTGATTGTAGGTCCAGACTCCAACCCTACGCTTTCCTTCACTTCTGGCTCCGAAGGTATCCCTAAAGGTGTTTTGGGCCGTCATTACTCTCTTGCCTACTACTTCCCCTGGATGGCCAAAAAGTTCGGCTTGTCCTCCAACGATAAGTTCACCATGTTGTCCGGAATTGCTCACGATCCGATCCAAAGAGATATGTTCACACCCTTGTTTTTGGGAGCGCAATTGTTGGTCCCCACCGCTGATGATATCGGAACCCCAGGTAAATTGGCCGACTGGATGGCCGAATACGGCGCCACTGTGACCCATTTGACCCCTGCCATGGGTCAATTGTTGAGTGCTCAGGCCACCGCTTTAATTCCTTCGCTTCACCATGCTTTCTTTGTCGGTGATATTTTAACCAAGAGAGACTGTTTGAGATTACAGACCTTGGCCGAAAACGTCTACATCGTCAATATGTACGGAACCACCGAAACGCAGAGATCGGTGTCGTATTTCGAGATCAAGAGCCGCAAGAGCGACGCCACCTACTTGAAGACCCTCAAGGACGTGATGCCTGCCGGTACCGGTATGCAAAACGTGCAATTGTTGGTGGTCAACAGAAACAACACCTCCGAAACTTGTGGTGTGGGTGAAATCGGTGAAATCTACGTCAGAGCCGCTGGTTTGGCCGAAGGGTACAGAGGATTGCCCGAACTGAACAAACAGAAATTCATCACCAACTGGTTCGTGGACCCTGAACAATGGGTCGCCAAAGACAAGCAAGAGGCTGCGGGAGAAGCCTGGAGAGAAGCCGGCTGGTTGGGCCCCAGAGACCGTATGTACAGAACTGGTGATTTGGGCCGCTACTTGCCAGACGGTAATGTCGAATGTTGTGGAAGAGCCGACGATCAAGTCAAGATCAGAGGTTTCAGAATCGAGTTGGGGGAAATCGACACCCATATGTCCCAGCATCCATTGGTCAGAGAAAACGTCACTTTGGTGAGAAGAGACAAATCGGAAGAACCAACCTTGATTTCCTATATTGTTCCTAAGGACTCTCCGGAATTATTGTCTTTCAAATCTACCCTTGATGACTCTGACGATGTACACGATCCAATCGTCGAAGGTTTGGTCATCTATAGAGAATTGATCAAGGACATCAAGGCTCATTTGAAAAAGAGATTGGCTTCCTATGCCATTCCAACCATCATTGTTCCATTGGCCAAATTGCCTTTGAATCCAAACGGTAAGGTCGATAAGCCCAAGTTGCCTTATCCTGATACTGCCCAATTGGCAGCTGTTTCGCAAGTGATCAGTGCTAAGAAGGGTGGTGCTGGAGATGCCGAAGAAGAGCAATTGAGCCAGATTGAGACTCAAATCAGAGACTTGTGGCTTGAAGTCTTGCCCAATAGACCTGCCTCCATCGCCAAAGATGATTCATTCTTTGATTTGGGCGGTCACTCCATTTTGGCCACCAGAATGATCTTTGAGTTGAGAAAGAAATTGGCCGTGGATATCCCATTAGGAGTGATTTTCAAGAATCCTACTGTCGAAGCATTTGCTAAAGAAGTCGAGTCCTTCATCAAGGGTGACGATTTCCAATTGGCCGATGGTAAGGGTGATCAACAAGACCCAGAGGAAGTCAGCACTGCGCTTGACTACGCCAAGGACGCCGCCGAGTTGAGCAATACCCAATTGTTGAGCAAGTATCCTTCATTGGAGTCTCTTGATGGTGCCAGCACCATCAACGTGTTTGTGACCGGTGCCACCGGATTCTTGGGAGCTTTCATCATTCGTGACTTGTTGACTGCTCGTAAGGGCAAGTCTTTCAAGATCTACGCCCACGTCAGAGCCTCCTCTGAAGCTGCTGGACTTGAAAGATTGCGCACCACCGGAATCACCTACGGGATCTGGCAAGACGAGTGGGAGCACCAGATCGAAGTTGTGTTGGGAGACTTGGCCACGCCACAATTTGGCTTGTCTGATGACAAGTGGTCCAAGTTGACCGACACCGTGGATGTGATCATCCACAACGGTGCCTTTGTCCACTGGGTGTATCCATACTCCCAATTGAGAGACGCCAACGTTATTGGTACCATCAACGTGTTGAACATGTGCGCACAAGGCAAGCCCAAGTACTTCTCCTTTGTGTCCTCCACCTCTGCTCTCGACACCGACCACTTTGTCCACTTGTCCGATGAATTGACTGCCAAGGGCAAGGCTGGTATTCCGGAATCGGACGACTTGCAAGGGTCCGCCAAGGGCTTGGGCAATGGTTACGGTCAATCCAAGTGGGCGGCTGAGTACATCGTCAGACAAGCCGGTGCCCGCGGCTTGAGAGGATGTATCACCAGACCCGGATACGTCACCGGTTTCAGCGAAACCGGTGCTTCCAACACCGATGACTTCTTGTTGAGAATGTTGAAGGGTAGTGCCGAGCTCGGTGGGTTCCCAGACATCTCCAACAACGTCAACATGGTCCCAGTGGACCATGTGGCCAGAGTGGTGGTAGCCACCGCGTTGCATCCACCAACCAAGGAACTCGCGGTTGCCCACGTTACAGGCCACCCAAGAATCAGTTTCAACGATTTCTTGGCCTCCATCAAGGAGTACGGCTACGAGGTCGAGGCCCAAGATTATCCTGTGTGGAAAACCAACCTTGAAAAGTACGTGGTGGAAGACTCCAAGGACTCGGCGTTGTTCCCATTGCTTCACTTTGTCTTGGACAACTTGCCCCAAAACACCAAGGCTCCAGAACTTGACGATTCCAACGCAGCCAGATCCTTGAAATTGGACGAAAAATGGACCGGAGTGGATGTGAGTGCGGGCAAGGGAGTTGATTTGCAACAAATGAGCATCTACATCGCCTACTTGGTCAAGATCGGGTTCTTGGCCAAGCCAACCAAATCAGGAAAGGCTCTTCCTCTGATTGAGTTGTCTGAAAAGACTTTAGCATTAATTAGTTCCGGTGCTGGTGGACGTGGCTCTGCTGCTGCCAAATAAGCCTAGAATGAGGCAAAATATAGAAGAAATAAAAAGAGTAAAATATGAAAGAAATGTATTGATAAAAAAATGGGAGAAATGTATCACGTAAGGATTAGACACAGAAAAATTCACCAATTAAAATGAAGATCTACTTGAAATCAGGCAAAAAATTTGGAAGATGTATCAAAAAAAGAGATGAATTATTAGTATGAAGGCGAAGTATGTAGAAGTATCCGATAAATATAATAATATTGGGGGAAAGCTATTGGAATTTGCATCAATTTTGTCTCCCCCCAAACTACATCTTAAATTGGATATAAGCGACAAATAAGTTTTCGATGACCCTCAAATCGCTTAAATATCCAAATGAGAAAAAGAATAATTACCATCCTGGGAAGCTCAAAATTGACCTGGTATTAATAACTTATTCAGAAATACACGAGGTCTCACTGCGGAAATTATTAGCGGCATTCCAAAATCAGTATGGGCAAATGCATGTTAAGGCGGAAAGTTTCAACGAAGAAAAATCACGGAATCCTCCACCCATGCAAATCCACCCATGCAAAATAACTAAAAAATGATCGCATGACCATACTAGACAGATTTTCGAATCTGACCACACTAGCCACCTTTCCTGGCAAATCTCGTAAATTACTGTAAATCGTGTTGGTAGTGTCGGGATATAATCCTGATACTGGGGGTGTGGTATATGCAGGTTAGACTCGCTTATACTTAGGTTTAGAGAAGGAATAGTTGCTTAGTTAAATACACTGGGAATTTGTATCTTCGTATTGTATATTTTACTAGTGATAGATCTCTTTATTTGGGTTGAGGATCAGAACAACAACGTCCGATCCTGTCTAATTTATAGTAATTTGCGTGACCACGATGTGGGCAAATTACCCTTTCATTTCTGATACGATTCTGCATTATCATGCATTATCTGAATCAACTCTGAGTGTTCGTATTAACCACATTTTCCTGTATTATCAGGTCAGTGTGTGTTACCTTGTTTCATGACCTTCCTTTGGATGCCTATCTAGGAAAGTACAATTGGCCCTCATGTGTATGAGGTCGTGTACTCCCATAAAATATCGGATAACACCAACAAATCGATCATATTGTGCCGCACGTGACATACCCCAACTATCATCAAAGCGGAACACTACACGATAAGTTGGCCAGGCAACTTTGGCATGCACCGCTGAATCACGTGGAGTGACAATGACCACCAAGCAGGATGCCCGACCCCAAGACGCCCGCTCGTCCGTGGCCTCCTACCCGCCCGCCTGGGAACATAATCAAGACACTGGCGTGCCAGTGATCATATCAACCGAATCGAGCCCCTCACCAGAATCGCCGCCTATGGCCACAGAAGACAGAATCCCCAGACACCTACAGCGCAATGGGTCAGGACCAGACATTATAGACTCGCCCAGGATGACCCCGAAATCAGGCGTGTCGAGAGAGCTGTCGAGCACCAATATCAACAGTCTATTTATGAGGAAGATCGAAGGCTTAAACAAGGCCAGTCCGAACCGCGGGCCGCTCAGCTTCCAGTCACAACAGAGAAGTCCCAATATCAAGCTTGGAGAGGACGGTGCAGGCACCAACCGATCCAGTTATGGCGAGATGGACAAGAAGAGATTGGTGGACCAATTCTACAATGCCATCAACGAGAACGCCGGAACCGCATCTTCTACGGACCTCGCGCTGAAGCGGGGCCAGGCAACCCCAGTGGGGTCGACTCCCGTTCCCAGCACCATCCACTCTCCCATTGCGGAGCAGTCGTTCCGCTTGGTGGAACAGGTAGCAGACGATGCTGGAACCAACGGTGCTGAGAATGCCATCAGCAGTGATAAGCTCAGTCTGCTTCTCCAGAACGGTGGGTTTTCCTATAATGCAAATAACAGACGTATGGTGCGAGACCGCGAGCTTACGGACTATATGCTCAACATTGACAATATCAGCGCCGAATTGACGAAGCGAGAGTTCAAAGAACCGGCGCTGTTGGAGGCCTTGGCTCAAATCACGGGCAGAATTGCCGAGGGTGTCCAAATCACCCTGGCGACGCTCAAGGACCGCGATGCTCCCGTGGAATCAATGGCTCAACTCCAAGGCTTACGCGAGTATTTGACCTCGTTGCGGACTAGCACCATTGAACTCACCGAAAAACTCGCCCAAAATCGCGACGAGCTCAAAACAGGTTACAGAAATGATATCAACGATAGTGTGGAACGATTGCACCAGCTTCTCGGCGACTTGAACGTCTTGGAACATCGGCTCAATGGTATCAAGGAGCGAATTAATCATGATAAAACGGTTATGTCCAAAGAAATGCTCGAAAAGCTCGAGGTTTTGGAGTTCATCGATAATAGGTTCACGGAGCACCTGCGGGAGACACGCAACCGGAGATTCAAACAGTTGAACATTTCGTTGACGGTGGCTGTGGTGTTGGTGAGTCTCTACTATGGGTTCCGGTTGAGATGATTACTAAGAAATTGATGAGTGAATCAACGAGTGAACCAATTTTGAGAATTGGTGATGAATTGGGGAGATATTGAAGTCTGGGTTTCAATCTATAGACTTTCGTATTAGGAGGGTTCCTTCAATTACGAAGGTGCTTAGAAATACGAGGATGACTTCTGGGGATTGAGAGGTATTTTACGAACGTTGGTAACTTTTGGGAGAATTTTTTCTTTGGAAGAGGGTTTCCCATTGATCCCCTAAACGACGGTTTGTTTAAACGACCGTTGGACGAGGGTCTATTTGTTGGTATGTACGAGGTGACTCCTATCGAGGTTCCGTTAGTAAGAAAGTGACTCACCCTGTCTACAAATCAGGAAGAACCCTGATGTCTTCCTCGTAAAATAAGCTGCTAGCACGTTGTCAGCATTTGAAAAAATACTTGCAACCTCCACCGTTTCTCTTACCCAATTTGGACCGTGGTTTCCACAGAGACCGACGGTGAATTAGTGCCAATATATAACGTGAGCAATACTTTTTTACATTCCAAGGAAGGCAGGTTCCTAGCAAGGAAGGCTTCTGGGCCAAGACTAAATTTCGAGCAAGCTGCCAACTTTAGTTGCAAAGTCGGACCCGGACATTTCCAACAATAGGACCTATTATCAAGAGGCTAAGAAAAGACGCCCATCGATCGATGGGGACATATAGTTTATACATTGTAAAAAATATAACCTGCAAGAAAATACCGTACACAATTTTCGGCTCAGAAGCATCTTTGCATATTGAGCAGGATACAGTCCCAGACATGGCCCAAAATGTGTTTACCGCCGAATTTCATCAGCAGTTAGCCTTGCAGTAGATTTGATGCGTCTAAGCTAACTTTTAGTCAAAACAGCCTTAGCGAAACTTCAAGTGTGGGAAACGGCTTGCACAAGCCACTGTTGACCACAGTGTCTAGGATCCACGTGCCATTGACCATCTCCGCACACAACCCCGAGGTTCCTGCATCCGCAGCGGTGTGGAATGCACACAGAAAAGACGTGACGGATCGTAAAAGAAATTCACGGATGTGTGAAAAAAAAAAAAGAAAAAGAAATTTGAAACGGCCGGGTAAGGTGATAGTGAGTGCACCTTGTTTCTACCGTAATAAACACTTAGCACTAGGTATCTTTAGCTAACCGTTTGATTTGTTCACTCTAGCAATTGCCAACTTCGTTATTAGCATTCGCCACCTTTTCTTTTGCAAAACTCACCTCGTCCTTTCCAGCTAGCCCAGAGTCGCACCGCCACCATCCACGCTCTACTAGTGACGAACGGCACCTCAACTCTTAAACCCTTTTCAATCTAAGACACTCTTGGTGATCTAGCAATTTCATCGTTCCAATTTCAGGTTCCTCCTAGTGTGAACCATGGCCGAACTCTTGGCTTTGGGGACGTTCCCTCCTGGTTACGACCGTATTGACCATGGTCAAAAGTCGGAATTTCCAACCTTTGCCCTGTTGATAAGTAATCTTTTCTGCCGCAGCAATAGTGAAGAAGACACCGACCATCCGTTGATCGTATTCATTGATGAACCACAACATGCTTCGCCCGATCTGTTGGACACCTTGTCCTTCGACGCCAAAATGCTCCTCCTCAAATACTTCTTCTGTCACCTCAACACCATCATCATAAAACCAGCCCAAGTGCAAGATGCCAAGTTGGTCTCGCAGCTCAACCAAGCCATCGCTCGTGTCAACGAGCTCATCGGTGACAGAATCTCCAGAATCCAAACCTGGACCGGCACTGGAGACGCCAAGGTCAATGACTTCTATTTCTTCAAGCACACTGACGATTCGGCCCGTTTTGCCATCAACGAAGTCATTTGCACGATGTCCTACACCTTAAACAACCATGCAAACAAGTCGCAGCTTTGTTCCGACTACATAATACAATTGAAGGACTTGATCATCAAAGAAATCGATTTCAGGGCTCTCTTGTCCGAGAACTCGCCCCAGCATTTATCCAAGTTGTGTCACTTGGTGGGCCACTGGTCCTTCCCTGCCCACGAGTTGACCAACGACGACTTGGTGTACTGTGTTTACGTCATGATTCGCTATGCATTGAAGCAGATTGAGAAACAAGCAGACTCCTTGCACTCGGAGTCTCTCAAGGAATTCCACGTCCCTACCCCGAACGAGTTGTTGGGATTCGTTTTCATGGTTAGAGACACTTATAGAAGTGGAAACCCTTTCCACAATTTCCGCCATGCCGTGGACGTGATGCAAGCATGCTTCCATTTCTTGATCCGTCTTCATTGCTTGCCTCCTTTCAAACAGCTTGAAACCAATCCACAAGCGAACGAATTGGACTATCTTGAGGGGGATGAGCTGAAAATGGATACCATCGAAGAGTTGGTTCCGCTTTTCGGCTACAGAAGACCAAGTGCATCCGCATCCTCCACCTCCGCATTATCAGCATCTTCATCTACCACATCGTCAGCATTATCGAGCCTGCCATGCTTGAACCCATTGCAAACTCTCGGCATAGTGGTGGCTGCGTTGGGTCACGATGTGGGCCATCCTGGGCTTACCAACGCGTTTATGATCAAATACGAGGCTCCTACATCGCTCATCTTCAACGAGCGTTCAGTATTGGAACTGTTCCACTCCTCGGTGTTTATCAACAAGATCCTTGTGGTGAACTGGCCCTCATTATTAAAAGTGCACACTGAAACGAATTCCAACGAACCGTTTTTGATTAAAGATCTTATCGTTTCCAGCATTCTTGCTACCGATATGGCAGAGCATTTTGAATACATTCATAAACTCAAAGGTCTTAAAGGCGATGCCCTTCCAGATAATAACATGGTACGCCTCATCTCATCGCTTCTTATCAAATGTGCCGACATTTCGAACGTGACGCGGCCATTGCGAGTCTCATCGCAATGGGCGTTGGTTCTTGGGCGTGAATTCGAAGAAGTGGCTCTGTTGGAGCGTAGAATCGTTTCTGGAGCTACAACGCTGAAAGACGTTTCTTACGACAGAGTTCCATTGACTCTCAAAGAAGTGTTACGCCAGGCACCTGAACTTCACAAGGGACAGATCTTTTTCATCAACACCTTTGCTGAGAATCTTTTCAATAACATCGCCGAGCTCTTGCCTGAACTCAAATATGCATGTGGCATCATCAAGGAGAACAAGGAGTTCTGGTTGGAGCGCGCCCGCTAACTGGAGAAGCTCGAAGTTCTGAAGTTAGTCAAGGAGTTTGGAAAGAGTTTCGGAGAGAAGTGAAAGAAGTTCATCTTTATCTGGAAAGAAGTGAGAATTCACCATAATCTGGAGAAGCGAAAGGGTTCATCATAATCTGAAAAGAACTCTCAGTAAGAGTTCTTGAAGAGGAGTTCTGCAGCTTCATGTATACTAGGATATTGTTTTATGTATGTACATTAGACGTCTTCGATCGGTAATGTCGGGGATGTCGCGGCAAAAAACAGTCACTTTTAATGGTGGCTCTAGTAGCAAGAACTGCTAGTGCCCATGTAGAAAGCGTCCATATACCCCGTATACCACTCTAACCGCCTGCCGGTATCAATCTTTCCCCCCACTCCATATCTCTCACTAGCCCCTTTTCCGGATCGCTCAACCCAGGCCGGTACCTGCTTCATCTCATCACAAAATTTTCACCGCGTGGCTCAGTCTAGTGAGAGATCCTGGACATAGCGACGATATTCCAGCGCATCGAATTTTCGTTCCTCTTCAGGACTAGCACTAGTCATTTACACCACCATCGACGGCGTCTCCTCCGCTTTCTTTTCCCCACCCTATCTCGTTTCATCTGTCTTACCTTCGTTCCCTCTTCACCATGGATAATGAAAGCACCTGGGAAAGACCCATCATGTTGTCGCCGCCACCTTTGGACCCTATGCAACAGCATCAGCAACAAAGCCAGCAACAACCCCAGCAACAACAGCACCAGTCGAACCTAGCCGCCCAGCAGATGCCTCCTCTGGCTCCCGTCGCCCTGACCGATTCCCAGCAAGGATTCTCCTTGGGCCACGCCGAGCGCCAGATGAGTGTTGGCTACAACTTGCAGCAAGAGTTTGAAACCTTGACCGCCGACTTGGACTTAGACTTGAGAAACTACGCCAAACTGGGCGACGCTGGTGCCTCCACCAGTGCCGCCACCGCCGGCTCTGGAACCGCTTCCGCCGGTGGTGCTTCCAACTCGGCGGGGTCTCTGGGTTCGTCCGGCTTGGGGTCCAACCGCACCTCTTTGCTCGCACCCTCGGCATCCAAGTATGGCTTCTCGGATCTCTTGGGAACTGGCAGTGGCAACTCGCTTCTTCGCGACAACGCCATCTCGCCCATCCAGCACCCGGTCCCCACCAATAACCTCTCGTCGTTGTTGGCAAACAACTCCAACGGCTTTTTGCCTCCGTTGGCCTCGATCCCCAACCGTCCGCAATCGGTCAACGACTTTTCCAACTACTTGACTCGCCAGCAACAACAGGACCAGCCGCTGTTGTTGCAATCGCAGCAAACCAACTTCTACCTGGAATTACTAGCATTCACCAATTGGATTGAAAACTTGAACCCTCAAGACAACCTCACCATGATCGAGTACTTATGCAACAATTTGCCGCTTGACATCTTGTTGAGCTTCAAGTCCAAGCTTGAAAGCCACCTCACCACACACCAGGCCAAGACCCAGTCCTTCTTGTCCCCTTACCATGAATTGTACGGCGACTTGGAGAGCTTGAACTTGGGTGGTGCCCAACATGAACTGCAGCCAGCCTCGGCCTCGCAGCCTCATCTCCACCAACCAAAACCCAAGCTCAAGAGCAACATCAACACTCAGCATTTGTTTGCCGAAGTGAGAAACCCCAGACCTAAGTCGGCCGATCCTACCATCAACAACGGTGGCAGGTTCCAACCACCAGCGCAGGCTCTGAACCAGTCGGTGATCCAGCAACAATTGCAACAGCAGCAGCAACAGCAGCAGCAGCAACAACCGCAACAAACTCCGCAACAACAGTTTGAAAGAGCTAGGTCTCCTACCAGCCACTTGTATGAAAAGACCAGTTTCTTACAACAAGCCGCTGCTAACCCCAACTCTCCTTTGCATCAGCAACTCCATGGTCATCACTACCCACAGACTCAACCAGCACTCACTGCTCACCAGCCACAGCAACCAGCCCAGCCTCCACAGGGTTCTGGACAGCAGACTGCTTCCGATGACTCCTTGGACTTGTCTGCGCACACTGCGTTGAAGCTCGGAGCTTTGGCTACCATCAACTCTAGAGTTGCGCTAGACTCTAACAGAAAATACGGCTACGGGCCATACAACGGCCACACCTACCAAGGAGGTCGCCAAGGACATTTTGAAGATTCGATCAATAGAAACGTCAACTCCTCTTCTGTCCCACTTCCTAGAAGTAACCCCAAGTCTCCACCATCAAAGACGATCAGTGGACTTGGTAAAAAAGAGCATGAATTAGGAGGTAATCGTGAAAATTTATCAGGAATAAATTCTCCTAATAATGCAGCATCTTCTAATAGCTCGATGCCATCCGATGTCACCAACATCGATTTGTTGAACAACATCCCCGCTTGGTTGAAGTTGTTAAGATTGCACAAGTACACCGACTACTTGAAAGACATTCCTTGGAAGCACTTGGTAGAAATGAGCAACGAAGATTTGGAAGCTACAGGTGTGGTTGCCTTGGGAGCTAGAAGAAAGTTATTAAAGGCATTTGATGTTGTTAAAAAGACCAATCTTTAGTTGCTGAGCGACTGAAGTGTGCGTCCATTAGCATTGACTTTACATAAGCAGATATGGCTACTTATTTGACATGAGTTCCTAAACTAAATCAACATACAGAAAACTAAGAGATTGTAGAGAAAAACGATTCTTTGGTAGAACAATAGGAATAGAATTCTTCTGCGTAGAACATTCTAAATAAGAACGTAATTCTTGGTAGAACATTCTACATTAAAACATAATTCTCGGGGGAAGAACATTTCACATCAAAACAGAAGTCTACTCGGAGAACATTAAATTACATCAGGCGAGATTGTCTTCTTGAACCTACATGAGATAACGTCTGTCTTTTGGCTTGTTTGTAGAACATTAAATTACATAAGAGCACAGCGAATTTGTTTTCGGGCTTGTTTGAACATTCTAGACGAATTTTTTCCCGCTTGTTATTCTCGACGATTTTGTCTTCGGCTTCTTTGTAAATATTATTGACGAATTTCTTCCCGCTTGTTTCTTACATAAGAACACAACACGAGTTAGTCTTCTTGGCTTGCTTGTAGAACATTCTGGAGGAGCTGGACAAGGCTTCCGACTTGTCGACCAATGAGTCCAACTTCTCACCTCTTTGCAACACACTTTCGATTGTTTTGTGCAAGACGATCTTGGTCTCGTCCAATTCGGCTTGGACTTTCATGATCGAGTCAGCTTGGCTTGGGTCTTGGTACTTCTTCATGTACTGTTCCAAGTTGGCAAATTCCAACGATGGGCTGGAGGCGCTGATTCCGCTCCATTCGGACGATGGGTGTAATGACAAGTATTCCTCCAAGATCTTGTTGATCAAGGTGTAGGCTGGACGGACGGGGTACTCTTTGTCGGTGATGATGACACAAGCCAAACCTTCTGATCTGGCGTAGGTGTGGCCGACGTAGTTACCTTCTTCAATAGACTGTCTTTGGCCGGCGGGCGTTCTTTGGGCCACCGTCTCGGAGAAGAAGTCCATGAACTGAGAGACGCTTCCCTTTTCGAAGAAGGAGAACTGGCTGAGGTCACGGGCAGAGGACAACTGCAACGCCTTGGCGCCGCTGTTTCTTAAGATCCCTATGTAGTAGATCTTCATGTTGGTGGGGGTATGGGTGAGCTTGCTATTTGGGCAGCGGGTAAATTCAGATCTAGATAGCGACAACAACCATCATCAGTGCCCCATGGTCACGTGCGCGAAACTGTTGGCACCGCGGGGCCCTGACGACACTTACAACAATAGCAACAGATCAACTGCTACAACTGGTAAGATCCGATTTCCTCGGGTTGTCATGTCCACTGGTTCGCTTCACTGAAGGGCCCGCTCGCTGCATTGGGAAATCACAGCCCCAGTGCCACCTTCGATGACCACCTTCTCCCACCCTCGCTTGCCCTTCGCGACCCTCACTTCCATGTTCCATCACACAACCTGAGGCTCGTGTCCTGCAGACAGCCCTCGTCTGTTATCGCTTAAAACCCTAGGACTTCAACTCCTTTTACCACCGGCATTCAACTGCAATTCTCCAGCGTACCGCCCCAGCGTACGGATTCGGCCCCTCTGATCATTCTCGATGGCACCGGCGGCCAACTTGACGGCCTCGTCATCCCTGGGCACTCCCATTCCGACCCTCAAAGTGGTCCTTCTCGGAGACTCCGGTGTCGGCAAAACGTGTTTACGGTCCCAATTTGTGCATCATGTCTTCACCAACGCTTACAAGGCCACCATTGGCGGCGATTACTTGACCACCACCGTGGAAGTGCCGTCGCAAGTGTCGGAACAAAACCCAGACTCTTCCACGGCGCTTATAGATCAAGAAGAATCATCTGATCTTCCCAAAAAGGCTCACCTCCAGGTGTGGGACACCGCGGGTCAGGAACGATTCAACTCCATATCACAGGCATTCTACAGAGGCACCGATGTGTGTGTGCTAGTATACGATATCACCAACTACGAGTCGGTGTTGAGCATGCGCGACTGGTTCAAGCGGTTCATGGAACACTGTCACGTCGATCGTCCCGGCGTCGTTATCGTGGGCAACAAGCTGGATCGCGCATCCGAACGATGTGTGGATTTGGACGAAATCAAAGACATTTTGGGTACGAATACTCCAGTGAATGTCAATGACTATGTGCTCGATTGGGAAACCGATCTCCGCGAAGTCTCGTCCAAAAAGCTTGATCTGGTGCAAGAACTCTTTCTTCGAGTGGCTCAAATAGGTATAGAAACAGTGAGCGAGGGCCGCACAAATGCTCCAAGACGAATACAGGGCTTTGATATTGATGTTGAGCCAGTGCTAAAATCTGGATGTGCCTGTTGATAATAAAAATAAGAAATTAAGAAAACAAGAAAATCAGATAGAATAACCTTAACCAAGAAGCGAGTCCACTTGTGTCCAATGACAAGTTTTTGCCTCTCATTCCCAGAATCCTACAAGTCTCTAATGAGATTTGATGAGACCAGATTCCCCTTTCAAGGCTTTATGGAGAAAAAATCTTACCTAGATTCCTTTTCCAAGGATCGAAGGTTTCTTCCATGGATGAAGTGATATTTCACCTATCTTATCTTGTCCGGTTCCATAAACCTAGATGTATAAATACCAATTGACCCTAACCATAGCGAAATTACGGGCTCACTAATGACTAATAAGTACTATTGCATAAAGTCTTCTATTTACATGTATTTACAAACTATTGGGTAGCTTCTTCAGCGGCTGGTTCGGAAGTAGTGGCTGGCTTGGTGTCCACCAATTCCTCTTGTTCTTCATCCTCGTACAATTCTTCCTTGTAATGTTCGGGGTACTTTCTGAAACAAGATCTCATGTTCTCGAACTTCTTGATACAATCGATACCCTTTGGTTCGGCTTCGGAGTAGACGAAACAAGCAAAGGCTTCCTTGAATTCCTCACCACATGGACCATCGGCCATTCCACCGAGACATGGGCAATCCCAGTTGATTTCACCGGTCTCTGGGTTGTATGCAGCACCTTGGTGGTCAGCAGCACCTTCTTGAGTAGCGGCTTCGGTGGTGGCTTCAGCCTCTGATGCGGCCTCGGTGACAGCTTCTGGAACGGTTTCCTTGGCAGATTCAACGGCTTCTTCAACGATTTCATCGGAGTGTTCCTTGACTTCTTCCAAGACTTCTTGAGCTTCTTCGAGAACAGAAGCATCTTCAGCAACTTCTTCCTTTTCTTCCTTTTCTTCGGCTTCTTCAGCTTCTTGAGCTTCTTCAGCTTCTTCCTCTTCCTCTTCTTCGTCATCTTCCTCTTCCTCTTCAGCCTTAGGTCTGTTCAATCTGGCTGGGTGGATCCATTCTGGCTTCTCTGGCTTGTCGTTTTCCACAACATTCTTGTCAAGCAAGAAGTAGCCCAAAGTCACAGGCACCAAACCGGCGGCAATGAAGACGGATCTGTTGTAGGTGTGCGAGGACTTGGAACCACCGTTGCTCAAAGAACGACGGCCAACCCTTTGCGCTTGACGGATAGCGCCTGATCTCAAGAATCTATACATGGTGGTGGGTAATGGTGATTGTAATGGTAATGACTAAGACCTTGAGGTGAAATTTTCACTTAGTAAGCTCCAGAATTTTCTATTCCCGCCATGCTGTGTGCAGTACGATAAGGTGCCACTGATTTGAGATCCCGATAGCACCGAACCACTGATCTAGATGAAGTGATCCTCGAAGAAGTGATTTCCCAAAGAAGTCATTACTGTAACCTGGTGAATCATTCCATTCTTGCCCATCGCCTCATCAATTCAGTGTTGCATTTCTTATCTCAAGAGTTAGCAATTGACTGAAAATATTCCACATTCTTTTCAAAAAAACTACAGTGGTCGGCCAAATCTCTGCCTGGCCTTGTCCTAATCGTGATGTCGTTATTCGTGCTATGTACATCTATCTTTGTAAGGTCCGAACATCCTTACCCAAATTCTTGACATCATCA
The DNA here is from genome assembly GCA_030568515.1 of Suhomyces guaymorum. NCBI lineage: Eukaryota > Fungi > Ascomycota > Pichiomycetes > Serinales > Debaryomycetaceae > Suhomyces > Suhomyces guaymorum. The sequence goes on from JAJMGD010000003.1 coordinate 247,183, forward strand.
AATGTCTCCGTTGGGGCATCTTCCACAAGAGTGCTGGCGTATGCAATGGAAGCAAGCACCACTGCAATGGAAAACACACCGATTTTCCTTATGTACTTAATCGTCACTTCTGACTCTTTGGTCTTTTCGTCTCCGATCTTTTTGAGCAACTCATTGGCCTCAGACAAGCGCTGGCCCATGGAGTACTGTCTTGCAGGCACCGAGGTGCGTTTGGGCAAGCTTGCGAGGGCTGTCCTTCTCAATGCATACATTCGTAAGGGTTTGTGATGGGATGAAGAGTCGGATGATGAAGCTGGAGAATGATGCGAGAAACGATGGACTGAACCGGATTGTATCCATGGTCACGTGGTTCGTTGAGTCCGGTGGAGATTTGGCGCGTTTTACGATTAGTCGGATATTAATTAATCGCGTGATCAGCTGCTAAAGTTGGTCTAACGATACTGGTTCAAAGTCCGACTCCAAACTCCTGCTGATCCAAAGGACATCCTCCTCAATGAACGCCCATACCTTGAACTCTGCCAATTGTATGCGGTAAAGCGGGTGCCCCAACGTAGGATGGAATTCGTTGGTATTCTTGAATAAATACCCGTGGGAAGCACAATATCCACTAACCACATCTTTGTAGGAAGTGACCAATTTATATGAAGGCACTCCATTGACGTCTATCTTTTCTTTTGGCGAGCTTGTCTTTTGGTTCAAGAAACTGCGCAATTCTGTAATTGAGGGGGCAGATGTTCCTAGAATTGTAGGTAGCTGTGGTTTCTTTCCTGTATCTAATAAATATAATGCAGTATTGAAGTACCAAATCACCAACGAATGGTCTTTCAAGACGCTTGAACTCCAATACAAATACCACTGGGAGAAAAGCTGGGGGACTCTTGATTTGTCTTTTTGACACGTTGTCTCAAGTTTATTGATCCATGGATTGAATATTTGAAACTGAAGCAATGTTTCGCAGTCGTCTGGGTTCACTAATCCAGATTGCAAGACCTGGATCACTTTCGGTAATTTGGTGCAGTCCCCAATAGTCCAGCTGTTGAGGAAGTTTATCAATGAGTCGATGAGTATATTGGGGATAACTTCGGCTCGTTTGGGTCCGAGGTATTGGTCGAATACCTTAAGCCAAACGTTCTTTAAAGTGCTCAATTCTTCGACGAACCAGAATGATTTTTCTGTATCAATACCATTGTCCACCAATTTGTCGTTTTGAGAGTTCCAGAATGAACTTCCTGAGTCAATATCAACAAAATTATGATATTTCGTATGGATTTCTGTCAAGAGAGATTCAAACTCAGATGCTTCGTCTGGACTGAGAAGCAAGATGAAATCAATTAATGAGGTTGGCGAAAATACAAATTGTTTCGAGGGGGTCCAGGCTTTGAGTTGGTCCATAAAAAATGAAATTATCAACTCTCGGCTAAGTTTAACCTGTAAAGCCAATTCTGGATCAACAAAAATTGGAGAATGGAGCCAACTTTGAATAATATTAAGAACATCCGTGAGGTGATCAGGATCGGGAGTTTGAGCCTGTATAAACAGTCTCAAGTTCTTTTCCAAGGCTGAGTAAACCACCGAGTCAAACGGATTTAGTCCACGAGATTTGGGGGCCGGTATTTCTCTGTAGATCATCGACCATGAGGATAAAGTCTGTATAATCTGCGAATTTTCGTTGGAGGAGATTTCAATATCCTCTTCAAATAGCAATGGTACATTCTTTTGGACAATAAATGCGAAAATATCCATAACAGCTGGAACTTTTTTATATAGATCTCCACTGAGTTTGGTCAATGTCAATGTGACATTCTCCAAATTTTGTAGGCTTGGAGCATTTTCAGCTATACTCTTGAACCCTTCCGATTCTAGTAACTCCTGTAATTTTAATGAACTTTCCAAATCTTCATTTGTTTTTTCGAGTTTCCGTTGACTTTCCTCAATTTGATAATTGAGGAATTTCTCCAGATTATCTGCTTCAGTCCATTCTTGACTTATACGTGAGAGTTTTGCGAATGCTTGGCTCAATTCATTCATCTGCTCCTTCAGTTTATTGTCGGAGAGAATTTTGTACTTGACAGGAACCTCGATTCCTTTCGATTGCAACTCTTGAATAATATCATACAAAGACACTTGAGGGGCCATATTCTGCTCGTCGTCGCTCGAATCCACTTCTATTTTATCCTCTGCGGTTGATGTGCTGAATGCACCCACTCCAAGCCCTTTAGGCATGAGTTTGGATTCAATTGGCTCCACTATTCCCTCTTGTTTGGCACCCAACCCTTTGCCTTCTTGGTACCCCATCTTCATCAACAATTTGGCACCAATCCCGTATTTCCGAACGTGTCCGGAGGAACTCGCTGTCGTGGTGGTCCCTAGAAATTGTGCCATACTGTTTGGCTCGGGGGTTTCCGTGTCCATCGCATCTTCATTGAGCTCTTCATAATCATCATAATCGTCGTGGAACGCAGCCATTCTCATACTTCCGCCCATTTTCATGTTTCCGCCCATTCCAGCAGACGGGGAAGATTCATCATTCTGCTCTCCGGTGTCCTTGGCCGCTTTGGTGAAGGCTAGACCGGTTCCATAGGCCATTATTGTGTGGTGATGAGATACAGTCAGTACAATCTAAGATGGCGCGACATCGATCATTTCAGCCGCGACTTCTGATAAGACATAGTTATGAAGGATGAAAATGCATTTATGAAGTTTTTGAAGAAAAAAAGCTATGTAAGGGTGAAAGTGCCTTAATTTGGTGTTTGACATATTGATAAGTACTATGGGAGAATTGAATTTTTATTTGCGTCCAGCGTTTGGTTTATGTGACTGAAGATTGGAAAAGTACATAACGTCTAACTACGCAATTTACTTAAGAAAATTTGGTATGGATCCAGATTTATTTAAGAATAACTCTTCAAATCTTTAATTAAATAGTGATTCGGATGCTTGTAATTTCCTCTCAATTTGTTTTTAGTGGTTCGGACACTTTCATTTGCTTCAAAAACTGAATCAAATCTTGCTCCTCCATATCTGATTCCTTCTGTATATCCTCGAGACCTTCGGTGATTATTTCAACAATCGTTGGTTGCCCTAGTTCACCAGGTAAGCTCAACTCTTTCGGAATAAATTCTCCGTATTTCACGAGCCAATTCCTTCTTCTTTGCTCTTCTTCCTGCTGCATTTGATGGAGTGTTTCGTTGAGAAATTCCGTCAACTTAGCCAAAAACTTGCGTGGATAAACGTACCTTTCATAGTGTAGTTCAAAAAGGTAGTGGGTACGATATATGTTGATGAATTGGGTATAATGGTAAGTCAATTGCTGGATACTTTCACTGTGTCCTGGTTCCGTATTGATCTGTTCACAAGCATCGCTTAATAGCATGAGTCGGGGAATTTTAGTGCTTCTCAAATCACGATATACTGATAATTGTTCATTTGAAAGGGTCGAAATCTGATTTAAAACTGGGATATGCGAGTTAAGGAATTTATTGGCCCTTCCTTCATTGTTGCGAACAATCTCGCAAACTGTGTTGAGTTCACGCAAAACTTCTGGAAGTTCCAAGGAGTCATTTCTTAAAACTTCAAGAAACTCGTCGGAGATTCCGGAGTTGAACGCCTGCATTCCTTGCGTGCACTGATCGTAGTGGTTTGTGAGCATCTCTAGAATCGAGACTAGCTCGTTTTCTAGCGAAGCATTTTCGTTTAGGAGAGTGTTCAACAAATTGTGGGATTCGAAAGGAGTGGCTCCTCCTAACGCCAAAATGTCCATTTGAAGCTGTGCCACTTTTCCGTACGTTTTCATTGTTTTGGAGTAGTTTTTAGATGCCTGCTTGTATGTGTCTTGGACTTCCTCTGTAAATTTATTTCTGAGAAGTTTCAGTAGGTTGTCTGCATTTTTTGAGGATGTTTCGACCTGCAATCGAATTTTATCGATAGAATCGACAGATATAAAATCTTTGAGCGTTTTTTGAATTCCGGGGTTTTCTGCTGAGGATGCCAATAAGAACATCGGCACTTCTGTAGACTCCAATTGCTCCAAAACACGATCGAATTGGGTGATTATTGGCTCGCTAGATGCTTTTCTCTTTTCTAGTTCCTCTGCCTGTCTCAAGACTTTGTCTCGTAACGACTCCACTACTTTGCCCATACCTTCGTGTTGCCTCTTTACGCTTTCGGTGGTGATGAACACATTGTTGAAAATGTCGGGCAATTGCACCGTAAGCTGGTGGGTCATGAGCTGAAGCAGTGACTCTGCCGTCGTGCATAGTTTCTGTGCTTTTTGCAAAGTACTTTGGGCCTGGCTGGTCCATTCACGTAGATTGGACTCAGTAACCATCTCTAATGAGTGCTAAAGTAAAAGGATGGATGACGTAAGCAATTGTGATATAGATCAATATAAAGCTGTGATTGCTGATTTTATAATTCGAATTTTTACTGGGTGGGCCTGCCCAACCCGTGATTTTAGATGTGATTCTTAGATTGATTCTTAGGATGCTTATGTATGATAAGTAGTGAGTCTTATCCCCACCTGCAGGATGGGTTTTATCGATACCCTCCGACCTGCAGGAATATTATGAGACTGAAAAAATGGACTCCACCACTGTCAACTGTCAACATCAGCAATGAGCGGAGCAGTTGCCATCAAGGCCTTGCATAAAGCTACCGCTGCCGGTGCTCCCGTCACGCTTTTGACTGCGGCAGACCAGGAAACGCAATCTATCAAGGAAGCCACCCATGTGAAATTTGGCGACTCGCCCAACTTCGAGCTCGACCTCACCACCAATTTCTACAACGAAGATCAACCACAAAGCTTGAGGGCGGTTGTTTTCTGCTGGTTGCACGACAAGTCCTCGATTGTGGACTACAAGAATGAATGTGCCGAGAACGGCATTGCCGACTTCAAGTTTTTGGTCAAGACTGAATTGACCACCTGGTTGAACGGAAACTCAGACTCATGTACTTTCGTGAAAGACGAAGAAGAGCAGAAAACCGCGACCGTGGAAGAAAGCGAACAAAAGGAAGAAAGCACCAGCAAGAAGCACAAACTCGAGGACCCAAAGATAGACAGAATCACCGGATATGAAAGAGAATCGATAGACCACAACGCCACCTTAAGAGGAAGTAAGAACATCGATTTCGGCTACTTGGTGTCTGACGCCAAGCGGTTCATGAACCAGCTCAAGAAGTCGAAGCCAAGCTCGCTGGCCAGAACAAGCACCACCGCCACCACGCAAAAGAAACAACCAATCATCATCGTATCGCCAGCCACCACCTCTTTATTGTCATTATCCAATATCAAAGAATTCCTCGAAGAAGGCAGATTCAGCGAGCCAAATCCTACCAAGAAGCCAAGTGGCGGTTTGCTCACTTTGACCCACAAGTCCGATAGACTCATCTCTCTGGCTCAACAAATAATGGTGGTCGATAACGTGGAAATGTTCACTAAACCAGAATACTGGGACAGAGTGATCGCTGTCTTCACTACCGGACAAGCTTGGCAATTCGCAAAGTACAAGTACTCCAAGCCTGAGCTTTTATTCCAGAAATACGCCGGATTTTACGTCAGTTATCAAGGTGAGCCCACCCCTTCCAAGATCAGAGAATGGAACGTTTCCGAAATCAAAGTTGACAGAGGTGACAAGAGATTCAGAGATAAAATGATTGTCAGAGATTTCTGGGCTGATATCGACAAGATCTTGATTTCCAAGGGATACGGTAAGTAATAAAATGTAACATATAGGGAGTTCACGGCAACTCCATCCAGATTTTATGTAATAATTATAACATTAGAAACTGAGTGTAGATTAAAGAATAGAAACTGAAAATTAAAAGGTTAAGAAACTGGGTGTGAATTAGATCCCAAGAGTTTGAAGGGTAAATTACAGTATCATTGTAAAATAGTAGGGTGTGAATTATACGTCGAAAATTGAATCAAAAAGAGTTGTTACTACTAGATTACTTTGACTCTGAAGCACTTTATTGGCTCGTGTTTGTAAATTTATCGTGATTTCTATATACATGTGTTTATTTTCATGATTGTTGTTGTCTATTTGTAGCTTTTCTCCAACTCAATGAACTTTTGATATATCTCGTCGCTGGTCATGTTTTCGATCTTTCTGCTATCTCTACTTCTGATGGCCACGGTTCCGTTTTCGAGATCTTTGTCTCCCAACATGAGAATGTATGAGTAGCCCTTTTGGATTGCTTCTTTGATTCTGTTACCCACTGTTTCGTTTCTCTTGTCGATATCAACATAGAAATTGTAGCCCGTAATTGGCGATATTTCTTGTTCGTGGTTGACAATATCACCACTCAACTTTTTCTGGAGTGTTTCGGCATTTTCAACGTGTTTCTCGTTGACAGGAATGATGATCGCTTGTCTTGGGTTGAGCCAGAATGGCCATTTGCCTTGGTAGTGATCCAAGAGAATAGCAAAAAACCTTTCCAATGATCCAAAAACGGCTCTATGAACCAAGATGGGTTGGTTGTTTCTGTTTCCTTCTTCGCTGACGTATTTCAAGTTGAATCTGCTAGGTAATTGGAAATCTAACTGGATGGTTCCAACCTGGTGTTTCTTCTCGTATGCATCCGTTAACAAAACGTCGATTTTAGGTCCATAGAACGCACCATCGCCTTCCCTAACTTGCCATTTATTTTCTCCAGTTGTCTTGTTCAATACTTCAGTTAACTGTTTTTCGGCATTATCCCAAGTTTCAATATCTCCCATATACTTTTCAGGTCTTGTAGAGAGGTGGAATTCTATTTCCTTGGTTTCAATGCCAAAGACGCCGTAAGTGTTCTTGATAAGGTTGATAGTGTTGGCGATTTCCAGTTCAATTTGTTCTAATTGACAGAAAATGTGGCCATCGTCTTGATGGAACCGGCGCACTCTGGTAAGTCCCGATAAAGCACCACTGGCCTCATTTCTATGCAAGGATGAAAAATCGGAGTAACGGATGGGCAATTCATTATAAGAACGATCAAACTTGGAGTAAATCAAACAATGACCTGGACAGTTCATTGGCTTGAGACCGTAGATTTCGTCTTCTTCCAGCCCCAACTCGTGTTCATGTTTGTGACTGTGTTCCGCCTCGTGTTCGTGACTGTGTGAGTCTTCCTTTGAAACATTGCCCATCACTTTGAACATATCTTCACTGTAGTTCTCCCAGTGGCCGGACTGTTTCCACAATTTGTTCTTATAGATGAGCGGCGTGATCACTTCCTGGAACCCATACTTGATCTGTTGGTTCTTCATGAATTGTACCAACTTGTTGAATATTCTGGTGCCATGAGGAAGGAAGAAGATGGAGCCTGGCGTGAGCGGATCAGTTGTGTAAAGTAACTGTTTATTGGAAATGACTTGATTGGATTGGGTGGCTGACTCCTTGGAAAGGTTTCGGAGAGCGTGCATGAACACGTTCTTCGAGGACACCCTCGGTATACCCGCTTTGAACACCATTGGTGAGTAGAGTGCTCAGTTTATTGGCTGTAAATTTTATTGGTGTGAGATGAAAAGTCGCACTGGAAGATTAGAGAAATGGAGTGAATAAATAGATAGTGTGTGATATGGAGAATGAATAGAAGAGTATAAAAAATGAAATAGAAAGTGAAGGAGGTGATAGAAGATTAGGTAGATAGTAGAGGTCGTAGTACAAAGTTTCTTTTCATATAAGATCATTCATTGGACCATTAATTATATGTATATATGCTGGTCTTCGTCTTGGTCCATAGGCGATGACTATTTACTGTGCAATGGCTAGCTCTGCCTTCATCACCAGTGATTTTAGGAGCAGCACTTCAGAAGTAGGAACTGCCAGTTCCGGAGCTATCACTTCTTGAACTATTACTTCTGGAGGCATCCATATTTGAGATCAAACTCAGTCCACGCAAGATAATTGAGTATTTGTGTCTCAATCTAGTGAAATTTTGGCGTCTTTCGACTGAGATTCAATCCTAAGGATGCTGAATTCTTCAGCGCTGGTTGAGAACCAATACCTGAATTAGTTCTCTTGAAGAAAAGATGACACTGGCGTAAGCATGAATTTTCTTTATTAAGAGACTCTTTTACTTCTAGTTTACCTTTTCATGCTTCCGACCTTATATCGGGGGTCAGAGATTCTTCTTTCACCTTGCTTGTCTCAATTTTAGCCTCGTCCTCGTCGGCGTGAGCGAAGCCAATATAACTCACCTTGAACCCACTGAAGGTCTTGAACTGTAACGGTTTCTTAACCCAGCGCTTGCAAGGGGTTCCCGACTTGTCTAGCGTATATGCGCTTGTGATACTGTTCATGGTCAATCCCGAGGTGGAGGATTCTTTCAAACCTGAATTAATCTTGAAGTTGCTGAGAGCAGCACTGCTGCCGTTCTGGCCTCCCTGGCCACCTTTACCATTCTTGCCTTTGAAATTGGCGGCCTTGTTTCTTACCACGGTTTCTGGGGTTGGAGACGCTGTGCCCTTCGTCACTTTGCCCTTGGCCTTTGATTTGGGTGTTGCCGAAGCAGAATCAGCGGTCTTTTTCGCCTTGCTTTTTGGTGCTGGTGGTTGTGCAAACTCGGGAAGAGTCTTGAGAAATGTCGTGGGCACCTTTACGGTGGTCAAGTATCGTTTTGCAGGTGCCATTGGTGATGTGTATTGAGGTTGAAAAGGAGTGGACCGCGCTATAGACCAGCTGATGAACTCATAAACGCGCGAGTGCATATAAGCGATATGATTTGCTCTCTACATAAAGTGCACTAATACACCCCCAAAATAGTTAGCAAGAGTGTACACCCCCAAAACCACTAAGCACGAACAATTAACCTAGCGTTTACACCCCTGTTCCACTGCATAAAGTGCATCAACGGTCAACTACACTGAGAGTTTACACCCCCTGTTCGCGCAGCAATGGAGCCTCCACCACCAAGGCAACGACTTCCATCTAGGCTAGATGATTTCGATAAGGACCTCAAGCTCGATATCCGGGCGCACCAGAGAACTTACGAGGGTGCCTATACAAGAAGCGCGATTGGATGTCTATCATTATCGATCGTAATCATCAAATTGTTCTCCAAGGAGTTTCTTCCTGTTGGAGCAGTATATACAGTATACGGAAGTCTTTTGTACTTCATCGGTGTGTTCAAAGCATCCACGGTGGATGTCTACTATAATCCCGAGAACCAAATGGAGATATATAAGACCTCTGGTAACACGGTGATGCTATTGACCCTTATCAGTTTGGCCAGTTATACCACACTCCTCGTGCTAATTTTGAGGATGTAACATCTCAAGAACGCAATTGAAGACTGAAGGGAAATTAGTTGGCTGGATTCCTGAGAATTGAGGGTCATATTCATGGAATTTCTGGACATTCAAGAACAGATCTTTCGATTTCAAGCTGAGATTTCAATTCATTCAATTGGAAATTTTCGAAGATAAATCTCTAATATCAGGCTAAAATTCCAATACCAATCACAAGTACCTGGAACAACAATTGAACAGACCAGAACCCAATCTTCTTCACACGGAACATCCGGGCCTCTTCGTTGGCCACATAGTTTACGAAGTTATCATAAACTTCTTCCGAGATATCGTCCATCAAAAGCGAGTCATAGACGGTCCAGGACCCACTGAAATCCTCGATATTCTTGACAACTCTGTTCTTGATCTCGATGAATGTGTTCTTGGAGTTGATATATGCCACAATGGGTCTGATTAATGCATAGTTGATATAGCTCAATTCGGGAGCTTGGAATGGCACCGAGGCACGGACATTGTTGAGTCTAATGGTCAAGTCCAAAACAAAGTATTTCAGAATATCGTTATAGTCGTTAGAAGTCAACCGCATGTGCTGGTCAGGATGCTTGACCTTGGTGACCTCGGGGTTTTTGTATCTGGTAGCTTCCTTCTTAATCGACTCCGCAATGATATTGACGATTTCACTAACGTTGAACTCGTTATTTTCCTGAGGGACCATCACATCTCCAATCATGTCTACTTTACCAGAAGTGATCCATCCAAATGGTCCTTCCAACCCAGTATTGAGATGGTCGATGTTCAATGAGTCCACTCTAAGTCTGGTGATTCTTTTCCATTCGGTGCCCATCACCAGGGAGTTGCCGAAATCGTCCAATCTTTGCTTCTTGTGAATTGTGAACAATGAATTATCGTAAGACCCGCTCATGATGTTTGCATTCAATAAGTCGTAGAATAACCAGTGCTGCCTCAATTTGGAGAGCTCACAGTTATAGATCGCCACATCGAATGGTCTGAAGTCGTTTGGTTGTAATAATTTGAATAATACATCTTCCATTTTGAAATCTTCAAATTCGAAATCTCCCGGTTTATGGATATTTTTGTAATTGGTGGCGTTATCGTTAGGATCCCATCTCACGTGGGTTCTATCCACCACTCCTCTCATTCCCTTGACCTCCATAGTATCGATCATTCCTGTCCCGTTGACCCATTTGTTGAAAGAAAGCGAGATATTGACCTCCTCAATCGTGAGATCATATTGGGTATAGTTTCCGTCGTCCTCAACTATGTCAGTATCGGTACTATGTTTGGGGCTCATTGCTTCTTCGTAGGCTTCTGCTTGAGAACCTTTAGTAAACTTTTTCTTTGATCTTGGTCTCTTACTCACGAAACACTTTCTGAAACTGATCTTTCCATCGGACCAGCCAGGCACAATTGCATGCTCGAAGGTGACCTCCAAGTTCGAGTTCTTGGTGATGAACTCACCCAACTTGCGGGCCACGAATTCTTGGGCAAAAACGGTGTTTGCCGTGAAAATGACTAGGGAGAAAAAGGTGGTGGTTCCCAAGAAAAATAAAAGCACGTTTCCCATCACCAACCAGGAGAAGAATGCGGAGTAGTCGTCGGTGTTGAACGGTCTATTGGACCTTTTGATGAGCCATTTGAAACGGATTTGGATTCGGGAGAAGAAACTATCGGTTTTGGAGAGTAATTGTTCCTTGGCCACTCGGTTGCGATGCACTATATCTATGTGCCTTTGCGGTGAATCTGAAGCCTTGACCACTTCCTTATGTTCAGTTTGCGGTGGAGGCTTATCTGGATTTGGAGTTTGACTGTAGTATCTGAAAAATGTGAGTGGAGTCAAGTTTGGCCCTTTTGAGAGATGAGTGGTGAATGGAGCCAAAGGTGGCGATTGTCTTTTTGGTAATTGACTCAGGAAGTTTTTGATCGATGGGCTTTCTATCTTAACTTGACGCTGTCGGGAGACAATGTTGAATTTGCAGATGGATCTTGATGCTGTCAATTGAGTGAAAGGGTCCCGCCTGAGTGCGCTTCTGAATCGAGACGCCAGATCTCTTTGAATATGGGATATATCCCTCGGCAATATTCTAGAGAACTTGAGTAGATTCATGATCTCGTAAATATTGGCACGCTGTGGAGCTATAGGGTGATTTGGGGGTCAGAATTCGAGCTGGTCGGAGACGTGTGGGGCCCACGGGTGGAGTGTCGGAGTTGTATAGTTGCTCGAATTTTTGCCTACATCATATTCCTGCAGACAGTCCGTGTGGAGATGCCATCACTAATTCTCAGACACGGCAAAAGAGAGAGGGAGGGAGAAGGAATAAAAAGAATAGTAGATAGCGCAAAAAATTATAAAACTGAGGGAAGTAAGGATTATCTGATTAAAGATTTTTGGATCGTTCGATGCTGACTCGACTAGATGCAAGTTTATCTAATCGGAGTATCTGCATCATGGCGTATTTATGGCAACGCTTCCGGAATCAATGCAACCAGATCGCGCTTTGAATGTGGCACAGCATTGATTTAATCCTAGGGTTCTAGACCCTTGAAATTGCATATCATTTCGGGCTTAGTACGAAAGATTCCATTCCCGATTTGTCTAATTCTCGCCAAAATCTACATTTTCGAAAAATTGCGAAATTTCTCAAAAAGTTTCAAAAATAATTCCGGTGGTAATACCACAAGTTGTAAAATTGCAAGAGTTGCTCGATCGCATTCCGTCGAACGGGAGTGGTGTTTTGATTAGCAGAGTTGTAGCGGTATGTTGATTAGGTAATACAGCTTCTAACCACTTTTTTTAAACTATTATTAGACAATGTTATTTTCTGATACGTAATTACATCTAATTGAGCCACTACTAAAAATGTCGCGCTTCCAGATTAATGCACATTAGTCTCGCACCGTTATTTGTTTAGACTCGGATTATTGCACGCCCGAACGGCTGGCGCTCGTAACCAAAAGAGGATAAGGTATATGCAGTACCAAACGATATGAAAGAGGGGGTGGGGACAGCGATCCTGGTGCACCCATCCAGTGAGATAACGTAGTTCGCTAAGGATATCCAAAGCCACTTATCACCAATGAGAAACGTCTTCCTCCCCAGTCCACGTGCCTCCGCCGATGAGGCTCCTCCCTTTGGCCGCAAGTTTCGCCAAAAGTATTTCTCCAAAATTGACGCCAGCGTGTGCCCCGTGAATCACGGATCGTACGGAGTCGCTCCCGATCCCGTTCTCAAGGCCTACGTCGAGGCAATTGAGCAGATGGCGAGCTACCCAGACCGCTTCGTGCTTACTGTCATGAAGAAACAGTACTACGAAGCAGTCAGGTTGGTCTCTCATACTTTGAACGCCGAGTACGGCAACTTGACGTTTGTCGACAATGCCACCACTGCCGTCAATACAGTGTTAAGAAGCTATCCGTTCAAGAAGGGGGATAGAATCGCCTATCCCAGCACCACGTATGATAGTTGTAATAATACCCTTCACTTCTTACAGAGTAGGGTGGGTGTGGAATTGATTGAGATCGATACGCAGTTTCCGTGCGAAGAAGAGGAAATTCTCTACAAATGGACCAAACTATTCGAGTCGGACCAAAAACCAACTCTTGCGTTCTTCGATGCTATCATTTCCCAGCCTTCTATTCGGTACCCGTTCGAGAAGTTGACTGCATTGTGCAAAAAGCATGGCGTTCTATCTCTTATTGATGGTGCGCATTCTGCTGGATTGATCCCCATGGACTTGTCCAGTCTTCAGCCCGACTTCTATTGTTCAAACCTCCACAAATGGTTCTATCTTCCTCCAGGGTGTTGCGTTCTCTACGTTGCCAAGAAGCACCATCGTCACATCCATACTTTGCCGGTCTCAAATATGTATGTCGACGATAATGTGGAGTTGTCGCCAGAGCTCGAAGCCACCAGATTGATCGATCGTTTCTCATTCATGGGCACCAAGTGCTTCGCGCACTTTGCCGCGATTCCTGCGGCAATCAGGTTTAGAGAAGAGGTCTGTGGCGGAGAAGAGCGGATCTGGGGTCATTGCCATGGGTTGGCGCTTAAAGTTGCGGACTTTGTTTCCAAAAAGTGGGGAACTGCGTACTTGAAAGGGTCAGTCAATACAATGGTCAATGTTGAGCTTCCAACCGCGGAGTTGGGGCTCGAATATGAGCTTCTTGTCAAACACTACGCGCAAGTAACCCAATTTTACGTCAACAAGTCACTCACTGAGTTCAAAACCTATGCTCCTTTCTCGGTTCACAACGGCAAGGCTTATGTCCGGTTCTCGTGCCAAACCTACAACGAGATTGCTGACTACGACATTGCCAGCGATCGGGTGATTGCGATTCTTCGGCAATTGGCGGAGTCCAGCTTGTACAAGTCTTTCGAATAGTGCCAAGTGCCAAGAGAGAGAAATAGACAAATGAGCGTCAAGTATGAAAGTAAGTCAATTATAGCATGATATTCCCCGCCAAGACAGAAGTAAAAATAAAGTCAATTAGCGAATTAGAGTGATTAAAAAATTGTCCATCAACAAATTAAAGTCGATTAACAAATTATAGGCATTTATGAACGTATGATTTTCCCCGCTGTAGTTCATCTTTCCCAAGATCTCTTACTCCTCGCCAAGATCCAGTCTAAAATTAATTCAGGGCCAAGATCTACAATTTTCAAGTCTAAAATTAAAAAAAAAACAATATTTACAAAGCTTAAAATATAATTAAAGGCCAATTTTTTTTATTTCTTAGTATTGAATGATTGAAGGCCAAGTGTTTATTTCGGCTAAAATTAACAAAATCAGCTTCCAAAGTCTAAACTTGAAGGCCTACGAAATTTCGAAGTCTAAAATTCAATTAAAGGTATGTAGCGAAGTAAAATAGTTTTCGGGTCAGAAATAAAGGGTAGAAAAAAAATTCTTTTCTCACCAGAACTTAGTAACCACACTGGTTAGGATATTGTCTGGAAGTCAATGGTTGTGGGAATGCTTGGGCCTTGACCAAGGCTTGGAAATCCCAGTCAATGGCGTTTTCGGTCTTCCAGTTCCAGAAGACCCAACCACCAGTGTTTTCATAGGCATCCAATTGAGCTTCGATGTACTTTCTGACATTTTGTCTGTAGTCATCGGACCAGTTGGATTCTTGGGTGTAAGCATCACAAGAGCCAATGTATGGAGAGCCATCGTAGTCACCAGACCAACGAGCACCACGGCCAACACCGTTCAACCAGAGAGCACAGTCGGTTAAAGCGGCGGACCACTCACCGGTGACAGTCCAGTGGCTTTCTTGGGCATCTTGGGAACCCCATTGACAAGCAGTGTTGATGTGGGTGTTGATGTCCATTTGAAGTTCACCAGCATCGAAGACTTGGTAACGGTGGTGGTCGATGACGACGTTCCAGAAGTCACCGTTGTCGACAGTAGCGAAGTCGTTCCAGTAGCCTGGACCTTGGAAAGCGTCGTGCATAATAACAGGAGTGACGGAACCGGTGGATCTCAAGTTGTTGTAACCCTTGGTGTAGAAGTCCTTGATTTCGTCCATGTTCAAAGATGGACCTAAAGGTTCATTGACCAATTCAATACCAATCACGATTTCGGAGTAGTTACCGTTACCATACTTTTGGAAGATGGTGTCCAACACGTTCAAGGTGGTTTGGACGTTGTTACCGTTTTGCCAGTTCAAGGTGTCACGCAATCCGGAGTTGTCAAACCCGTTTTGCGAACCTGGAGCACCGTGCAAATCGATCCAAGCCTTCAAGTTGTAGTTGCGACACCACGACAATGCTCTGTCTAAGTATGCAATTTGACCCTGGACGTAAGGGTCGTTTGGCAAGAGCTCGAAAGCCCAGTAGCCGATTGGGATTCTGACGAAGTTAAGACCTAATTGTTCCATTTGTTGGAAATCGTCTTCACAGTACCAGGTGTCCCAGTGGTTCAGCAAGATACTCCAGGCTTTGTCCTGGCCCAATTGCTGAGTGTAGTGGAATTCATCGACAGGAACGTGGGATTGGTCAGCACCGTTTTCGAAGGCTTGGAACAAGGAAGGAGTGATGTAAGGTTCCAAAACGAACCAACCACCAAGGTTGACACCTCTAATCTTGTCATTTTGGTAATCCCAGGTACCGTCTCTAGCAGTCAAAAGCTTGAGGTTACCATTTGGAGCCAAAGGGTTATTTGCGGCCACGGCAGCAGCAGGAGCAGCCGACGCCAAGGTGGATAACGCTACCACGGCAGTTATGACTTTGGAAAACATGTGGAACGAAAAATGCCGGGATGGAAGATCTTTAAGTAATAAACGTGGTGTAAGAATGGGTTTGCAAAAACAGAAGCGTGTTTGTAAAACGGCAGAATGTGCGGTGTGTGGCAGAAATGTGTCAACCGCAAACGATGGACGAAAAGTTGCTTAACGAAGGAAAAGGGAAGATGCTAAAATAGTTACACGTTCAAGACGGAAGCGGATTCTATCGTATATATATGTTGCATATATGAATAGGATATCCTATAAATCTTGTATGTAAGGAGTCGCAGGGATGAAATTTAATCCCACTTAAGCCGCTTCCGTGGCCAGCACAGTGCATCGGTGCAGGTACACTGCGCATCATCGCGAGTGTCACCACTTAAGTGTGTGTGTTTGTTATTGTTGGCACACGTCATTATTCTTGGTGAATCAGTGCAATTGAGTTAGTGACCTCGAGGGGTACGAAGGGTTCACCCAATAATAGTAACGAAGCCAGTTGCGGGTTAGTATAGTTGGCGCTGACCCGAGGTAAACAGCATCACTGGGGCTCCTCACCTTGGTGGTGGTGTGCGCTAATTACAGTTTTGCGCAGCCATGGTCGCGACCGACCGCAGCCCCTTTGGGCCAGTGCTCGGGCGCGCGCACTATAAGTGCTTTGTGTCCGGGCTTCTATATCTGGCCAAATTGGGCGATGTGTAACAAAGATAGCAAGCGTGGCGCGCCCGGAACCTAATTGGACGCAAGGACAAGAACCGTCCGAGGCAACACATCGGTGTAGGCGGAGAGGAGCGACCTAAGGTTGGAAGGAAGGGAGATACAGATTTGCTGGTTGAAAAACCCCGTTGGAGGGGAAATTTGCAGTGTCAACTGCGGGCTGGCTCCAAAAAGTATAACTGACAGATTTTGAGGGGAGGAGGGGCTATTGCGGAGACTTACAATAGATTTAAGTCATGAGAGTCCACGCGTTATGCATCGAACAAGGGGCGCCGTAGCAGCGCACTATTTACCATACTGCAACGCGGCAATAATTGACTTAATTTTAGTAATGTCGTGTTTACGTTCCAGGCAAATGTCGCGGGCTGGAGGCGTGGCTGCACCGAAGCTTACAAATCTTTGCGATATCAGATCGAACCGCGCCAATATCCTCTTTTCGAGTCCCCGTTCTGAAAATGGGTTTACCAATTGCGCGTCACGTGACGAGATGCGCGGAACCCACTAGCAATTGCGCACTCCATGCCTAATGCGGGACCCCCATCAAGCCTATCGCTATCAGCCCCATCTGAGCCTTGATCGACGTCGAGATTATGCAGGCTGCCAAGGACGTCGATTTACTCGAGCCGTTAGCTTTGAGCATCGGATCCAGCGATTCCGAACGATCCCGAACGATTGGCCTTCCTCTGGATCATATCCGATATCTCGACTCGTCCCTACGCTTCCGACGTCATGCCATTTTAGCCTCCGCTAACCTTACTCCCCGCCATTTGGAGCGCATTCGGGGCCCCATTTCCACCTCTATGCGGCTTTGAGGCTAACCGACCTCAATTTGCCTAATTCGCGGCTCTGATCTGCGTCACCCGCACCTTATCAATTAATTTAGTGCTATCGGATCAGTCAGTATATATATATATATATACCAAGGTTGTCTAGCTTGTGGAGTCTTGATCAACGACTACTGTCAGAGCAGGTCTCTTATTCGATTTCAAAAAACTAGTTGGGTTTCACTCACACGACAATAAGACCAACAATACAGATCTCTTATCTCCTCCGATTTCTCCACACTAACTGACCAATTATCATGGACGACGACTCGGTGGAACCGATCCTCACGATTGTCGAGGTCAACGACAAGGATAGCGAGGACTATATCCCCGGCACATGCAATATCTACTCCAATACCTTCGATGGCGGCGAAAAAGACCCCGCCAGCGGGCGTCCTCTCAAGCATAAAGGCAATATCATCTTATTTCCGCAGCCCAGCGATTCTCCCAACGATCCGCTCAATTGGTCCAAAGCGCGGAAAGCACTCAACGTCTTCATCCTCACATTTATCACCGGCTTCACCGCCGCCACCTCCAACGATGCCGGAGCCACCCAAGATTCGCTCAATGAGATTTACGGCATCTCGTACGACTCGATGAACACGGGAGCAGGGGTGCTTTTCGCCAGCATTGCCATTGCCACTTTCGTACTTACCCCGACCGCCTCCATCTACGGCCGCAAACTCTCCTACTTTATCTGTATACTATTGGGGATGGTCGGGGCCATCTGGTTCGGTCGGGCCAAAACCACCTCCGACACCATCTGGCTGCAAATGTTTGTTGGGATCAGCGAGAGTTGTGCCGAGGCACACGTCCAGCTCAGTTTGACGGATATGACTTTCTTCCACTCCTTGGGTTCGGTGTTGACGCTCTATATCTTGGCCACCTCCATCGGTACCTTCTTGGGACCACTCATCGCCGGCTTCATTGTGCAAGGCACCGATTTCCGGTGGGCCGGATACGTCGCAGCCATCATTTCCTTCGTTTTGCTCTTGGTGATTGTTTTCGTGATGGACGAGACCTTCTTCGACCGCAAGGGCTACAACGGGCTGGTGATCCACGCCTGGGACGGCGAGTCAGTGCAAGAACACTCCAAAGATGCAAAGGAACATTTGAAGAGCGAAAATAATAAAATTAATGGGGATAAAAAAGAAAGCGGCGACACCAGAGATAACAAAGAAAGCATGGGCGACGTCAAAGCGGTCGATGCCGATTCTGACCTCTCCCAGGCCCAAGACCTCTCTGCATACGTATCCCACACTCCCGAGCCCAGAAAGCCATACTGGCAACGCGTACGTCTCATCACATTGGCTCCACACGTCAAGGGCACCGGGTTCAAGCAGTACCTTAACCAACTCCGGATGTTGTTCAAGGTGTTCATGTACCCTCCCGTGATTTTTGGCGGGTTGGTCTGGGGTATCCAGGACGCTTTATTGACCTTCTATCTCACCATCGAAGACGATATGTACTACGATCCACCCTATAACTACGGAGACACCGGAGTCGCACTTATGAACGTACCCACTTTAATCGGCGCGGTGATCGGTTGTATCTACGCAGGTACCTTGAGTGATTACTTCACCATCTGGTTGGCCAAACGCAACAACGGTATCCAAGAAGCCGAGCTGCGTTTGTGGTTTCTTATCTTCCCCGGTGTGGTTGCTCCTATCGGATTGGTCTGTTTCGGTCTTGGAACAGATCGCGACTGGCACTGGGGCGCCACCTACTTTTCGCTCGGTTTGGTGGGTTTTGGCTTCGGTTGTTCCGGTGATGTCAGTATGTCCTATTTGATGGACGCCTACCCCGAAATGGTGATTGAAATGATGTGCGGAGTCGCGGTGATCAACAACTTTATTGGTTGTATCTTTACGTTTACATGTTCGCCATGGTTGGCGGTGATGTCAGTAACCAACACCTTAATTATCCTTGCTGTGGTGGAGGCGGTGATCATGTTATCGTGCATTGGGTTCATTTACTACGGTAAGCGGATCAGAAGATGGACCAAGCCATGGTACTTGAGATTCTGTGCAGACAGAGAGCGTATTTAAAATTCTGCTAGTCAGAAACTAATGAAGATTCACGTAATGGAATGTAGAGAGGATTAAGAAATAAGCAGGTTTAAGTGTAGAGATAAGGAAGGAGTCGTAAGAAGTGTAGATTATGAAGGGTTCATCATCAAAGGTGTAGAAATTAGGAGGTGTCATTAGAACTGCAGAGATTAGAGGGTTCATTCTTAGAACCGTAGAGATTAAAAAGGTTTCATTAGAAGTGTACAGATAGGAAGGGTTCATACTTAGAGATTAGAGGGTTCACCATGGGCTAGTACTATTCCATTTGGTTGCAAAATTCAGACGGAACGGTGCTTGTAACAAGGAAAGCAGTGCATTTACCAAAATCAAATTTTTACACGTGATTTGGTCGGGCTACAGCCCTAGAACTCGCACCGGCCTGCACACAAGCTGTCTCCCAACCATCACCACCCATTTGAAGAACTTTTCACATCACTAATACTCTTTTCAACCAAACTAAGAATAGTCTGCCTTTTGGAAAGCTTAAACTGATTATATCTAGTTAAATTCACAATGTCTGTTGAAACCGCTTTGTCATACGCCGCCTTGATCTTGACCGACGCCGAAGTCGAAATCTCCGCCGACAAGTTGTTGACCTTGGTTAACAAGGCTAACGTCGAAGTCGAATCCATCTGGGCTGACATCTACGCTAAGGCTTTGGAAGGTAAGGACTTGAAGGAATTCTTCTTCAACTTCTCCTCTGCCCCAGCTGCTGCTGCTTCTGCTGGTGGTGCCGCTGCCGCCGGTGGTGCCGCTGAAGAAGCCGCTGAAGAAAAGGCCGAAGAAGCCAAGGAAGAATCCGATGACGACATGGGTTTCGGTTTGTTCGATTAAACGTGATCTAAGATACCTTTGCAGTTCTTTACTAAAGGTAATGGGTGGTTTAGGTTTGTATAGATTGTGTTAATATATTGAATAATGTCAATTATTGTACTATCGATGAGCACATTGATGAGCAAAGCGAATCAATAAGTGAATCAACGAGTTAAGCGTAGAAGAAGAATAAAATCAATGAGTGGAACGTAGAAGAACCAAGAGAGTGAGTCTCCAAGTATTAGTATGTATGCTTTTGACCATAGATGAGATTATTATTCGTCTTAAGACATGAAATTATTACTATGGTCATAGTATATTCACTGTCCGAAGGCATAGAAATATTCACTGTGTAAGGACGTAGAATTATTAACTGTTTGAGGAGATGCAATTACTAACTGAGGAGATAGAATATTTGTGACTGTTTAAGGACCTTTAATCTTTGACTGAGGATATAGAATTATTACTATTTCTTCAACGGTAAAAGAAATACTAGCAACTGTCTATAACAAGAGACAATTACTATTCAATATCTATATATATTCAAAAATTATTCGTAACATTCCGAATGGAATAGTTAATAGAGCCTAAAAAAGGCATCTAATGAGTACAATTTTCTTAATGAGCACAATTTTCATAATGAGTACAATATTCGTTCGTATTGAGACATTTTTCATTGAGTAGACTCCACGAGATGTCATTGAGATCAGATCACATGAAGATATGAATAATAGGAATTGGCAGCTACATCCGATACTAATACATGATTATTATATTCACATACATACTAGATAAATGTACATTTAGGTCGAGGAAAGAATTTACTTCTTCTTCTTGTCAGCTTCAGCTTCAGCAGCTTCTCTGGCACGCTTTTCTCTGACACCCTTGTACTTCTTGTCAGATTGAGCCAATCTCAAGGTGGTGAAAGCAGAGACGGATTGTTCTGGGACAGCTCTTGGAGCAGATTCGATGGCAGGTTGGACAACTGGGAAGACAGCACCGGTAGAAACTTGCTTGTGAGCAGCAGCTTCAGAGGCCTTGGTCTTCTTGTCAAAGATAACCAACTTGGACTTGTATTCTTGTAATCTGGCAACGTTGGCGTCAAAGGTTTCTTGGGACTTGTTTTGTCTTCTGTGGTCAGCGGCAATACCGATGGTTCTAGCGTACTTGGCGGTCAAACCAGCAGCCTTCAATTCGGCCAAGGTGAAACCTCTACCGGCTCTGACCTTTCTGTTGTATTTGACGGTTGGGGCTCTGACAACTGGTCTCAAAGCATCAAGAGGTCTTGGGGCAATCTTGGCAGCCTTGGACAATCTAGCTTGTCTTCTGGAAGCCTTCTTACCGGCTTGGTCAAAGTGGACTTTGACACGTTCTTGCCAGTGCTTTCTGAAGTGATTCTTCAATAATGGTAAGTTCTTGGAGATAGCCATCTTGGTTGTAGTAGAAAAGAAGACAAACCTTACTTGGATTTAAAAATTTTCCATATAGGTGATACTGCGCGATAGTACGGTGCGAATTTGCCAGCGGTAACCTGTAAAAAATTTGCCGATTTGCAAGTTGGCTCCAAATTTCTGGTGCGAATCCTGTATGAAAACGCAGTCACTCATCTACCTCGCACATCTGGGCCCGCGAGTAAAAATGGGTCCACACATTAGCGGTCCACCCCTATGTACACTCCGCGACCCCCATCCACCACACCCATACTGAGTGAATTTAGAGCGCGCATCACGTGACACTACAAAGTCGCACTCTCTCTAGTCTCACTACCCGCTCGCACAATTCCCATACTGCAGGCCTAAATTTTTCACCTAGTGTCGAAAAAACCTGATAGAAAAATTTTAACTTAACTTCTTTAACACTATCGAAGCACAAGATGTCCACTCAATCTGTCCAAGTATGTACAGCCACATCACAGAACCATCATATATCCATCGAAGCATAGCACCGGACCCCATCCAACTATCCACTCTCCCGTTGGAATCACTTTTATCCGTTCCATCCCCATCACGTCGTCACTGATCCTCCAAACTGCCCAAGAATCATCACCAAAGGGTCGAGTTTTTTCCACCAACGGTCCGGAACTATGGATGGAATTCACTTCAATATCATGTACTAACATTCTAGACTTTTGGTAAAAAGAAGACCGCTACTGCTGTTGCCCACGTCAAGGCCGGTAAGGGTTTGATCAAGGTCAACGGTTCCCCAATCACCCTCGTCCAACCAGAAATCTTGAGATTCAAGGTCTACGAACCATTAACCATCGTTGGTTTAGACAAATTCCAAAACATCGACATCAGAGTCAAGGTCACCGGTGGTGGTCACGTCTCTCAAGTCTACGCCATCAGACAAGCTATTGCCAAGGGATTGGTTGCTTACCACCAAAAGTTTGTTGACGAAGCTTCCAAGAACGAATTGAAGAAGATCTTCGCTGCTTACGACAAGACCTTGTTGGTTGCTGACTCCAGAAGAATGGAACCAAAGAAGTTTGGTGGTCGTGGTGCCAGAGCCAGATTCCAAAAGTCTTACCGTTAAAACTCCTCATCAAGAAAGTCTTATCATATATATTATCACTTGGCGTTCTTCATGTATTCGTATATAAGGAACCTTGTTTATTAGTCTAATCTTGGGTTTAATATACACCACAAATATCAGAACTGACTAGATGTAATTCGAGATATCAGAATAAGAGATATCAGAACTGATGTAGAAGCCCCATTATTTCAGGCTGCTGATCAAATTAACTTAATTAAGTACTTACAATGTAAGAATCTGTGGGGATTAGCTCATCGATTCGTAATGGACAATTCCGATGGCCTCAAAATATTAGAACAGAATTAAATCACAGATGAGAAATAAGACGTCCAGTATATTAGAAAGACCTTGATTGAAAATACTGAATAACTCTGTTTCTTCTATATTGTCATTAATCTCGAGCTAGTTATGATGGATTAACCATTTCCATAGGATCTCAACCTACCTTATAATGATTACTTAATAGATTACATAATCACCTCTTTTCTGGGTCTATCTTGGGACACATACACTTTAACGCTTCCCCATTAGCACATCCAATGGTATGGATTGAGTCCTGTCCCGAGAGCCTGGTTGCTCTTCCGTTCAAGGAACCCACCGTCAAGCTCCTCCATATCGCCCACACTCATTTATTGGTCGCTTTGACCGCCACCTCCGTCTACCTTCTAGATCAACGCACACTTCTACCGATCGCGTCTCATTCAAGAACAGCGGAATCGATACAACAGCATGGTAAAAATATCAACGTCAAATCGAAGCACATTTCCGTCAACACGGTGCAATTGCAAAAACTCTCCACCGTCAATTTGTTTGTACATTCCGATAAGGATTATATTGTGATCTACCAAATCCTTATCAACTACTCGACCTCATTCTATGAGATCCACAGTATCAAAAACGATCTGAGCTTACAGACCGGACTACCATTGAGCTACACTGCCAAGAAGTTCAGTTTGGCGGGCCTCATCAAGTCTGCTACCAAGCAAATCATCCAAGGTGGTGAGAAATCCTCCGTGAACTTGGAGAATGTTGAGCATTTGAACAATAGTATCCTTGAAGATGAATTGGGTGGATTTATCGTGACATCTGCCAAGATTTCGGTGTTCAAGATGTTGAAAATCAAAATTGGGCTCGAGAGGTATTGGTTCAAGCAGAATAGTCACAATTTAATTATCTATAATGGCCACGACGGACCAGACTTTAAGGAAGAGAACTGGCATAAAAGGAATGGATCCAGGGAAGAAAATGGGAATAAACTTCAGAATGGAGCCGTATCTGGCGAAGCTAACGGTAACAATGGCCATGAAGGACTCGGATCTAGCGAAAACAATGGGAATAATGGCCATAAACGTTCCGATTCAAACGGGGATATTGGGAATTATGGTTTCGATAATAGTCATTTCCAAATCATCAACATCCAAACCTTCAAAAACTCGGTGCTTTCCCTATACGAACTGGATTGGTACGAAGGCCACTCTAAAGTTGTTGGTATCAACTACAACATCTTCAAAAACTACTTCATCTTCGTGAACGAGGCGAAAGAGCTCTGGTACTTACATTTTGAGACACCAGAGGGAACGGAAATCAAAGCCTTGGGTGCCCATTTGACCTCAAACATTAAAAGTACCAATGTTAAATTCTTTTTCAATCCTCAGTACGATTTGCTTTTAGCGATCAGTGATGGACAGCTATCTCTTCACAAAATCGATATCGCCAAGTCCTCTTTGGAATGGTTAGGAAATATCAAACCAGCAAAATTGGAGACAACGCAAGTGAGTTGGTCATCTTGTGGAACCTTTTTCACTGTTCTTGACACTGCTAGTGGCTACTGGTCGCTCCACACCAAATTCGGCAATCAATGTTCCAGCTCGCAGGACTTGCTCAATGAGCTTGAAGAAAGAGACGATCTGAACCGGCAATTCTTGAGATGTTCTCACCTCATCATCAGTCCCAACTCGTCGTGCTTGCACCTAATAAGTTTAGATAACTCCCGGTTATTCACACTCAATTTATTCAGAAAGAATTTGCACTCTCGAAGCTGTTTCAGAGATGCAAACTACTTGAGCGTGATGCAAAAGGGCAAGTCGTTTGTGAAAGTGCCTATCCCAGCCAAATTCAAAAATATCATTGGAAGGTTGGAAAATTTCAATGGGAATGCTTTCAAATCGTCCAAAACTCCTAGTGGAAAATTGACCATTTCAAGAAATAGATTTGACCAATTGTCAATCACTTACGGTGACGATATTGCCATTTCCACTCCTCTCACCAGCGAAAAACCGGCAGACCGAAATCTTTCCCTGAACACAAGCTCCATTTCGGGGGAGATCAACCATGTCTTATGGTTCAATTTCAAGAACTATTATACCGACTCGATGAATATCATCAAGCATTTTTGGTTCAATGGCTACTTGGTCTTGATTAATAGAAAGTACGACGAAGATTATAAGTCCGGCGAAGAAGCACCGTCGGAGCAATCAGGACACTGGGTGGATGAAATCATCGTTTTGAACACCACAATGTCAAGATATGGACACGGAGGGGAGAATTTCGTCTTTGATAGCGACTTGATTCTCTGGAAATACGACTTCCAGGCCACTTTCGTAAACGTGGATTTGATTGAGGTTTCCGATTCCTTGTCCAACTTATTATTCTTGACTGATGATCTTCGGTTGGTGATTATTGAATTGAACGATAAGAAATTGATTCTTGACGAATCGCGTGATCCCAATGATATCAAGAATTATAATATCTTCATTGGAGTCAATAAAACCATTCATTTGTCCACAATTAGTACCAAACTTGATCTCAAAAATTTGGTTCAATCTACCATGGTCGATAAGAAGCATTTCCTCCTTTTGCTCAATACCGGTGAATTGTACCTTTTGAAAAACCAATCCTCAAAAGGCTCGATCACAAACCCGGTTGAGGCGATGAAACCAAGCAATATGTACGATTTGATTTTGATCAATCGCTCGGTAGAGTCCTTCAAATCGCAATCGATCAAATATGGTGAAACGGTCGTTGAGTATTTATTGGTCTTTGGTGTACACAATCTTATGATATATGAGACAAAAAGTCTCATTTCAGACAGCTTCGACAAGTCTTTAGCTGTCAATGATGGCATTGAAGAGGACAAGGAGCTCACCAAAGAATTGAACCCTGTTGTCATCGAAATCGATAGCCATCAACCGATCGAGCTATATACCAATACTGAACTGGACCCATTACTACAACTTGTGATTGTGGAAAATCAAATTCTTGATAAAAGCACTTCGGGAGGTCTCATATTGAAACCTAAATTATCCCACAAATTTGTACTTAACAATTTCATCGAAAATGAGCTCGGGCATCTGCCTTTGAGCCTAGAAAACATTTCTTCCAAGTACTCCAATTTCAAGGGCTACAGCTATTGTTTGGAATTGCTTTTGTTCAAATATCTCACCGACCAAGACTCTAACGATGCAGTTTTGAAGTCCTTGATCAACTTGATCGAATTGAACGAAAATGCAGAGCTGATTTTTATCAACTGTTTGCGGAAAATCGAAATAGCGTACTGGAAACCGTTCTTTGATGTTCTTCAGACTTCACCAGTGGAGTTTATGAATCGTTTGATCGAAAAGGGAGACGTTGAGCTCTGCTACAATTTCTTGATTGTCTATTTGAATGTGAAAAAGGAGTCACCGGTAAGTAATGGCAAGAAAAAGAAGAAATCCAAGCTGAAAGAATCCGAGTACATTTTGGATCTGAAGGACAAAAATGTCATTCTTGAGATTGTGGGTATGCTTGATAAGGCGAAAAAATGGGACTGGTGCTTTGAATTATGTCGCTTCATTAAGTTATTGGAACCTCTGGGTGTTTTTTTGAAAGAGATCAGTTCGCATCTTAAAGGTTGATTTTATTGGAAATTCAGGCATTTCTTGACATATTAGTTAGCATTTTAAAAATTTGTATTCAAACCTTTTGAGAGATTCAAGGGTATTTGTGGTTTCTTAGATATAGTTAGAAAGGAAGGCAATGAATTTACGTTTAGAATTAGTCTAGTAACCTGTGTAACTATTGATAAATTCTGTAACTCTAAGTAACTAGTGTAACTCTGTAGTCTTCGGAAATCAATCAGAGATTTTGAGTCGATGTTGATTATTTTGTTATATTTACGAAAATTCAGGATAATTTTGGTTAAGTGACAGAAATACGCAGGTTGGAAAATACGAAGAGTGCAGTCTTTCCAATCCTTCCATTTTTAGACAAGACACACACAAGATGCAACTTGTTACTTGCTGCGGTTATAAAAGTCTTTAAACTACATAAAATATCCGAAACACGACCCTATAGAGTCTATTCACTATCTCTTTTCTTGACTGATTTCGCAGCCATTGGATCGCCAATTTTCAAAACTTTACACGTGACCGTTTTCACGTGTTGTCTCAGCCAACCAAAAGCCGTCTTTTAAAAAAATTGGTGGTAATCATAACGACATCATGACTTTAGCCACCGAGTTCGCAGAGACCACCCGTAGGTCGTTGAACAATGCCGACATGAGAAAGAGAGTCTTGCACTTGTACCGCAAGTACATCCGTTACTCCAGAGAATTCTGTGACTTATACGAGTTGGACATGCCTGTGTCCAACGTCAAGACCAAGATCCGTCAAGAATTCGAAAGACAAAGATTCGTCACCGACTTGGGTGTCAACAACCACTTGGTGATGAAGGGCCAAATGGAATTCCAAGAGTTGATCAACTTCTGGAAGCAACAGTGTCATGTCATGAGATATTTCGACAACCAAAACAGCTATAATGTTGTCGACAAGAACGACTTTGTCAAGAATTTCCTTAGATCTAACTAGATTTAGATCATCTGCATCGGCGAAAGCTACGGGTAGTATAGACAGTATGCCTATATAAAGTAATATATTGAACGGAAAAGATCGATGTAGTGTGCGAAAGAAGAGAAGGTTGATCAAATGAGGATATCAAATGAAGCTATCCAACGAAGAAAGAGTAATGTATCAAATTTATTGAGGGTTGGGAGGTAATGATCTCAAATTTCGGTATTTATGTACCTCATTTCTACGAAATAGAAGCTTTCTTGGATGTATGAACAATAATTGAAAAGGAGAATACCACGAAGATAACTACCAACACATAAACTCATTTATTTCATTTTTGAATCTTGAACTCATTTATTGATTTCTGTATTGAACCATTTATTGATTCCTGTATTCAACCATTTATTTCATTGACATTTTCTACAGACTTGTTGCAAACAGAGGGTATAAATTAACTATTATATATAAGAAGCAAGGAGAAATAAAGATAAAGGACACCTAGCCACACATTTACTCTAATTGGTCGTCCATTGGAGCCTCATCGGCGTAGTCCAATTCCTCTTCTTCATCAACACTAGCTTCTTGGTATTGTTGGTATTCACTGACCAAATCGTTCATGTTAGATTCGGCTTCAGTGAATTCCATTTCGTCCATACCTTCGGATGTGTACCAGTGCAAGAAAGCCTTTCTTCTGAACATAGCACTGAATTGGTCGCTGACTCTCTTGAACAATTCTTGAATAGAAGTGGAGTTACCAATGAATGTAGCAGACATGTCCAAATCCTTTGGAGCAACAGAACAAACAGCAGTTTGCACATTGTTTGGAATCCACTCAACGAAGTAGGAAGAGTTCTTGGTTTGAACCTTGTGCATTTCGTCTTCAACTTCCTTGACGGAAACCTTACCTCTGAAGAAAGCAGCAACAGTCAAGTATCTACCGTTCTTTGGATCGGAAGCAGCCATCATGTTCTTAGAGTCGAACATTTGTTGGGTCAATTCTGGAACAGTCAAAGATCTGAAAGATTGAGAACCCAAAGAGGTCAATGGAGCGTAACCGACCATGAAGAAATGCAATCTTGGGAATGGAACCAAGTTGACAGCCAACTTTCTCAAATCGGAGTTCAATTGACCTGGGTAACGCAAGGAGGTGGTAACACCTGACATAACGGAGGAGACCAAGTTGTTCAATTCAACGTAGGAAGGAGTTGGCAACTTCAAGGTCTTTTGACAAATGTTGTACAAGGCTTCGTTATCGATACAGAAAGTTTCATCGGAGTTTTCAACCAATTGGTGGATGGACAAGGTGGCGTTGTATGGCTCGATGACGGTGTCAGAAAGCTTTGGAGATGGAACAACGGAGAAAGTGGCCATCATTCTGTCTGGGAATTCTTCTCTGATCTTGGAGATCAACAAGGTACCCATACCAGAACCGGTACCACCACCCAAAGAGTGTGTTATTTGGAAACCTTGCAAGGAGTCACATCCTTCGGCTTCTCTTCTGACGACATCCATCACGGAGTCGACCAATTCAGCACCTTCGGTGTAGTGACCCTTGGCCCAGACGTTACCGGCGGAGCTTTGACCGAAAATGAAGTTGTCAGGACGGAACAAGTTACCGATCTTAGAGGTCTTGACACCGTCAATGGTACCTGGTTCCAAATCGACCATGACGGCACGAGGAACGTATTTGCCGGAAGAGGCTTCGTTGAAGTAAACGTTCAATTTGGATCTTTGGATTTCTTCAGTGCCATGGTAGTTACCATTGCTGTCCAAACCATGTTCACCACAAATGGTTTCCCAGAATGCAGCACCCTGAAAGTTAGTATGGATCAAGCTAAACAAGACGGTCAATGGATTGACTGGTTTCCGCTATGGATGACGATCGACCGACACGTATCACTAGGCGGTTGCTGGCGACTGATTAGTCTAGCATCGACCGATCCAAGTGAGGAAACGCGTCAAGAAGCCCATGAACACGACATATGGTAATGAATCAATTGATACGTACAATTTGGTTACCACATTGACCAGTGGATAAATGAATCTGGATGTGTTAGTAACGCGTTTGAGACGCTGAGGGCGCCGGGGGACCGAAAAGCTCGCGGACAAGTGGATGCGGAGACGGTGGCCCCCGTGGAGCCTGGCGGGACGTGATCAACATACAATTTCCCTCATTGCTGCCTTTTTTCAAATATGTATAAGAACTAGATTCGTTATATATGAACTGTTGTTTTGATTTTGGTGCTGGCGAGTCGTCTAGAAACGAGGCTCGCACGCCCTTGGGATGTGTTTGCATTACCGGATTCGGATGACAAGCGAGAAGGCGAGTATATGACACTCAGCACGACCGATGAAAAGGAGTTACGTAAGGATTAGCAGAAGAGCCAAAGGGCAAAAGAGCCAAAGAGCCAAAAGTAGCGAGAAGGAACCAGAAGTGATGAAATTCTTTAGTTGATGGATACTATTTCTTGAGTACTGCAGTCTGGGTTTTTGTCAACTTTTATCATATTGCAACTTCAATAAAGTGGTGAGATCTAGGGGTGACGTGCGCCGGGCTTCGGGGCTTTCGCACCCTTAAAGCTGGCTTTGACGACGTTGGCAGATATATACGAGGGCCAAAGTATGCGATTCCATATAGATGGGAAAAGTCTATTTGTTGGAGCTAAAATCGCCAGAATTAAGATTTTACTCGAATAAGCTTAATTTGAGCCCATACGTCTAAATTGCATTATTGGTGTAGCGAATAATCGGTGCGTCCTTACGAGGCGCCAAGCGAGATTTAAGGAGTTAAGTAATTAATATTTCAAAATGACGTTATTGACAATGTCCCGATTATAAGTGAATGTCACTGTGAAATCAAACTCGTAAAGTTCGGCTGACGATCTCCAACATCCGCCAGAGGCGGGCAGCACGCCTTGACCCCTCTTCAGATTCGGTAACGCTGGAACCTGAAACGGCGGGGTCATTTCACGTGATGAGGAAACGGTTCTGGGGGTCCTTGGCTCTCAACCTACGATATCAGAGGCGCCTGGTTCCACCTTCTGTAGAAGACCACCAAATTGACGACAAATCCAGAGTACTAGCATCACTTCATTCGCCCGCCATTTGCACTACAAAACAGCCTTATTCCTAGCAAAAAAGCATTCTTTTTCGTTGTCCCAGCCATGTATATTGTCATGGACGGGCAGTCGCTCGATACCCTTGAAACAAAGACGGTTCCACAGTTGACACATACGGTGGTGGCTGAAAACGTCAAAACCAAGAACATCCTTCTAGGATCGCTCAAAAGGTCCAGGACTGGCTGTGAGCCGTGCAGACTAAGAAAGTACGT
Organism: Suhomyces guaymorum; assembly: GCA_030568515.1. Taxonomy (NCBI): domain Eukaryota; kingdom Fungi; phylum Ascomycota; class Pichiomycetes; order Serinales; family Debaryomycetaceae; genus Suhomyces; species Suhomyces guaymorum. Next base: position 277,761 of record JAJMGD010000003.1, read on the forward strand.
ATAAAAGACACCCTCATTCCCGTTGAACTCTACTAACCTTCAGAAAGAAATGTGACGAAAACAGGCCGGTTTGCGGCCTATGCAAGCATAGAGGCATCCAGTGTGTGCCACGGAGCAAGGGGAGAATGGTGTTGAATCAGGGATTCGACCTGAAAGCTCCCATCCCCAACGACGACGAGTTTCAACCGACAGACAGTTCCAACACAACGACGACTAATGAACAGAACGATCCAAATTTCCAAATCTATCAGTACGAGACCATACAGACCTTTCCAAACCAAATGACCCCCGCCAACAGTATGGTTGAAACCACTTTGCAAACGGTGCAAACGTACCCAATAACCCCCGCCGGCAGTAACGTTGAGCCTGCTTTGCTGACGGTACACACGTATCCTATAACGCCCGCAGAATACAGTATGGTGGAGCCGCAAAACTACGACCAAATGATACGATCAAGTGCTTCTCCACCATCATCAGAAGTACCATTCAGTCTCCTACACCACCCTCCAGTGCTTCCCTCGAGCGTTCCTTACCACGAACAACTAATGACCTCGATTCCAAGGACTCCTCTGACGCCACATATCATGAACTTGGACAACTTTGGGCCCATGTTTCTCCAAAGTTTCACTGCAAGAGTCGCCAAAACAATTTGTATCGCCACCGACGCGACAAACTATTACTGCAAAACGTTTATCCAGATAGCTGCTAGCGACAAGGCAGTGCTTTATTCCATTGCCGCCTGGGGCGGCTTTTTCGTCCAGGGGTTGAGCCCCACGGTCAAGAAGTATATGAACAAAGCAATCGGATACCACAATAAGCGCAAACGGAATAATTTGAATAAGCAAGAGCTTTTTCTGATGTTTAGCTTCTATATCGCCATGATGGGTCTCCAAGTGTCCACCGGGGACTTGAAAGACTGGAGCCTTTTCTTGGACCAATGTGTGAAAGTAATCAATAGCCACGGTGGGCTCGAACAAATCTGTGAGAAATACAAGTACTCAAACGATATCAAGTTTTTGTGCTCGACGCTTCTGTTCCACGATTTGATGAGCTCGTCGTCTTTTGGCAAAGGACCCGCGATTCCGATCCAAAGCTACCTCGATATCTTCCAATCCGGCAAACTTCTCGAAACGGGAGACTACGGTCTCGATCCGCTCCAAGGATCGATTCAATCACTTTACTTACTTTTGGGCGAAATCAGCACCGTGGCAGCCGATTTGCGAGAGCAAAGAAAGGCCTTGGATCTCAAGTTTGACGAGATTGCAGCCAAAAAAAGCCTGGGCGTGTTTGTATCCCCGCAAGAAGAAAATGGGCTCAAATTGGCCAGAATAGAATACTATGAAGCTGCTACTGACCATTTCAACCTGCTCTCAGCACAACTCCAAAGATCACTCCCCAACGCCACCCAGATGCAGCAAATCATGAACGACGAGAAGGAGGTGGAGCTCCACCTCACGCTTTTCGACGTGTATGTCTACATTTGTCGTCTTTGCTTGAATTACCAAATCAAAGAAATGGCACCAGATACGTTTGAACAGCAGCAGATTTTGGTGAGCTCTTTGAACTGTCTCGATTCGCTTATCGATACCAAAATGGTGGCGTCGTGTTCGTTGGCACTCCTTATATGCGGAATCACATGTTCGAAGGAACGCGACCGGACAGAAATGGAGCAGCGGTTGGAGAAAGTGATCAGTAATTATCCGATCGAAAATGTGATCCACATCCGAGAAGTGATCCGGGAAATATGGTCCATCAACGACCATGGACGGATCTGGGTCGATTGGGCCGAAATATGTGAAAAGAGAGGATGGGAATTGGCAGTGTGCTAATTATAAGGCTTTAAAATTGTAAGGCATTAAAAGTGAGAAGGCTTCAAAAGTGAGAAAGCTTTAAAAGTGAGAAGGCTTCAAAATAGAAGGCTTCAAAAATGACGTGTCTTCAAAATGACAAGTCTTCAAATGATATGACTTTGAAAGAGAACGGTGTGTTATCTGCTGATGTTTTGCAGATGAGGCACTCGATACGCGAAAAAGAAAATTAGAGAGGCTCGAAAACCATAATACAGGGCTGAAAATCACGAAGCAACTAAAGAATCAAAAATTTATACCTATGTATCACCGTACATTTACACGAATTAAACGACTCCTATATCAAATGACTCCTATATCAAACGAGTCCTTATATAAAAACACGTAAATAATATTCAGTCGGGTTAAACGAAGCCCAAAATCAGCCTCGCGCACGTGACCAGATACCGCCAGTGCTGTGGTCCTGCACTTACGGTCACAACAAAAAGGACGAGTGTCATCTACCAATCACCACCACCACCCTTTACCACACCACAGGCCCTTTGAATCCGGGCGCTGCCTCTATCGCACGCCTCCCCATATACCCATCTACAGCATGTCCAGTGCCATACAAAATCGGACCTTCGAATTTCAACAATGTGTGTCCACATTTGACAAGATAAATAAAAAGCAGAATCAGCAACCACGCGAAGCTAACCCGGGTCCCGTCAAGAAGTCGCGGTTCAGTCAGCAGGCCAGTATAATCGCCAAGGATATATCGCATGTGACGGAGTTGTTGAGTAAACTAGCATTATTGGCGAAAAGAAAGCCACTTTTTGACGATAAACCGGTGGAAATAGGAGAGTTGACCTATGTCATCAAGCAAGATATCTTCAAGATCGAACAGAACATGCAGAACTTGCAGAGATTCGTCAAGGGAGACAACTCGATCCAAATCGACTCGCAGATATCCCAGTTCTCCAAAAACGTGGTGAACTTATTGAACTCGAAAATGAAAAATGTCAGTGGAGAGTTCAAGCATGTGTTGGAAATCAGACAAAAGAACGAAATAATGAATAAGAACCGGACCGAAAACTTCTTGTCTGCCACCAGCAACCGGGCCGGCAACAACGCTTCTCCCGGCTTGAACAACAATTTATCCAACTTGGGAGAAAATCCCTACCTTGCATCCGCACTGCAAAGCCAGAACTCTTTGCCATACGACCCAGACCGTGATCCCGACGACGTGGTTCCTTACTCCAACGGGGACTACCTTTCGATTCCGAGCCAAACGCAGCAAATGCTTTTGATGGAGGAGCAAGGAACGCAATATCTACAACAAAGAAACCGGGCGGTCGAAACCATCGAATCTACGATCAACGAGGTCGGTAATCTTTTCCAGCAGTTGGCCACCATGGTCAGCGAGCAGGGTGAACAGATCCAGAGAATCGACGAAAACGTCGAGGATATCAGCTTGAACATCTCGGGAGCGCAGCGGGAATTGTTGAAGTACTACGCCAACATCACCAGCAACCGTTGGCTCTTCCTTAAGATTTTTGGCGTGCTTATCGTCTTCTTCTTCTTGTGGGTGCTTGTGAGCTGATAGCGCGCCAGCGCGAGCGCGATAACCACATACCCAATTGAGATTGGGGCCCGGTAGTGCGGGGCCCAGACCCAGTCCAGTGTCATTATCGACTACGGATGACTGAGGGTGCACCCCACGGAGCTACTTTAATATCATCAACTCTATCGATAGATACGTCCATACATCCCCACTTATTTGACAATTGTATGTAGCCACCATCTGATTTGGTAAGCTGAGTGTTTGAAATCCGCACTTTTTGCCACTCTTTTCCCCCCTTCTCAGGGAGCACTACTAACGATAGGAGGTACCGAAGATACCCCAGAACACCCGAGAATAGCGACAAAGATCACGATGTGGAACTACCTCTTTGGCGGCAACAAGGGCCAGAAGAAAGAGCTTCCCAAGAAGGCGATTGTGGAGTTGCGTGAACACATCTCCACCCTCAATAAGAAACGGGCCCATTTGGAGCAACAGATGGCCGACCAAGATGCCTTGGCCCGTAAACACATATCCACCAACAAAGTGTTGGCCAAAAACGCGTTGAAGCGCAAGAAGGGCTACGAAACCAACTTGGTCAAGGTGGAAAACCAAATCGAGTCATTGGAAACACAGTTGACGGCGATCGAAGGCGCCAACTTGAACTTGGAGACCATGAAGGCAATGAAGCAAGGTGCATCGGCCATGAAACAAATACATGGCGAATACAACGTGGACAAGGTGGAAGACACGATGGACGAGATCCGCGAACAGGTGGAGCTTGCAGACGAAATATCGGAGGCGATTTCCAGACCGGTCGGTACCGAATACGTGGACGAGGACGAGCTCGACGAGGAATTGGCGGCATTGCAAGAAGAAGAGAAACAACTGCATGCGGTGCCTGCGCAAAAGGCCCGTCCCGCTCCCGCGGAGGAGCTTCCTACCTTCCCTACCGTCAACAAGAACCAGCCGCAAGCTGCTGCTACTGAAGATGATGAAGACGAGGAGGCTTTGAAGGCATTGCAAGCGGAGATGGGGTTGTGATGTTGAGAAACTTGTCATTCATATCAGTTCACTTCTTTTGCTCAATATATTAATTACTAGGCTCTCTGTACCAACTTAGAAATGCACTCAAACAGATCGAATGTAGTAAGTGAATGTAGAAAAGTGTAGAGAAAGGTATTATTGCTGGAGGTAGAGAAAGGGGTATTCTCACTGAAGAGAAGAAGGGTGTTTCCGGATGACACCTCAATATATCAAGAATATGTGAATTACATGAACATCCCTCCAACAAGAAAAATATTATCGACAATTCAACCAATATTAGCCAGAAGAGTAAAATACGAGTTAGACAACTCCATACATTCTCAGTTGGAAGAGTTACGATCATATCAAGACAAATAGTATTAGTAAGGGCTTACGTATTGTCTTCAGCCACTTCTTGATGTATGGGTATGACTCGCTAGTATCGTGCGACTCAGTGGCGATTTTTGTGCGTAGACTAAACAGAAAGATCGACTAAAATAGGTGGGATAAACGAGAAATATCGTATAAGAACCGATAGTCTAATAGAAGAAAATATCCTCCTACTCTTCTTCTGTAATACAATTCAAGCACGCTTTGCTCGCTTGTTTTCCACCTCTCCTTCTCTATAGCCAATCAAGCACGCTTTGCTCGCTTGTTGTGCTTGTTGTCTGCTATGGGGTGGCATCTCGCGCTACCCCTTCCCTGCACACTACCCCATCACTGCAAATTTTAATCCATTCTTACGTTATCACCTTACCCAACCATGCTTAGTAGAGTATCAAGGAAGAGTATCGACCGGGCACACCTTGTGGCACTCACGCGGTGGGTGGGATCCTTGGCCACCTCCAAACTGTCGGTGGTCGAGTTTCCCATGTACAAATCTTTCCTCGATGACTTGAAATCAAAGTCGTTCGATAAGAAGAAACATCCCCATGCATACACCAAGTCCTTTGCGGACATCGACGACCACAGCTTCGAGAGAATCACCGACGAGGACCGGAAGGAGGTCTCGTGGTCTTCGCAGTACGACCCGGTCACCCGGTCTCCCTTTGCCAAAGACGTGATCCATCTCCATTCGTTATTGGATGCCTTGCTCGCCTCCCGCAATTTCGACAGAGCCGAGCGGATCTTGGGGGCCATATATCCACTTTTGGCCAACCCGGAGTCCTTCATTTTCACCTTGAACGAATACCTCAAGGTCTGGGCTCTCGAAGACACCGTGACTTTGTCCGAGGTCGAGATGAGCTTGGCCAAGTTCGCCAATAAGTTTCCCGCCATCAGATTCAACGATAGAACCCACGCCATCGTCCTCACCAAGTATATGAACACAGAAACCCCTTATATCGATTTCATCTCCAAATTCAGTGTCCAGAGAACTAGACAGATTTTCACCCACATCGACATCATTGGTACCGAGGGACTCATGGAGATCTTCAAAAACACCGAGATCACCGAAAGCCATGTGCCCAACGATTTCATCCATTTGTTCAAGCAAGTCCGCGGCGAGTTGGTGCAAGACGTGCCCCAATACTTCACACAAGACTTACAAGCGCCAACGATAGAGAAGGACAGCGAGGACTTGAAACCGGTGGACTCCTTCGGATTAAAAATCATCAGACACACCTTATTGGGACTCAAAGAAGAGACCGGATCCGGAGAATTCGAGACCATTCTCAAAGACCTCGAACAAGACCTCAATGGTCATTTATTGCATAATACGGCGGAAACGCCCGTAAGCTCCAAAAGAGACTACTTCGAGCTCTACAAGATGCTCAAGACTCAGGAGCAAAAAGACAAGTACAACGAAGCATTAGACTTATTCAACGAAGCCAGACAGAGACAGTTGGAAATCAGAGGAGTGGATGGAGCCAAAGAAAAATGGAAGCACGAGTTCGAAGAAATGCAAAAAAGAGGTGGCTTGAGTCTCAACAAGGGCTTGAACGCCCAGCTCTTCAAGTGGTACCTGGAATTCTTTCCCTACGTTGAGGAAGAAATCAAACAGTGCCAGAAGATTTTGCAAGGAACCGTTGACAAAGAGGGCCTCTCGGCAGAAGAGTTGAAGGTCGTCAAGGAGCGTGAATTCTACGCCCCATACTTGGTCTTAGTGCCACCCCAGAAAATGTGCGTTGTCACCATTTTAGAATTGTTGAAGCTCACTTCCACTGGAGGAATCGATAACGGTATGAGAGCCGCAAGAGCATTGATTTCCGTCGGTAAAGCCGTGGAATTGGAGTACAGATCGCAGGCCTTGGTCAACACCGAAAAGAAGGTCTACTCCAAAAAACTCAAGACCACCAACCAATGGAAAAAACTCTTGAGAAAGAAGAAGAACGTCATTCTTGATTCCGCCTCCAACCAGCCCAACGACTGGAGTTACACCGTTTACGCTAAGATTGGAGCAGTTTTGGTCTCATTATTAAAGCATGTGGCGAAGGTCCCCGTTAAGGGAACCGACCCCACCACCGGCAAGGCTATCACTGGTAGTCAGCCAGCCATTCATCATACCTACAAATACTCCAACGGACAAAAGTTAGGGGTTTTCATCATTCACAAGGAAGTCGTCAAGCAATTGGCCGGAAAATCATTCAGCAATTGTGTGCAACCACAATTGTTGCCAATGTTGGTTCCTCCAAGACCTTGGAACTCCCACAACGACGGAGGATACTTGTTTTCGCAGACCCAATTGGTCAGAATCAAGGACTCTGTGGAAACATCAGCATACTTGAAAGCGGCATCGGAAATGGGCAATTTGGACGAGATCTACCAAGGATTGAATGTCTTGGGTAATACTGCCTGGACCGTCAATAGAAAGGTCTTGGACGTGATTACCAAGCATTGGAATACCGGTAAGGAGTTCCTTGATATTCCTCCTATTATCGAGGAGCCTCAATTGCCAAAACCCATCGCATTGGATGCAGAGCCTAACGAGAAGTTTGAGTACCAGAAAAAGGTCAGACAAGCCATTAATGACGCTGCCTCTGCCAAATCGCAAAGATGTGATACCAACTATAAGTTGGAAATTGCTAGAGGATTTTTGGGTGAAAAATTGTTTTTCCCCCATAATGTCGATTTCAGAGGAAGAGCATACCCATTATCACCTCATTTCAACCATTTGGGTAATGACTTGACCAGATCGTTATTCTTATTCTGGGAAGGTAAAGAGATTGGTGAAAACGGATTGAGATGGTTGAAAATCCATTTGGCCAACGTTTTCGGTATTGATAAGGCGCCTTTGGCCAAAAGAGTGGAATTTGTCAATGAAAACCTCGAGAACATTTTCCAATCCGCCAGAAATCCTTATGACCCTCAAGGGTGGTGGTTAAAGGGTGAAAAGCCATGGCAAGTGTTGAGTGTTTGTTTCGAATTGAACGAGGCCTTCAAATTGCAAGACCCTACCAAATTCGTCTCCCATATCCCTGTGCACCAAGATGGTACCTGTAACGGTTTACAGCATTATGCCGCTTTGGGTGGTGATATCGAAGGTGCCAGACAAGTCAACTTGTTGCCTGCCGATAAGCCTCAGGATGTGTACTCGTTTGTGGCCTCTTTGGTGCAGAGCAGAATCGATAGCGAAGCAGCAGAGGGTAACAAATATGCCTTGTTCTTACAAGATAAAATTACCAGAAAAGTGGTGAAGCAAACCGTGATGACCAACGTCTATGGTGTGACCTTCGTCGGTGCAGCAGCCCAAATCAAGAAACAGCTCGACCACCACTTCACCAAGGATATGGACGAGGACGTTGTTGATTACGCCCGTTTCCTCACTTTACACGTATTTGCCTCTGTTCGTGAATTGTTCGAGGGTGCACACCACATTCAGGACTGGTTGGGTGAGTCTGCCAAAAGAATCAGTAAATCTGTCAGAATGGACTACGATGACTCTACTGTGACCAATAACAAGCCAAACCACTTATCTTCTGTCATTTGGACCACTCCCTTGGGATTGCCATGTGTTCAACCCTATAGAGTGGCCAAGAACCAATTGATCAAGACCAACTTGCAAGACATTTCTATTTCTGATCCATTTGGAACTTCTCAGGTCGATGCCAGAAAACAAATGGCCGCTTTCCCTCCTAACTTCGTTCACTCCTTGGATGCTACCCACATGTTGATGACCTCCAGAGCTTGTGGTGACAAGGGCTTGTCTTTCGCAGCCGTTCACGACTCTTACTGGACCCACGCCTGTGATGTTGATACCATGAACGAAGAGATCAGAAGCCAGTTTGTCAACTTGCACAAGAGCAATTTGATCAACCAGGTGAGAGAAGAGTTCGAAAAACGGTACAAGGACTGTCTTCAAGTGATTTTGATCCCTGGAGACCATGAATTGGCCAAGAAAATCAAGGAAATCAGAAGAAACATTGTTAAGAGCTTAGGAAGAGCACTTACCGTTGCCGATGAAATCTACTTGGAAAAGAAAAGATTACAACTTTTGAGCTCACAAGACGCTAGCGTGGTGCAAACAGGAAAGGAAATGGTCACCACCGTCAGTGTGACCGAAGGCTACGATGTTGACTCTTTATCTGTCAGCAGTGCCAGTTCCAAGGCATTCCAAATTTTGGTGCCTTTGAAGTTCCCAGAGGTGCCACAAAGAGGTGATTTAGATGTTGAATTAGTGAAAGAATCCGACTATTTCTTCTCATAGTCCTAATGATTACGATGAATCTCATTGGAAAAATACCTCATTACGGAGATTTTCGAGGCGTTACTTTTCTAAGGATGAAAGACACTTCGAATTTCATGACATTTACCAAACGCACTTCTCACGACACTTCCAACCTCATAAAATCTTGAAGCCATTATTGCACATTTCATGACTGTACATAAACCATGGATGGCTTCAAACTTAGACTACAACGGCATAGAAAAATCAATCATGTATATATTTAAATGGATATTATAGATAATTTGCGTAGTACCTGACATACCTATCCTTTAAAGTGGATTAAAAGCTGGAGTAATCAAAGGGGACTGATAATGTTCTTGAATACTGATGATCTCCAATGATGAATAGACCAATAAAGCAGTCTTTTTTCCAAAGCCATCTTCTCCTGTATGAGTATCAAAAGTCTTTTCAAGAATAATCAAGTGGTCTATTGCTTGCAATTTTTCAAGTAGTCTCTTCCCTACGATGAATACCATAGTTTTATCTCACTTTCATCCTTTTTTACAGTTATGCAATTTTGCCCTGTTGCTCCAAGTTTTCTATCAAGGGCAATAATGGTTCCAACTCAGATCTATCAATAAGACTGTATTCCTTGACAAAACTGATGAAGTGGGCGAAAAACGAGTTCCAATGGGCCTCCAATGACAAATGCACAATCTTTTCAAAATGGTTATGGTATATGTGGGCGAATATCCTAAACATTTGTCTGGCGATATTCTTACAATCCTTCAAGAAGTTGGGAGGGAAGGCACCGCCGTTTTTGGTGGGGAACACCGATTGGTCGTTCAACTTGGCCGATATCCAGGTCAAAACGAAGTCGATGTATTGGCCTGCTGGTAAGTTGATCGCCTGGCCGTTGGAATCGACCCATAAGTAGTTTGTGTTAGGGCCAGCGTTCATGGTTGGGTATTCTTCGGGAGTAACGTAGTCAGCAATGACTCCATAGAACTGGTTCAAGTTATTGAAGGACTCGAAGATGTTGAGGGCGATCCACTCGCCATAATCCACGTATTTTGGCAATTGCACAATTGTTTTGAAGGATCCCTTGACCAAAGCAGTCTTGACAAACGGTTCACACAAGAATAATGGAGGCACGGTGTTTTCTTCCTGGCTGCTCGATATCGTCTGTGTGGTAGATTGGGAGTTTCTCTTGGGCAGCTGCGAGCCCGGATGGGTGGCACGATTTCGTTTGGTGGGTGATTGTGGAGCAAACTGGATTTGATTGCTCAACTTCTGTTTTGTTGGTGATGACAGCTTGGAGGGGGATTGGGTTCTTCTTAAGGGGGATCCCGAGGTGTTGGGGTGCGCGTAGAGAGGAGCGTTGGGGTCCAAGTCCTTCTTGTTCTTTTTCGAGCTTCTGCCGAAGCCTCGAATCGTGTTGAGGAATGACATGATCAGTTAGATCGGATCGGGAATGGGATGGAAATGGGGCTGAAAAGTTGGTGAATCGAAGGTTTGGCACTCCAGAAATGAGGGAGGAGGAAGAGGGGGATGTGAATTTGGGATGGTTTGTGGAAGGAGAGTGGGGATAAGACGCGTGACTGGTGACAGCTGGATGTTTCTTAAACAGAGTTGATGGATCTATTGTTGAAAAAGGAGCAAAAACCAGGCGTCTGAGGCACGTGACCACACCTTAAAACTGGATAAATACGATTATCGCTCGACTAAGCCAGTAGATTGACGCGCTCGCGTTTGTTTAGGATTGGTGAAAAGACGACGAAAAGAGATTGATCTAAGAAGGCGGAATAATTAATAACATTTTGGGATATCGAAGGAGGATAATAGATTTCGAAAAAGTTCATCTGGCAAACGGTTACTTTAATGAGGTGGCTCATTTGATTACTCGTTTTCAAGAATTAATATTATATTAATTACACTCTTTGTAGTACGTGATGATTTATTATAAGCTCTATCTATGCTTATGTATTGCTTAGATTTGATTACTCAAATTGAATAATCATGTATCAATAGTTTTGGAAAATCGTTTCCAATTGACCTTGATTTCTGGGCTTGGCTAAAGTTCATTAGTTGGAATTACTATCCTAATTGAACTCGGGGTGCTAAGTTTGGTTGATTTATTCCAATTGACCTAAGGACTCACCCACCTTGACCTTTTGGCCCTGGGTCAAATTGAACTTGAAGTTGCTGGGAGCTTCGAAGATCAAGACCACGGTGGATCCAAGCTTGAATCCACCCATTTCTTGTCCCTTGGTCAAAGGGTATCCACCGAGAATCCTACTGGCTTTGGAGTAAGTGGCTTCGTAAACAGTGTTCTTCTTCAACCTCTTCTTCTTGGATTCAGTGGTTGCAACGGTAGCGATTTCGCTGGACTCGGAGCTGGCACCCAAAAGTGGGGTATTCTCATCAGCAGGTGTGGATGATCTGGAGTAAACTTCATGTTCGTACACATCATTGGTCTTCAAGTCCTTATCGAAGTTAACGACAATACTACCGACATTGGTGGCACCCACTGGAATCATGGAGAAAAAGCCATACTTCCAGTATCCCAACAATGCGACTCTTTCATTCAACACAAACAACCCTTGAAGTGTTTTCTGGAAGAATGGAGCGACCGAGAACAATTCACCGATGAAATGACGTCTTAAAGTAGTCACCCAGTTTGTGGGCGAGTGGTAGTGGTGGTAGTCACCAGGTGCAAGATAGATGACAGTGAAGAACAATTGCTTATTATCGTTTGACAAAGCGTCCATAGGGGCACTGGCAACGTTTTTGGCGACCGTCATCTCCTTTTTGAAGGAGGATTTGGAGTCAGCGGCATCGCCGTGGTCCTTATAATGTAAATCGTTCAAATGGAAAGTATTCTTGGATTCTCCACCGACAATGTCATCGACAGAATAGGAAATGCCATTGATTTCAGCGAATTCGGAGTCTCTTTGCACAACGGTCTCGTCATCAGAGTTGTAGCCGAATTCAAGCGAATGACTAGGAGCAGCCAAACCTTCGTTTTTCAACCCCAATAATGCATCAATAGAGTATGTCATGCCCTTGACTTGTTCAATTTCACCGTTTTCAATCACACCGAACTTCAACACTTTACCGTCGGCCGGGGAGACCAAGTCGGTTTCGTCAATAGGACGTACTCCCGGACGAAGGGTTCTGTAGAAGAATTCTGAAAGATTAGGGTATGCAGTTAAATCAGGATTATCCATCTCGTCCAAATTGACGCCAAAGAGGGTCGAATAGAGTCTATAGGAAGGAGATCTGAGCCAGATTGGTAAATTGATAGAATTGACTTGTCCCCACAAACGAGACATCGCCTTTAAGGGCAAAGTAGAGTATGCATATAAGTGCCACAGCTGAGGCTTGATCTGGTACTCATTGATAGGACCGGCTTCGCCACGTTCGTACTTGATTTTGGCGGCGATTCCGCCCAAAACCACCGTGAGCGAAGTGACGGTCCACCAACGAATGAAACGTCTCTTCTGCTGTCTGCGACGGCGCGCTTCCACCGAAAAAAAACGGTTGTGCAAACTTTTAGTCTTGAGCTTGAGTTTTTGGTTGGCATTGGAGATGGAACGGCTGGAGATCTTGATCTTGGGGAAACGGATGTTGTTTGAGCCAGGGATCAATTTGGATCCCTTGGACCATGTAGAGTAGTAGAGGACGTTTCTCTTGGGACGAGGAATCTTGGGGAACGGATACGAGTAGGTGCTGAAGCTTCGACGCTGTTGTTTTTGCTGCTGTTGCTGTTGTTTCTGCTGAATGGCCCATTCAGCACCAGTGGATGCTCTGGAGAGTGGTTGGGCGATGTTCATCGTTTGGGGACCAAACATGTATGGAGAAGGCGATTGTCTCATCTTGTTCTTTGCACCCGAAAAGGCCCAAAGAGGGGGTCTATATGCCATGATATAGTAGGAGGCCCACAACCAGGAGAAATTAAGCTATTCAGTAAGGTGGTTACCAGAGATGGTAATAATAGGGCGCGGAGTGGGCGGGTATTATAGAGGTTGGGCAGCGACACGCTAAACAATATATCTCGAATATCACGTTCACTATCAACACTACACAAACAGTTGGGTTACGAGGTCGTGGCAGACAAATCCCGCAGTCGTGTGATCGGTGCAACGGTTACGGTGCGCATAGGGCGAGAAAATAGCGAAAATAGCGAAAAATGTGCGTTTACAAAAGGGGGAATGGTCCGATACGAAAATGGACCCGATTAGGAGCAAAAATGAGGGGGAAAACCATACCGTAATAGTTATAGAACAAGCTTAGGGAACAAACGAGTGGAGAGGAGAAAGGATAGGATTAAGCCAATGAAAATGGGAAGAATAGTATAAAACGGATAGTATAAAACGGAGAATGAATACGAAAAAACGAGGGGACTGGATTTAGATACGATAGGGGTTACTTCGTTAATTTTTAGCCCTAAAAGCAATTCAGGGACTAGATCTATTTATCAGTAGATCTTACAACCAAATCTGGTTACGAGATATCTCTATTACTAGCTACTGTAATTCCAGAGCATCTGCTTCAATTGCTCCACGAATTGAACAGACACATACCGCATCTCATCGTTCAAATGAGTGTCTGCATATGCAAACAAAAGGCGGAGATTCCAGAGGTGTTCCACCAGCGCCGGACGACCGGCCATCCGATAGAGATCGAGCTTGGTATCTATAATATTGTACAAGGAGAGCCCCAGACTGTCGTCGTTATCGGAAGCGTCAAATTGCACCATTTGTTTATCGTGGGCCGGCAACGCTGCCATTGGACTCAATGCGAGCATTTGCACCAAATCGGGATCAACGCGCAATTCGCGGTTAGCTACCTGGAGAGCCCGATTCTCGTTATTAAGAAGCGTCGATATCGACGATTGAAGAGCCCGATAATTGTTGCGATTGTAAACGTAGATGGTGAGGCGGGCTTTGAAAAGGTCCAAATGCTCCGAATGCCCTGCCAAATCGATTTTGACCGGGAAATGGTCGCTGGATTCCGTCTCTACGCTGCGTACTTCGTCCAAAGCCGGTAAGAGACAAGGGGTCAACGTCTCCCTGACGGCGCCTGTTTTCATCGTTATCCGGACCGGGATTTTGCACGGCTGATGTGTGGTTACGTCTCGCACAACAAGACACCGTGGCTCCACCGCCAATCCCCAGAAATGGCGTAATGCTTGCAAATGGACCTCGTATTCGGTATCGTGCATGGGGAAAATAGGATAGAGTGCAGTTACTAGCGAGGCGACTGCGAAATTGGAGCTGGCAAAAGCGTACTGTCCTCCGCCTAAGAAAAGGAACCCTAGCGCGGTATTGATGGCCATATAGTTGCCGTAGCCCATCTCCTTGCTGGTATCGTGGTGTAGAACCCGAAGACGACGAAAGGTCTCGAGATCTCCGCTGCCTGCCATCACCACTGATACGCAAAGTGCCATGAGATTTTGCATGTTGATGGCACTGTGGTGGGCGATTTTCTGGTCATAGTTTCCGGCATCTTTGGCCGAGATGATCATCATCATATCAAGGTAATGAAGCAAAGTGTCGCGTGCACCGGTATCGTGGGTCGAGGCATACTTAACTGCCACCGATAAACATGCTCCTCCTAAAATGTAGAAATAACCAAGCTGGTCACTATCCAATACATCGAGTCGCTTGTTGGAGTACTTCTCTCGGAACGGGGTTGGAAGCTCCGATTCAATCCATTCTAAGGTTCCTTGGACTTCGTTCCACATCACCAAATTTTTGGCGACGCTACGGAGCAAAAGCAAGTCGGGACGGATATAGTCGAGCAATTGCTCAATATCAGGCACTCGCAACTTGTTTGCAATCGAGGAGTTTTCTGTTCTCATGTAGATGAAACCTAGGGCCATGATGGCCCCACAGCACGATTTGTCCAACTCTTGAACGGGTTGGTGATCCTTCATCGAGATTGCCAAAGATATAAGTTTATCAACGACGTGGGTATCGTGTAATCCACGAAGATCATCTCCTTTACCCAAATTGACATACCCGAGTGCAATTCCAGCTGCCAATCTATATCCCTCGTGGATTTGTTCCGAATCATTCTGGTAAACTGAGCTGGTTATTTGCGATAATAAAATCTCACTCATGCGACGATGCTGACTTTCCAAGTACAAAAGACCAATTCCAATCATACCAGCGGTTTGCACCATGACTGGAACGTTCAAGTCGTTTGCTCCTTGAGGCAAGAGGGCCACCGCATGAACGGAAAGCACTTTGGTCAACTTGTTATCCATTGAGCCTCTAATACTGGCAGCCATTCCGATTAACAAACCCACACTGGTCAATGGATGCTTGGGGCCCAAATAGTTATAGATGTGCCATTCCTCTAATTTCTTTAAATGGCCATTGAGTCCCAAACCCAAGAGGAAACCCGCGTGCTGAGCATTTAACTCTGCAGGCTTATTGAATATGATCCAACTGCCGGAAATACCTTTGGCATCGCCACTGATACTCATACCAGAGGAAACCCCATTGTGGAAGGAGCCCCACTCTGAGATGTTAGACGGTATAGAGTCTTCGGAAAGCACGATATTAGTCATAGTAGGTGCAATCAAAGCGTTCAAATTGAACTTTGGGATCGGAAATTTCTCGGTAAGCAATGGTTTTCTGCTAGCGTAGAACAACGAAGCCCTTCCCAAAGGAATGGTGAGTGTTCTCATAGCCACCAAAGATGCAAGCTCTCTTTGAAGGACCACCAAATCGTATTCGGTGATACTCTCATCGGCATGTAGTGTTGCCATTTGAGTTTTGGTTTGGTGCAATAATGAGGTGATCTCAAAGTACCTTCTATCGTAGTCAAACATAAGTTTAGTGATATTGATTCTCTCAGCTTCCGATTGACCGTCCCAAGGCGATACCGTATCCCCCTTGTCTAGAAGGTTGGATAGCACTTGTGTGATACTTTTTGTCTCGGTGTTCATACCGAGTGAACTGACATGTCCATTCTCACCAGAAAGAAACATTCCAAGGTCTTTCCTACCAACCAATTCAAAAGCCTTTTCTGTCCATTCGAACATCGGGTTCTCTTGACAAATCAGAATCGCTTCTTTCAAGGGAATTGCAATGCTTGGAGGGTAAGTCTCCAAGTCTCCTTGTGAAATGTTGTACTCACACATTAATTCTATAATCGTGCTAGGACCGTAACTTGGCGATACGATGACTTCGAACAATTTGAGGATATTGTGGGTTCTTGGCGTAATTAATGCATCGATCGAATCGCCCTCTTCAACGAGCTGTGAAAATGTAAGGTACCGGGTAATTTTGTTACTGAAAAGACTTGCTAAAGACTCCAATAAGTTTGGTGGTGCCTCAAGGATGAAAACCAGTAGAAATCTGACTTCAGGGTCGATTGGGTGGTTGTGCACCATGTAGTAGTTGGTCCAGTTTTCAGGCCATCCCATCCAAGTAGTCATTTGTGCTAAGAGCAAACCTACCTTGTTCAAATTCAGACTGGACATGAGATCGAGTCTCAACTCTTCTCGCAAAAGATGCAATGACAAGGTGATGTAGGGAATAAGATCGGATAATGAATAATTAAGCCGGGAGGCTTCATGCAAATATTTGGCTTTGGGGAGCAAACGAGTAATATCGTTGTTTGTAGTGGTGGGGCTACCAAAGGGATAAATGACGGAAAGAAGGGCAATCACGAATGCGTTCCACTCATTATTTTGGTCGTCCAACATGAGAGCAGTTCTCCAAAGCATCCAGACTGTCTCGTTGATTTTGGAGCCCGAGAGGTATTTGAAACATTTGAGACAGTTCATGACAAAAGAGTTCAGTGGCTCCAATTGAAGAGATAAATTATAGGTTTCTCCAGCAGATGTCATCATAGAGATGCGGTCGTCACACGAGTCGATCAAACCGACCATTTTCTTCTGAAGTCTCCCTATATTGATTTTGGGAGAGACTATGTCCAAAAATGGATTCACAAGGGTCAAAGAGCCCTCGATCATGGATATCAAAAATCCGTCGCAGCTGGGGCCATTCATGGGTATACAATCTTCGCTTTGGAATGTGTAGCAAGACTGAAAACGGCCGGAAGAAGGGAGTTTATATATGTATGCTCTCGTTTCCTTTTTCAACTTATTGACAATCACAATTGCCTCTTGTTCCTCGTAGACCAAATTGAAGACTCTGATATGGGCTCTATCGACTTTTACGCCCAACACGTCCACCCGAGTCAAAATCATATCTTTTTTGAAAACAGGATAGTCCTGGGTATTATTCTTCTTCTTGGACGGTTCGGAGAGTCCTGTTTCGGTACTCATTCTGGCAATGGATGAAACGTCGGATAACAACGTACTCGTTCTCTTTTTCTCCATATTCAACGAAAGCACGTTCTGGTTGGAAGAGGGGGCATCGTTCAATATTTCGTCCTCCAAAATTCTAGAAGGATTTGGCGTATACACCAAAGAAGGCTTGCGCTTGCTATACTTATTGGACGAAGAATTAAGGATCTTATTGTTCCGATTGGAGGCTCTGATTTGGTAAACAAACACATTGCCATCATTAACATTATAAGTGGCACAGAGACTGGATGACTTGTTCAAGGCCCGCCTTGGGAAAGTCATTAATTCCTCGTGTCTGGCAATGACAGAAGTGGACGAGGTGGTGACAATCCTGAAATCACCTATTGGGTCCACCAAAGTGAGAAACTTGGCACTATTGAGCTGTTGAGGATGGAGATTATTGCTAAAAAACGACGGCTGGCTCTGGTCCTTCTCGAGGATGAGTCCGGACTCGAAAGCCATGGCATTCTTCAACACAAACGGGAAACTGACCACGTAGCTTCGTCCATCATTATAGTAGACATGTGCTGATTTGGCCACACAAATCACGAGCGCATCGGCTATAACCACGTTGCTGGAGTTGTTGTTGAAGCAGGTGAACGTGGCGGTGATGATCTCCTCGTCAAAGGTGTAGTTTTTGGAAATGGTGGAGCCTTGGATCACGACTACTTCGTGTTTGCCTACTAGAAGTTGGCGATTGTGAGGGAAGAGCGATGAGGCGTATCCCGTGACATTGCTGAATGGATGGATGGCCTCGGGGCCTAGATCGAGCGCCGGAAGCGTGAGCGCTTCAATGGGCTTGGAATGCATCCGATGGCGGGTAGTGGTGGAGTCTTGTTGATGAAATCAGTGATAAAATCAGTGATGTCGCGCGTGGGTGCAAATAAAGAATGGGAAGAGGAGTGAGAAGAGGAATGAAAAGAGAAGAATGAGAATTGCAGGATGAGGAGAATCAATAAAATGTAGACAAACGATGATGAATCAAGAGAATGAATCAGAATAATGGCTAAACATGAGAATGAGCTGAGAATAAGAAAGATGAATTTATAAGATAAGGTAAACGGAATAAGAAAGAGTGAACGGGCAAGGGAAGATTCAAATCAAAGGATGAGCTTGTAGACGAACGATGCCTATAGACCTTTGCTGGTGTATCTCCAATGAAGTAATTTCTTTGCTTCTATTCAAAATGTTTTTCATACTCTTTTGTCGAGTGTCTAATTCTTCAGAGTCGTCTACAAATAAGCTTTCTTTATACAAGCTAGTTCATTCACTATATACAATCCTAGCATCTACTCGATGATTCTAGTAATCAAACCAGTACCAACGGTCTTACCACCTTCTCTGATGTTGAAACGTTGGTTGATTTCAATTGGAACGGCTCTGATCAATTCAGCTTCCATTTCAATGTTGTCACCTGGCATAACCATTTGAGAGTGGTCAACACCTTCACCGGCTGGGAACTTGAAAGAAGCAGTAACGTCAGAGGTTCTGAAGAAAACTTGAGGCTTGTAGTTTTCACCGAATGGGGAGTGACGACCACCTTCTTCAGTAGACAAAATGTAAAGGGAGGCCAAGAATCTCTTGTGAGAAGTGACGGTGTTTGGCTTAGCCAAAACCATACCTCTCTTGATTTCGTCTCTCTTAACACCTCTCAACAAGACACCACAGTTGTCACCAGCCATAGCGGAGTCCAATTCCTTCTTGAACATTTCAATACCAGTAACAGTGGTCTTGAATTGCTTTTCGAAGTTACCGACAACTTCGATTTCTTCACCCTTCTTCAAAACACCTCTCTCGACTCTACCGGTGACGACGGTACCTCTACCGGAGATGGAGAAGACGTCTTCAACTGGCAACAAGAATGGTTGTTCCAAGTCACGTTGTGGGGTTGGGATGTGTTCATCAACGGCTTCCAACAACTTGGCGATGGATTCAGAACCAATTTCTGGTTGCTTACCTTCCAAAGCACACAAAGCAGAACCCATAACAACTGGAGTGTTGTCACCATCGAAACCGTAGGTGGTCAACAATTCTCTCATTTCCATTTCAACCAATTCCAACATTTCAGGGTCATCAATGGTGTCAACCTTGTTGACGAAGACAACCAAGTGTTGGACACCGACTTGTCTGGCCAACAACAAGTGCTCTCTGGTTTGAGGCATTTGACCGTCAGTGGCAGCAACGACAATGATGGCACCGTCCATTTGGGCGGCACCGGTAATCATGTTCTTGATGTAATCAGCGTGACCTGGACAGTCAACGTGAGCATAATGTCTGTTGTCGGTTTCGTATTCGACGTGGGCGGTGGAGATGGTGATACCTCTGGCTCTTTCTTCTGGTGCTCTGTCAATGGAGCTGTAGTCCAAGAAGTTAGCACCACCCTTTTCGGCCAAAACCTTGGTGATGGCGGCAGTCAAGGTGGTCTTACCATGATCGACGTGACCAATGGTACCAATGTTGACGTGTGGCTTGGAACGGTCAAAGGCGGCGTAACCTCTGGCAAGAGCTGGACGAGCCTTGATGGAGGTACGACCCGCGATACGCAAGGCGCTAGCGAATTGTTTGAACATTGTGGTGGACAGGGAGAAGATGAAAAATTGAACAAATTTTCTTTGGCCAATGGTGCGATGGTGATTTTGTTACGTAAGGGATTAGTAATGAGGAGGATCCCCTGAGACGTACAGTGGAATAGTTGCGCGCGCACTTACAGTGGTACTAACAATCAGATGATTCTTGAGTGTATCTGAAAAGGCAGTAATAACTATTCGTAATGATTTTAGTACACTAATCGGTGTAAATGTATGACAGCGATATCCATTTGATATGGATGCGATTTTGCGCTGGATTTACAGTCTTCCGCAAGAAAGCTTGGAATCAAATTTTCGTCCCAAATAACGCTGCATTTCAAAGCCCTCTGCTGTTATACTTCAGTAATTGAGATAATTGGTCTCTTGGGGTATGAGTTTGTTTTATTGGGTTTCGCTTTCTTTTTTGGGGCGGCTCATCCTTTAAAAGAATTTGATATTGACTGTAGTATAAAATTGATTGCGGCTGATGATATTCAAACCTTTGCTTTTGAATCACGATCACCATTATCTAGTGTCTGTTGTACTGACTGACTCGTAACCACCATATAAACCGAGGCGATAGTAAAACTACGCGAGAGAGTCTGTGTTATTTAGAAACCAATGTATTGATCCCTGAAAGCATACACACTATCACAAAGTCCCTAATTATTGAACGTCTGCTTAGTGATAATATCTCATTTTACACCTGTAAGGCAGAAAAATGTTTTGCTTGTCGTCGAGCTTTTTTATAAGATCTCTCATTTTCCAAAGTCTTCATTAAGCGAATCGTTTCCGCAAACTGTTCTAAAAGTTTCATTTCGATTTGAAAGATTTGACATCTCCTCATTCGTTAGGCATTAGGCATTACCTTAAGAATAATTCGTTATCCTTGATTCCTTCAAATGATCAAGCTTTAATTTAAAAGTATTTCATAAAATGTAAATGGAGCATTTTTTCGTCGATAGGACAGCTGAACTATCTACCAATAAGAGTATGGCTCTGATTAATGGCGTCAGTAGCAAAATTGACTTTGAAAATCTTCAAATTCGTGACACGAATAACTTCATTTTATCGATGCTCAAAATTTATAATTCGGTTTATAATGTGCAAATATAACTCTCCAATCTTTCAATTGATTTTCGGGGTGCTTTTTACACTTTGCAATATTTTCAATACGGTTTTGCTACTCTGCACCTTTGTTCAGAGAACATATACCCTTGGGCTGCTCATTTTCTCTTTAGTCGTCAACGCCAGGATTGCTAGATTGCGCTATTTTCGGGATAAAGGCGAAAATGAAGAATTTGAAAGTCTTTCATTCAATTAATATTTTGGATATTAATACTTTTGTGAAATTCTTTGTATTGTTCGGTACCAGAATGCAAAAAATTCAATTTTATGCGCTTGTCCAGAGACGCCATATCTGACAAAAAGTGCTTGAACTACTCAGTAACTGCTCCACGACAATACTCTATTACCTTCTCGGATCTTGCTTCTTATTGATTCCAGGAATAACCTCATAAATTATTAAGAAGATGATTAATTAGTTTGACGAAAAAGGGACCACCAACGACCCAAAAGATTATTTTCATTATTTTATTATGACTAAAAAAGAGCACCTCATAATAATTGATTATTTAGCGTGACTAAAATAGAACTGGCATGTCATAGTAATTGATTATGTAGGATGACCATCTTTTTAATGGACTAATGACTCATAAAATGATTTTAATTTTAGTATGTCTATGATTCTTCATTCTCAAGGAGTGGATCACTGGAACCCACATTTCCCTCCACAATTCTATCCACCGCTCTTCTCTCACCAATCTCAGCGTCGAGCCCATTGTTCTTATAGTACTCATAGTAGATGCACAAGATTAAAAGCGACCCCTGGCAACTCGCGGCGACAAAATAAGGCACCCACGAGCTCCAGTGGGAACCTTTGGTGAAGTACAAGTTAGCAGTGAGAACAAACCCACCAGGGGTCTGAATACACATCATTCCGATCGAGAGCGTGCCTGGATGCTTCAAGCGGTAAGTGGTGAAGATTTGCGGCACGTACTTGATCACTGTCAAAAGAATAGATAATAAACCGTTGACATTGGCAATAGGGTAGAGATAGGAGGTGTTGAGTCCAATCACTATCTGGATAAGAGACAAGACTCCGTGCACCATCACCACATTTCCCACCTTGACCACTTTGGCATACTCATCCTTATCCTGTTTGACCGAGTTCTGGGTGAGGACTAAGACGAGCACAAGAATTAATATAGCACATACACATTGTATACCTATCTGCAACAAATTGACCTGGGAATTGAGACAGTCAAGTGGCGAGAGCTGCAGACAGCACGTCCTGGCACCTGCAGACACTAAAATGATATTGGTGATGGAGAACATTGGTGATGCAGACCCCAAAAGTAGAAAATTGGGGGATAAACCTTCGGAGGTTTTTTTAAGGTAGATTCTTCTGTATTGAGGCACGTAACTGAGAAAGATGGCAAACGCCATCAATATCGACGTCACGAGGTGGAAGATGGAGCCACCTTCAAACACTTTGCATTTATCCTTGGACATAGTGGTGGAGGATGGGGATAAGGAAGGCGCTTGCTAATGACCCCGCGAATGTATCTGGCATAACACGTCACGTGACGGTACACGATAAATACGAGCACGTGACGTATACGGTTGCAACTCCCTACTGCTCTGAATCAAAACGAACAGATAAGAAAACTTGTATTCGACGATTTCTTGAGAAAGATATTTTTATAATTATTATTACCGAGATTCGAGAATAGAAGAGTTTTCGATTATTTCATTATTCTCAATGGGAGTTTTACGGTCATAACTTCACCTCCCAGTAATTTCACGCCAAATGCAATATAATAAGTCCTGCCAATCACACAGCTCTGGAAATTGGGAACTATCGTATTAGCTTCCCTGATCAGAGACTCGGTCAGTTCCTTAGTCAAGATACTTATAAGATCTAAAGTCACCAATAGCTTCCTTTTGTGTTGATTCGTCAGTGATTCTTTTTCCCATTTTGTGCTGGTGATATTCAGTTTCACGCCATCAATTTTAAAGGTGTTCCTCTTTATCTGTAGCTTAGATAAAGCTTTGATATCTTGGACAAGCTGGAGTGGTAGGTCTAACTCCTCGCGCGAGTATGATTTATGTAAAGATGCCAATTCTTGCAAATATTTTGTGAAAGGTTTGACGATGATTGCCTCCAAATCGTCTTTTTCATCACCACGGTTCTTGAAAATCATGTCATGGGTGATCTCGATCGGGATTGGATATTTCTTAGACCTATAAGTGAGAGCTATAAGATCAGCACTTATTGATTTAATTTCAGGAAGTCTTGCGGATTTTGATTCCGCTTCAGAGGTAAATTGAAGCGACAATTCAAAGGGACATGTTATCGCTGTTGTCAAATTTTTTGAGACACTTCGTGGCAGAATCTGCTTTAAGTTATAGGGTGGACAATACTTGACTTGATAGACATTTCTAGGGGTACTCAATCCAACAATTGCAATAGTTTTCGACGATGCTGTCAAAGATTTCTTCTTGATTTGGCTCGAAACATAGTAGTCCGATTTTGCAGTCCGAAGGTTATTCCCACTTCTACGAGTGGCTTGGTCTTGTTTGACCATCGAAGATTGTCTGGTAAGCTCAGCCCTGGGTTCATTCGAATTTGTTCTCTCAAAAAGAGTTGAGTTATTCTGAGATATCTTTCTTCCAGCTTCTATTATTCTTTCAGCTCGCTTCACCAAATTTTCATATACCACGAGAGATTGCTGGTCAAGGACCTTTGAACCGAACTCATGCAAGAGGACTTCACGAGGGATTACTCTCAAAAAGCAGCTCGCTTCCTTTAGGATTAGAAATTCATTTCGTTCACTTTCGACCTCAGTAGGGCCCAAGTCGTGATTGTAATTTGTGCTCTTGCCTATGACTTTGACTTCGACACTATAGCTGATCGCGGTGTCTGCAAAAGAGAAATCCTTGATCTTTTTATCCAACAAATCTTTGGGGTTGGGCTTTCCTCTGGTCGATTCTAGGAGTTCCTTAGAAGTGGACTTACCTCTGACCAATTCTGGACGCCTCTGTTTATCACGAAGCTCTCTTATCCCTTTCAAAAACTGATCCCTGCCCATCCCGATGGTTGGTAACATTTGTATATGTCTCTGGAGATTGTGAGTTTCACAAGAGCAATCCAAAAGCTTATCTGGAATGCGGAAGTTGAAGAACTTCTTATATGTAACTCCAGGTTCAAAATGTCGATTCATAGGCAAGCGGATCGTTGTACCATCTATAGGGTCGACAAGACTGGCATTGTCGTCTTGGGAATCAAGGTTGACCGGTGTCCAGGAGGCGTTGTAGTCAAACATGTTGAGGAACTTGTGGAACACCAGAGGCTCTTTTGGATTAGAAGGATCCGTAAATACGGAAACTTTACCCTCGAATACTACCGAGAACATATCGAAAGGTAAAGGGACTGCAGCGGTGCTACGAACGGTAACGTAGCCATGGATAGAATCTCCTTGCTCGAACTCAAAGTCTTGTTGGTTGAGTAATTGTGGGGTAATACCCACCTTACACGGAGCCTTAGTTAAAGATACTGTCACTTTAAGATCTTCAAACCCATCAAGTCTTCTCATTTTGTGGGAGTTGGCAAGAATAGTGTCTTCCCAGAGGGTAGCTGTCTCTGGTTGGGATTCAGCAACCAGAGGAAAATAGCCTTCAGGAGTGTCATCTGGATTGGCAGTACTTGTCTGAATGGGCGGCGGCGGATCTTCATTTGCTGGCAGGATGTTCATCGAGAAGGTGGATCGAAAAAGCTGATACGACGGCAATATGTTCCAGATAGGGACCTCTTCATAAGCTGGCGAAAGTAATGGGTGCAAACTGGGAACAGTACCGTCATGGGAACTTTGAGGTCCGCTTTCCGAGTCCTTGGGACCATTGGAGGCCACAGCCTTGCCTTGGCTACCCATGGGGTTTCTCATAAGTCACAATGACACTAAATTTTCTGCCGTTTCAGATACTCGAATTAGTTTAAGGTCAGTAATTTCAGGGTTCTTTTGGGTGCGGAATCGGGGTGGTTGCCCCATCATCAAACCGCCGCGTGTCGCGCGCGCACAAGATAATTTATCAGGTAAACATCGCGACATCAGATCAACTAGCACCATCCCTGCGACCATTACCACTAATCGCTACGGCGCTACCGACCCCATTCATCTCCACCAACGGGCCTAGTTCTCCACCGCAATGAGCTCCCACTTCTGGGCACTGAACGCCACCAAGAAGCGGAACGAGCTTGTGCCGGGAACGTCCAAATGGGTTGCCAATGAGCTTTCCACCGTCAACGACGTGGTGCTAACCCACAACGTAGAGCTATTCCAGAGCTTCCAGGACAAAATGGACCATATCAACGCGTTCATGCGTAACGTATTGGCGGGCTCCGACGACAGAAACACGGCAAACGCATTGCTTGACGGGATACGACGGAACGCCAGTCCCTCCCATTTCACCTATATCAATCCTACGGCCAGAACAAGCCCCCAGTCTTCTCCCCTTAAACCGGCGCAGGCGTCGGCTGGCGATAAGCGGAAACCGATATTGCCCAAGACTCCGTCTCCATGGAAATTACCCCTTAAGAGCTCTCCTAATGTGAATTCTTCGTTTGAGCCTATCAAAAGTGTGCAGGCTTCTAAGAAAGAGGTAGAGGTTGCACAAGAGGCTCAAGGTGCGGTTCCTCGAGAGGAGGTTTCCTTCCATCGCAAGGAGAGCAGCTTTGTCGACCCTGGCTTGGACGACTCCTTCCAGGCTATCAGTACAGCTATTCGGAAAAGTATAGCGGGCAAGTCCGCTCAATTGGAAGAAACCAAAGAAGCAGAACCAATCGGTTCGAACGACAAGGAAGATAGACTTGATGGTAATACCGACCAGACTAAGAGAAGCTCGGTTCTTGTCAAACCAACGAGCAAAACTCCCAAGAGAAGCTCGATTTTCGTATCTTTGCCCTCCCGCGAACCTATCACAATCACAGCACCATCAAAGCCCGCTTCCAAGCGACTCACTGGTGTCAAAAGCAGGTCACTGAGAGTTTATGAAAGATTGGATTTTGCCTCCAGGCGAGAGACCTCCTCATCTTTGAGTAAAAACATGATATTGTCACCTGTTGCATTACCCAAATCCACACCTACGCTTGATCTCAATTATGAGGTAGCAACTTTGAAGAATAAGCCAGAGTTACCAAAGCCAAATGCTCTGATGTTCGAAGTGATCAAGAAAGAGACGTCTAATTCGAAGACAGCGCAGTCTGAAAATGAGTCGAAATCTCGCAAAAAGCAAGCTGAAAAAGAACAGCCAAAAGAGAGGGAAAAATATACTATAAAAGAAGTATCTATAACTCCTGGTATTCCTAATTTGAAAGCTTCCTTGGAAAACAGATCCAATTCGCATACACCAATATTGGACTCAAAAATTTCAATGTTAAAGAAAAATACTCCAGTTGCACGGGTTGAGAGTCATACTCCTTCATTATCGCTTAATGAAGACCACATTCCGTCCTATATGCGCAGTACCTCCAGCAGAAGTAATAGCAGCTCTCCAATTAGGTCTCCTCCAAAAGCAGCGATCCCCAGAAGATCTCCCGCAAAGTCTCCATCAAAATTGTGGAAGTCTCCCGCAAAATTATCACCCGTTAAAATACGTCCAGTTATCAAAACGGCGGCTTCGGCAGATGATGTCAATGGCACAAATCCTCTTAATAGACTAATGGCTCCTACGAATGCCAGTGCCGCGAAAAGCAAACTTCAGTCACCTAGCAAAATAACGAAGTCAGTTGTTGAGACGAAGAAGCCAGATCACAATACGAAAAATAGATTCCTTACAACCATGTTGACACCTTCAAATCCTCAATTACAAATTCAAAAGCCAGCTCGTTATACCGAGTCTCGTGTTAATTCCAAGTCCGCAACTTCACCGGTGAAGAACAAGAGCAACGAAGAGCACGAATCCAAGACGACTATGAAACTTGAATCTTCGCTGATACCATCTCTCAAGAAAAAATCGATGATGGCAGAAAGAAGCGAAGCAGCAGCTCAAAAGCCCAAACATAAAATCACCATATCCATGAACCACAAGGTTGACTTGAATCTTACAAACACGGTAAATTCTGAAAAACCAGCAAAGACGGCATCTGAAGCTAGAAGCAAGAGGGAGATTGCCACGCCAAAAGCCAAAGCAAGGAACGCAGTGGCACTACCAGATGTGGCTAGAGGAAATCTCCATACCACCAAGAAAAAGAGGAAGATTGCCCAAGAAAATGAAATTGGTAATAATGATATTTTACCAACCGATCTATTCAAGGAAGAGAAAACTCCCGGTAGATCCGTGAGCAGGGCTGAAATCCTTGGTAAAAAGGCCAGCAGAGTTTCTGGAGCTAGAACACCTTTCAAAAATGGAATAAACAAGTTTGCTGAGCCACAGACTCCTGGAAGAATTACGGCAGGCACACTTCCAGAAATTCACTCGGACGACGACGATACTGATAGTAAATTGAAGGTTCTCAAGAGTTGGGGACATACTCCAGAATTGCATAAAATGATCATGAGAAATAGAACCATTGATCCAGCCATCGTCTTTGGTGCTGTCCCTAAAATTAATATAGATGAGATCTTCGAATCTCAAGCATCAAGAATGCGGGGCAAACAGTCTCCATACATTGCGACAGATGAAAAGCAGCGTCGGTACGAGGAAAGACAGTATGTCTTGGAGATGGGCTACAAGTAATGAGAGTTCAAAAATCACGAACGGTGTAAAATTATTATAGAAAGCCAAGTTTTAAAGACTAATAAAGTAAAGTGTAGCCAACGAATTAGTATAAATTTCATCAGTTATAGGGCAAAAGCAAGGGTATAAAAGTGTGGGGTTTCTGACCGATGATTTCACCGTTTTTCAAAGCATACAATAATCTTCGCTCATTTTTGATTAGATCTAAATACAAAATTGAGGGACTAGCAGGGTCGACGCTCTGTATATGGACTCTAGCTATGTCTCTTTGCCAAAGCAACTTCCTTCTTCCAGTTCCCGATCCATTCAGGGGAATCGGCCTTTGGCAC
Source organism: Suhomyces guaymorum (assembly GCA_030568515.1). Lineage (NCBI taxonomy): Eukaryota > Fungi > Ascomycota > Pichiomycetes > Serinales > Debaryomycetaceae > Suhomyces > Suhomyces guaymorum. The sequence goes on from JAJMGD010000003.1 coordinate 305,763, forward strand.
CACGTAGATTCTCAATCCATTATCGAATAATGGCACCTTTGGTTTATCGGCCATCAAGACGTTATTAATGGCCATTTTCTTACCCACTTTGATCAATCCACCGGCTTCGGTTTCCATGTAACATTCCAATTTCTTGACACTGAAGTCCTTGTGCTTTGGATCGTCAAACCATTCCTTTGGTCTATCTAAAATCATTTCTAAGATCTCGAGCGGAGTGACTAATTCACTGACTTCGGCGATGAAGTCAAATTCGTCCACGGTAGGGTATATCACCATTGCTGGGAAGATCAATTGGGACTCGTGATCTTGTTCGTCTTCCAAACGGATCTTGGCGTCTTCCAATAACGCAGCAGGTCTCGAGGACTTGATGATGGAATAGTGTCTCAATTTGATAGAATTGTCCAAGACGATTGCTTTCAATCTCTTCAATTCTGCTTCTCTTTCCTTACGAAGTCTGGTTTCTTCAACCTGGGTCTTTTTCGCAACCACCTTGTCCAATACTTCCTTCATAGATTTGTTTTCGGCGTCGAAACTGAGACCGTACTCCAAAATGCCAATAGCCTCATCGTATCTTTCCACTGCGAAAAAAGCTCTACCTGATCTGTAACAAGCCTTGGAGTTCTTAGGATCAAGGGCCAATACTTTTTTGCAGTCTTCGATACACTTTCTGTAGTTACGGAGCTCGAGGTTACAAGCTGCTCTGTTGGAGTATAAGGCACTGTTGATACTGTCTACCTTACAATCCACTTCCAACCCTTTGGTATAGTAGTTGATGGCGGCCTGGTACTGTTTGGTCTTGTAGCAATCGTTACCCTGGTTCTTGAAGTTGGCAGCGATCTCGTCTGGCTCACCATCGTAGGCCAAACTCTTAAGAGCTTCCAAAGTAATGTTTTCACCACCATCGGCATCGGTTTCGTCCAATTCTGTCATGAAAAATGGCAACTTGTTCAACTCCTTCATCACTTCGCCTGCTGACTTATTGGCAAGCTCAGAAAGTTGAGGGGGCAATGCAGGCTCCCCTGGCTTTGGGATGTATCTTCTTTTGTCCCATTCGGAAACGAACTCAGCAGCTTCTGTTTCACTCATCGTGGTGGAGAGATGAGATGAGTTTTAAATGTGCGAATTGAAAGCTGATCGAATTATTTGATTGAAAAAAGATCTCGTGCGATAAAAGAGTAGAGAAGATTTGGGTGCGAATAAGTCGATCTCAAGGAATGAACATGGACAAATTGTGAGATCAGAGGACCTATCTAGGAGAACTTACCTCTGCAAGCAAGTGACCATTAGAAAGACTATAATACTTGGATTATTAAGTCTACATTCAAGATGTATTCTAGCTTACTCAAACGATTTGATTCTTAGAAATTTACATATCTAGATGCATTTAAGCATGCTCTAATTATCTGATTTATGAATAAATTAGATCTATTCTAAGCGTTCTATCTATAGTTCTATCTTAATACCCATACCCTTAGAAGGGTTTTGCTTCTGCAAGATCAAAGGTACTCTGAATGCAATTTTGTCTCCGTTTGGACACTTCAAGTTGATCTTGAAATAATACAATCTCGACAACAAACAAGACTGGAAATCTGGAATCAAACAGAATTCCGGAGATGTCGATGCGCTCGGCATCGCATCCTTGATATCCACCTTCAAGTTGAATTTTTTGAAGTACTTGATTTGGTCTTCTACTTGACCAGAAGAATTGGAGCTTTTCAATGTCTCAGAATCCCACGGTATGGACGAGAGCTGATCGTATGAATCAGTCGAGTTCAATGGTTCGAACTTTGGATTGGCGATTTTAAGATGATCGAATTTTGAAGCTAAGTTGGCCAAGCACTTGACATCCTGTATCAACTCCTTGTCCATCTCAAGAGCTTCGAAGCCGACCTCTTTGATGATTTTGGATAATTCAATCGCATATTTCTGGAACCGCCTTATCGTCACTACTTCAAAGGTATCGGTACCTTTGGTCTTGTTCTCAAACAACATATCTGGATGGAAAACCACGGGAATCGGTAAGCTCTTGGATTTGATTGTCAAGCAAACAAGTTCGACCGACATTTTTTTCAAATCAGGAAGAATGGTACTGTGATTATCTGAGAACACAAAGGTCAAAGTAATCGGTATTTTGACCTCCGTCGATGGTGGATGACTCTTTGGATGCTTGAAACGAGGCAACGGGTTGTAATCCACTCTATATTCAGTTTTTGGTGTAGAACATGCAATTAAACCAATAATTTTAGACGAGCCAAAGACCGATTTCTTTTTGTATGACATGAAGACTTCGTACATGTTGTCTCTGTGTACACGGTGTTGAGTGGGGCTAACCTTTTTGTAATAGGACTGTTGCATTCTTGCTAATTCTGCCGCACTTGCGGTTGGTTGAAGATTAGTTGAACTTTCAGAGTGCTGCAATGTGGCGATCGAGGTATTTAACGAAGCTTTTCCTTCTCTGGACATCAACTCTTTTCCAAGTGCTATTTTCTCGCTGATTTGCTTAATCATATTGGTGTAGATTAATTTCGCTTCTTCGTTAATCATCGATCTATTGGATTCAAAAATGGAGTTGGTGACGTTGATAAATCTCAAGTAGCAGTAATCTTCGTTAGCCACCACGTATTCGTCACCGGCGGGGTTCAAGTGCGGTAATGCGTTTCTTTGAACCAAGTGTTCGTAATCAGATGCCTTGCCGATAATTCTAGCACTGACGCTAAAATCGATCGAGCAGTCTTGAAATGCAAAGTCGTTGGTGATGGAAGCATAGGTGACGTTTTTGACTCTTTCACGAGGGTTTTCCTCGATATTCTCGTCGCTTTCCTTCCATTTTTGTCTTAATGCTGTGATGATTTCATTCTTGGAAATACCCAATGACGAAGGAATTTGTAAGTGCTTGACAAGTCCGTGTTCACAGGTACTGTCCAACAACTTTTCCGGTATTCTGAAGGTGAAGAACTTCTTATAAGTGATCTGAGGCTCTAGAATCTTTTTATTATTGAAGTTGACGTGGGTGCCATCGATTGGATCGATCTGGTTGATGGGGTAGTAAGGGTTATTGTGATCGGTGGGTAAACGATCTAAACAAGCATCGTTCCAAGAGGCGTTGAAATCGAACATGTTTAAGAAACGAACAATCCGGGTAGGTGGTTGGACAATGCTATTTTTCATGTTTCCATAGGTGATCAGACCTTCCAAGATCGCCGAGAACATATCGAAAGGAATGTCTTTATCGGTTCTGTTGGTGACAAGAATGTAACCGAATATATAGTCGCCTTGTTTGAGTTCAACACCAAGCGGATCGATGATCTTGGGCTTTTCTCCAATCTTACCAATTTTCTCCGTCAAAACAATCTGGAGATTAAGTGCTTTGGAGAGCTCCTTGTTGATGGAGGTCAAACGCTTAAGCTTGTGCACGTTTTCGAGGATAGTATCGTCAAATTGGGTTTCGGTTCCACTGGCGGCATCGATGAACTCTTCCCGATTCTGGACCGGCGAAGTTGGTAGCGAACGCAAAAACTCCATCGAGTGGTTGGAATGATTACTGGCATTGGACGACTGAGGCGTCAATTCGTAGCTGGGCGGTTCGGTTCTCATATCTTCCCGCGTGGGCGTCAAGTGTTTGGAGACGGTGGACTGATACATCTGGTAGGAGGGAAGAATGTTCAAGAGCATCTCCTCGTCATCTTCGGGGTTCTGGTGGCTGTTTCGCCGTATCGACAACGACGAGAGCTTTAAGTTGAACTTGTTTCTATTCATGGTGAGGAAGGGGAATGAGCAACAAGAAACTAGTGATAAGCCGAATGATGGACCAAATGGTGGGCCTAATGGTGGGCTCTGTGATAGAATTGGTTACTTCCAGTGAAAGGGAAGTGTAGCGAATAAGTAGGTTTCTTAAGTCGGGTGGAAGGAACGGCGGGTCTGGTTTCAGTCTGTTGGCGGTATCGGCGGAAACCTCGATTCAGCTGGTTGTGCAACCCTTCCCCGGCGAGTGCGCGGCACACGCCGCGAGACGGGAAGACATGGCCGATTAATGAGAGAAGTAAGCTATTTTGGATCAGGCTATTAGATCGTGGGGAAATGAAAAGGATATTTTGTATTTGGTTCAGTATAAGAGGGAGTGACTCATTAGGAGTAAATTTGGGCATAGATTGTTGGCATATTTATGGCTGTCATAATTATGATGGAGCCGTCAATTTATTTCGCAGTGCCACGGCAACAGGGTGCACGGCTAACGAAAAAATAGTGAATCGACCCACGCGCTAATAGTTACTGTAGAATCGAGTTAGAGTCACAGTTTGGGACTGGAGTTTAGGCTTAGAGACTCTTTGAGGGTAAGACTTGACACTTTGAATCAATGCTTTATAGAAATGCTTCAATGTTACCGTTATGAAGTGAGGATATTAATAATGGTCTACTGTTGATATAATGATCGTTACTCGTTTAATAATATACAATCGCCGACGGCGATACTCTGGTCTACACATGTCTAATCTCTTGGTTTAAACAGTATAGGACGTTTTAGCTGAAACTGAACCTTTGGGCAAATAAAAAGTCTGGAATTACTCTTGTTCTGAACTCACTTAGTCACTCTGCTCCATGATATTTGACGTCAAATAGTTTCCCAAACTCACCCGTTAACTTAATTCTCATTAATCGTACAATTGTATTCGAAGATTGATTCTTATTGTTCCGTTCAATTGTATTCGGAAGATTATTTCCCATTCATCTGTTTTTCTATTCTGAGGATCAATTTTCAATGGTCATTGGAACATGAACCACCAAGTTCTCTCCATTGGCCAACCGCACCGTCACCTTAACGTAGTACATTCTAGCCATCAAGCAGTTCTGGAAGTCAGGCACCAATGTGATATGGTCAACTCCCTTATTGGCCCTATTTTCGTTACCCTTCAAGTGACAATCGTCCAAATTGAAGTTCAACTCAAATTTCTTGGAGTATATGGTATTTCCGGCATTGACCTCAGGTTCCAACTCCCAGGGAATGGTCTTGGCTGAGGTGTGGAGTCCTGAATGGGTTGGTGAACGAGCAAAAAACTTGGTGTCACTTTCCAGCACTGATAAATGAATATACTTTGTTTGAAGCGAAGCGAGCGATTTGACGTCTTTGAACAACAGACTTTCGAAGCGAATGAGGTCGTTTCCAACACTTTGGATCTGGTGGGTGATTTCCGTAAGGTACTCCTTGAACTGTTTGATTATAATGGTGTCGAAGTTATCGACTTCGCGCTTTTTCCAGTCCAATTCTTGATCGCGGAAACACATTTCGTGGTTGAATTCGATGGGAATGTAATGCTTTTTGGAGCGAATCGTGAGCACGGTGACTTCTGGAACGATAGACTTGATTTCTGGTAAGGTGACGCGGCCGTGGGAGGCGCCCTCGATGAAGTATGAGAGTTCTAGCGGGATATTCAACTCGAGATCTTTACGGCCAGGAGACTGCGAAGTGCGAAATTTCACTGGTGGAACGTAGAGCTTATGATAGCTGGTTTTGGGGGTCGAAAGCGACACTATGCCCAAAATCTTGGAGGAACCGGTCAAAGACTTTTTTTTGAACGGCACCAAACATTGGTAGGAGTCGTCGCTGAACTGTTTCTTGGTAGAGAGGCTGGAATTGATCGCAGTGCCAGCAACATCGTACAAATGGCGCAATTTGGTCTGCGAGGATGAGTCCCTCGAGCTGACCGGAGACAATGCGATTTCCTCACGCTGGGCAAGGGGCGCTTTGAGAAGCGTACGGCCAAACTCGATTTTGGCCAATACCGCATCCACAAACGCCTTGTAGAACACTCGGGTCCCATGCAAAAGACTGTCACGATTGAAGTGGAGCTCGGGGTTCAGATGTGGCACCACTCGTATGGGACAGATGGCTTCCTGTGCAATCACGTACTGGTCGCGCGAAGTGCGATGGTTATACTCGGAAGCACGGCCAATGACTCTGGCCTCCACGCTATACGATATCGAAGTATCGATGAATGATAAGTCACGGATGTTGGCTTCACGGTTGGCCAAAAGCATCGAGGGCGAGACCGTGTTTCTGGGAACTCCCAATGTTGGTGGCACTTCTGTGTGGCGTGATAAATTGTGGACTTCGCACACATCGTCCAAGAGCATTTCTGGCACTCTGAAGGTGAAGTAACGTTTGTAGGTGACTCCAGGCTGGAAAGTCCGCTTTAAGTCGATTGCCAACAATGTGTTGTCATAAGGGTCGATCTCTCCGTCACACCAGTCGTGAGGGTCACCGTTATCGGTGACCAATCTGTCGATATTGGCGTAGGACCACAGCGCAAAGAGATCGAGCATGTTCAAGAATTTGAACACGTTATTCGGTTTTTCCGTATCTATCAACCCTCTTTTGTTCTCCAACACCGTCAATGTGCCTTCAAACACGACGTAGACCATGTCAAAGGTGATGGGCTCCGGGGTTTGGTTGACAATGGTGACGTAGCCATGAATATAGTCTCTCTGGGCGAATTCTAGGTTGGAGGGGTCCAAAGGAACCGGTTTCACGCCCTTCTGGCACACCTCCTGGGTGACGTGGATTTTGAGCTCAAGGCCCTGCGCCGTAGGGTTATCTGTTTTGGCTAAGTTGGGGAGTTTGTGCACGTTGGCGAGAATGGTATTCTCCCATATATCCACGCTTTCTTCGTTGAAAGTCTCGTCGTTCATCGGGAGATGCTCGAAACTGGAGCTCCGCGTGGGTCCCGGCGTTATGGCAGGCGACTGGATCGACAGAAGGGTGACAAATGGCGTTGTGGAGCTCGAATTGACCGGGGTCATCTCGTACATGGGAGGATCGACCGTGAAATTTTCATCGGAGGGAGTCAACTTTTTGGAGATGGTGGCCTGGTACATCTGGTAGGACGGAAGGATGTTATTGATGAGCTTGTCGTCCTCAAAGGGCCCGGGCGAGCCGGGCCGTCCATGAGGGGGTTCGGACATGATGGCTAGATGTTCTAGAAACTGGTGGTGTCTCATCTGTTAAGCATCGCGGGGTGTGTGCAGGAACCAGCCCGACTTGCGCAATAGGACCCTCCACAATGTTTTATTGTCTGAGCGCATGATGCGGCTCCACAGTAGCGAAGGAATGAAGAAATCAGAAGCGAGCCAAAGGGGAAAGAAAAGTCCGAATCAGATAACTTGTAGTTTATTTGTGATTCACATGACGAGGCTTGATTCAGCCCCCCAATCATAAGCCAATTACCATCGTCGGCTCAGCTCTGAAACCCACCTCCGTGGTCCGGTTACGGACCACGGCGGATTATGGCGGATTATGCCGCGCGATGTCAAGATAAGCCATAGCTGCCCGATTTCAAATGTTGAGCAGCTCACGATTTCGTTTATTATCAACCACAGTTCTTCCAGTGTCCATTTCCATCTCCAATGATGTTGAGCGACGAAAAGCATCGAGGCTCGACTCGGACCAGGTTCCGGTCCCCGCTTCTCATCGCACTGGCTATCGTGATGGTAGGATTCTGGGTGTGCTACCCTTTAGTCATTGACAGCAGCACCCGCTCCACAGAGACAATTCCAGATCGCTCAGCTTGGCTAGGCGACTTCCGCCACAAACCAGAGTACTATGGCCTTCTCAATGATCCTCTCGATGACGAGCCGCCTTCCAACACTCCCCTCAGAGGCCCTACATTGGACCCTTCCAGCGAGCACCTCCACACTGGTTCCCGCGCAATGGTGGCTTCAGATATCCCACTCTGTTCCAAGCTCGGCAGAGACATTCTCCGCCAGGGAGGCAACGCCGCCGACGCGGCGGTGACAGTTGCGCTCTGTATCGGAAGCATGAACTCTCAGTCCTCCGGAATTGGCGGGGGCGCCATCATTATCAGTAGACATGACCAGGAAACGCTCAGTATTGATTCCCGCGAAGTCGCACCCCAAAACGCCTATCGCGACTTGTACCATGGCCACCCTGCGCTCGCCTTGGTGGGGGGACTCGCCGTTGCAGTGCCAGGAGAGTTGAAAGGCTTGGACGAGTTGTACCACCGTCACGGCTCTGGTAACTTGACCTGGAAACAGCTCTTGGACCCGATTATCCGTCTCAATCGCGAGGGATGGCCCTGTTCCAAGGTCTTCGCCAAAAGCATCAAATTGGAGGAACAAGTTGTGTTTTCGCTAGTTCCTACCATCAGAAAGTTATGGGACTTTGTATATAATGAGGACGGTAAGCTTGTTGAAGAAGGCGATCTCATCAGAAGACCTCAGTACGCTGAGACTTTGGAATTGATCGCCAATAATGGCAGTAGTGCCCTTTTCTACGATCCTGATGGCCCCATTGTCAAGTCATTGGTGGACATTACCAAGCAATACGGCGGTATAATACAAGCCTCGGATTTCGAGCAGTACCGTGTCAACGTGGAAACTCCAATCAGCTTAGAATTGGACACTCCAGATAGAAAACTCGAGGTTCTCACTTCCAACGGTGTATCATCTGGAGCTCCGCTTGTTGCGGGGCTCAACTTCTACAACGAAGTGAACAAGTTGAACAAGGGCCAGGATCCAATATTGTCCATTCATCAATTAATTGAGAGCTTCAAGTGGCTTGCAGCTATCAGAACCAAGTTTGGTGATTCGATCTCCAATGCTCAGAAAGAGAAGCTTATTGCCAAGTACACTGATATGCAGTGGATTGAGGACGTCCTTGAGTCAGGGAAGTACCTGTCCAACCATACCTTCGGTTGGAAGCACTATGGGCCTGAGTACGAACTGGTAGACCCCAAGGGTACTGCCCATTTCTCTATAGTGGACGAAAACGACAATTCTGTCAGTTTCACCACCACCGTCAATCTCTCCTTTGGCTCACTGGTGCATGATCCTAGTACCGGCATTATCTTAAACAACGAAATGGACGATTTTTCGCAGCCGGGAGTTAAGAACACTTTTGGCTTGAGTCCGTCCGCGAACAACTACATTGTGCCAGGAAAAAGACCGTTGTCCTCCTGCGCGCCGGTTATTATTGTGGACAGAACAACCAACAAGACAGATATGTTACTTGGGTCAGCAGGAGGGTCTCGGATTCCTACTGCTCTTCTCCAAGCTATTGTGCGCACCTATTATCAAAACTATACGCTTTTGGATACGATGGCGTTCCCCAGGTTACATCACCAGCTTTTGCCAAACGAAATACGGGTAGAAGAACTTGAAGTGTTTGAGCGCGAATATTCACCGGGGGGATTTAATATTACGGAAGCGTTGCGCGCACTCGGACATCAGGTCACTGAAAGTGGCTCAAGAACGGCGATGAACGGAATCAAATGGAAGGACGGGCAGTTTGAGGGAGTGTGTGACTTCTGGCGTAAAGGTGGTGAAGCCTCAGGGTATTGATTTACTTCAATGACGAGCTATTAGATATTCACTTTATTGAAAGGGAATTCTTAAACTTGCTTATTTAAGAGAAACTTTAAGTATCAAAACTGTATAAGAAGGTATTGACTTTAATGGATTTAAAGTGTAGAGGCTTTAGAGCAGGCGGTGTAAACTCCGAATGCACCCGCGCCGAGCCTTGTCCGCTTGCCCGGAGACGCCGAGATTGCGCGGAAGATCGTACCACCAGCCCCGCACGACGCACAATATAGGCACCAAGAACTAACTGAGCGATTAGATCGTGGAATGATGACCAATAGCAGATTGTGTAGACCGTTGCAATTGTGGTGCTTCGGAGTTATGAGTACTTACCCGGCTGACCAAGGTGTGGGGCGCTTACCCCGGATTTGAGCGCGCAAGCTATTACTAACAGCGCATTACATAAGCGGTTCCCCAGATCATCAACTCCTTAAATTCTGCTCTCCCCCAGCAGTAACTCCGTGGATCATCTACTCCGTGGACATCAACTCCGAGGATCATCGACTGCTTCAATCACCTATAACCCCTATTTTGGAATATCAGCTCCTTAAATCAGGGCTCATTCCCCACCAATATCTACTTGGCTTATCACCTCCTGAAACTCCCCCACCATTACCTCTTTTGATGACCTTCCAGTACCAGGACTCGCTCCAGAGTCTCCCCATCCCCAATCTCGACCAAACATGCGCCCGCTACCTCGAGGTCTTGCAACCGCTCCAAACTGAAGCCGAACACAAGAATACCGTCCGGGCGGTAGAACGCTTTCTTCAGCTGGGCTCTGGAGCCCACCTCGACAGCGAACTCCGCAACTACGCCAAATCGCGCAACTCCTACATCGAACAGTTCTGGTACGACTCGTACCTCAACTACGACAGTCCTGTGGTGCTCAATCTCAACCCATTTTTTCTTCTTGAAGACGATCCTTTCAACAACGACTCCACCACCTTCAACCCGCAAATCAAGCGGGCCACCTCGCTCACGCTTCTGTCGCTCAAATTCATCCAGGCGTTGCGGAACGAAACACTCCCGCCCGATGTCTTGCGGAATGGCCAGCCATTGTGTATGTACCAGTACTCCAAGCTCTTTGGAGCCTCCAGAATCCCCACCAGTGATGGGTGTATGATGCAAACGGATGCAACCTCCAGCCACATTGTGGTGATGAGCAAGTCACAATTCTACTGGTTTGACGTCTTGGACGCAGACAACAACTTGCTTTTGTCTGAACTGGACCTTCTGGTCAATTTCACCTCTATTATTCATGATTCACTCAAGACTCCACCAGACGAAATTGCGCGCTCTTCGTTTGGTGTTCTCACCACCGAGAACCGGCGGATCTGGGCCAATGTACGCCAAAATATTCAGGATAACCCCACCAACACCGAAATCTTGTCGATTGTGGACTCCTCGCTTTTCATCCTTTGTTTGGACGACATTGCCATCAATGACTTGTCCGAATTGTCCAAAAACATGCTCTGCGGTCTTCTGATTCTTGAAAAAGGTATCCAGGTTGGTACCTGTACCAATCGGTGGTACGACAAGTTGCAAGTGATTGTGACCAAAAACGGTAAAGCTGGGATTAATTTCGAGCATACCGGTGTGGATGGCCACACTGTGTTGAGATTCGTCAGTGACATTTACACTGACTCTATTCTTTCCTTTGCACAATCCATTAATACCAACACTCCTTCTTTGTGGAAGACTACCCCAGACACTACACAGGAGAAGAATGACGGACAAAACTTGATCACTATCCCTCGAAAATTAGAATGGGACTTGACTCCAGATTTGTCACTTACCCTCCGTTTTGGTGAGACCAGATTGAGTGATTTGATCAACCAAAACGAGTTTAAGCATTTGGAGTTCAAAAATTACGGTTCTTCCTTCATCAAAAAGATGAAGTACTCTCCCGATGCATTTGTACAAATGGCGTTCCAAGCCGCCAACTACGCTCTTTACGGTAAAGTGGAATGTACTTATGAGCCAGCCATGACCAAGCAATATTTCCATGGAAGAACAGAAGCGATTAGAACCGTCAGCCAGGAATCCAACTTGTTTGTACGTAAATTTTTCGACTCTTCAATTGCCAATGAAGACAAGTTGAAATACTTGTCTGATGCGTGCTTCAAGCATTCAGACCAGACCAAAAGATGTTCTCGCGGTGAAGGTGTGGACAGACATTTGTATGCCTTATTTTGCATTTGGAGACGCTATGTCGAGGACTCGGATGCGGATGTTGCAGAACATCGTCCCTCCGACGCTACCTTGATCGAAGATGAGAACGAGTCTGTATCTGACAAAACTGTGGTGGGCAACGTCGGCAAGTCGACATTGATGGAATTGCCTGACATTTTTGCTGATGCCGGTTGGGATAAACTTAACGACACCATCATGTCTACCTCTAATTGTGGTAACCCATCATTAAGACTCTTTGGTTTTGGCCCTGTTTCAGCAAACGGTTTTGGGATTGGATATATCATCAAGGATGACTCGATTTCCATTTGTGCCTCTTCCAAGCACAGACAAACTGAGAGATTTTTGGTAACTTTGGAAAGTTATTTCAATGAAATCAAACTTATCTTTGATGATGTTAAGCTGCACAAAACTAAGACAAGTACAGTTTTGCCAATTCTTAACGTACCTATCCCCACTCCCAAAAACAATATCTCCGCTCTTTTGGGAGGTTATGGCTACTTTGATATGGGCGATGATGAGATCAAATCTGGTAGACATAGTCCAGAACCACCATTCTTACATAGAAACAATAGTGGTTTTTCCATCCGTGAAATTGGCAAGAAATTGAGATTGTCAGAGTACTAGTTCCAGTTGATCTGGAATATGAATATTGTCATTCATTTGCTGTCTTGATAGCTGTCGTTGCCATTCTTGAATGGCTCATATTGTTCTAGTGACATTTATTATTTATTAGTATTTATTATTTTTTACTATTTATTATTTATTATTTATTATTATTTATTATTTATTGACCCTGGATAATATATCGCTATTTATTCATAAGTCCATCGTAAGAATCTAAATCACTCCATTATTAGATAATCTATAGCAATTATTCATTCCATAGTCTAGATGGGGTATGATACCGATTTTTCGCAGCCATTCAGAATGCAAAAATACGATCCTTTTTCCAAAGTATAATTAGTTTATTCTTCACTGTGCTTTATTTAATAAATAATGATGGTACATAGTCATAAAGATACGTAATTCCATGAAGCGGCTTCAAATCTACCTGATGTGACTCGTTAGATCCCAAAACTGCCTTGATTGAATGCCGCTCTCAAATTTGCTTTATTGTTGGTTTTGTTCTTATTGAACTTATTAGCATTTGGCATTCCTCTCATTGCAACATCACTGGTGGTTTGCTTTGGAGGCTGCCGAGCGTGTTGTTGTGGTGGTGGATAGTGTGGATATCCTTGCGGTGGAGGATAATAGCCGGCTGGAGGAGGATAATAATTTGGATCATATCCTTGTGGGGGTGGGTAACCAGGATATCCTTGTGGAGGTGGATAGTGAGGATATCCTTGCGGTGGTGGTGGATACCCTTGTGGTGGTGGTGGGTACCCTTGTGGTGGAGGTGCATACCCTTGTGATGGGTGTCCTGCGGCCGGTGGGTGTCCTGCTGCTGGTGGGTGTGCTGCTGCTGGTGGATGTCCCGCTGCCGGTGGGTGTCCCGCTGCCGGTGGATGCCTTGCTGTGGGTGCTTGTGGGTGTGCTGGGGGCACTGGTGATCGCGCTGCTGCTGGTACTGGCGCAGCTGTTGGTGCTGGTGCATAAGCTGGCTGTGGTGGATATCCTTGCGGAGGGGCCTTCGCTACTTGTGGTGGTGGTTGTGTATGTGGAGGGTGTTGAGGTTGGGGTGGAGGAGCATGGGCCACAGGATTCTGTGCATAGTTTGGTTGAGAAGAGGCAGGCGCTGACGGAGGCCCAGGTCTTTGCATTTGAGGTTGGCCTCCTGGTGCCGGCTGAGAATACTGCTGAGGGGGTCTTTGGGTGTTTGGCTGCACTGCACGTTGTTGTGGTGGTGGTTGAGCGGTATTGGCAGGCACCGATGATGCAACCGAATACAGTGAGACTTGTGAGGTAGGAGTTGGAGGAAGGGAGTGTTGGTTGTAATTGGATTGTGGTGAGATCTGAGGTGTTCTAGATCCTTGAGTTGGTGACATCAGAGGCAAGCTTGGCAAGGAAGCATCAAGTCTCTGATTCAACATCGGAGAGTGTGATGGTCCCGGAGCAGCCTGTTGAGCTGGTGGCTGTTGTAACTGATGAACCGATGGTTGTACACTTTCGGGATGGACTGGTAAGGAGTCGGAAGATGATACTTCCAGTCCTCTGTGCCTGAGAAGAGGTGCTGGTGGAGGTAATGAGAAAGCTCCATTTTCTACTCTAGGAGGTGCGAGTGTAGGTGAAGTCATCTGTGGCTGGTTCTGTTGGGGTACCAAGCCGTTTGAAGCTGGGCCCGTTGGGGCTTGGGGACTCAATTGTGGAGCCTGTGATGGCTGCGAAGGGGGTGTTGCAAGCAGACCCAATGGAAGCTTAGGTATCAAATGCTGGTACTCGCGAGGCACAGACTCTTGACTTTGCTGAGGTGACTTGGGCAATGGTTGAGGTGCCGTTGGTTGAACGGGTACCGGTGCTTGTGGGGGTGGTGCTTGAGCAGAGCCGAATTGCGGAGTTTGCGGAGTTTGCGGTGGCTGCGGTGGCTGCGGTGGCTGCGAAATTTGGGGATTCTGTGGTGGATGGCTGGGTTGTTGAGAAAAGGCCAATTGTGATGGTGCATGTCCATTGACTGGTCCTCTAGGTGCGGCGGCAGTATTATAGTGAAGATTGCCGGGACTTGGAGGTTTCATGACAATCGTGGCAGGAATAGGACCAGGATGTGCTCGATGGATATCTTCGACATTGGAAGGAGCCATCGATACCGTTGGCGATGGCAATTGCAGGGTAGTTGGAGAAACATTGCTTGTCAAATAAGTGGTAGTTGTCTTGGTCTCTGGTGACAGCGGAAGTGATTTGTTGAGCATTTTATCGCCTGAACTGTCTGCCTTCTTTTTCTTCTTCTTCTTTTCCTTCTTTTTGGGCGAGTCTGGTTCCAACCCTGGTGGCATTGGAAAGAGTCCGGGTGGAGGCAATGGAGGTAACCCATCCGAACCAAACGGTGGAGGGAAGAAACCGTATGCCATAGCAGCGGTGATTTGGGCCATTTCCTTCTCCTGTTCCTCTTTTTCCTTTTCCTTCTTCTTCTTTTCCTTACGCTTTTTCCTTTTTTCTTCTCTGGCTTTCTTTGCCTCTTCACTCTCCTCCTCTGGCGAAATTTCACCGGGACTCAACGAAGGATCGCCGTAGACCTCTTGTGGAGCTAACTGTTGATGTTCCTGTGGCTGCTGTGCAAAATATCCATCTTGGTACTCGGGCTGAGGAGCTTGGCTGTGATCGTAAGTTTGGGAAGGCTGAGCTTGATTAGGATCGTATGTTTGCGCTGGGGGAGCTTGACCGTACGACTGCGTAGCTTCAGGCTGGGTTTGGTACACTTGAGGTTGGCCCTCGACAGCGTGAGTTACGTGAGCATTACCATTCTGAGCTTCTTGAGCGTACGCTTGTTGAGTCTCGGGTGCATATCCTGCTTGTTGATCAGCTACTTGATTCGTCGTCGCCTGAGGCTGTTGCGAATATTGAGGATCGGCTTGCTGCCCTGGTATTTGGTAGTTTTCAAATGGCTCACTGGATACGTTCTGTTTGGCCTGTTCGGCCTTTTCAAATTCGGTAACGTAAAGGTCATATGGCTCCAGGAACCCTCCCTTCGATGGCGAATAGAATTGGGTAGCAATACTATTCCTTTGAGGCGAGCCTTGATCTGGAGTCAAGTACTGAGTATGGACTGTTTGAGCTCCAGGTGATTGTTCAGACAGAAAGGCTGCTCCCCCTGCAGCTAACGCAGGGCTGTTCAAATTATCCTGCGATATTGGTAATGGTGCGAGATGATTATGGGCATTAGGGTCTTGGTAGGTATATGGCTGGTCTGCACCATTCTGATAAACGGGCTGGCCATATACAGGTTGCTGTTGTTGGGTATAAGCTTCTTGTGTAGTGGGTGCGTTATTATATGCTGTTGGTTGTTGGTAATTTGTGTAGTTTTGATTGTCTTGCTGGTTGTGCTGTTGACCGTAATGATGAGCGTTTGCTTGTTCGGCTTCCAAGGGTGGAGGTGGAGGTCTTCTGCCAGACGTTTTCCTTTGACTCGAAGTTGCCGAGCCAGTTTTTGGCTTGTCAACCCCATGGAGACCTTCATCTAGTTTCCTCATATAGGTTTGGTAATCATTAAGTTCTTCTCTAGAGGTGCTCCGAATATGTCCCGAGTTGTCATCAATTGAAACACTGAGCTTGGAATCTTGCTCATTGAAGTTGATCGTAGGTAACAATCCTCTATCCTTTTCAGGTGGTGGAGGTGGTGGAAGTGCAGTGTCTTTTTTGGTGATACTTTCATTCGAGATAACTCTTTTACCTGAGGATTCATGCTTGTTGAAATGTGCAAGGTACTCCTCAGTACTCAAGGTCTTTTCTGTGATGATGAGCCATTTCTGGAACCCTCTCAACCCAGCTTCCAATACCAAAGACCTACCAAAAAGCTTTTTGATATGACTGGTTTGGTCCGATCCGATTGAGGAAAGCCACGTCCAAATATAGTAGTCTTGAATGGTAATATTGTTGATTGTAATAGAAGAGTATAGTGGGATATTAGGATCAATTGGGCCCGCATTTGCGGCCTCTTTTTTGACCCATCCGGGGTATAAATCGTACTGTGAATCGATTGCTTCTGCCGTTAGTCTATTCAATATTCTTCTAGATTCTTCTGTTAAAGTGTTGACTATGTCATTGGTGGACTCTTTCTGGAAAATGTTTTTCAAAATTGTGTAATTCTCAATTGAGTCAAAGGAATCCTTCTTCTCAAAACTGAGTGTATGCCTCACCTTACTAAGTAATTCATATGGGTTGCTTGAGGGTCTAGTCGAGCTTATGTTCACGCAAGGGATTGTAATCATTGATTTCAACGCATCATTGTTTTCCGCTGGTGGGTAAGAATTTGTGATCAAAAGCGATTGGAGGGTTTTAGGCAATTTCAAAGTTTCCAGTTCATTTTCTGGCAACATTGCTCTTAAGAAGGAGAGCAAAAGATGGAACAAGGCATCCGAGGAAGATTTCCAAGTTTCCAAACCTTCGTTGAAATTATTCTCTCTGCTGACGGTGGCATCGTAAAAAGGCGATGATCTGAACCTGGAAGTACCGTTGAAAGCCCAAAGACTGGACATTTTTGCAATCTTGCGTCCACTCAAATAGTTGTACTGTGAGTTGGAGGTGACGCTGATCAACAAGTCTAAGAAATCGTAGACAATAGATGCATGAGCGGGTGACGAAAGACATTTGGGCATAATGCTGAGAAAGGCGCTCTTTGGGTAGCCTGCTTCCTTCTCTTTTCTTCTATATTCCAAGTAGACACTCCATCCAATGATTTCATGGTTAGGTAAACGACTCCACAAGTATTTTAATCCACAGATCAATGTGAATTCATCGATCAGACTTAATATGCTATCGACGCGTTCTTCGTCTTTTAAATCAATGAGCTCACCGTTGGGAAATATGAGAGACAAGAAATTCTCGAGTTTGGTATCATCTATCTTCGATCTGAATGGCAAGAACACATGGGGAGTCTTGGTTCCACGGGATTTCAATTCACCGGTGATCAAATGGAGAATGACTTTGAGTTTTTTCCGGGTGAATTGGTCCGGCCGTATGATATTTGAGCCCAGCCGTTGGTTAGGCGGTAAGTCGGGGAGCTCCAAGTCGCCCATTTGGCTCAGAGTGATTACCATTGATTTCGGGCCTCTTTTCGGCTTGTTTTAGTGATGGTGATCGGTGATAAGTGGCCCGTCTGTGGGGAAAAACGGGATGAATAAGGAGCCGTTCGGATGTGACGGATAAAAAAGGTTCAATAAGGGTGTTCGGGCGAACAAGGATCACGGGTATTAGGTTCTGGGTGCTAATTTATTCACGGTAGCCGCTGGTTTTTGGAGTAAGGTACGGTACCGTTTATTTATTTATTTGTTTTTGCGTCACGTGGAATAAAACTCGGATGAGGATGGCGCTGCTCTGCGTCAGGCTTTGACATTTTTTCGGCGGGTTTTGCATTTAGTGCATTGAATCAGGAGGCGTTTTAGAGAATTATCATTATTGATTATAGAGCTACGCCGGTTCAGATTGTTATTGGGACTTTTTCTACAGATGGATCGATTCACGTGTTGTACCCGATTCTCTATTAGATATATAACGTAAAGCCAGGATGCGAGAGTGAGACCGCTCTATTTTTAGTGCGCTGGAGTTGCAAAACGCGACAGATATTTTGCAGTCTGGAGAGAATATCTTTGATTCGAAGGCTATGCTCGTATCCAGAATTTTGCAGTCTAGAAATACTAGTCTGATTCAAGTGTTGGCGTAAAATCTTCCCGATGACACTGTCAGAAGAGTTTTTCTTGTATCAATTTTCTGTCACGTCTTTTTTGATTTTGAGTCCGTAGGTTTTGAAGGTTACGAACATATCTGGCTGAAACATGACACAGTATTGATCCCAGGCACTGAAATTATACCGCTATCGGGGATAATTTTCAGGGAATTCAGGAGAACTCGATGGCCGAGTCTCTCTTTATAAAGAGATGGATCTTTCCGGTTAGTTCAATTATCACTTATTGCGATTAATGAGCAGAAATATCCAATCAGTTGCGGAACAGTTAGTCTTCCGGATGCAACTGAACGCGCTTCCGTCCGGGGCTATCAGATCTGAAAATTCGCATTTCTTGCATTCCTCATGCTAACGAATCAGTTTTCTCCCATCATTCTTGCGGCTGAGCGATCAACCCTGGTGGTGCTACGTTCTGTTGAAACTGGTGCAGTTGCAAGTCCACCATACTGGTGACTGGACGCAAGCTGTTATCCATTGGTCCTTGCTTGCGCTCGGGTTGTCCCATTCCAGCAATATTAGACATGCTGTGAATTGGGCGCAAATCGCCTCCACTAGCATAATTAGTATCCATCATGCCCGCATTGGCGGCCACCGCAGCTGGCAAGTCCGTCAAGCTGTGATGACTAGGAATCTCGATCCCGGGAGGTCCTCCGTAGTTGATCTGGGCATGAGGCATGTTGTTGGTGGATGCATTGGTGGTGTTGGCACTGGATGCTTGCAGTGGATCATCCTGAGGCGGGTGCTGTAACTGCGAGGCGGCTTGTTGTAAGTGATGAGGGTGCTGTTGGGGCCGGGCGGGCGCGCCCTGACCTGCCATGGGCAATCCGGGGCCCACTGAAGCAGTGGGCGCTGGAGGCGGTATTTGGTATTGGCCGTTGGGAGCCGCAGCCGGATCGCGAGGATTGTTCAAGGTTGTGGGGATGGTGCTGGGAATGGAGGTCACATTGTTCTGACTGCTGGCAGTGATCAGAGTGGCATAGTTGGCTTGTTGGATGATCATGTTGAGAGCCTCGAAGCCTCCCACGGACTGAGCCAACATCGCACAATCCTTGTGGTTTTCGAAGATGCCCTTAAGCGATATCAACTGCTCGCGCAACTGGGTGACCTGAGCAGAAAGTTCACGGTATCCTGTGGAGTAGAAACTCAATTCGTCTTCCATTTTCTGGATAAGCTGCTTCTTTCTTTGACGACATTTGGAAGCCGCCACCCTGTTCCGCTCCAAGAAACTCTTCCGCTTATCTACAGGCGCAGGCTTACCGTTTGGCGACTCGCTACCAGTTTTAGAAGCCTCTGCAGAATCTGGATCTTTTTTGACCGCAGTGGTGTCGCGTTTTGCGGGAGCCCGCTTTTTCGGTTCTGGCTTTGATTTCTTCGTCTCTCTGGGAGTAGCGAAGTCGGCAGCTCTCTTGGCCGCGGTGGTGGGCACGTTGTTGGTGGATGCGGTGGAATTAGTGGTTGTGCTTGTTGCAGGCAGAGTGCCAGAGTCTTCATTTTCTCTGATTTGCGGCATCGCAAATTGTCCCACATGGGCTTCGGCAGGTATCTGTTGGGGTGGCTCTATAGGAACTTGATGTTGGTTTTGTTCGTAGGTTGGTTGTGGGATCATCGGTTGTTGCAACTGTTGTTCCGGGCGTGGGGCGGGCTGTAATTTCTGCTGTGGCGCGTTGTTGGCGGCCATTTGGAGATTTTGGCCAGTATTGGTGATTCCCAAAAGACTCAGAAGGCCGGGGGTCATCGGACTATTTAACAAGGCCCCCGGAGTAGTCAAGCCTGGAACGGCATTAAAGGGAAACGACGCGTGGTTCATCACCCCTGGAGTGAGTCCGGACCGAAGGTTCGACTCGTTGGGAGTGAGTCCGGTTTTCCTCATCGTATTGATAAACTGGTTGTAGCCGTTAGCCTGGCCACCATTGGCAGCAGCAGCGGCAGCGGCAGCCGCCGCGTATGCTGGAACGACGCCATCAGCCTCGGTTTCCGGGTTGGCACCAGGATTAACGCCGTTGGCGACACTATTTCTCGGGTTGTTGTTGGTGGCGCTGATCAAGCTGTTCCAGAGATTCGATCCTGGAGTCTCTGGATTACCCAAATGACTGCCAGGAGAAAGCCCCAAGGGTGGTAATCGCCTTCCGGACGGCGTAAACAAGGGCGGCGTTATTCCAGGGAGCTTTGTGGGCTGGTGGGTCAAGCTGGAGAGGTTGGGAATGTGTAAGTTGTGCTTGTTGTTGTTGCCCCCCTTGTACGACAGCGATGTTGACGACAGGGCGGTGCTGGGGTTTTTGGGGTTCAGGGTGGTGGAGGAGCCATTAGACGCGGTGGTCTCCTTAGTGGCGAAGGATCTTTCGAAAGGGTTTGGTTCGAGGTCGAACGACGTTTTCAGCTAGAAGACAGTTAGTATGTATGTTGTGGTCATTGGTGTACTGTGTCGTCAGATCTGTGACGTAATAGTGCTGAAGGCGAAGGTTTAGGCGACGGGGAGCAAGACAGACACAGGGACTGCTAAGGCAGGATGGAGTGGGGGCCGGGCGGCTACTTACATCACTCGACATGGTCTCGAAGTTTAAATTGTGAACCCTAGGGAACTCCGTGGTGGTAATCAAGGAAGATATCGTTAGTAATATAAATTCTCAAACACCGCATTTCGTCCCGCGATTCTTCGGCTACTTACGTCATTCATGATGCCTCGGGTGGCAGGGATGTTTTTTTTTTCGCCAGCGGCTCACGTGCAAGATTCGCGAGAGCAGCAACCGTGAGCAGATACCAATTTGTAGCTGCATGAGCGGTTGCTGGGCAACGGGTAGTATACGAGACGTTATACTAGAGGGAATGTTGCTACCCTCTACACAAAACAGCAACCGGAGATATTTCGGGCATAACTAGGCATAAATTCGGACACATTCCGGAATCTCCGGTGGTGGTCAAACGATCTGGCTCCAATTTTGGCGCGTGATCTTCCAGGAAGCTCGCTGTTTTTTTCGTTCCCTACTATAATTGGCACTTTGAAATTGTCTGGTGCTATAAAAAACTTCGATGGCCCGCGCCATGATTGCTACGGGCTCGTGATCGCTATATTACTTACAGAAGATAGAAGACGGATCTAAAGCCACCAGCGCTCGAAACTGGTGATACTATTTAAGAATGCTGACATATCGGGGTTATGCTTTAAGTAAGCCAACATATGGATACATATTGAACGAGCCAGCCGAATTTATCATTCGATCGAAGATAACTTTTCAGGATGAAATTCTAGGATATATACTATTATTTCAAGATAGCTTGTAAAAGTGTAGGTTAAATATCTGTTCAAGATTTTGAACTTTTCAGATTGTAGAATCCACACAAGTAGTTCGAACTTTACAGCCTGTAAATCCCAGGGTAGATACTATTTGTTCAAAATTTTAAACTACCATCTTGTGATTTCTAGGCTGAATACTTGTTCAAGATCCTGAACTGTTGTCTTTCTAGGCTAAATTCTTTGTTCAGGATTGTCAACAGCCTGTGATTTCTAGGCCAAATACTTTGTTCAAAACTTTAACTTAGCCTTTAATTTCTAGGTACTTTGTTCAATATTAACTTCTCAGCTGAGAACTAAGATTATTTAATATCACTGTATATGTTCAGTATTTATTAAGCCTATAAATTCCTTGACTAATATCACTGTATAAGTTTCGAACTCCTTTAGTTCGGTTTATTCCTGCATGTTCTCAAGAATCTTATCGAACTTTTCCTTCAGTTCGGCCTTATTGTCCTTGCCTAATTCCGGGTTCTTCTTCACTTCCTCCTTCGCTTCTTCTTCCGCCGCCTTGTCTGCAGGCTTCGCTTTAGGCAAGTTTTGCTTATCTATCTTTCCCTTTGGAGGTTGCATTGTGGGCTCCTTAGACTCCTCGATCTTTCTTCTCCAACCGGTCTTCAAGGTCTCGGTCAAGTCGAACCTTGGGAATGGATGTGCCTCGGTGTTGAACACATATTTGTCCAATGGCATCTTGTTATCTTCATCGAACAAAAGATACAAGTATTTCAAAGTCTCCGCAAACCAGAACGACTCCACATTGTCGCGCTTGTGCGATGGAATGGTGGTAACGTCTTCCAATGAAGTGTAAGCGACTTCGCCTTGAGCATTGACAATTTTAGTGTGCTTGACGAAACTCTTGAAAATTTCGTAACCCCATTCCCTGTACTTGACGTCGCCTGTCAATCTGTAAAGGTAGAATAAAGATTCAACCGTTTCAGGACGTTGTAAGTTATGTCTGTCTCTTGGCTTGATGTAGAAGTCTTGTTCGCTCTTTTCATCGGTGTTGAAAACAACGATTTCCGGTGATAATCCAGTCTCCACGTCCTTGTACATCTTGTAACAAGTGTAGGTCAATTCTTCACCCAATTTGAAGTCAGATTCCTTTTCGGGAGTCCAGCTTGGTAACTTCTTGGCTTCTTCATAGGTCAAACCGTCGGTGGCTCCGACAGCCAATAAACCACCGTAGAAACAGACCAAATGGTCCATCTTTGGCGATAAACCTCCACCAATACCATCTTCCAATTCACCAATGAAAGTCAAGCCATTAGGCTTCGATTTGCCGACCATGTGCTTTTTGACACCTTCGACCGATTCACGGTACATGTCCCAATAGACGCGTTCTTGGCCATTAGTTTGCATGAATTGCTTCAACAAGTACTCGTAGTAGGAGTCTCCTCTGGAGCCCAATCTGATCAACGAGCCCCGGAACTTACCGGTGTCTGGATGGACGTAGATTGGAGCAAGACCGTCTTGAGGCTTGTTACCGTCCAAGATTTCCATCACTTTTTCGGCTGCTTTCCAGTACAAGGTTTCACCAGTCAACTTGGACAAGTACTTGAATTCCAATTGCAAGGTGGCGACTTCGGCGGTGGAAGAAGCACCTCCATCAACGTGATTTTTCACACCTTGTCCGGTGTAGAGGTTTACCGAAGCGTAGGGCAAGCCAGAGGCACTGTGGAAGCCGCCTTCCAAGGCATTGGCCAAGTCTACGGCCTTATCCAAGTAGGCGTCGTCTTCAGTGAGGTGGAAAGCGGATAAAAGACCTCCCAACATTCTGATTGTGGTCTCGAACACATTGACTTCGTAGTCGAATCCGTAGTCAAGCTCCTTGATAACCCACTCTCTGGCTCTGCCGAGCTCTTCTGGGGCGTCCATCAACGCCAAGGTGTCCAAGGTATCCACGATCATCCATCCCAATGGCTTTGGACCCATGTTCTTACCGGTCTGTGCAATTGGAGAATAGACATCTTTACCCCAGCCGTACTTTTCGTAGTTGTGCCAGGAGGTCAAAAACACGTCCTTGACCTCTTGTTGACGAGCCGCCCAATTGGCGCTGCTGCCGCCAAAGTCAAAGACGCCGGAGGAGGCAAGATGGTAGATGACGTATAGCACGAAGGACCCGAGGAGCGCCTTGATCATCAATACCCGCTTGGTCGATCTGGGGGTCGGTTTGTCTTTATAATACATCGGAAGGGGAGTGTTCTTTTCTGGTCGTTGCTTTCGCGCCCGCCAGTGTTTGTTGGAGTCGCCTATGGAAATCCCGTCGGTGTTGAACGACATGGTTATGATGGTGTCGTGTCAGTAGCGTGAGATATTTGAAGGGTGGGTCACGTGAGAATTGACAGGAAATTAGTATGGTTCCTCTCTAGGTTAAAGGAGTTATTGTCTTCTTAACCTTTAGTAGATATCATGTGTGGTACTAATGGTCTTTTGGTGCGTTCTTGAGGCTAACTTGCAAATGTATCAGTAGTTTTTCTCGCAAGAGGCTTATTTTAGACCACTTTTGCACTTTTTTAAATATTGTTTTGCAACCCGCGCGATCGATAATTATACCGTCATTAAAAATATAAATATAGGATTAAGATCTGTCAAACGTCTCGAAGAGGTCTCATAAGATTTGAACAATATTAAGTCTTCTTCAATGGCAAAACAAGAAGAACATCAAGAGGAACGGTCCAGTTTTGGGATCATCGATCTCCTTCGGATTGTGGGCGGTCTCCTCGCACTTAACGCCATTCTTTCCTGGTGGTTCACCTCTTCAACTACATGGGGTTACAATGGAAGATGGATTGATCCACGCTATGTTCAGTTCAAGCTCACTTCGGGTTACCTCGATTTCACCGCTGAAGAATTGGCCTTGTATAACGGAACAGACCCAGCCTTGCCCATCTACATTGCCCTCAACGGCAGCGTCTACGATGTCACCAGATCTCCTGGCATCTATGGGCCTGGAGGATCCTACCATAAGGTCAGCGGCAAAGATAGTGCTCGGGTATTCGTGACCGGATGTTTCATGAAAGATGACGAGTTCACGTCTGATTTGAGAGGTTTGGATGAACTCGAGGCTTTGAGTGATATCAAGAAATGGCAAGACTACTTTGAGAATAGCCCTCGTTACTGGTACGTGGGGACCGTGAAACATAATGCTTTCACGGGAGAGCCTCCAGCGCCATGTGAGCATGTTAAGTATCCAGGTCACTGAGAAATGGGACTTAGAGATGCGAATCACCCTTGAATGAATTTTTGCAGTTATCTGCCATTGAAATGAATAAATGCTAACGATCCGATCTATAAAAGTTCAATTGGGTAAATACTACCGAAATCTACAGATTTTCACTTGGCTTATGCTATATTATTCATACTTATCAACTGCTTGCAGAGTCTAAACTCTTTTGCAACACCTCCAACAACTCTTCCGGCTCTTCCAAACCGATGCTAATTCTGATCAAATTCCGATCCACATCCCATTTTGCAATTTCGTCCAATTCTTGGTAATGGGCAAGAATGGCATAAGGACACGCCAACGTGAAATTAGTTCCCAAAGAAGGTCCCTTATATAAATTGACAGCGTTGAAGAATTTAACAGCGTGTTCCGGTTCGTGGAACAAAAATGAGAATAAACCACCATAACCACCATCCGGTGTTTTCACTTCCTCATAGTACTTCTTGGTTTCATCGAGCGATGGATAGTATACCTTAGAAATGAGAGGCAGGTTATTAAGTAAGTCAACTGCCAAAACAGAAGTCTTGTTAATCTTGGCCGATCTTTCGGCAAAATCACGCGAGTTTCTTTCCAAGTATAAAGCATCTTCATCCCAGAATATATCTTCCCATTCCTCGTCGAAAAAGGTCTTCAATTTGTGATAGTATTTGCTGAGAGGGTTCAAAATGAGAGATCCACCCATCACATTGGAGTCACCAGAAAATACCTTGGTTAAAGAAGATGCAACCATATCAGCGTATGGCAAAACGTGAATGTTCAAGAAATTACCGACAGTTTCATCGATAACGACTGCAAAGTTGTATTTATCGGCCAAAGCACGAATTCTCTTCAAATTTGGCGTCTTCAACAATGGGTTTGATGGGCATTCACAGAACAATGCCATCACATCAATCTCCTTAGATTCGAGTTGGCGTTCGAGCTCATCCAACGAGGCATCGTCTCCAAGACCCAAGAAGTGCACTCCTGGCCCAAACTTCTTGAGAATATTTAAGGTGTCGACATAAGGGAATCCGAAACACACTGATTTTTTTTGTTCTTCCCAAATTTGAAGCAAAGCATAATGGCCATAGAAAATAGAGGCCATTCCCGAAGGGAATAAATATACGTCAGTTTCACTTAAATTCTTACCTCTCTTTGACTTTTCGATTTCTTCTTGTTGGTTGTGAGATTTATCCACTTTACCACAGATTCTTCTTCTCAAAGCTATTTTGGCATGTTTGGCGAATTTCAAGTCCAAAACTCTACCGAATTTCTGTTCCACAAAGGTATTATATTCTTTTTCGGCAACTTCTTCTGAATTATTAAGGCCAGAGAACGACGCCGAGATCGATGGTGACCGTTTCTGGATCTGTTTCGCTTGTTCAGAAGCGTCCAAGCTATGATCTTTGTCTTCACTCAGTTCTCCAAATAAAACGCGAAGGATATACTCTCCCATTCTCGAACTGATCCCTTCACCAGAATGTTGCCAGTAGGACTTAGCGAGTGGGAAAAGCGAGGTTGGTAGGAACACCACGCCAATATTGGATTCGATCTTGGTTGATCTTTCATCTTCAGTTTCGGCACCAGGAGTGCTCAACTGAAGGATGCGAATAGTAGAGCCAGTGACTCTTGGATTGGCGTGAAGCTTGACGTAATCACGACACCGTTTGGCGACTTTGTAGGAGGGGAAGATCAATGCCGATTCGCCGTTTCTTCCGTACTTTTCTTCAAGTTTTTGGGCTAATTGCTTGATTGTGGTGTGAATAAAGAATCTAGGATACCCCGAGTTCATTTTGCTGACCACCCACGATTCGCCTTCTTCGTAGCCCACGGTGGCCTCCCAAGTGGGCAAGGACACCGAGACGGCGTGGGGGACGTCTGGAATAGGAATGCCTATTTCTTGTGTTGGCATTGTAGTAAGTTAGTTGTAAACTTTGGATTGGTTTTGATCTGTGATTAGTAGTGATAGCTGAGATTACTGGTGCGGGTAGTACTGCAGATACTGATTTGGTGGGGGAGGCAGGGTCAAAAAGCGAAAGCACCAAGAAGAAATCACAATTGAAACCGAGAGAGAAGGAGGGAAATTGGTACTAACAAATGGAATAGTATCAGTTATAGTAGAGTTAATCAATTTGGGGGTTTAATGCTTTTTTCACGATAGAATTGTGATTTTTGGGTGGACTTGAGAGGTCGCAAGCGGCTAAAGCAGTGACTCCGTGAGTCATTGCCGCGAATTGTGTCAAAAAACGTGAAATCAGCTGTAACAGAGCTAAACTATTATGGGCTTTTTCGAAAACTAGCGTAGAAAGGGAGTGTCAAAGTGACTAGTGGAAAATACTCTTCAAACAGAGGAAGGTTTTACACAAATAATTACAATTGACTTCTAGCTGCGAACTTTTATATTACTGTACAGAAATTAAATATTAAGACTTGATGCAATTGACAGAACCTTCTTGAAGGCGCTTGAGGTCAGAGGCGGCGACAGCAGATCCATTGGAGTGAGGAACTGCTTTGCTGGCGGCTGGAGCAGCAGCAATGGCAGCGGGGGCAGCACCATTGGCAGCAGGTGTAGGAGCAGCTCTGTTGTGTTGCATGTGCGATTGGACCAAGTGACCAGCGGCCAAGGCAGAACAAAGCGAAAGCTCAGCAGCCAAGACAGCAGAGGCCACGATTCTGGCCAATTGACGGGCATTCTCACCAGGGTTGGTTGGGTGAGGACCACGGACTCCCAATAATTCCAACATGGCACCTTGTGGGTCCAAGACAGTACCTCCTCCAATAGTACCAACTTCGATCGATGGCATGGAGACAGACACTTGCAAGTCACCGTTAGGAAGCTTGTTCATCAAGGTGATACAGTTGGAAGATTCGACGTTTTGAGCAGGATCTTGACCACAGGCCAAAAACACGGCAGTGACCAAGTTGGCAGCGTGGGCATTGAAACCACCAACGGAACCGGCCATGGCCGAACCGATCAAGTTCTTGCTGATGTTCAATTCAACAAGAGCATCGACATCAGACTTAAGGACCTTACGCACAACATCAGCTGGCACTCTGGCTTCAGCAACAACAGACTTACCTCTTCCTTCGATCCAGTTGATAGCAGCAGGCTTCTTGTCGGTACAGAAGTTACCGGAAACAGAAACAACGTTCATGTCTTCGAAACCACATTCTTCAACCATGTACTTAAGAGCGTATTCAACACCCTTGGAAATCATATTCATACCCATGGCATCACCAGTAGTGGTCTTGAAACGGATGTATAATAAAGTTCCGGCCATTGCGGTCTTGATATGTTGTAAACGAGCAAATCTGGAGGTACTGTTGAAAGCCTTCTTGATGGTCTTTTGACCTTCTTCGGAGTCAATCCAGATCTTGGCAGTACCGGCTCTAGCTAGGGTTGGGAACGAAACACATGGACCTCTGGTCATACCATCTTGAGTCAAAACAGTTTGAACACCACCACCAGCGTTGATGGCCTTACAACCACGCATGGTGGATGCAACCAAACAACCTTCAGTGGTAGCCATAGGAATGTGGTAAGGCTTGTCGTCAATGTACAAAGGACCGGCAACACCAACTGGCAAAGGCATGTAACCAATAACGTTTTCACAACAGGCACCAAACACTCTGTCGTAGTCATAATGTTCGTATGGTAAACGCAAAGAATCCAAGACGGGAGCTTCAGCAATTTTAGCGATAGCTTTACGACGGACGAGAACAGCTCTGGTGTTATCAGCCAATTGCTTCTCCAAGGCATACAATGGCAATTTACCGGCCACGACCAAGGAGCTGACTTCATCGTCGTTCAAAGTCTTAACATTACCTTCCTTGAGGATAGCAGCACATTCTTCCAAAGTAAGTTGTTTGGAAGTAGAAGAGACTTCCAATTCGAGGGAGGAGTCATCAGTTTCATCGGATCCGCCAGTGGTGAAAGTAACAGCTGAAGGACCGTTGTTCTTAGCGGCAGCAGCAGCCTTGGACTTGGACTTCTTGGACTTCTTCTTAGATTTGGAAGATGAAGTGCTTGCGGTGGTAGCTTTTGGTCTAGAAATCTCATTTTCAATCAACTTGTTGGTGGTGGTAGTTTGGTGACGGGAGGCGTTCAAGAAGTAAGCATTGGTACTGATGGAAACGGCAAAAGCGAACAAGATGAATTTAGAAATCAACTTGTCTCTAATGGCTTGACTGACTTGTTCCAAAACGAAGTACAAGGACTCTTCAATTTGAATTAAAGCACCCAAAGGTTGGTAATCTCTGGTAGGATAAATCGTAGCGACAGTTCCCTTCTTACCAATGGCAATGTGCTTAGCAGCGGCCTTGGACATGGTGGTAGCACTGAATGCAAAGGTGTTGCGAGATTCAGCAGAACTGTGCAACCAAGAGCTACCCAACCAGAAGGCGTGGAAAGCAAAGAAGGCAGCAATCATGGCCACTTTGAAAGAAACGATCGAAGTATCTTGAGAATTGAAAAGGGTGCTTTGACGAGGGTGCTCGAGATCAGCCGATTCTTGAGCGACGTTTTGAGCCACCAAGTAGGAGATACCTTCTTCTTGCAAGACTTGTTGCAAGTCCTTGGTTCTGCGGGCTCTGTTAATCTCGACCTTCAAGGCCAAGATGGCGGAATAGAAAGTGTACACCAATAACAAGTCGAAAGACAAGATCAAGGCACTCAAGACGCAGAAGTTGGTCAAACCGACCAAGTGTGGGGCGTAGAAGGTGATGGAAAGCAAAGCAAAGATAACCACCAAGTTGTCTCTCAACAAACTGGTGGTGTGGGCAGCGATGGCGTTGGCGACGATATTCTTACTGTCCAATGCGGTGCTAGAAGCCTTCATGACGGAGGAGGCGATCGAGACCTTGTGCTTGAAACCAATGATAGCGACCAAAAATGGGATTCCTTCGGAAATGCTCAAAAGTGGAACCTTTTGGTCGAGCACTCTGATGGTGGTGAACAAGGCAAAGAGGAAGGCGAAAGTGGAGGAAGCCAAGGTGGAGAAGGCCAACCAGAAGTTGGAGCCGATCTGTTTCATATCCAAGAACACCTTGACAAGCGTGTACCACATGGCGATGTAGGCGATGGTGATCAAGGCGATGTCGAAGCTTTCGGCGCCTTGGATCAAGCTCTTGAGCTTACGCAAGCCGAAACGGGCGTAGTCGTAGTACTTGCCGATTCTTTGGTTGTGTCTGGCCTTAAGAGTCTTGCCCTCGGAGAGAATCTTCTCTGGCAAGGCCGAATCGAGTTCGTCACTGTCGATGATGAATAAACGGGTGGTGGCGTCTACGCCTTCAAAAGTGTTTTCCAAGGAAGGAACGGCGCTGGTGGGGAAACGCAAGGGAACAATCGATATTTGGCTAGCTTCAGGGTATGCGGAAGGGTCATCAATGGGGATCCAATTTTTGTATTTGGCGTAGCCAGATGGGTGGTAAAAAGAGACACCGGAACTGGCGCGACGGAAGCTATCAGGGACATATTCGTCTACCACCGACAAGTAGGCGATGGAGGCGAGCAATGCGGTGATGATGATGAAGTGGATCGGACGGTGTGCCGATATCCTGGCCAAGCCAGCAGTGGCATTCGTGACGAAGCCAAGCATGCTAACGAGAACTAACAAGAAACGAAAAACGGCAGCGAAAAGAGCTCTGACGAATAGATCGGGCAGCAGAAAGCCAGCAAGCTAGTTGAGCGGCTGTTGCAGGGAGTGGGGGTGTTAGGGGGCGCTGGGGTAACTTCCTCGAAGACGCTGGTGAAGTGCTTTC
Organism: Suhomyces guaymorum; assembly: GCA_030568515.1. NCBI lineage: Eukaryota > Fungi > Ascomycota > Pichiomycetes > Serinales > Debaryomycetaceae > Suhomyces > Suhomyces guaymorum. The sequence goes on from JAJMGD010000003.1 coordinate 335,907, forward strand.
AAGGTCTGAAAGAATTGGTTAGCACAAGCAGTGAAGTTGAATTGCCGCTTTGCGAGAGAGCGAGAAACGATCGTATAACTGCTAAATTTTTCGGCTCTCGCGTTGATGGGCACTGATGCCCGGACGGAAGCCAGAGGGCTCCGGCGGGGTTCAGGAACGAGGAGGGGTCATTAAAGTGGGATTAGAACTACGGATTGAAGCTGAGGGTGAATATATTACAGAACTGGGGAGTCACTGAGCCAAAAGGGGCCCTTGGTAGCAGAAACACTGGCGATGGACCCATCACCGGCGGAGACGCGTGCGAATCAGCCAATATGACGAGCCGCGAAGGCGGCCGCTAAAAAAAGGAGGCAAAGAAGTTAGGAGAGGTACCATGAAATAAATAGATCAAGAATAGATCAAGAATGGTATAAGGGATGGGTTGGTATTATAGGACGACGTTACAATTGGAAGGTATGGGATTGAGGGTAGATAATCGGGACAATTGAGACAATAGCTCGTTTATGTCTTAGTCATTAATTGGTGTCTGATAATACGAGCTGCGCCGCGTGGAGTTCGCGCGGGCCTTATTATTGGAGGTGATATCATTGGCAGCAGTTTGTGATAGGTATGAAAAAGAGGAAGGGTTTAGAGTGGGAGGGGGGGATGATTTTAGGGGGCTCGTTGTGAAGATAAGGGATCTGAAAGGGTTGTAATATAAAAGGGGTTTATGAGAGCTCTATTCATTCTGGGTTATTGTAACGGATTTACATTATTTGGCGTAGTACTGGTATTTCCGCCTAGAAACAAGCAAACTTCTGTAAGGAAGAAAGTGTTTATTTAGTTGTTTAAAATCGGTAAGATTGGTACGATCAAATTAGTTTAGTAATTTTCAAATTTGGTAGGATTTTTTGTGATTTGCATTATGAATTGCACAATAATTGGCAAATCTTCCAATAATCATTTATTCCTTAATCTTGGAGCTAGAAATAATCTTGAAAGGAGAATTCGAATTTGATGAATTCTGTAAGCTAAACGATTGAATAGACTTATCTCCAAGCTACAACTGTAATTATTTACCCATAGATCATTTTCAGTGGAATCCTACCCATGATACTTTTGCATATTATATGTATATTTCCTTAAATTATCTGATTTCTCTACTAAATTCGGATCTTGGATTGTAAATTACCTCTAAATCTTGAGAAATTGGAAGAATTCACATTGCCTCGATAATTTGTACACTTTGACACAATTCACCTTCAACCTTCCATTTCTTCCGAGTAAATCACCATTCTATCAACTTCCTTATTTCTACACACTCTCCCAACTTTTACTGCTATATTTATATTAATTTCTAACTACAAACTCCCTTTTTAACCGCTTTGCTATTATTTTCTATTCAACTCTATGACTACGGCCATCCCTTCTTTCGTGTCTTTTCTGTCTTTATATTTATTTCAAAGAGACCAACTTGATGTCGAAGGTCAATTCGGAGTTGGCAGGAATGCCTGGCAAAGCTTGGGAACCGTAACCCATCTTGGCTGGGATCACAACTCTTCTTTCACCGCCAACGGCCATACCAGCGACACCAAGGTCGAAACCCTTGATACATTCTCCCTTACCCAAGCCGAAGACAAATGGCTTACCGGAGGTGTTCTTGTCAAAAGACTTACCGTTCTTCAACTTACCGATGTAACGGATACCGACTCTGTTACCGGACTTGGCAGTTGGACCCTTACCGACCTTTCTGTCTTCGGTGATCACACCACCAAGGAGAGTCTTGGTAGGGTACTTCTTGGCGGAGGTGGCTTCTTCAGCGGCGGCTTCCTTCTTGGATTCGGCCTCTTCCTTCTTGGCCTTGGCCTTTTCCTTCTTCTCCTTCTTCTTGTCCACCAAAGTAGAACCGGTTGGGCCTTGTTCCAATTCCTTGGTGAATTGGACAGACTTCTTTTCTTCCTTCTTCTTCTTGTCCTTCTTGGCAGGTGGCTGGTCGTTTTCTTCTTCTTCGGCAGCAGCTCTCTTCTTGCCCTTCTTGTCGTTTTCGACCAATTCTTCGATCTTGTTCTCGATGTCGGATTCGTCTTCCAAGTCGTCCAAATCGTAACCGTCACCGTGGATAATCTCATCCTCATCTGGGGACAAGTCGTAGTCGTCCTCGTCGTAGTCCTCGTCTTCGTCGGAGTCTTCGTCGGCTGGGTGTTCGACGTAGTTACCGGTCAAGTGGATGGCATAAGAACCAGTGACAACGAAGAACACTTCTTCATCTGGGCTGATGGTCAAGTCAATGGTTTGTTGGAATTGGACCTTTGGAGACAAGGTACAGACGACAAACTCGGAGATGTCGTCTTCGTCGTCTTCGTCGTCAGAACCGTCGATGTCGAGGTCTTCTTCGTCCTCATCGACTTCTTCTTCATCTTCGTCCTTCTTGCCCTTCTTTGGAGCTTCTTGTTCTTCTTCGTCGGAGTCCAACTCGTCAGCTTCTTCAGCTTCGAGGTCAGAGTCGTCTTCTTCGTCGTCAAGGAATGGAACGGTTCTCTTCAACAATCTCAAGGTAGATGGTTCTTCCTTGTCATCGAGAGCTTCAGGGTCCACGGCAGCCAAAGTCAATCTGATGGTAACGGGGTAGTCGTCCTCGATGGCAGGAACAGGGTTGAATGGCTGGACAGCCAAGTTGTAGGTGGAAATAGGAATCAAACTAGCCATTTTGGATGAGTAGAGTAATGGTGAAGATGAGATGAGATGAGATTTTTTTAGGCCAGGCGTGGGCGCATGAGGTCACGTGGGAGAGGGCCCAAATGCTTGCTAAATTTACGGTTTCCTACCAAAGATAGTGAGTGATAATGAGGTGTAATTATGATAATTGGTATAAGATAATAGTAGCGGAGCTCTGGTGAGTCGTCTAGGCCGAATAATTGCTTTTGGTCGAAATCATTAAAATGACTTAATTATGACATTTGACCCTAAAAACTACTTTAATGTATTCTAAGACCACCACAATATAGGTTTACATGAAGATAGAGAGGAAGAATTTCGGTTCTTGACTCGAAATGGCATGTTGTATAATGAAGCTGATATTGGAGTAGTGAATATGATAATTCAATAATGAACATGATAATGCAATAGAGAACATTATGATGTGATGAACATTATACTCTCTAATGGTGATATTCAAAATTTCTACAGATTGATCGTTTGGAATGTATTAAATATACAAAGAGAAAATTCACCACTAAACTTCAAAATTAAACAAAACAACCTAACGATTTATGTACATCTGATAGGCCACGTTGTAGATTAGATTATTTGCTGTTTAGATTTAGAACTTCAACAAGTGTGGTTTGTCACCGCTCTTCAAGGAGAAAGAAGCAGACAAGTATTGTTTTAATAATGGGGTCTTCTTGATTTGAGCCAACAAAGCAGCGTCAACGGTCTTTTGGTCAGCAACTCTTTCGGCCTTGATTTCCTTCTTTGGTTCTTCCTTGAAGAAAGCTTCTTCGGTCTTTCTGACGAATCTTGGAGCCTTTTCTCTGGCAAAGTATTCGACGTTGAATTTGGAAACGTCAACACCTTCAACAGAAACCTTGGTGGAGGTGGCAATGACGTAACGGGCGTTGACTCTTCTCAATGGGACACCGTTGACCTTGAATGGACCGGAGACCAACAAGGTGTTGTCTTCCAAGTTCTTCAAGTAGACAACTCTCTTACCTCTGAATCTACCGGCCAACAAGATCAAGACGGTACCTGGGACTAAGGAGGCACGCAACTTTTGTGGACGGGCAACCTTTCTAGATTGCTTTGGGACTGGGACGTCTTGAGATGAGTACCACTTTGGTGCCTAAAAGTTAGTAAGGTTCGAAAAATGATGATGAAAATTATGACTCCCACAGTGTTGAAGTGGTTGGAAGGCTGAACACGAACACCATTTTTCTCGGGAAAAACGGGATGCTGATGAATGGTGGGCCTCGCATCGTATTCAGTTTGATTGGGACCACGTCTCTTCGTTCTTGTGTACATACAACTTGGCTCATTTTTGATCTAGTTTATTGGTGATGGTTAAACAAGTAAAGGAAAGAATTTTTTCTACCTATTTTTCACTGGGGGTTGGCAATACTGGGAGGGTGTGCGCGCAGGTGACCGGCGAGCGCGAGCGGTGCGATGGTGGAGGGTGCGCAGGGGTGTGTGTGCAGGAGGGGGACGGCGGTGGAGTAGTGCAGATAGGACAAGACTGTGACTTGTGCGAAAGGGAAGTGGTGCGAGATGACGGATCACGTGGATTTGCAAAAGCAGTCACAGGAGAAAGTGCCAGTGATCACGCGCTTCGGCCCGGATCACGCGATTTGCAGCCATTCCAAAAAAGCCCCATATGAATTGGGGCGATATTACAGTCTAATGAATTTGTGAAAGATATGGATTTCACTATTTAGGTGTAATCTATGATCTTTGTCTACTAATGAGAGTCTCTTTTCTATTCCTGGTGTGAGCCTCTTTTCTACTGGTTTCTTTGTGAGTCTCTCTATTGGTGACCTCTGGTGTCTGACACTATTGGAACTGTCTACAGCCTGATCAAATCGTCTTCGTGGAGATTGAATTCTCATGATGGATTCAGTAAGGGGGATTTTAGACTCAGTAGTGGACTTAACAGATTAGTAGTGGGCTCATCATATCAGTAATGGACTCAAAATATTAGTAGTGGACATCATGGATTCCTTAGGCACTGGGATATCAATGATAGAAACACCCAATATACTGTCTTTAGGTCATTTTCATAAGGCTGAGTTCTCTTCCTACATCTATTCTCTAATTTTCTACATTTTCACAAAACAATAATGCATTCAAGAAGTGAATCAGGTAGACAAGTACCTAATATTAATAGTCAAATCGCCTTCGCCGGCATTCAAAACCATGTTTTCGGCCCTGTTCAAGGCTTCTACCAATGGCAAGGCGGTGTGGGCCAACTCGACACTCTTGCCGAAAGTATGGTGCTCCTTAATGAAGAAGTGCAATTCTCCGCTACTAGCAGACTTGAATGGAACAGATTCGTTCCACTTGTGCAATCCGGTTTCTTTATCGAGCTTGGTGACACGCGACTTATAAATCTCCTTCTCCTTGGTCGAAGTCTTCAACACAATCTTGACCTCCAAGTTGTTGTTGCTGAATCCCAGTGCCGAAACAACACTGACACGGCCAGGAATAGTACCTGGGCCATGGATACTGGCAGCATAACTTTCTTCGGTGGCAAGACTGGTGGTACGGCTGTGGCCCATATGTGGTCTTTGTGGGGCAGGCAAGTGCTCAGCATGGATGTTAGGAACACCACTGACATTCTTTTGGGGAACGGTTGGCTGGTTGGATCTTTGGCTCTGCAACTCTCCGTACTGTGATGGTTGTCTACTGAGCAGACTGGAGGTTCTACCGTTGGTGCTGCTGGCAAAACCATTGGTGTACTGAGACTCGGAATCACCGTGGCTACTCTTATCGTCCTCATTGTCAGATTGAGCTTGTTTAGCAGCGGTTGGTGCTTCCTCGGCATTGGCTTCGATCGAGTTTGGATCGAGTTTCTTCTTGTCGTCCTTTCTCTTTCTTCTACCCAATCCCTTGAGGAAATGACCCGATTTGGTCACACTATCCGCAGCCAAACCAACACCGCTTCCAACGATGTTACTGGCATGATCAGCAGCTCCACCCACAACCTTCAATGGAACACCGGAGACAGCACTCAAGTCAATTGGCAATCCGCTGGAGGAGTGCAAAGTTGGTCTGATGTAGTCTGGCTTGAAGGTAGCACGCAAGTTTACAACACCCTGGGTGTCCAAGTTGACTTGGAACTGGGTCGACTTGTGGGGTTCGACGGTGGACAAGTCCAAGTTGGCAACACCCAACAACTCGTCATCGTGAGTCAAATCCCAATCATAGACCTCAATCAAAACAATTTGTCTGGAACGAGAGAGAAGTGGGAAGTCCATGGCTTCGTTCCAGATAGGATCCAAGGTCTTCCGCTTCTTGTCGGTCTTGAAGATCTCAATACCGTCCAATTTGACCACAACCAAAGGATCAGACTTACCGTTAGAATCGACCGACTTCAAGTTTTCAGCACTCAAAATATCCAATTTCATGTGTCCAACATCCAAAATGGTATCCATTGGAGCAAGCTTATAAGCAGATGGAACGTAGTCCAAACGAACTTGAACGGAATTCCTATCGTTAAGTCTCAAGGTAACAGGCTTTGAGTAAGCTTTCTTCAAGCAGTCAATGGTTTCGAAGATCTTTTCGACGTAGACTTGCTTTTCAGTGTTGACATCAACCCTCTTGGCAAGACGGAGAATCAACTTGGAGTTTGGCAAATCTCTAATGAAAGCTTCACCACTGGAAGAGGTGTGCAAACGTCTACCGTCGGCTTTTGGACTCACACCAGATGGATAAGCATGGTCATCGAATAAAGTGTGGAGGTACAAGTCTGGCTTGTCGAAATTACCGCCCAATACGTGCACGGTGATGACACCAGTTCTGTATTTGATGGCTTTTTCCAATGGCATATCGGCCTTTGGTGGAGATGGAACGATGTCCTCGTTGGTCTCGATCCATTGATATTCGCCGGGGTTTGCTTTGTAAAGCTTCTCCTCTTCAGCTTGTCTAGCGGCATCTTCGGCCTGTTTATCGGCTTCCAACTTCTCGTACTCTTTCTTGTTCTCGATTTGTTCGTGAGTGTGAACTGGGATGGTTGGAACAAAGGAAACAGAGTAAGTCAACTTACCGTGTGGTTGACCGTTCAAGAGGATTGGCTGTTCAATAACTTCTTCAGCACCTTCGTAAGCCAAGAAATAACCAGCATCGTTCTTCTTCAAGAAATCATTGACACTGATGGCGGCACTACCCAAGGACCTGTCCTTCTCGTCTTCTTCATCCATAATCTCGATCAAGTAGTGTTGATGCTCATTGGCAACTGGAAGGAAGGCAACGGAATTGAAGGCTGGGTCAAGAGTATTGTCAAAGGTTGGAGTACGTCCTCTGACCTTACCGTGCAAGAGGATTCTGGCATATGGATCAACCTTACCAACTGCCTCAATATTCTTAAGACCAACAGCTTGACGCAAGTGTAATCTCAATCCACCAATTGGAGCATCAGGGAAGGACTTGACCACAGTATCGTCATCCATGGCCAAAGACTTCCAAGAAGCAGAAATTCTGAATCTGGCAGCAGGAACATTAGGGTTAGTTTGGTCACCCTTGATCCATTGTTGGCCTCTGTTGGACTCGAAAATAAGATCCTGGATGTTGGCATCAACCTTACCAACGACTTGATCATCAACGGCGTCCTTGATAATGATTTGAACTTGAGTCTTTGACTGGCTGGTGACCAAGGTTTCAAAAGATTGATCCCAGACAGGCTCGTTGATTTGTCTCAATTTACGACAGCTCTTGACTTGCTTGTAGTTGATGAGAATCTCGGCGTATGGGTTCAACAAACCAAGCACAGATTGCGAAATGTCTAAGTCTCTGGCTTCGTGTAAGTTGATCTTCAAGATACCGACTTCAGCATCAGTGACAGGTTCCTTGGTACCGTCTTCCAACACCATTGGTTCCATTTGTGGGAACCATCTGATATCGTAATCGATTTTACCGACGGATCTACCACCTTCAGTCAAGGTCTTCACCACGTTCTTTTGCACTGGCTTTTGGTACAAGTCAACCAAAGGAATATCGAGGTTACCGATCAATTGATCGTCAGCCTTATCCTTGAGGAAATGGAACGCGTTCATACTCAATTGATTACCGTCCAAGGTGTTAACCAATAAGTACTTGGTCTCCATATAAATAGGGTCGTTGATCAATTTCTTGACGTTGGTTCTTTCTTGAACATCGGCGTTGCTACTGATCTTCAATTCGACGTATGGGTTGATGCTGTTCTTAGGAGTAGGGTTACCGGTTCTCAAGTCAGTCATACGGTTGATGGTAACGGCAACAACACCAATAGAGTCGTTAGACTGTTGTGCCATGATCTCTTCGACATCAATGTCCAAGGAGTTAGGAGCGTACAACATTGGTCTCAAGTTGGAGTGGATCAACCCATTGACGAACTTGGATAAACCTGGAATGAAGGACATGATATCAATACCAAAAGTGTCACCACCCACTGGCTTCAAAGCGTAGTCAATGGTAGGAGCCTCCAAGAATTGCACGGAGACCATCTTGACGTGGGGGAAGTTTTGGGTCAATTTCAACTTGATGTTCATTCTACCAGTGAAAGACATGTCCTCCACCAAAATTGGTAAGGACTTGGTGATGAATGCCTTACCCACAGTGACACCCAATGCAACCTTGGGGTTGATTTTCTTCTTAATTTCATTTTTGGTCATGTCGTCAGTATCGTTAGGAGTGAAGGAGAAGGCCCAGTCCATTTCGATATGGTCGTGGCCTTTCTTGGTGTAGGACTTGATGGAATCCACACGGGGAGCCTTGGAACCCAAGGTGAATTCGTCCAAAGACAAGGCTTCAATACCGAATCCAGGAGCTTGGTCTTTCAAGATCTCATTGGTTTGGAACATCACGGTTTCGGACAAAGCTGGCATATAGATGACCCAGAACTTATCCATAAACGAGTTCAACCATTCCATTGTTTCCAATTCGTTTTCCAACCTGTTGCTGGCGTTGATTCTAGTCATATCGTCTCTGATGTTACGGTTGAATCTTCTGAACTCAGTCCGGTAGACCGAGTTGGTGAACAACAAGACAAACCCAAGCGAGAGAACGCCTCCGCCAATTCTGGCAATAAACCAGGAAAAGAAACAGGTTCCAATCATAAGCGAGGTATTCCAGTACCAGTCACCGTAGAAGTGGTCGGTGACATAGCTCTCGATCGCCTTGATGATCTTCAACTGCTTGAGCTTATCGTCAGTGGCTGACGAGTTCCAGAAACCGACATTGGTCCACGAGAAGGTGGTATTGTCTCTGACACTGACCTTCTTTGGTGGGGCTTTTTCGTCGACTTTGGCCCCATCAACAGGGACAGTACGGTTCTGGGCATTATCCTTGACTTTCTTGTTATAGTCCTGAACGTCTTCGACGTTCATCTTGCCTTTAGGCGGACGTTCCTGGAAGTTAGTACTTGAGCAACAACAATATATGCCGAGATACCGACGGACAAAAAGAGGCGTTTCGGGCCATTTATCAGTCAATTGGTCCCTCTTTCTGGTGTGCTACCATCACCTAGCATATATTCGTTCCATCTGGGGTTCAATTCCGATACTTACGTCTTCCATGATTCCTGGCCTGGTCAGTGATGATTCTGGAGATTCTATCAACTAACCTTCGATTTCCTCGTTCCGGCATACAGGCCAGGGGGAAAACACACGGCAGCAACAGCGCAACCCTGAAATTTCATCGTTCCAGTATCGTGACCGGCACCTGTGCGTTCCACCAAGCCATTAGGAGGCGTAAGTAGCGAAGTTTGAGGGTTAAAGCATTTCTATAAGCTATTTCTACTGGTTAGCAATGTTTAACTATTTAGCTTTTGGCTTCAAGGCGTTCGTGAGCTTATCTCATTAGACAGATGACTCGGAAGGTCCCGTGACCAGGCCTGCTCGCAGCCAGCATAATTCATGTTGATAGCACTGGTGAGGCTGTGCCGGTGATGAGGAAGAGCGCGGGCAAGATGAAACGCCAGCCGTTGTCACTAGCGAAAAATGGGCGAGAAACGTGATTGAGCTGGAGAATAACTGAGGTGGAGAACAGGGAAGTATCTCAAGAAGGAGATGGAAAAAGGGACGTATAACTGAACTAAGCGGCATACGAAGCGCTGCAGTATGCAGGTAAGATCTACAGTGAAGATCGAGGAAGAGTAGAACAAAAATAGAACGGGACTTCCTTAAAAAGAAGGGATTTGGAGTATTCTGGCTATTCTAGCCTTATCGATCAGTATGGGATACGTAATATTACCAACTGTGCATGGAAGAAGAGTAGATAATGTCTACATCCAAAAGCAGACTCGCTTGTAAGATGTAAATGCTGAAGATTAGGTTAAACTGCATTTATCTAAAATGTAATCGAGCGAGAAAATTCTAACCAGTAATTCCGGCTTTTCAAAAAGTATTGAAGTCTCCAGTCTGAGGACACTAAAGCTTAGACAGATATCTGTCTACTTTGTCAGTCGTTCAGGTCGATCGAATAATTTCCGTTAGTTCTACAAGTGAGGAGACAATATAAAGTATTATATGGATTTCTGTATGCTATTTACTTTCAGAAATTAGACGGATTCCAAAACAACATCCTTGAAACCAGAAGAAACCTTCTTACCCTTTTCTTCGGCAGCAGCTTCACCGTGCAAGGACATCAAAGCACCCAAGTCGAACTTTGGTTGCTTGAGCACCTTGACCTTTCTGACGTGGATGTTTTGTAATGGCAAGATAGTTTGAGTGGACTTTTCGATTTCACGGCCAATGACTTCTGGGATCAACTTGGAGGTTAATTGAGCCAAGGTGACGTTGGAAACTTCTCTTTGCATGATTTCAATCATCTTCTTTCTGACTTCTCTCAACTTGGAGGATTGAGCGTAAGTGGTCTTTCTGACTTGGTTTGGTTGTCTCTTGGTGAAGGCAATGGCGAAGACTCTCAAGACGTAGTCGTCAGAGGTCTTAACGGTGACGTTGGCTTCAACCAAAGATTGCCACTTTCTGACCAAAGATCTCAATTTGTCGGAGGTGAAGTCTAAACCGTGGAAGTTGGTCAACAAGTTCTTACCTTGGACTTCGTCAACTCTCAACTTGACCTTTCTGTAGGAGTGGTCTTCGGAACCTTGCAAGTCAGCCAAACAGACTTCGACGACACGGCCCTTCAAACCATCGGCGGCGTTCTTCAAACCGGTGGACTTGTTGATCAAAGTCTTACCGACGTTTCTGTTTTCAAAGGTGGATGGGGCCTTGATGTCAAACCATTCCTTCTTGGTGAAAGGGTCGACGACCTTCTTCTTCAATCCCTTCTTTCCCTTGGATAATCTCTTGTTCTTACCAACAGCCATCTTTGTTGTGTAACTATTCTAAAAGAGTCTGGTAAAAAGATATAACCCAGACAAATTTTTTCACTTGCCCAATTTTCCGTACTGATTGTGCGCGCGGATGAGTTGCACCAAAGGTGTGCAGGAAAAAAATTGGCTATTGTGAGCGCTGCACGTGCTCTGGGCTGGTGCCTAGGGCTGCGGCCCTATGGTCCCATCATTGCCAAATCGGGAAGCACTATTACGCGACCCTAACCTAAACATCAACAACCGCTGCAATCTACGACCAACCCGTAACCAACCAATCCACCACCAATGGAAGAGCAACAGGACCACAGTAACCAGTAAGTATCACCAGTCACCAACTGATTCGTTTTACAGTTTCTTCACACTTTCGTTCAGTTCTAACCGCCAGAGTGGCCCTCAAAATTGGCCTCATTGGGGACTCCCAAATTGGTAAGACCTCCCTTATGGTCAAATACGTGGAAGGATCCTTCGACGAGGACTATATTCAAACCTTGGGGGTCAATTTCATGGACAAGAAGATTCAGATCCGCAACAATACCATCACCTTCTCCATTTGGGATCTTGGTGGCCAAAAGGAGTTCATCAACATGTTACCATTAGTATCCAACGATGCCGTTGCCATCCTCTTTATGTTTGATCTTACCCGCAAATCCACCCTCAACTCAATCAAAGAATGGTACCGCCAGGTGCGTGGGTTCAACAAGACCGCCATTCCGTTCTTGGTGGGGACCAAGTATGATCAGTTCATTGATTTGTCCTATTCGGACCAGGTGGAAATCACACAACAAGCGCGTAAATTTGGCAGCGCCATGAAGGCGCCGGTGATTTTCTGTTCGACCAGTCATTCCATTAACGTGCAAAAGATATTTAAGATCATACTATCCAAGGCTTTTGATTTGAGATTGAATCTCGATGAGATTGTCAACGTGGGCGAGCCCTTGTTGATCTACAAGTGATTGAAGATTTGGTCCATTCTATCGTGATAGATCATAAAGATGGAGTTATTTCGTTTATTATAACTGTTGAAATGGTGGAATAACAATAATAATGATGGAGTTCACTATTAATATTAATATCAGTTATATGATGCTGATTCCACTATAATTGATCAGTTATATGATCAGTTAAATCCATTTTAATTATCAATTATATGATTGACTTATTCATCCCTTTAATTGTTGATGCCAATTATTTTGCAATACCCGAAAGTGCCAATGATGATCCCAAAATAATTACTCGTCTTAGATGATCATTGACGGCACTTGTTCTACGATTCCATGCTCGTGGCATGTTGTCCAGCAACTCACAATTATTATTCGGCCAGAAGCATCATCATCAATCATAGTACGACCAATTACCCTCCACTGGTCTCTCGTACTTCATTTCAGTTCTTAATCTCATGTATTTTACGTAATCAATTAGATAAAACCCCGTACTGCATACAAGCGCGTATTCTCCACGATCTATCAGTACATACCGCTAACAAGCGCTACCCATCTTCCTTCCAGACTAACAACTTCGTATAATTCCAACCGTCCTGTCCTCCCATTTGATTCTCATATCACCCGATTGACCACCCTCAACAATCCCCTCTTTTTCACTCATTTTTTCCACATTTCTCTCATTAATTGACTACTTTTCACTTACTTCTTATTACTTCCGATGATTAAAGGCTGGACCTATTCAATCGGAGAAGCTGAGCTGAAAACTCCTGTTGGCACACCCAGAAGAAGTCGAAGAGCTCAACCGGTGGCTCAAAGCATCGTTTTGAAGCGTGAATCCGATGGTCTTGAAGTCAAGCTGGGAGACTCCATTTTGGTACAACAATCGAAACAAACGGTAGAAGTGGCGTTCGTCAAAGAGATCAAGCTTGGAAGTAGCCGTTTCATCGATTTGGTGGTCCTCTGGTTCATCAGGGGCAAAGATGTTGATCCTAAACTGCTCAATCTGCCTATAAACCCAAACGAATTGTTCCTTACACCCTACTTGGAAGAGATAGAAGTGGCCAGTATTGTCGACAAGGCCAATGTGGTTTCAGAGAAGGAGTTATCACAAGATTTGGTCATGGACGAATCTACAGTTGATACCGTATTTATGACCAGAAGAGGATGTAATAGCGAGATGAGCATGTTCAGTGAGCCGTTTGACTACCGCGAGCTCATGAAACTATTCACCAAAGATCCCAATGGTTTCGTCGAGTATATCCGCGAGAAAACAGTGCCAGCAGCGTACAAGGCAAGCAGAAAGAGCTCGAAAAAGGGCATGAGCGTGCTTGAGAAATTGCAACAGGTGGAGAAGAAAGTACGGTCCAGTTCTTCTAAGAAGAGAGCATTGGAGTCAGATGAAGGCGAAAATCTGGGTGACGATTCCGAAGAAGAATTCAAGCTGCCGGTGGAAGATTTGGAGGACGCTTTTTCTGATGATGATAATAATAATGTGAAGTCGGAGCCTGAATCAGAACCGGAACCTGAACCCGAACCAGAGCCTGCAGTGACTCCCAAGAAAAGGGGCAGACCACCAGGATCACTGAAGAAGCAAAAGACCCAGAAATCGCCCTCAAAGTCGCCTACCAAATCACCAACCAAAGAGTACATGAAATCGATTCTCTCTCCTTTGAAGAAAGGTTACAAGATCAAACCGGAGTTGAGTGCGCCTTCATTGGCACTCATATCGCCGAGAAAGCCGAAAGCAGGCCTGCTTTCGCTGCCATCGTCGCAGGCATTCAAGGAGATCAAAGCCAAATTGCACACTTCGGCCAAACTATCAACACTTCCAGGCCGCGAGGACGAAATGCTTCAATTGCTCGAAAAAATCTCCACCGCCATCGAAACCGAAACTGGGTCGTGTATCTACGTCAGTGGTACTCCCGGTGTGGGTAAAACGGCTTCTATCCGTGAAGTTGTCAAGCAACTTCAAGAATTGCTGGCGGAAGGAGACTTCAAACAGTTTGATTACCTTGAAATCAACGGCCTCAAACTTCTCACACCCAATGTGGCCTACGAGCTCTTGTGGAAAAAAATCCTGGGAATCAACGTCAGTGCGGCCAACGCCGCAATCTTGCTTGAGAAGCACTTCGATACCGAGCGGCCCGAAAGTCGTCCGCTTGTGGTGTTGATGGACGAGTTGGACCAAATCGTCACCAAGAAACAAAATGTGATGTACAACTTCTTCAACTGGCCCTCTTACGCACATTCCAAATTGGTGGTGATCGCGGTTGCAAACACGATGGACCTTCCAGAAAGAGTGCTCTCCAATAAGATCTCGTCGCGGTTGGGATTGAACCGGATCCAATTTGTGGGGTACACATTCGATCAGTTGGGAGATATCATCAAGCATCGTTTGGACATGTTGACCAAACAGCACCGACGCAAAGTGGTGATGACCGCAGATGCCATTGGCTTTGCTTCACGTAAGGTGGCCAGTGTCAGTGGAGATGCCCGGAGAGCATTGACGATCTGTCGGAGAGCGGTGGAGATTGCGGAAAAGGAATCGAACCTCGAAGACGAAAAGAACCTTGAGAATGAGAGAAATGGGGAGAATAAGGAGAATGAGGAAAATGGCCAAAATGGCGAAGAGAAACCTTTCCACGTTCAGATCAGTCATATCTCCAAAGCCATCAACGAAACCATCAACTCGCCAGTGGCACAATTTTTGGCGTCTCTCCCCATCGCCTCCAAACTACTTCTCCAGGCGGTGCTCTTGAGAATGAAGAGACTGGGCTTGGCCGAAAACACCTTGGGTGATATAATTGACGAAATGAAACGTTCGCTCCAATTGCTTACCTCCGATAAAGGAACCAAACTTCTTGATCCATTGGGTGCAAATATAACCTTGCTTGACCTTCTCTATGGCAACGGATTAGTTGACGGAAAATCGCGTCTTAATATTCGGGCCTGGAAGTTTAAGCACATCATGAACGAGTTGGTTGAGTACGGAGTTTTGAGGCAGCAGAACGTTCCTGGCGAGAGGTACCGTCTGATCCAATTAAATATCTCGGAGGAGGAGTTAACAACTGCCTTGCGTAGGGACAAGGATATCTTGGGTGATATATAGGCAAAAGTGAAGACGCCTATATATCAAACTCGAAGAAATCAAACTTGAAGAAATTGGACAATAATTTGAAAACATTAGATTCAATAAACCCATCGATCAAAAAAGGTCAAATCCATAGAAATAGACAATTGCATAAATAACATTAATTTACACTAGAAACAATAATGGCAGTATTCAGATTGGAAAATGTTTGAGAAAACAATTCATTATAGGAGATGAAAGACATCATCCTATCAAAGCTGAACTCTTAAATTAATTTCTAGAAAATCAGCTAACCTCTCGAAATAATTTATAGAATATCAAGGACATCTGTTTCAGAATAGTGCGTAACATGAGGTGAATTTACTAAGAAAGAATTATAAATGAACCTTAAATCCTCACTGAATCTCATCTAAAGAATTATCCTATCATCCACCCTAATCTAGAATCTATCTTTTCTTTCTTTTTTCCGTTTTCTAATTATTCTTTTTTGTTTGTCTCTTTATTCTCTCCCTTCACTCTGATCTATTTTGTCGCACATTACTCCACATAATCTTTCGCGATGAGCTGAAAAATCAGCACCAAATCACATCTTCTAACATTATCATGAATGCTATAGACCCAACCGATTACGTGGAGGCTCCCGAGGGCCAACCAAACTTGAAGTTTGGTGACGAAAAGCAGCAGGCCAAATTCGAGCTCGGTGTTTGTATGGCCATTTACAAGTGGGAAGAGCTCACCACCGCTGTGGATAACTCCTGGGGTGGCCCTAAATCTGCTGAAAAGAGAGACTGGATTTCTGGAATTGTGATCGACTTGTTCGATGAGAAGGTTGTGGACGTCCAGTTGATTGAGGAGACTTTGTTATACGCCATGGTTGATGAGTTTGATACTGAAATCGACAACGATTCCGCTTTGGAAATCGCGGCTTTGGTGATGAAGTTCTACAAGAACGTAGTTAACAAGTCATACGACGCCATCGATGCATTGTTCAACAAATGGACCGAAAAACAGGCCAGCAAGACTGCCAAGGAAAAGATCACGATCCAAGCCGATCCTAACAATCCAGATGTCTCCGATAGTGAGAGCGATGAGGAAGACGACAATGAGGGCGACGACGATATGGAGGTGGACACACAAGAACCAGCAGGACCGGTTGTAGATGACGATGGCTTTGAGTTGGTGCAAAGAAGAAGAAGATAGATATTTAATTAGCTTAATTACAAGGATATTGAACGGAATTGTAGGTTCGAAAGAATTAACTAGTCACACCTTAAGAATCAGAGGATGGCAAGGAAATCTACCAGTCACTTTATGTACTGTTAGGTAAGTTTGCGAAGATTTGAATTACAATTACGTGGTGTTTGAAAAAGGGATTATGCTATTTGCTTTTCTATTTTTTATTCGTTTCCCTTTTTTCTCGATCAGTGTCTCCGATTCAACTGTGCAGAGTTAGGAACTCCTTGAAGCCAAATGTATATCTCTCAACAAAACTCACTCCTTCTTAGCTTTGTCACATACTGATGGAGTTTCGTGGGGTGTTGCTCCGCGACCTATTCAATGTGTTCAAGGAATGAAGCGACAGAATCGAGGCACGATGTGCCGCTTTGCCGAAAACGGCTTCATGTTCCTCAACTGGAGTTCCCAATCCCGAGCTGATGCTGTTTCTATTACTATTGTTATTGTTATTGTTGACTTTGAAGTCGCTGAATCTTCTCACCAATTGGTTCGCCATCCCTCCAGGAGTACCCGGAGCTCTGCCGAAGAAACTTTCGTTGCTTGCTTCAATTCTGAAAAGTTTGACTCCTGTCGATGACCAAGGGTTAATGGAAGTGGCTGAATTTTGCACCCACTGATGTGTGCGTTCCACATCTGATGCCTGAGTGGTATTAGGAGACCCACTTTTAATGAAACTAGTCCAAGAAGAGGTGATTTTGGAGACAGAAGCCAACGACGAAGTGATGTTTTTCATGATCTTGTTACCGCCAGTGTAGTCTTTGACCAAGTATACTGCATTGTAAATGTCTCCATAAAGTAAAGAAAGGTACCATCCCAAAGAAAGGTGACTCCACGTAAACTTCAAGCTTTCAAAGGGAGTGTCGGGCAAGAAATCGTTATTGATCAGAGCCTTGTGACGTGAAACAATAGTTCCGAAGTCGATTGCCTCGATTTTGCGCACAATTTGCCAAGTGTCAACCTTGGCTCCGGTCATTGGGTTCCAGGATTCTTGAAGAGATTCTTTCAAATGTGGAATCACGATGGTCAATATTACCCGAAGGGCGTCCCTGCCGCCCCAAGTCCGCTTCAAGGGACTGTTTTTGGGTAACTTTTCCCGTGCTCTTTCGGACATTCCTGTGGGTGGCTTTGAGCGCAAGGATTCTTCGATGGCCTTGTAGTCGAGAGTTGGAGGCACTGCGGTTGCGTTTTCCGATACCAAGCTGATTGTGGAGGCTCTGGCCGATTGTAAGGATGGTTGCACGTCCGGGTAGGTACTGATGGAGCTATCGTCTTGGATCGATATTTCATCCTCTTCCTCGTACGGTACTTCTGGAGTCGGTTTCTCTTCCTCCTCTTCCTCTTCTTCCCTTTCAAAACTATTGATAGTGGTCCACACAGAGTCGTACACCTTTTCGTTCTTTAAGATCGAGAACAAGAGCATTCGCGAGGCTGCTGGATATTTAAGCACAGCATTGCAAATGGCCCGCACGAAAAGGGCCAACAAGTCTGCGTTTTGGGGCTGAAGCGCCAAAAACTCGGGCGAGCTCACTTTGGTCAACACTTGAGTAATTGTCCAGGCGGTGGAGTAGCTGAGCCCGCCACGAGGGTTGAAGTTGCTCATTTTTTTGGTGGCGTCGTTGGTTGGCTGCAAATCGCGGCTGGACACTGGCGAGAGCAAATTGTAGAGGGTTTCAACGTAGGTGAAGATCAAGAGGTACAGCATTGGTGGTGGCAGTGGCAGCGGCAGCAGGGCCTTCAAAGTGGACGCCGCCACCACGCTTGATTCGATCAAAAGAGCGAGATGGGTCACCAAAAAGTCGCGGGTGGTGACTGGCCGTGGATTGGTGCGGAAAGCCTGGGGCAACGACTGGTACAACGGGTCCTTGATGGGAGTATAGCAGAGATCCACGAGCTTGGGGTCGGAGCTGATGTAGAGAATGAGGTAGGAGACGAGCCGCACGATGCTGGAGTAGTTGATGAGCGAATTCGAGGTCGTCGCCGCCGCGGTGTGATAGGTCACCAAGTAGTAGGTGAGCACCACCAATAGTTCGTCGGCGTAGCGAGTGGCCACTAGCGCCCGGAAGTGCTTATTGCACTGGAGAAGCTCCCAGAGGAGCATGAGCGATTCGGTGATCCAGAGCAGCGGCGAAGACGCCGATTTGACCAAGGAGAACGAGTTGGCGTCCTCGGACTGTTTCTGGATCGGGAGCCGCAAGACACGAACGAGCGAAGTGTAGAGAAGCGCCAATTCCGATTCCTTGTGCAATTTGCCCACGTAGAGTCTTGCTAAGTTGGCAGGGCGGTTAGACGAAAGCACATTGAGATCAGACAAAAAGGTGAGGTTTTCGGACGCCGGTAAAGGGTAGGCAATCATGAGTGTGATCAATTGACACGCGTAGGTGACGCAGAGGTACCGCTGGTGGATCCAGTCGGCGTGGTGGTGGATCAAGCCGTTCTCCACCGAAGGAGCCCCACTGGAACGACACACCAAATTAAGGAGCGAACACACCAAAGTGAGGAGCTCTACGCGCGGAGTCGCCACCACTAGAAGCGTCAAGAATTTGCAGCCCGATTGCACGATTTGCGAGGGCGGCTGGTAGAGTGAAGGCGAGAAAAGCGTTAACAAGAACTTGAGGATTTCGGCTCTATTAGAATCTAGAATGAGGTTGGGTGTGGCCCAACGGGCGGTATTGGAACCGATGCCCGGTTCCCAAAGATTGGATGCTTTTTTTGCGTTTTCTATGGTGAAACCTTTGGTGAAAAGGAGGTCAATGGCGGCTCGGAGAAGCAGAAGGCCCAAAATGGGCCGCTTTTTCAGCTCGTTGCCAATGCTGGGGTCTTTGACGTCTCCGGGCTCGGGAATGCTGGGGAGATTTATCGACGACAACGGAGGAGGAATATCCCTGACCATCAGCACTGGATCGAAAGATTCGCTCCAGAAAAGTGGAGTCTCCACTTCGTCGGCGTATTCTGGAAGCTCATACAAGAATGGCAACACTTTGGTGAGAAAACGGATGCAATTCAACAACTGGACCGTTTCGGATAACACCCGGTCGGTGGCGACGATTCGGACCACTTTCTCACTAAGAACTCGTACCAAGGTGACGAAATTGATCTTGTTCTGGTCCCGAACCGTTTTGATGTCGAATGGAGTCAAAAGCTCATAGATATCGTTGGAATGTTCAGGCTCCTCCCAAAGATAGCGCCAGTACGCTGTCTGGGCCGTCTCGATGATGCGGCCCTGGCCAAGCCTAAAGAAATGGTTCTTAAGCCGGAGACGCTCATCGTGGGACTTCATCTGGTGGTGGGGGATGGTGGAGGGTTGATTGGTGGAAGATGGCGAGAACTTGAGTCACTGCGTGGATCTGGGGAGATAGTAGTGCAATTACGCGCGGTACCACGAGGAAGAAGTATGCTTAGAGAGAGTGGGGGAAGAGATATGGAAAGGAAGGGGGTGGGAGGGAGATAAAGGAACAAGGAATGTTTGGGGTGTTTGAAGGGGAAAATTGAAGGTCTTGGAGGTTTATTGGGTGTATTATGCTAGAATATTGGGAGTTTATTGCGTCTACTTCTACGGTATTTGACTGGGTTTTGAATGATTGGTGAGAGCTAGAACGGTGCGGCGCAACTGTTGCTGCGGCCATATCTATTAAATCTATTTACGACAGCGGATTAAGAATTGACCTGAAACCTTGCAAAATTGCCTTAATTCATTAGTTGATCTTATCGGAATCATTTTTTGAAAGCACTTTCTGAAGCACTCTGTTTAGGGCCACTATTTTCCGTCCATAGAAAGAATTAGAGCAATTGGGAAATAAGCTATTTGGATATAAGCTGGATTTTTTAAAATGATACCGCATCGGCTTCAATAGTTATTTCTCAGATTATGCTAATTCTCGTATGATTGCAAGATTATCAAACTGGTCATTCTAAAATTATGTGAACAGTGCTAATATCAGCTTGAATTAAATCCGACAGTCAACCTCTATCATCGGTCAATTGCCTCATCATTATCTATCTTCTCGGCCTTTGCGACTCCGGCGTCTATAATTTTATCTGCCTTTCGCATCGGTCTACTTTTCCTCATTAACCTCCTCGTTTCGGTGATTTTAACCTCCTCTTATTAATTGAATCAACCTCCTCTTTTTGATTATCAACTCCTCTTTTTGGTTATCCTTTTTTTCTCTTTATGATTATCTTTTATACCAACCTTCTCGTTTTTGGGGGCCCGTTCGAGTCATGGTCCCTCTTACGAACACTGCCGACAATGGAAGCGTACCCGACGTCCACATGCATGGCGGCCTCGTCTTCGAGATCCTCGTCCGCGGCCCCGTCGCCGAGGTCGTCGGCGTTGCCGCTGGTATCCAAAACGGTCTCAGTCCAGGCGGAAGGGATTTCTAGCGCTGGCAATTCCGCGGTGGAGCCCTCCATGAATCCCGGCGCCTCTTCGTCGTCTGAGTCGTAGTGCTGAGCCGAGCACTGCGATAAGGCCGCGTAGATCACCAGCACCGCGCCGTTGGTGTGTGAGAATAGTGAGTTCTCCCTAGTCGCGCCATTTGATGAGTTCTCCCTTTCATTGGTGGATTGGTTGGAGTTGGGATCAACTTTTTTGATTTCTATCACTACCGTGGGGGTAAATTCGGTTGGCTCGGGCGGTACCGCCGCCAACAAGGCGCTGGAAAATACCTGGAGGTAGAGCGTTTGGTCGTTAGGGTCATTTTCAGCACTGGGCTTGATGGCATGGAGAAGAATGCTCTGGTAGGGCAATTCGAGTCCCGTGCCGGTACGAGGGGACCAGATGAGAAACGAGGTGTTGAGCACGTATAGCGAGAGACAGCTCCAGTCTAGCAAAAGCTCTGGCGCCGCCTGGAGCGAGTGTGTGGCGTCGTTGGTGCTGAGGTGTGCTTGGAAGCCGGAGCCGCCGCCGTAAAGAACGAGGTTATCGTCTGCTAGCGAGAAGCGCTCGGGCGACAGCACTTGGTATAGCGAGACGGGGATGGTATTTTCGAGGCTGGGCACGTCGGTGGTGAGTCGCGGATCGTGCATTATGAAAGGGAAGCGACCGTGGAATGGAAACGTTGTAGAATGACAGAAATAGAGGGGAAGACAGTGATCTGGAAACGAGTAGTGGGATGGTGCGGCAGAACATCGGCTCGCGAGTAAGCGAACAAAACGTGCCATCGCGCTAGAACGGTGAAGAACGCGAATCAGATAATGGAAAAGAGAAGGATTAAAAGAGTAATCTGATATATTCATTAGATGACATAATACTTCTTTACCTACTATTATATGTTAAATGAGATACTTATAATTGTGATCTATTGTCATAAATGAGATAATTGTACTCTTTATCTAATATCATAAAAGACATAATTGTACTCTTTATCTAATATCATATACTAAATGATATAATTATACTCTTTATCTACTATTTTGATGACATAATTATACTTCTTTGAATATCTGATGACATAATTTCTCTATCTACTAGAAGATGACATAATTGAGTCTTTATTGAATTTATGTATAAGATGACATAATTTCTCCATTCGATATCCTATATGAGATGACATTATTTCTCCATTCGATATCCTATATGAGATGACATTATTTCTTAAATACCATACATTATGTTAATACTTATCTACTATGATAAATTATACTCTTTATCCAATATCATATATTAGATGAGAGGATATATATTTAGATTCGAGGAGATGCTTCACAATATATCTAGGATGGAGGGATGGCAATGGATTGTCTATTAAGAGATGCAGAATTACCGATGAGAACTAAATGTTTGATTTCGTCATCAAAAGCGATGGTGATCGAATTTCTTCAGTAGCGATTGAATTATCAAGGTTATCGGCTAAGCGAAAGTTGCTTCATTTAATCAGATTAATTGTTCAAAGAGTAATACTTTCCAAGGTGAACAAATCAATCAGTTTCAGTGATCATGCTTAATCTTATAGTTTCCAGAATATCATGCTTGAAGCGCGATGCTTCATCATGATCATGCTTCAATGATGATTTCTTATCAAATGACAATTTCTTATTAAATAATGATTTTTTATCAAATGATTATTACTTATCAAATAATGATTTCTTATCAAATTTTTATCAAAAAGTAACTTCTTATCAAATGATGGTTTCTTATCAAAGGTATCATTCACTTCTTTTCCTTCTTCTTTACGATTCTTGGCGTTCCCGATCGGTCTGGGATAATCTTCTCAATAGCCTTTGGAAAACAGGACTATTACTGGAGTTTTCATCATCGTCAATCTCCTTCTTAAGACTGGCTTTACGTTCCAACTCACGCTGCTTGACTTCTTCGGCCAGAGGTGGCAAGGCTTCATTTCGCAAATCGGCTTGTCTGGCTTCCTCGAATGTCGTGATCGTGTTACGTAAACCTTCCGAACCATGGAGTAAGGATCCTTTAGGCAAAACACCTCTGTTGAGTTCTTTCAAGTGGGCCACATTCTCACTTTCTTGACGCAAGACGGAGTACATCCGTGACACTCTACCGATGGCAATCACCTTGTTTCTCAAGGCAATACGCTTGGCTTCGAGCGAGTCTGGATCAAGAGGTGCTGTAGGTTGTGAAACCGCTCCAGAAGTAGTAGAACTGGTAGAACTGGTGGTTTTTGGCGCTGGCAGCGCTTGTTTGATTGGAACCTCGGCCAAAGGCGTCTCCTCGTCCAACTCTTCTTCCGTACAGATATTCAAGATCGAAACCAACATATCGGTGATTTTCTCTCCCACGAACGGGAGCGACCATGTGAACACGTCCATGAAGTGCGGCAACCAGTAGGGGTGGGGCGAGGCGTTGAACTGACGGATATTCATCACGTTGTTCTCGTATTTCAACACTGCGGCCTTATTATTGTAGGTGTCCAAGTAGTTCGGAGCACTGAACATCGTCAAAAGCGACGGGAATCCCATCGTTTTGGTCTGCTTGTACATCCTATAACCTGCATCCTGGGCCTCGTGGGCCCGGATGATGGAAAGAAGGCCCGTACGTTCGAGGAACTGGCACGAAGCACGGTATGTGAAGGCGTAGGAGCACCCACGCACGGTATTACGGATAAAGGTCTGGTCCACGTTATCTTCGTCGTAGTCCTCGATGGGGTCTGCCCACAAGAGATCACACATCAAGCCCTTGGTGGGAGGCTCGCGGAAACGGTCGAGTTTGACCAAATCGTCGAGAGTTTTGAGATCCGGCGAAAGGCCTCCGTGGACACAGAAAAACTGCTTGTTCATGATGGCGGCCA
The DNA here is from genome assembly GCA_030568515.1 of Suhomyces guaymorum. Classification (NCBI taxonomy): domain Eukaryota; kingdom Fungi; phylum Ascomycota; class Pichiomycetes; order Serinales; family Debaryomycetaceae; genus Suhomyces; species Suhomyces guaymorum. Next base: position 359,424 of record JAJMGD010000003.1, read on the forward strand.
AGGGCAAGGCGTTGAAGGACTGCAAGCATTCTTCGTACAACTGGGCGGAATATTTGTGCAAACACTCCGATTTGAAGGTGAAGTATTCCGTCAAGTGCTTGCACTCGTGGTTGCCTCTCAACATCCAGAAGGTGTTGGGGTAGTTCAATTTCAACGCGTACAAGTAGATCAAGCACTCGATGGAGAAGGAGCCACGATCCACGTAGTCTCCAAGGAACAAGTACGAGGTGTTGGCAGGCAGCCCGCCCACCTCAAAGAGCTTCATCAAGTCGTAGTACTGGCCGTGCACATCGCCACAGATGGTCACGGGAGCAGGAACCTCTAGCAAGTTGGGCTCGCTGGCAAGAAGACGGGTGGCATCGCGTAAGATGCGGATGGCGTGCTCTTCGTGGAGTCGTCCTTCTCTTCTGAAGTGTTCTTTGAGCACGTCGACGTTGGGGAGCCCGTTGGCGTGGAACAACTCGCGCTCCGTGGGCTTGTGGGTGGCCGGTGGGTCCACGGTGGAAACCGCCCTGTCCACGGTGGAGTAGCGTTCTCCTTCGTCGTTGACGTAGACGGTGTAGTCCTGGTCCGGGACCAGTTTCTGTTTCATGGCATTGAGGGCGTTGTTGATCTGCGTGGTGTTGCGGATGGCATTTCGGGACATGGCGCCGATGGTACTGTATTGGGGATAAAGTGGTGGGATGGAGAGTGGTTAGCCGAAATGGATGGCTTGAGTGTTGGGGTTAATCGCAGTTACGATCGCTAGAGCAACCGGCTTATGTAAGCGGAGGGTGTGAGTGGTGAATGTATGGAAATAGATGGTGGATTAGAGGGTGGCGAAAAAGGTAGGGTTAAAAAGGTAGGGATTGTAGGGGGAAGAGAAGGGTGGAAGAGAAGGGTGTAGTGGTTTTGGATATAAATGGGGTGTACATTATTCGAGGGTAGTGGTGGTGGTGTTGGTGTTAAACTCCTCTTGTGAGTCTAGATCCGATTACGTAACCTTTATAGTGTCTGATTCGGATCGCATGCGGAAGCGTGTGCGGACGCGCTTCGTGGCCGCGGCTGAGCCTTAGGAATGATGACCCAATAGAGAGATAATGATTGGTGGAAAGTGGCTGGTGGGGAAGGAGAACGGATCTTTATCAATTCTTGTTATTAGAAGTGGACATTTTGAGATTTTCAGATTTTTCAAATTTTTCAGAATTTGGGAATATTTTAGAAAAGTTGTAGAAGGAGAGAATTGTAGAGGTGAATTGAGAAAAATGAAAAATCTAGGAAGAGAAAAGGAGACTATAAAAGACGGGCCAAGCCATTGAAGGAAAGTATGAATAGCGCTTGCAATTGTTCACCACTATACTTCTCTTGTTGCAAGCTTGCTGGCGATAAGTCTTGAAGGCGAGGCGGTTGACGCAACCGCATCGCGACTGGAATGTGTTCAATGAAAATTGTGAAAAATTTGATCTAACTGGGTCGAGATTGAAAAGACAAGCTTTTGACGTATTTTTCAGGGTACTACAATATCTTGAAAAGAGAGGTGTGGTCTTAGCTTTAAGCATATCAAGTGTGTTAAGCTGGTGGCAGCACTTCACTGCGCCGCGCGGTATCGCGCGTCCACAGCGCGCCGCATGTTGATAATCAACAAGTCTCCGAGTTCTAACTAGTGATACGATTCTCGAACAAACCACGTAAACCTATTTTTCAGACGGCAACCAGATCGTAGCAAGCAACTCACCATAGTATAATGTCCTTACTTGGCAAATTTCTCGAACAATAGTGGACGATTGGCGAAAATAAAGGCAGCTCCAAAATTAAGCTTTATTATAGTATAGCCTACAGTATTTTTTACGGTAAGTCCATTCTCAGGAATTTTCTGGTTGGGCCCATAATTAGAGTTGAAATAATTATAAGCGCATTAAGATGTGGGCGACTGAATTGCAAACATATATACGACTGAAGGTGGTTATGTGTTACAGCAAATATGCCATTGGCGAACATGGATATTTTATAGCGGGTATGCCGGAGTTTGGGAAGATTACCTCGTGTAGAATTCACTTATACGACATATAGACCCCTGGGGAATTCGCCCATACATGCTAGATACCGGACTTTGAAGGAGATGTGCCGCGAACGGCTTTTGGAGAAATAGAAACGGCTTTTGAGATAAGTCGCGAGGCATAAACGGACTTTGAAGCAAAGTGTCGTATGGAGAGTGGCATTGATCTAAAGGACACCTGTGCACCTCGTACAGAGAAGAATGTGAGCATTCTTATCTGTGTGATTGACTACAGCATTGGTGTGAACATTATATTTTATGCTGAGAACAATAGCAGATGCGGACGCTACTGTAAAGGGTATTCGTCACGCATAACTAAAGAGTGAGGAGCGTTCTAACAAAATAAACTTGGATAGCATTTATTCTAGGAAAATTGGATACATTTATTCTAGATTGATCTTATTACTAAAGATTAATGGATAAAATTTTTTGGATTCACTTACGTTGAATTATTTGATAAGTTTTAGACACTTGATTAATTTTCTGGATTAGCCAATAATCAGTATACTACTAAGTTGGATTATTTTCTGCATTCAGATTGCATACTAGTTATTAATTTTCTAAATTCACTAATTCAGATAACTTGCTAGTTTTATTAATTTTCTGGATTATCCAAATCAGTTTAATTACTAGTTGGATTAATTTTATGGATTCACCAATTTGGTTTACTTATTAGTTGGGTTAATTTTCTACTTAATAAGTGGATTAATTTTCTGGATTATCCAATTCAGTTCACTTACTCGATTGGATTAATTTTCTCAACCAATTCAATCTACATTCTAGTTGGATTAATTTTCTGGATTAAATCTACTTACTTAATTAGATGATTCATTTTCTTAACCATTTAGCTTACTAAGTGATTAATTTTCCTTCACGTAGACCACCGCGGCGTCACCCTTGAATCCATTGAAAGACGTGGTCGAAGTGCTGGTGTACGCACCCACATTGGAAAAGTACAACCAGTCTCCTACATCCACGTCGTGTGTCAACGCGGTGTCGCTGGACACGCAGTCCAAACCATCACAAGTTGGTCCCCAGATCGAAAAACGGTGCTTGCCCTTGATGGCATCATTTTCGATCTCACCTTCTTGATTGGTGGACTGGTAGTGGTAGGCGTCGCCGTGCTTGAGCACGCGCGCCTGGGGGTGTTGGTGGTCAAACAAGATACAGTTGAGGTTGCCGTAGACCCCATCGTTGATGTAGAGCATGGCAGCGATGTTCTTGTCTTCGATCTCACGCTTGGCGATCACATGGGTGGCCAAGGTGAACGCTTGCGAGACCATGAAACGGCCCGGTTCTGCAATAAAGCGCATCTGATGCTGCTCGCTGAAGCTTGGTGGGAAGTACTGCTGCAATGCGGCGCGCACGGTACGCAGGGACTCCGAGAAGGAGTGGGGCTCGAAACCACCACCGATGTCTAAGACATTCATGGGGTGGCCCTGACTGAGGCCCAAGTCAAAGACAGCACGAGCATCGCTAACGGCACGAGTGATCGAGGAGAAGTCGGTGGCTCCCAGACCAACGTGGAAAGCAACTCCGCGCACCGTCAAGCCCAATTCCCGCGCGAGCGGGAGAAGTTCCCGCTGCGCAACTTCAACAGAACAGCCGAATTTGGTGGACAAGCGGCACAACGCGGTCTCGTCGTTGGTGACGAGCCGGATCAAGATCTCGGCGCCAGGGTGGTGCTGGTGCAACTTGCGGAGCTCGGCCGCGTTGTCGACCGTGGTCATGGTGACTCCCTGGGCCGCGGCGTGGCGCACAAACGAGTTGGTCTTGCACGGATTGGCGTAGACAATGCGGTCAGGAGAGACACCTAGAGCCAAGACGGAGTCGATTTCGGTCTTGGAAGCACAGTCGAAATTGGCACCCAATTGAGCAAGAAGCAGAAGCACCTCGCGGTTGGGGTTGCATTTGACAGCATAAAAGGGGTGCACCTGAGGCAACTGCAGGCGCCAAGTGGCGTAGGCGCGGGCCACCAGTGAGAGGTCACAGACAAAGAAGGAGTCTTCCTCGCCTGCTTCACAATTGTGGTGGTCAATTGACGCAACACGGGAGAATAAAGCGTCACGAACCAAGCTGGCGCTAACAGTAGAACTAGAACTAGTACTAGTAGTAGGAATACCATTTTTGGCTTCCCAATGGGCAGAAGTCTTTCCTTCCCAATGGGCACTTTTTTCCCAGTGGTTCACACCGGGATAATTGTCAACGGCATCTAAAAAGATTGGACCATTGATGACATCAACAGCAGGGGTCATACCTTGGAATCAAAGGCAAAGGTTGGCACTTTCGAGTCAGAGGATCTGACTAATTTCAAAGGTTGGCAACTTTTTTCAGAAGTTGACAAGGGCGATTCAAAGATTAAGATTCTTTGAAGAGGCAATTCAGACAATTTCCTTGAATCAGAGGCAATTCAAAGGTAAGGCAATTCAAAGGATTCCTTGAATTCTATCAGCGGACTGATGGGCAATTATTGATGGGCAATTATCGATTTTCGTTCAGGGGTTCTGACGGCTTTGACTACTCTCTTGGGGACTAGACAGTAGCTTAGCAATACTCACGGTGTTGGTGAGCAAAACAGTATCAGACTTCAAGCGGCAGCTCTCGTGGTAGTTTGATGGTTTCAAGGCACTTAAATATTCTAGCCGGAACGACTGTGGTGAATGGTAAAGTGAAGTGGGTGGGTTGTTTAAGGTGGAGATTAAAAAAGAGGAAGATAAAAAGTTTTCAGATCGGTTGTGAAGCGCGGCAATTGCTGCGAGAATTAGTCGAATAGGAGAGAGAAAAGAATTGGTGGATTGGAAAAGAACGTGTGGAGCAGTGATGAAGTCTGGAGTGATTTTGGGTATTTCCCGCATTGTATGAGCTTGGTTTGGTTTACTGAATTCGCTAAATAACTCACTAAATACCTCACTAAATACCTCTTTTAAAGAGTATTGTTGGTAATTACCGCAGGGCAGATGCCAGATCTGCCCCGCGCATGCTCGCTAAACCTGCAGATACCGTTGAAGTGTAAATCCCGAGTAGGAAATCGGGATAAGTTTTATTGATTGATATGAGATGGTTTGTTGAATTGTTGCTACGGTTTGAAGGTGTTTAAATGTATAATGCGTGATATAAACGTTATCCATAGTGATGGTCTGGAGTCTCCTCCTACAATTAGAAATCATCTGGATCAAATGAATCAAAGGAATCAGATGAATCAGATTAATTAGATGAATCGAATGAATCACATGAATCAAATGAATTCATGCTCGTTTTCAGTGAGACTGGATTAGTTTGCCATTGCAACGACCTCTATAATTTCTTCTCTGTGGCCTTCACTGATATTGGAGCAACAAATTTTGAACCTCTATTCATTAAATGACATAAAAATGGCATCAAACCCTGTGTCTTTTCTCCTTTTTGCTTATTGTTCTCTAAAACTCAGGAGAAAGAAATAGCTTGGGCATAATCGAATTTCAAATTGCGTCTTTTATCCAGCAAAGTCACTTGTAAGTAAAGCCACATTTCATTGGCTCACTTGTGAGGATAAATCCCTCAAAGCTCAATTAATGGCTCAGGCTCTGAAATGAACAGAGAGGCTTTGGACTTGTTTGGCTCAAAATTGGGCATGCTAGGCATTTCCGGCATCCGGGAAGCAACACCCTCTTCGTTGGCTTCTGGGTATGGAGCTCTGCCGGGGCTCTTATGACTTTCGAAATCATTTTCAACAGTTTCAATTGTTGGGAAACGAGCACCAGCTTCTTCCACGGCATGTGGAGGTAAAGTGGATGATTGTCTTCTAACTTGAGTGTTTGGTGCAGGTTGGGAGCTCAAATTCAATCTCTCGGAGTCCGCTTCACTGTCAGTGACCTCAGGAGAATAGTTATTGGCAGGGTAGGGTCCTTGCTGATGGGAGGGGACACCACCATTTTGAGAAGAGTACTGAGCATTTTGGGAATTGACACCATCATACAGCAGCACTGGATATGCTAGAGGTTGAGCTGCGTTGCCGAGGTTAGCTGGGGGAGCAGGTTTTGGTTGTCCGTAGCCATATGGAGTTGGTTGAGGCTGTTCTTCAGCTTTTGATTGCCCGTAGCTATATGGAGTTGGTCGAGGCTCCTCTTCAGCTTCTTCCTCATCGAAATTAGGTTCAGATGGTTGCAGGAAGGTGTTGGTAGAGTAGTCAGCGGTAGGATAACCCGTAGATTGTCTTGGAATGGAAGGAGCCGGAGCATTTTGGGGTTGGGAGTAGCCGGTATATTGCAGTTTCACGGGGTCTTGAGAAGGTGCTGGAGCATTTTGAGGTTGGGAGTAGCCGGTATATTGCAGTTTCACGGGGTCTTGAAATCCATATCCGGTTGGTTGTTGCGAAACGTGACCCTGGAATGGATTGTCTCCGGTGGCATTACCAGTAAGTTGTTGTCCATATGGACCGGTGGCTTGATGGCTCATTTGGGAGCCGTAGCTGGTGTATTCTGGTCTGGCATTCTCTTGATACTGTGGCTCGCCAAAGAATTGATTTTGAGGTTCTGGTCCTGGCTGAGATGTGATTTGATGGTTACCATATGCCATGCTGAGTTTGTCTTCCAAGAATTGATCATAAAGCTTGATAATCGTAGAAATCTTATTATTCATCTCCAAGAATGTCTCGTAGCGTTCAATTGATGCACGCAACGACTTGTTAACCTTTGGTTTCAAACGAATTACTTGAGAATGAAGCTCGCTAAGATTAGAGTCGTAAAGTACGTTCGCACGCTTTTTAGGGTCATTTTTCACTGTATTCATGAAAGTGATGAATAAATTGATTTGACTCTCTTCTTGTTGAGTCAAATCTTCTACTTGTGTCTTCTGAGGCTGTAATTGTTCTTGTCTGGATGGGCCGGCCCAACTGCTTTGTTGAGGAGGCTCGTTGTAATTTTGGCGAGAATCACCGAATTGTTCATTGGCATCGAAGGGAAGAATATTGGAGTAGAAATCCGATTGTGGAGCAGAAGGTGCGGATGGATATGATTGGGTCTGGGATTGGTACTGGGATTGGGGTTGGGATTGTGACTGCTTGTACAATTTTTCTTGGTTCTCAAATTCCTTCAAACTGGCTGCGATGGCTGCTTTCATTTCTTCGTCCTCTTCTTCGTCATTGTTGTCTGAGGCTTGTTGCTGAGGTCTTGGTGGTTGTGGAGGAGGCTGGAACTCCTGTTGAGGTCCTGACTCACGAAGACTCAATTCGATGGCTCTCTTGAACTCCTCGTCTTCATCGTCTTGCTGTGGGGCCGATGCTGATTTTGATCTGGAATGACTGTGACCACCGGATGGTTTGGTCTTGCTTCTGCTTGAAGTGTTGTATTTCGCGTAACAATTATCACAGACTCTGACGGGTTCTTTTATACCCAAAGAAACCAACGGAATCGAATTGTTGGAGTGAGTTTGGCAAAACACACCGCCACAAGCACGACAATGATGCTTCCGGTTGAGCATTGAGAATGGCGAGTAGCAAATCATACACGAGTCGCTATCCACCCAGTCTGGAGGAGCCTCGGAGTCCGCGAAAGTGGAATTGATATGGCTGGCTGCTCCTTCACGTGGGGGGAACAGGTATCCATCATGAACCAACAGACGATAACACTTATCGACATAGCTCAATTGGAGCTGTCCTTCGAACATGATGCTCCACTCTTGAATGAGGGCCAAGATGGCGCTCCCTACTGCCAATTTGGCTTCGGAACGACGGATCAGGGAGTCCTTGACGTTGTAGTGAACCCTTAAGAGGACGTCGGCAACGTAGTCCATGAACTCTTTGGAAGCGATTTCAACCAAGAAATGGAGCCCACTATTCTTGACACACAAATCGACCAATTTAAGGGTTGAGGATACCAAGTTAGGATTGGAATGGACCAAAGTGAGTCGCTTTTTAAGCGACCGCATGCACTGTTTGGGAGGGATCTTCTTGGAACGGATCAAGTCGGTGATTTCGAAGGCCACCGAGAGCTCGATTTCGCCGTTGGGGATCGATTCCAGCGTGGCTTCCGCTATTTTGTTATCGAGTTCCACGGTGGAAACGTTACCGCTGAACCACGACATGATAGACGAGGGGATGTAGATTTAATGGGGGTGGGAGGTTTGAAGGACAGCGAAAAAGAATTATATTTAGAGGGGAACGGTGCCTTTTATAGGATTCGGATGAAATAGCCGCTTAGCCCTCTGATTTGGAAGTGGCGTGAACTAATGGAGATAAAGTGGGATCTTATCGATCGCCACTGCAGTGAGGGTCACTTGTGGAGGATGTCGCAAAATGTCGCACTGAAGGGATTGGGATTGATGAGCGAAGCGAATCAATCACCGAAGCTTGACCAATAGTGAAAAAGATAGAAATTGAGTGAGGGACGAAAGTAATAAAGGAGAAAAATCAAATAGAGGAAGATCTCAAGGGTGGGGCCTTTAAAATTCGGGCTTCTCGGATTTTTTGGCATATCCCTTAAAATGGTGGCTGTACTATTAGGCTGCAACGATGTCGCACTGTATTTTTAGCATTAATAATGATCGATCATGTAAATGGCACAGCGCTTAAATAGTGACAGAAGCAGATCAGAAATGATGAGCTACAAAAATGAACTTATTAGAGAGATGTAAAGAGAATGTTAGACATACTAAGAAAAAATCTATTAGTTTTTAAAATAGTAAGTGATATTGGTGGATAAATTTGAAGAGATCTTATCAATTTGTGGCTTATACTGAAGAAATATTAAGTCTGTGATTCGACTAATTTACCGGCATTAATAACGAATAAATACTACGATTTCTTGCTTACAAACTTCTTGAATACCTTCTATTGTGAGTCAAGATATCCTATTGATATGAACCTGGAGTGATAAACTATGGTAGAATGACCGGCTTTCTATACTATACATAACATGAAAAGCGAATAAACGCATGATGAGTCGGAAAAAGTCCTGGATGAAAATGAACGAGATCAAAAGCCATCACGATCATGGAAACGAACGATATGACATTGGAAGACAAATAGTCATCACGTTCGTCGAAACAAACCATATGACATTGGAAGACAGATAGCCATCACGGTCGTTTCATGGAAACGGTTGACAGCACTTTTGAGACGATCGATTGGTTTCATGGCGATTAACGCATGAAAACAGCACAAGAGGCAACACCCAAGAGTGCAACAGAGCCCCACCAGTACTTGTCGAAAGCTTCACCGTAGGTTTCCTTTCTGGCGTTGGTTCTATACTGGTTTTCCATGCTTCTCTTGACTCTTCTTCTCAACGAGCTCTTGGTCTCGGAGGGCCCGTCAGTAGGGTTCAATGCGGAGGTGGGCAACATCAATGGTGGCTTGTACACCAAGTAGAGTGGTTGCATTTTCAGTCCGTCGAATTGGTAGATTTGGATCATTTGACGGCCACTGTAGTTGTCGACTTGCACTTGGTAGGTCTGGAACCAGGTGGGTTGCACGTAACGCGTGTACTGCGACTTGTCAGGGCTGTCGGCGCCACATGGATCACTCAACAACTGTCTTCCATCCACTGCGATCGGGGTCAAAACCACCGATCCGTTACTCAATAACTTGTAGGTACCGTGTTGGTAGGTGATGGATGCGATGGCACACGAGTGGTTTTGCGGGTTGGAGACAACTCTGTAGAGCGCCTCTTCGTAGTGGCCATCGGAGGTGAAGGAGTAGGAGATACCTGGCAAGTCGGGCTCGATAAGAAGCTCGTCGACGGGGTCATAGAAACCAGGGCCGGTGAACACGGTGTTGGATTTGGAGGACCACGTGCCTTCAAGCTCGTCCATGCTTGGGTCTGCGGCCACGAAGGCAAGGAGCGATATGGCGGCGGAGATGGTGGAAAGAAGCTTCATACTAGCTGAGGTTGCTAAGGGAGATGTGGGCGGCTAATGTGTTTTGAGGGGTGTAGGGCGCGTAAAAATGGGGATGGCGGGGTCACGGGATCACAGAGACGCCAGTATTGCAGTGTGGATCTTCTGCGTGGATGAATTAAGGGCACCCGATAGCGAAAGTTAGGCAGAAAGAGGGTGATTGTTGATAGCAGATGTAAGTGTTTTTTTAGCATCAGGCCCGGCAGATCGTGCGGTTTCGGGTCACGTGAGCCGGGCAGTGCAAGAAAATGCGGTGAACTAGGCAGATTCAGGGCCCATGGTTATGTAATATGGTAGTGCGGAGGAGAAAATGGAAACACGTCACGTGATAAAAGTAGGAAGAAGGATCTGGCAGCTTTGCGCATGATTATGTAAGAGGGTGGTGGGTAGTGCGAGGGCAAGATATGTGGGAAACGTATCACGTGGGAAAGATGGTAGAATCTGACCGAATGCATCACGTGACGAGTTGGAAAAAAGGATCTGACTTCCCGCGCATGTTTATGTACGAGGGTAGTGCGAATCGGTCGGTTGTGGCACGTGAAGGGATATTTGGTCTTAGGGGCAGAAAGGGGCACGACAATTTTAACACGTGACGCAGATGCAATTTTTCAGGAGAGGTGCAATTCCGGCGACAAAATAATATCTAAAAAATAATATCTGTCGAATTGAGTCATGTGACTACATCTCCTAAAAACCAAGGATCCTCGGTCCTCCTCAATTACAATCAGATTGGAACCAAAACACAACGCTGCTGTTCCCGAACGGAAGGGTGCGCCACAATGTTGTGAGCACAGCGAGGCACTGCGAACCACTGCGAGTTACTGCGAGTTACTGCGAGGAACTGCGAGAAAATGCGTGCAAAGCGCATGTGTGGTACCACACGCTCAGGCCATTTTGACACCTCCGTGCCAACGCCTTACGGAAAGTCCGTGAGGTTATGCAGCCAGCATGCCAGCATGGGCATATAGCATGGAAAACGTCTGAGGTTATGCAGTCAGTAAAGGTTAAATAGCATGGAAAGTGTAGTTGTACGGCAAACTAGCAATCTCAATTGAGTGGAGCCAATGCGATTTTAATAGCGGTAAGGGCATCGTGAGATTAGCGAGCATCGCCAGCACTGCGAAAATTATCTCCCCTAGGCTAGCGCGAAAGATGGGGCTTAAAATTAGCGAGCGCTCTCCAGGTTAGCGAGCTAACGTTGGCGCGCAGTGAAAATAAATAGCTTTAGGCTCGCCGCGAGACTGGATATTTTTTGTCGCCGAGGAAGCTGAGTGGTGCGACTCCGGGAAAAAAATTGTATTTTTGGATTGTTATGTTCTCACGGCGAAGATAGTCATAAAATTTCTCAGTATCTGTGGCGATAAGGACTAACTGGCAAATAATTAGATTATTTGACTAAAAGTGCCGTACAATGCGTAGATTGGGGTAGTCTGAAAATAAGAGGATATTATGGGGATTCTTGAAAGATTATCCGGTCGGAGTGACTAGTGAGTGACTAGTCATATGCCACCGCGCGTAGCGACAAACCTTAACCTGGGTGAAAAATTTACGCGGGGTTATGCAAAGATGGTGGAGAGGACGAATAGGGGCAAAACATGCTGCGATGGGGGTGTTCCATTGCTTGTATTGGAGACTAGGATGACGACCCCCGAATCGGGAATAAAACCTTCCTGTTAGGAGAAGGATCTAAGGCACACTCTCAACGGGGCTTGGACGCTCCTATTTGACGCTGCTGTTGACGCTCTGTTGATGCTGCAGCCGACGACCATGTCCATCACACCACCACCCGAGACATCGCTCCTAATCCGCTCTGGTCTACGTGCTGTCAGCATACTGAGTCATGCATATCACATTCGTAAGTGTTAAGTAATTGCGAGGAGATCAGCGCCTGCACCTACTGGTACCGGTGGTTATGAGAAAGATGCCAGACAATAATTACAACTAGGAAGCGAGCCTTGGGCGTCGAGGCGGCAATGCCTAGTGCAAGGACGCAAAGCACCGTGATAGGCCACTGCGAGGAAGCCAAAGTGGAAAGCCTGTTAAGGTACGGTACCTCTAAGACTAGCTAAAAGAATATCAAAAACACCCCATTTTTGACTATTTCTGACTATTTTCACTATTTCTGTCCGCATGTGATAACAATGTAGGACGGTCTAAGTGATGCGACCAAACTTAAATTCGATGGCATTGGCTAGTTGCATGGTATGCACACGAAACCAAGGCCGCCGAAGAAGACGGTTGAGATCCCACGCTGGATTTCTTGGACCCATCCAGTCTGAGGGCCAAGCGGTGCTAGCGTTGCGCCGCAAGCTTCCATGCCGGGACTAGACGATGCAGCCACCGTTGATGTCACCACTGCAGTGCCGAAAGGTGCTGTCGCCGTCTGTAAGATTCTGTGAGATCCTGTAAGATTCTGTAGCCTCAAACGCCTCACCAAAGATGCGCAGAACCGCAAGTGTTTCGTGCCCGTTCGGATTAAACCTTTGACAGCTACCCCAGAATACCGCTGACGAGCATACGACGAGGACATAAACGGAGCAATTGCAAGCGGGTTGCACGCAGCCAAAAAAACTCAATCCGGGCGTTTTTTGCTCCAAACGATTTCAGGCGATTTGCCAACACCAAGGCTAAAGTTGGCGCTGCTGCACAGCCTACTTTTCGTGTTTAGACTGGCGGACTCTTGGAAATCGTACCACTGTGCGGCGAAAGATATCGAAGATAGAGAAGAAGGAAGAAGCCGTCAGTCGAATAGTCCTTTGCACGCGTGACTTGCGATTTGCGAGGAGCGTCCATCTCAAACTGTAACGGCTCTTATCTCTAAGGAGATTGTAATTCTACATATCTTGAGTGAAATTCTCATAATAATTCTGGCGATTTCCTCTGGTGCGTTGTACTATTATGTTGCACTATTAATTCGCGGTTTGTCCAAATAGTATAACGGTATGGGTTTATTCATGGCGTTTCGTAGGCAACATCGGCTAGTGACGTTTCAGAATTACAATTAAGGTTATCGGAAAGTTGTTCCGGAGTCACTTGTGCAGCACCCTGGTCTGCTGGTATCTCGCTCGTTGCGGCTAGACGATGATGCCGGCATAGGCGACAAGAGCACGGCAAAAGATGACAATTTAGAGTGAAGTGAAATCTGAACGAAAAGTGAGAAGAAGTGAAAATTAGAATGAGAATAGAATGAGATAGAATGAGATAGAATGAGATAGAATGAGATAGAATGAGATAGAATGAGAATAGAATTAAAAGTGGAATGAAAAGTGGAATGAAACGTGGAATGAAAAGTGGAATGAAAAGTGGAAATTAGAATGGACTAGAATAGAACTATGAATTTAGAATATATTTAGAATCATTATTAGTGATTTAGAATGAAATTCATTGAAAGTTTAGAATAAATTTAGAACAATTTAATCAAACTTAATAATTACGAGAATGACACTTTGGGAGGTGGAGCCAGAAACGTGTGACAACAACACTCTCTGTGTGTGTGCACAGATGTTGCAAGATAAAATGAAAACATGTAGGAAGAGGCCTCAGGACTAATTCCGCCTGAGAACGCAAAGCCGCTGTGGAAGAAAGCCTCAGAGGTAATTCCGCCCGAGGATGCGAAAACGATGTAGAAGAACTCCTCAGTTTTCTTTTGCCTAAGAAAATTAAAAACTTTAGTCCTAGTTTGTAATTGCGCTTCAACAAATGTGCCTGATTATCATTTGACTCGAATAAGAAGTCATTGGAGTCAGATCAGTCGATGAGCTCGTCTCTACAGTATTCTACATTGATTATCCCTCGAATGCAATTATTAGAACTATACGCACAGAAATTAAAGCAACTAAACTATATCGAGGCGTAGCAGCGACTCCTGATGCGCGAGCGACTGCCAGATGACTCCAGCCATGGGCGGAGGGATTATTGCTTGGCCATCGCGTAGATGGGGCTTTCGTTCTCGCTCAACGGGGTGCTGACGCCGCCCTTGCGACTGTAGTCGTACTCGAAGATATCGGCGGCGCCGCCATCGTGACTTTCGGCTTTGGAACTAGCGGAAGAGTTGAGGCTTGCTTGCGAGTGGTTATGCTGATGCTGGGTGGAAATGCTGGGGAGTTTGTACATGTTGCGGGTGCATGTGTACGCCGGGTTGGGCGAGTTGGCGAAAAAAACTGGTTTATAGATACTTTTGCCGCCGCCGGTGGTGGGCACGGCGGGGACCGCCTGCGAAGGAATGGCGGAGATGGGAGAATTGAAGCTTTTGTAACTGGATGACGATAACTGGTGGGGTGCCGGGATCGCAGACCGCGTGGACGCGGGCGGCGTGTTGGCGGTGGTGTATGACGAGGCAGTTGGCGAGGTTTTCTTGGAACTGAACGAAGTGAAAGAATTATTATGGGACGAAATATGGTAGGGAGAACTGGATGCACTGGGCGACATCCGTTTGCGCGGTGTCATGGTGAGGGCGATGCTGGGGGTGGTACCGGGGGTACATATGCTGGAGGTGGTGCCGTAGGCGGCATGAAGGTGCTGGTACAAGTACTGACAGCCTTTGGAGGAGAAGAGCTTGAGAATGAAGTCCGACGAGTTCAACACCGACTTGACGACGTTCTTCTTGATCGTTTTGTAGCGGGCAGCGTCGATCTCGGGCGCCATTTCGTCACGGCGGGCTGCCACACGCTGGAAGCTGGGGTGGTCCGCGGTCAAGCCGAAGCAGTCGTTGATAAGATCGACAAGCACCTGGCCGAGGTCGAGCACCGAGGTGTCGATGAGCTCGAACGAGTAGAGCAGCACGTAACTCAAGAACTCCTTGACTTTGAACATCTCGTTGACGTGGATGGCGCCAGCGGTGGCGGGGGTGGCACCGCCGCCCACGCTGTTGGCGGTGGAGTCGGGCACGATGGAGAACTCGTCGCTGTTGACGATGAACTCTTCGATTCCTGGGTCGTTCAAGGACCAGTCGAGCGTGGTCAAGACGTGCAACTCCATCTGCTTGAACATGCCCTGGTCGTACTTGCACTTGGCGCCGCACAACTTGACCAACTCGTGCAACTTGGGCAATCTGAAGCGCTCGGTGGGGCCCAAGTATTTGCCGCCAGAGCCGTAGCCCAAGTCGTTGATGGTCTTGATGGCGGTCAACTTGTCGAGGTTGGTGAGGTTGACAAAGTGGTTGTTTCCGCCCTGCATCTTGGCGGCAATCCACAAGCAGGTGGTGATGATCAATTGGGACTGGTCCAACAACACGATTCTCTTGGAACAGTAGCGGTCGAAAATGCGCACCGCCTTGAAAAACACAAAGGGGAGGATCTTCAAGCGGATCGACATCTTGAGCAAGAAGTCGATTAGCTTGAGCCGGATCGAGAAGGTGAGGTATGGTTGTTGTTTGTACAAGTCAAGGTTGGGTTTGTTGGCCTCAAGCATCTCGGTCATCACGGCGTAGACCTCGTCGTCGTACTCCTCCAAGGCCTCGCGGTGGATCGCGAGCTCGCGGTTGTAGAGTGCGGAGGGATATTCGTATTGGAAGAACTTGGGGGTGGAGGCAGCGGCAGCGGCATGCGAGGAGCCACTAGCGGAAGAGGTGGCTGATCTTATGTTCTGGGCAAAGTGGTGTGGCGGGGTTTTGAAGGAGTTGGGGGTCAAAGGATTCATCCCGGTAGACATCTTCGGTATGTTCAACATGAGAGGAGAGGCTGGAAAGAAACGAAGGTGGAGGTTGAGTGACGAAGAGTGGTGGTGGTGAACAAGGCAATTGCTGGAGGGTCAATTGGGGAGGAGGTGATGGTAGGATGGATGGGTTGAAAAATGTGGAAAACAGAGATATGTCCAGAGATTTTGATGTATAAATATAACTGCGCTATTTGGGGTGCACCGTGCATTGATCAATTAGTGTAGGATATTCCCTTTTTCCACTCTAATTTTATGGTGATACCTACAACAATAATGTTTGAAATGTAGAGGTTGTTATTATTTTTTAGCATTCTGTGTGAAAAAATATCTTAAACCTTATTTTGGGGCATGAGCAGAAAATATTTTTTGGGCATGAGTCAAAAAATAATTACGGGACGTGGACTGCTAACAATATCAAAATACTCTCCAGAATGTCGTGTATTCGTCAACGTCCCGATGCCGAATGCTGTTGTGATGCTACGAAGTAGCAGGAGATTCGATCCAGCCAGCATGAAACGCATGGCCGCAGCCGCCGGAGATCATCTCGCGCTTGAATGTGGCCATTTTGTTCCCGCCGTAAACTGGAGTTTTTTGCACTCTCGGTTGATTTATGGAAATAGGTTTGCGTCTGTCTTATCCGGACAAAGTTTTTTTTTTTTAATTGGCCCCTCAAGAAAAGGAGGCATATCGGCAGACGAGAAAAAAAGGAATATTATCGGCACCCTGGAGTATCATACGGCCAGGCGAAACGCCAGCCTAATGCAGCTGTCGAGCACCACTTAAACTTCACAATAGCAGCTTAGGCAAGGCATTTGCAGTATGGGGCTCACTTAGCACCATCATTATCGCTGGATACCTCTCTCAAACACACAATACACCTGTGTGTGGCCCAATAGCCCCCTTCGCTCCGATTATCGTTGAGTTGTCTGTCTGGCACAATGCCGTCGCTATGAGCATCGCCCCTGGCATTCTTTTTTTTACCGCCTATCGGTGCAGCATCGTCCCTATGGATCTCGACTAGCGCAGATTTTCTCTGTCAGGAAATAAATTGCCGAACGGGAGCTGCAATTAGTGACGAGTATCCGTTTTTCGGTTTGCGGACGCATCGCGCTAGGGGTGTGCAGCAAATTATTTGTTGGTCGCTCGGACGAGCGAGGGGGTCTGTCAATGTGTTTAGTACAGTCTATAGACGCGTGTGCCTGTAAATAGTCAGCTAGGCTGTTTAAGGTTCACTAGTGCCTGAGGTGCACTTTTGACTACCCAGGTGCACCCAGCTCCAGCCCCAGATCTAACACGGCATTATCCTATCTTTGTTGTGGCTTGCCAGGGCACGCCATCTCGTCAAGCCGTTGATGACTCCAGGATTTATTGTAGAAGCTTTACCCGACCGTTCGGCTCGCTAGCACGCCGCGGACCGCCAGGAGGCTCGACGACTTTAACGAGATTTACAAGATCTCCGCGTCCAGCGATAACGTGATCGCTACCAGCCTAAACCTACCATTTTAACCACCATATCTCCGAAAGCACCGTACTTCAGAAAACACCCTATTTCAGAAAACACCAGATAGGAAACCACCTTGTAAGATGCCTTACGACTACAAAGGTCCTTATCTTTGGATCAATGCTGGTCAATGGAATCAACCTTCAGTGCCGTTGGTTCGGCGTTGGCCTGCTTAGAGTTAGAATGTAACAATAGCAGATCAAGGCTGGCTCGCTGAGGTAGCGAAGCTTCGTAATTTGGTGCGCCGTAGCACTGAAAATTAGCGACCAGAATGAGCGAGAAAGAGAGCGAATAAGAGAAAGAGGCAGAGAAAAAGCGATAAAGAGAGTGAAAATGTCTATTTTGGGCACGCCAAGTGCCACACATCAAGCTCCCCCAGCGGCCGCTGTCCGTGCCAGCAGGAACCACATTGGAAGAACGGCTTCGGCACATTCCAGATATCCGAGTTGGGATGTGCTCGGAACATTTTTTTACTCCGAATTCTTGATTGCTACATCGCCAGCGCAGAGATCGGAATGTTAACTTAGGTTATTTAATTGACCCTAAGCAGTAAAAGCTCCCCCCACAGAAGCGCCGAAGGATGTTGGGGGCAGCACAAGGCGGACGCAATTGAAGGAATGAGAAAGTAAACTTTCCAACGGTGGCCTCAACGGTGGTGAAGCTGGCAGAAGGGCCAGCGATGGCGAAATCAGATGCGAGTGGCCGCAATCGAGAAAAAGCGTAATTAGATAGAGATAGAGCGAAAGAGGCTAAAGCGGTTAATTGGGGCCCAAGCGGATTAGGAAGGTTGAAGAAATTATCTCTTGGGCGCAAATTACCAAATGGATTGGAGACCAAAAACAGAGATGCCTTTCCAAAAAATAGCCTGACTTTTTTTACGGTGATACTTTTCTAGAACGGCAGAAAGGTTAGCAGTCTGGGTTAGGAGGAGGAGTATGGTGATGGTCATAACGGCCAGTTGGTCGCGTAATTGGGAATAGTAATTGGAGTTAGACGGATTTGAAGTCTGGAGCCATTAGAGTTGGGAAAATACCCCTTTCTTAGCCGGAAACCAATTCTTTTTTTTTGTTTTCGGCAAAAAAGCTAACAATGCAAAGGCGAAGTACTGTTGTAGATTTGTATTTACCGGATCGGTGAGTGCTGCGCATATACATAATTGTCGATGAGAATATTTTTTATGTGAGGCGACCCCTGACAGGTGCACAAATTAATTCCGTCCTAAATAATTGTGTCACAAAAGTGTCGGGAATGCAGCTTGCTCCTTCGTCATGCTATTGGCGACAAAATTAAGGTTTAAAATGTTGTCCTTCACAAGCTCGTCTAAACAGAGTGCTTGGTCCAGTCATTTCCAGCTCCTCGGTGGGGCGATTTTCATTCCGTGGCTAGCCGTTGAATGTTTACCATTGCCTCCATTGGGCTTTTATTTGCAAATCCCTGCCTGCTTCGCCCAAACCCCTCGGTGGGTGTCAAACTCTATGCTCGCCCTCCCGTCAGTAGCTCGTATCCACGCATCTGCCCATCCCATTTCTCTGACACTCGACTTCCAGCCTAGTTTCCTCGCTTGAGTGTTGGCGCCCAAACGCGTGCACCCTCAGCACAACATATCAAGATAGTGTCCAGTGCAGCATGCAGGTTTATTTTTTGCGTGGGCACTTTCCCGCAAAGCGATTTTTGCAGTATGGGGTTCGAGACAGCAGCTTCGATCGGGCTAGTAAATCCTGCTACTATATTTATCAATTGTAATTGCAAATGCGATCAACCCCTTCCGCCAGCTACAAAGGGTCGGCACTCCAGTTTCAGGATCAAACTCTATTTCGAGCCAAGCACGAAAAGCGCGATCGATCCATTTGTAGTAGTCATTCGAACAAAGCCATTTTTAGCTTTTTGCGAACCATCAGCTACATCCGCTCGCCCACTTTGTCTCGAGGTTGGTCCGTGGTGAGAAGCCCGGCCATTAGAGATTGATGCATACGCACCAGAAACTTGGTGCTATGAATTCTCCGGCACATTGATGCTGTTCTAGACTGGAGGAACACAGCACAATCCGGATGCAGCGTTAAATGTATGCTTTTTGCTCTATTGGAATGCTTGTGCAAAGTAGCGTTTATGCAGCGCTAGTGGATTCGTAGTATTCTTCCTATTATCTACTCGGCTTAATGATTGTGGAGGTGCGAACAAAGAACAATGCAAGGTCTGGAGCTACAACAAAAGGGATGGTTATTGATCTCGGGCCAGACATAGTGCCGCTATTAACGAACGCACCACCGTCCGCACCAACAGCATTGGGCCGACGCAGGCAGGCTGTAGGCAGGCTCTAAGCATAGTGCCTGACATCGAGACGCTTGTACGTCGTGGAGCACTGTACGCCGTCGGAGCAGCACTCGGTGCGGTGCGGTGCGGTCGCGCGCATTGCGGGCGTATACGCCCGCCAACAAGAAACCAGGTGGTGACCCGCGCAGCTATTGTATGTGAGTCTAAACCAAACTTTAGGAAATATGTGAGCTCCAGCTGATTTCGCGGGTGAGCGTCACGGGGGCGCTGGATCTCAGCAGATTTCCGAATCCAGTGGTTTTCTTGGTCTTCGTTTCATCACGACTCGTACCGCTAGCACAACCAACAATAGTATTTTTTGGTGCTAGTGTGAATGTTGAAGTGCGCTCTATCCCTGCTACACCCTGGGCTGCTGCGGTATTCGCCGTCCTTCGCTATTCGCCTTAGCATTGATCAGGTAGCGACGAGGAATGTTTGCTGCTGTCAGCAGATGTATGCAATTATTTCCGAAAAGGTCCATCTTCGCTGTGACCAGCAGACCCTTGGAGTATGTGGTCGCTGCGTGGCAGCGGCGTGCGTTGCTGCCGAATGGCTGTAAAGAAGACGTAGCAGTGCGACGACGCCAGATGAGCGCAGTAGCAGCGGCTATTTTCCGTTTTCTCTAAAGCCGGGCTCCGTTACTAACAGGGTCTGGTTAGGAAGGGCCTCTGTTCAAATCTGGCTGACTCACCGAGCTTTCTCCGGAGTTGCTGCCTATTACCATCGAACCCCTTCTATGCATTTGTCAGATTTTTGCAAATAATGTGAAAAATTATGAAAAGTGTCACCATAAAGAAGAAAGAAGAAAGACAATGTAGTTCGGCCAAACACCCTTAGGATGTTAGCCCGAGGTAAAATTTTCACCGGCCCAAGCATCAAATATCCGCAACTTCCCCCAAAACATCTAGATTCAAAATTGAAGAACCTTTCTCTAGCTCTGCTCAGGTTCTCACTAGCTTCTCACTTTCTTTCTCACTATCTTTCGCACAAGCATTTCTCGCTAGGTTTCTCACTAGTTTTTCCTATCGTTCTCCCTATTTTTTCTCACTAGCGTCGCACTAGCTGCTCCCATCTTCTCCCTATCTCCCTTTTCCGCAACGCGTGTCCGGAAAAACATCATCCCACAGACACGCTACATCACACCATGCCATGTTGAGATACTTCTTCGGGGTGGGCGACGACACCGACTCGCTCCAGAACGAACAGACAATTGACTACAACCGGACCATTCACTCCAACTTTAGTGACAGATCCAAGCCTAATAAAGCCGACGCTAACAGCAATTACGAGCCTAACCGCGCCAGATACGACCATAGCGCTAACAACAAATACAACAACAAATACAATACTGGCGATAACAGATACAATTCTGGCGACAAGTACAATAATGGCCCATACAATTCTAGCGGCTACGGGGAAGACCAATTCAGCAGTTCAGGGAGGAATATCCCGGTGATTGACTACTCCGACGACGAGCTCGACTCAGATGAAGAGGTTGCCCGCGACTTCAACGCCATCATCGACAACTTCACCAGAACCAGCGAGAATTTGAGCCGCTACGGCCAGAGAGCCGCGCCAGTTTTGCCTGGGGAGTTCCCAAGAGGTTCAGAAAGTGGAGAATTCCAAGGAGATTCAAGAGGCGGAGAATTTCCAGGACGTTCAGAAAGTGGAGAATTTCCAGGAAGCTCAAGAAGCGGAGAGTTTCCAGGACGTTTAAGAAACGAAGGATTTCCAGGAGGTTCCAGCGTTTCAAATAAAGCGAAGACTCCTTTCAAAAATCGGGATGCAACATTCTCCAGGCACCAAGGGCTGCAGTCGTCGTTTCCAAATATAGAGGTTGATCCACAGTTGTTCACGGAAAAAATAAACACTCAGATCGAGCAGCTCCAACAACAGGTCGATCAAGTTCTCCAGGCACCGCGGCGTGGTGGCGAAGCCAGCGACGGCGGTGTCAAACAAGCAATCGAGAAGCTCACAATGCAAAATAATTTTTTGCTACAATTGAACGAATTGGTTGAGTTAGACCAAGCAGCTTCGGAACAACAAGGCATTCCCTCGAACTTGGTGGAAAAATACCGGGCGCTCAAAGAGGAGCATCTCCAGGAGTTGCGTAATTCTCAAGCGCTATACAAAGGTTATTATAAGCTCATATTAAAATATCGCCAGTTGCGACAGGAGCAGAAGCAGGAGCAGCAGAATAAGAACGTGTCAATAACCGGAGATAAGAAGGGCCCAAATAAT
The DNA here is from genome assembly GCA_030568515.1 of Suhomyces guaymorum. Lineage (NCBI taxonomy): Eukaryota > Fungi > Ascomycota > Pichiomycetes > Serinales > Debaryomycetaceae > Suhomyces > Suhomyces guaymorum. The sequence continues at coordinate 381,035 of JAJMGD010000003.1, forward strand.
ATTAATTTGGGAAAAATGCATGATCAAGCTCCGAGCAAGGCGGCGTCCAGATCGACTTTCGCAGTGAAGGAGAAAGTGCGCTTGATCAAATCCACCACCAGCCAGGAGTCGATTCGGCTTATCTGTGCCAACATTTTGAAAGAGTTGGAAAATCCGGAAAACAAAGACCTGATCATCGACTCGCAACGAACCCAAATAGACGCAGCAAATGCTAGGATCCGCGAACTAGAGGCCCAGGTGCAAGCGTCCGCATCCAAAACAACATAATCGTGCGTTGCTACCGCAACTGTGACGTGGTGTTTGCGATCCGCTCAGCTATGGGTGCAGTGGACGGCGGAGACAAGCAGACAAGATGCCAGATGGCATAATCTATATAATAAGTCTCGTGCGTCTTGGTGCGAAATGAACAATATCCGTCAAAGATGATCATCGCTGCAAGTCACTCTGGATCAGCTGATTTCTGACGCGAGTAGGCAGTTATGCGGAGTATGATACTAGCGACATAATGCTGGTACAAACAGGATTTGCTTGGATTCAACTGAGAGTTGTTCCGGATGCTTCGTGCAGAATAATAGTGAAAGACAGCGATGGATCACTGCAACCTCAGCTAGAATGCAGTGTTTCCTTGGCAATTTCTGCAATACAACCTGATGCAGTGTCGCCGGCTTTAGCTTTGGTGCGTCCAATCTCGGTCCTTGCATACGCGTGTTTCGTAAAAGGTGTGTTACGCATATCTGTGCGTCAAAAAAAAAGCAGGCTTAAAGTCGTGTTGTGTTTGCATTTGGCGCTGACGCACTGTAACCTCTATTGGTAATTATGTTGAATTGGGTAGAATTATACATGAATCAGGACACTACGATAGGTACCAAGCTGCTAATCTTAAAATGATACGGTGAGGGGTGCAATGGTGCGGCCCCCCCCTCAAGTCCAATATACGAATAAGCTCGATGGAACTCCGCTGGATTTATCCCCACAAAGCTTTGGCCATTAGACGAGAGCGCACGTGACGCCCTGTGATCCTCCACCACCATCTTACCCCAATTGACGGCTCAGCTAATGTGGGCAGGCGCCGACAGCAAATAAGCTCATGAAAAAATGACAGTGCTTCCATGCACGGAAATTAGCATTTGTTGCCTTGCATGGCAGATATTCTTTGCTATCCCCTGGAAAGCTTAATTTGCACTTCACCGACTCATTTACTACATCTTCACATAAAATCGTATGATAAATTATTTTGACAGCCTATTCTACGATTTGACAATTACGTCAGACACTAAATGGTAACTAGTTCAGATTAAGAACGTTTGCCCCAACCAGGGGAATTAACTAGCAACTGCAACTATTCGTTTAACAGATTTGCGATATTTATTGGTGAAAATTCAAGTTAAGAACGCTTGCTTACGAGAAATATTACCTACGAAATGCAATTATTCGTTTAGTAGATATCTATTGGTGGTAAAGTTAAGAACGCTTGCTTACCAGGAATATCACCCACCAAATGCAATTATTCGTTTAGTAGAATTGCGATATCTATTGCTGACGAATACAAGTTACGAACGCTTGCCTAAGCAGGAATTTTACCTACCAAATGCGTGCTATCCCTTTAATAGGATTGATATCTATCAAATTAATAGGATTGATTTCTATTCGTTTAAGATAACTGCGTTCTATCAATCTAGTAGAACTGCGCCTATTCGTTTGATAGGATTGATGCATTCTTTAAGAGAACTGCTATTCGTGTAATGGGATTGATTCCTGTTCTTTCAATAGAATTCTGTTCTTTTAATAAAATTCAATTCGCCTGATAGAAATGGTTCTATCTGTTTAATACAACTGCTGTTCATTCAAGAAAATTGCACTCTACCGTCTGAAAAGAATTGCTATTCGTTCATTAAATCAGCTATCCTTTTATCAAAACTGCTATTCTTATTAGAATTGTGGTTTTGATTGGTGACTAATTCAGATTAAGAAGGGCCTGGACCACGGATATTAACTACCGATTGCGTCCTATTACTTCAATAGGATTCAGTCATTCGTTTAAAAGAACCGCATTATATTCATTTAAGAGAACCGCATTATATTTCTTTAAGAGAACCGCATGATATTCATTTAAGAGACTGCGTTCTATCGTTTAGGAGAATGCGTTTGAGAGAACCGCATTATATTCGTTTAAGAGAACTGCGTTCAATTCTTTTGAGTGGCCTGCTTTCTATTCATTTAAGAGAACTGCGTTCAATTCTTTTGAGTGGCCTGCTTTCTATTCATTTAAGAGAACTGCGTTTATTTTAACTGCTTTTCGTTTAATAGAATTGCTATCCGTCTAATTGAACTGCTATTCGATTAATAGAATTGCTTTTCGTCCATTAGAACTGCTATTCGATTAATAGAGTTTCCATCCTTTTTTTGAACTGCTTCCGTTCATTAAAACTTCTGTTCGATTAAAGAATTTCTATCCTTTCTTGAACTGCTTTCATTATTGAATTTTCAATTCCTTTAATACAACTTTTATTGAGTTGGTTCTATTAATTTGGTCCTATTAAGTTCTATTAACTCAACTGATATTATTCTCGTCAAGAATAGCCTCGGCAATCGATTGGTTAATAATATAGTCCCAATCACTGGTCACCACAAAATAGAACTGGAGCGTCGAGGTGATCACCAAGGCGATAATCATTCCCAACCACAATCCAACCAACTCCAATTTGAAGTAGAATGCAAATATGAAGGCGCAGGGCAAGGCTACAAGATAGTAACTGAACAAGTTCATGTACCCTCCGATCTTTTGTCTTCCCTGGCCTCTCAAAACACCACCGGACGCACAACTGAGAAACTCATTGACCTGGTAAATCGAGGCGACCACAATTACTTTGGCAGAGAGTTCAATCACACCCTGGTCTTCGGTGTACAAGGATGCAAGCGGTCTCCGGAAAGTATAGAGAACGACGCCGGTAAGAAAACCGAGCGATAATGCAAGCACAATACCACCGCGCGCAGCAGTGATAGCCGCTTTTTTGGAAGCTGCGCCAATGTACCATGCGACTCTGGTGGAAATGGTGATGGAAAGCGCAAGAGGCGGTTGGTACATGATGGCGCAGGTGGTGGCCACGATCGATTGGGCAGCCAAAACGTCGGTTCCGAAGGATGCAGCCACAAACGTGATCACTTCGAAAGCCAACCATTCGGCTTCGACCATCAAAATGCCAGGAATCGACAAGTTGATCATTTTGGACCAGTTGCGGAAGAATATGGGGTCAAAAAGCGATTCGCGCGGCCAGCACTCCCATCCTTTGACACAGAAGATATAGGCGAAAATCATGATGCACATCACCCAATCGGTGATGGCCACCGACAAGGGAGCGCCCACAAAGCCCAAGCCGAAGCGTTTGTCCCAGACCAAGAAGTAGTTGAGAAACGCATTCAAAGGCGCGCAGAATGCAAGCACATAGGTGGACGCATGGAAGACGTTTTGGCACTGCAAAAAGTGAGTAGCGACTTCGAATAAAATGAATCCCGGAATGCCGAAACTGAGGTAGCGCAAGTAGTCGCCGGCCAATTGGCAGAGGTCGGCCTTGTCTTCTCCACACAACAAGATCAAGAGCGGAGTGACCCCCCACACCCAGAGGAAGAACATGGGCACGAACAAGAGCAAAAGGAAGTAGCTGCACCGCACCGCGTGCACCCCGACCATGCGGTAGTCTTTGCGTCCGTACGCCTGCGCGCAGAGGGTATCGAGGCACGTCGACACCCCCTGCACGATGGCGTAACCCGAGATGTTAGCGGTCATCGTACTCAAACTGACAGCGGCAAGCTCCTTCAGCCCCAATCTCCCCACAGAAAACACCAGCGCCACCGTAAACGAATATTTGAGCAAAAATGTAAGCATCAAGGGCACCGCGTACCCCCACAAAGCTTTCGCTTCCGAAACCACATCGGTGTTGGGCTCCGCCCGCACGGTGTGCTGCGACAAGATCTCAGACACATCGAGCGTGTGGGCGGTATGCGAGGTGACGACGGAGGCGTGGGACCGGATTCTCGTCAAGTCTTGGGGCACCACGGGGTTGGCGGCAAAGGGCACGTTTTCCTTGTTCATCGAGGCGATGGAGGCACGGCGGTTCAGCACATATGTCACGACCTCGTTCTCATCGATCTCCGAGAACGAAGCGTAGCTTCGACGAGGCGCCAACGGGGTTGTCTCGTGCATTTGAAGATAAGATAATGAAGATGGAAGATCTAAGAAGGAAGATTAAAAAGGAAGATCTGAAACAGGAATGATTAGTAGGTGGAAGGTGGAAGTGGTGGGAAGTTATTAGAATGGTGATTAGGAAGAATGATTATAAGGATGTTCTTGACTTTTATCAGCTTTTGATTTGTCTCGGAGTCCGCCTTATATATGATTTTGCGCAGTTTCTGGTGTTATTGTCGCAACCAAAATCACGCAGATAAGCCACGCGAAACACGTCATCGGTGTTATCGTCCCCTGCTCCGATTTCAGACAGAAATCACGCAAATGTCCCCATATGTGTTGAAAGGGTGCAATTATCGAGGGTGCGATTATAGAACAGGGGTGTTTATTGAACAGGCGGGTTTATTGAAGAGGGTGCACTTTGATTTTGCTGGTTGAATGATTATTGAAAGTTGGCTTGATCTAAACGGATACGTTACTATTTACGAACGCGATGCATGGGACCTGCGCGCGGAATTCGGCGAAGCAACCAACCAAACGAGCGCAATTTTGATCCAGAGGGCCCCTCTTTAGACGGAGATGCCCAGCATTTACTCGCATAGTCACTCGACCAATGGCTGCTCCGTTTCACTCACACTCGTGCCACGTTCTGTTGTTGTCTTGACATGGTTGCGATTAGCCCGATCTGGCACCAATTGCGAGCCCTGCGCACGTGACTCCCCGAGGTTTGATCAGCGATAGCGGCAGACGGCCAGTGAAGCTGAAGAAAATCGAAAAAAATCGATAAAAAATCTATGGCAGAAGTTACTGTTTGGGCCAAAAAGTCGTGACCGTTAAGCTCAGTCTACACGAATTGCTACCGGAGGCGTCCCCCGAGTGTGGGAATTAGGGTTGCGGAGTAGACCACCGGATTCTTGCTCATCGGGCCGCATTTGCGAGGCGGAATCAGCGGCGCTGATTGTTTGCCGGCGAAAATCCCGGAAGGATATCCCCACGTGACGGGACGGTAGCTCCATAGTGGGGCTACAGTGGAATGTGACTTAACTAGCAGGGTGAGCTAGGTAACGGAGGAATTGAAGCGCAGGGTAAGCTTGTTAACGGAGGAATTGGGTAAGCGCAATATGTTCTTGTTGTTTGAATCGGCAATGGCTCGTAATAAATTGCGCTATCTCACAGCTTATAAGTGAAACAGGACCCTGCATCCGATATCAATTTCAGTGGCTAAATTGTCTCTCTGGTACTCTTTGTCAAACTGCGTTAATGAAATTTTAAAATGAAAGCGAAGTTAGTTATAGTAGGAATGTTCCCTAATAGCTACATTAAATGGTTTGATACAACAATTCTAGGAATTTTTTGATATACCTTGACGGTAAATTCTTATGGCGGATATATGATCCGGCCAGTTCCATAACCATCTTTCAATCATGGGCTATGTACAGTGAAAAGCCTAGGCGTCTATACTCAGAGGGAGTACACTTCGATCCTATTTTTATGCTTCTGTCTGTATTCTCATGAATTATATCTAGTGAATTATTCAAATTAATAGTCGATTTTTGTTGATCATTCGAACAAGTGATTTCCAAGAGAGTGCTTATTGAAAAATTAATTGCAGTAAAGTCCAAGAATATCTCATAATCGAAAGGTACAGACATTTCACTAAAATTATATACTGTTTCGAAAATTGAAGCCTTCTTGGGAGGAATTAACCGTAACAAAGCAATGAACCGATAAATAAGATAAGTAATCTCTATTAGTATTAAATGCGTAGTGTTGACTCTAAGAATTGGATAATAAGTAGTTTTTAGTAATCTCAACTAGATAATCTCTTCTAACCTATTGAAATTTATATAATGTAGTATTGAATCTGGAAAATTAGACCTAGCAATTTTTCTATCTTATCATATATTCTAAGCTAAATTATCTAGTTTATATCCAACTCCTCCTATCTTGTATTATACGCTTTGTTCTATTAAAGGCTTCCAAAATCTTAATTTCATATCATACGAATTATTTCATCAAGACTAACAATCCACCGATTTCCAGATTCTCCAATTCTGTATCCAACACATTTCATTCCTTTAGCCCTTTAGCCTACTTAGTAATTCTTGGTATCATAAGAACTTTTATTCTTTTAAATAAATAACCCCCTCTACAACTTCTCCTCTAAGAACTTGGCCATTCTGTGGATTCCAAAATACTTGTCTTGGTCGATATCCTTGAGTTTCCAGCCCTTCTTGGTGATCTTTTTCAACAAAGGGCTCTCAAAGTACATCGCAGCATCATGGACTCCCCATGGCTGGACGTAGACCCGCACTCCAGCACCCTCGGCACCACCTTCTCTAAAGTAGGCATGGGTTTTTGGGTCAAAATTATTATTCGAATGGCCGTACACTTGCTGCGAATAGAGGGGCACGTTCAAGGCGTATTCACACCATTCCAAGATATCGTCTCTAAACACTTCGTCTTCTCCAGCCATAACGAAAATGTCGCACTTCTTGTCTGAAAAAGTAGGAATACTGCTCCAGTCGTTGCGGTCATGAGGGAGCTTGTTACCTGCGGACACGAGCAAAGAATTCAACGACAAGTCGCCGAAAACGTCCGGAATAACCCCGGTGATTTGCAGGTACTGGATCATATCTCTGGGATCGTTATCGTGGACCGAGTTACTGGGTTTCCAATGGTGCACCTCCGTTCTAATTTTCACCCAGGGACTCACCAACATCAATTTTGTGGGGAAAGGCTTGCCCGCAATATTGTCGTGCTTCAATTTCTGGGTATAAGTCATCGCCAAATGGCCACCGGCAGAGTCACCAAACAAGATGATATTGGAGCAGCTCTTGGCAAGCTTGGTGTAGGCGCCATCCAACTCCGAGACTTGGGTTGGGAAACGATGGCCAAAAGTAGCCAAAGAGTAGTCTAAATACAAAACGGAGAGATTTTTGCGTTTCTCATCGCTCAAAGCTTGATGCGTCGCAATCAAACTTTGCAATTGACGAGGCTGAACCTCGATGGTATAGCCTCCTCCGTGGAGGTAGATCAACACGGGGTCCTCCGGAGTTCTATCTGGCTTTTCGTAGATCCAGAAAGAGTGCTCATCGAACCGTTTGCCGTAGTTATTGTACTTGCTGGTGACAGGCTTGTGGAGGAAAGGAATAACTCTTTTGAGAAGAGTTTCACCACTGATAGACGACAAGAGCTTGGAGTCAGCCACTGGGATCGAGACACAACGTCTGACAGCTGACAACAAGACCGAATCCACGAACAGTCCTTTGAATTTTCTATAAGGACTACCAAGCAAAAGGTACCTGACAATATAGTAGGCTATGGATGGAAGAAGGGTCAATTTGATCCACACACCTTTGAGCGACGCCATTGTTGGGGATAGATCAATTGGAGGTTTGCGATGGAGGTCGAGACCAAGTTGTATATATATAGATACGAAGAGGGACCAGTGAAAAAAGCAACCCCGCATGTTTCGCAGCACGGGTCCTGAAAGTCTCGGTTCGAGGCTATGCATATGATTTTATCACCTGACCATATGCTAAAATGAGAGGGCGTTTGGGGTTGAACAGATGGAAAGGGAGGTAGAAAGAGGCTTTGTGGTCGAAGAGGCTTAAATAGTGGGGATGGGACCATTCTTCGGGGTTAGTTTGCTTCAATCGCTTTTTATCAGGGTGCTGGTTAAGTGCAAGCACATACCGGCAGTTAACGCTTCGCGCGGAGTTCTTATGCGCGATACGGAAAAGGAAGAAAAATGAAACTGTAAGCTGCGGGGAAGTTCCACATCTTCCTGTAGAATTAACCCTAAAGGCACGAAACTCCATCTTTCAGTGAAGTATGGGTTTGATTTCATAAGATCGGACTGCAGGTTACTATAATTCAGCTGTGGAGGAAAGTTATTGTGGAAAAATATTAGGTAAAATAACTTTAGGAAAATACATGTGATGAGTGGGATTGATGAGTGAAATCCGTACTAATAGGTGAAGAAATGTTACTTCTGAAGTCTATTCCTCATATTTCCTTTATGGTCAATTATAACCCCAGCGGATTTCTTCCATAGTGGGTGCCACACTTCTCTGATTCGGGAAATATGCAGACTCACCTACTCCGAAATAACTACAGAACTTCTTTTAAAGCACACTTTACTATCCTCGAATTGAAATCTTCATCTTTTCTCCTTCATCTTTTCTCCTTCATCTTTTCTCCTTCATCTTTTCTCCTTCATCTTCTCTCATTCATTTCTCTTCTTATTCTCTTCTTTTCAACTTGTGAGCCACCCCGCATTTCGGGAGTCAAGCGGAACCCGACTTCTTGAGGATCGGAGTTATTCATCAATTGAGACCGAAGAGCCGTAGAACCAAGAGCTATTCCTAAGATCTGTAGACCCAAAAGCCGTAATAAAGAGCTATACGGCTTAAACTGTGAAAGCACAATTTTCCTCCATATACAATTCTCCGCTAACCTCAAAATATGAATATATCTCCGACCACTAATATGAATATATTTCCGACCACTAATACGCAATTCTTCGGTGACCAATTCATTTGCCGGCATCAATATCCCCTTCGCAGATCTTGATTATAATCATCGATCTTATTACATTTATACATCTATGCATCAATACTTCTCATAACCAGGGTGCACTGCAACCATAAGGGTGACAAATCATCTACACAATCCAGCGAGTGTCACCAGCAGGATCGGCGCGCCACGCAGGATATATAAGCCGGATTCCCAAGGTGCGGCAAAATCGAAACAAAAGCCCGAAAGCCACAGCGGAATAAACGTGTCAATCTCAATTGCTCCTCAAAACCAATTGATCCTATAATCAATCAATCCAATTCAATTGATCTTTCAAACTCAATTGATCCAACCAAACAATCCATTCAATTGATCCAATTCAATTGATTTTAATTCAATAAATTCACAAACTTGATTCATTGTTTCACTTATTGATTCACTAATTGATTCGCTTCGCTCATCAACTCGCTCATCAATTCGCTCATCAATTCGTTATGTCTTTCCAAGGGAAAACCTTCAAGCTCGCCACCGGCAACACCATCCCCGCCATTGGTTTCGGTGTGGGTACCAAATGGTTCAAAGGCCCCGGTAACTACGACGTTGCTCAAGGAACCGTCGACATTGTCGCTACCGCTTTGGAAGCTGGCTTCACCCACATCGACTGTGCCGATGTCTACGGTACCGCTCCAGAAGTCGGTTTGGGACTCAAGAAGGCCGGCGTTAACAGAGAAAAGATCTTTATCACCGACAAGCATTTCTCCGGTACTCTCGACTACAAGGCGTTCTCCAAAGAGGCTCCTTACGAGGCCTGTGTCAACAGTTTGAAGCGTTTCCAGATCGAGTACGTGGACCTCTACTTGCTCCACTCTCCCAACATCAAGAAGGAGACCCACGGCTACTCTTTGGCCGAAGCCTGGGCTGAAATGGAAAAGTTGAAGGAAGAAGGTTTGGCCAAGAACATCGGTGTTTCCAACTTCTCCAAGGATCAATTGGAAGAATTGTTCACCTTGGTCAAGAAACACAAGCCAGAAGTCAACCAGATTGAGTACAATGCTTACTTGCAAAACGTGTTCCCAGGCGTTGTCCAGTACTCTCAAGAAAAGGGCCTTTTGGTGGAAGCTTACGGTCCTCTTGTTCCATTGCACGCTGCTGCTCCTGGTCCGATTGACGATGTTGTGGCTGAATTGGCCAAGAAGTACGGTAAGTCCGACACTCAAATTTTATTGAGATGGGTGCTTCAAAACAACGTTTTGCCACTCACCACCTCCAGTAAGTTGGAACGTATCAAGGAAGCCCTCGCTGTCTTGGAGTTCGAATTGGACGCCGAAGACGTCAAGAAGATCTCTGCCGCAGGTACCGGCAAGGACTTCAGAAAGTACTTGCATCTTTAGAATAAATATGAACTTTAAGAGATTAGAGATAAGTAGAAGTTGGAGAAGTAAAGATAATACTTGAAATAGTAGAACTTAGAGAAATAAAGATAATACTTGAAATAGTAGAACTTGGAGAAATAAAGATAAGACTTAAAATAGTTAGAACTTAAAGAATTAAAGATTGGACTTAAAGGAAATTAGAACTCGTTGGACTCATGGAAATTAGAGATTCAAGGAAAAATAGACGTTTGACTTCTCTTAATACATCGAATTCACTTGAGCATTGTAACTAAAGAATTCGTAGATCAATAGTTACAAACAGTTAAATAATAATGGACTATAACAGTCTCAAAAAATTCTTGATAGGCCAGAAAATGAGATTAATCCTATAACTACTAACTACTTTGAATAAAACTGATGGCACCAGAAAGATTGATCCATCTACTAAAATATGTCTTAAAATTCATCAAACAGTACTTTTTTGAGGACATTTCAAATAGATGAAAACGACTAATCAATTCAACCATATAAGGAGTTTCGACCGTATACTGAAGTGATGGAGGAGGTGAATTAAATTGTTGTTCGAACTCTTTCGTCGATAATAGCGAATCATTCAAGTGTCTTCAACAGCCAGAGTCGAAGAATAGGAGAAGAATTTGACGAAGAAGAAAGTCTGAGTTCTATTCTTGATACTTAATTTCGACCAAGGAGCACCAATTTTGTCCAATAACCTGGAATTATTCTATATCGATTTCTTCTATGATTCATATTGATTCCAAGTGAGTTCATAGCAATAATGATAGTCATTGACCCTTATTCAGCTCATTTTCAATGTAAACGACCCTTCGATACATCCGCCATTAGGTCTATTGATTTACTCTTCAATTCAGTCATTAATTCATCGTTGATTTACTGATTCAACCTCTCATTATTTTACTGGTTCATTCAGTATTTGAGTCACTTATCAAATTTATCAAATTAATTGATTCACTCATTGATTCGCTTCGCTCATCATTCGCTCTTCAATTCAATCTCCGAGCATATCTCGTTCAACAACCTCCCCACACTTTTAATATCCTCATCCATTCCCTCACTACTTCTATCTTTATCCTCTGTCCCAAATACTAAAACCCCCTTTAACTGGTCAATTTGAGTTCCCTGGGGCAACTTGTTGCCCACAATCATCCTCACCATGATCTCTTCTATCTGGATGTAATTTGGCAATCTGAATATCTCGTAAATTTTTGATATTTTGATGCTTCTGTAATACTTTTTAAGCTGAAAAAGGTTATTTTCCATCCAATTTTCTAGGAGAAGGTTATAGTCCAAACCTTCATAGAGCAATCTGCCGTAGCCCAGAACCGGCTGGTTGGTTCTGGCTTTGAAAAACAGTTCGAACGCTTCCAAAGGCACTAATTTTTGGTCCAGGATTAACTCATATATCGCCTTTGTGGACTCATCCAAATCTTCTGGAAGATTCTGTTTCAAGAACACCAACACGTTGTATCGCCGGTGGTCCAGGCTCGAGATCACGAGCAATTGCACGATCTTATGGTTCAATTGGCGTCCCAATTGCTCTTCATGTTCTGGAGGAATTCCATTAATTAGTAAGATTTTCTTATTTATGAGGTCTCCAAACTTGTTGTAGTCAATAGTTTGCACGAGGTACTGGTAGTCTGTAAGGAGGTCCTGATATAGAACTCTTTCGGGCAGAAAAGCGCCGTTGGTGGCTCCAATTGTGCTTTTGAAGTTAAGATGTGATTGGATATTTTTGAGCACCAAAGGGATTTCCGAGTGTCGAGAAGGAATTTCTAAAAGGTTCTGGAAGCTTTGGAGAAGTTGGGCGAGCGGGGGAGTGTCGGAAGGTGCCAGGAAGGCAGACATGGTAAGGGAGAGTGGTTGTGGATAAGTCCGGGGAAGTTGAGAATTTGGCTGGGGGATGTTGAGTCACGTGATTTGGGTGGTGATTTTAAGGTGGGTTTGGAAACTTTACTACGAAAGGAATTTGGGAGTTGGAGTTGTTTAGTGGGTTGGAAAACTAATCAGAGTTTTTTGTGAATGGGCAGATATGTTCGGGAATTTTAGCTGTTTTACACCTGCAAAATTGGATACAATAGCATCAAATCATGATATTTTAGAACTTGATTTGAAGATGGAATTAATACCGAAACTCAACTTAAATGGATGAAAACTAGCTTACAAATTAAATTGCTAATTAGGGGAAAAAACTACTTCTACTAAAGTTAGGGTTTTTGTACCGTTAGTTTCAATACATTATCATGATTGTCCCTCAGTTATATCAGTTATGGCTGAAGATTTGAACGTTCTCAATGATGAATAGACAAAAGCAATAATTATAAAGAGGTTTCATTAGTAGAGGATAATGCATTGATAGGGTCAAAAGAAGAAGACAAATCATTCAATTTCTGGAAAGGGATCCTGGAATCAAAATAAAGAAAGAACTCTTTAATTGGGTTCTGATGATTTTTATTAATGAAATGATGAAATTGAAGGATTCATCAATTCAAATGATTCAATATTAAAGAGTAACTGTAATAAACGTTCAAAATGAATTTAAAACAAAAGTATAAATATTAATAGATTACTTCAATCAAGCTCATAATATCGCGATTCAATTTCTTCAGGGGTCAGTCTGGTCTATATTCCTCAATAAAATCTGGAGATAAAACAATCCCTCCTTCTAAAAATCCAAGATCATTCGAGACAACTGGTTTCTTCTCTACTCCATTTTGGGTGCAAAAAGAAGAAAAGTGCGAGCGAACCACGCTCTACCTGCTCAAATCGAGCCAGATTATTTCTTAAGGCTTCTATAAATAATTTCCATGGATTCGTCCAGTTCCATTCAATATACCAACCATTTCATCTATATTTATCGTGCTTCTTGAATGTGTGGAAATCACACTTTAATTGCCTTTAAATCCGTTCCAAGACTCAAATTCTCGGCTTTTCAACGCAGAAAGTGCAATTCTCTACCTCTCCATTGTGAGCTATAAATATCTACGAAATTTTACAGACACAGCCTCAATGAGTTTCTCGTTCTCTGCTCGTTCTTTCTCGTTCTTCGTACTGTTCCATCTCGCTCGTTCCGTATACGAGCCCCACCACCACTCTATTTTGATTCTCTCACGTGACCTATATACGAGCCAGACTAGAAAAACACGAAAAACACGAAAACTTCCCTGATCCCACCACTCTTTTGATCCCAACACTCCAATGAAGCTCTTCTACTACACCGTGCTTCCCTTCGCGGTCTACTCCGTGTTCAACTGGCTCTTCTACAACATGCTCCCCTCGTTCTACCGCTTCGACAAGGACGTGTTGGCCGAACTTTCCAGAGAAGTGATCGCTAACCACCCCGACGGAAACGCTACCGCCATCATGTTGGAGTTGACGCCCAAGATCCAGGCCGCTTACCCGGACATGCTCATCAACGACCTCAATTTCGACGACTGGGTGATGAACAACGCCGGTGGTGCCATGGGTACCATGTTTATTATGCACGCTTCGATCTCGGAGTATTTGATCTTCTTCGCTACTCCAGTGGGCACTGAGGGCCACACCGGTATTCATTTTGCGGACGACTACTTCACCATCTTGACCGGAGAACAGAGCGCAGCCCTTCCCGGTGCTACCTCGCCTGAAATCTACTACCCTGGAGACCAACATCACTTGGAGAAGGGCAGTCTTAAGCAGTACAGTATGCCTAGAGGAGCGGTGGCTTTGGAATTGGCACAAGGCTGGATCCCAGCGATGTTGCCATTCGGCTTTTTGGACACCTTTTCGTCGACTTTGGACTATGTTTCTCTTAGTAAGACTGTCTGGTTGACCGGCAGAGACATGGTGTTGAATTTGGTGTATGGAAAATTTTAATTTAACGAGCGAAGCGAATTAAATTAGAATTAGTAACTATCTGAATTTGATGAGTGAATCTTTAAATTTTGAGCGAATTTGATGAGCGAAGTGAATCAAATCAGCCAATTAAAATAGCGAATCTATGAATCAATGATGGAATTAATAAATCCTAGGTGAATCGAACTATATATAATTACTCGATCACGTATCATTGGGTCGACTGCTCGCTGGTTAATAGTAGCTCAGCGTATAGGCTAGAATAGACAATCAAATATTCAAGATATTAAAATAGAGATATTCAAGATATAAAAATATTCAGAGAGATTCAAAATATTCGAGATATCCAAAAATATTAAAATGCTCACATATGGTAGTAGTGAAAAGTAGGAGTGAAAAAGAGAAAGGAAGATATTCGAAGGGAGAAAAATGAAGGAAAAGATCCAGAGGAAGATGGCGAGGATAAATCTAAGTTGAAAGGAGAGTTGATGAAAAGAAAAATGGTTGGTGCCAAAAATATATAGAGGAAGAGAGGTGGGTGAAAAATCAAAAAAGTATGCAATGAAGGGCTGAATAATTATAAATTAAGAATGAAGGGAAGGTACTTTCGAGAATTCTGCCTAATTGGCAGCTGCTTCTTCGATACTCTTCCTAATTGGACTTGTGTTTTTCATCTTTTGTCCTGATTTATTGTGATAATCTTAACTGCGAACATCTATGAGAAATATTATTGATGAATTTTGCACAAAAAGGAGGAATTGGAAGAATTCCTCGAGGAGTATGCAAGCCTATGGGGTGAAGATCCATAGTATCAAATCTCATCTGATTCTTGGCTTTTTCGCCGTTATTCCGCATCAAATACTTGAAATTTCAACCTTCAAAAGTTTGAAATTTAGCCTGAAGGGACGATAAGTTTGTAGATTTAACTGAGTCAAATTCTTATCCGAGCCATCAGGCCACTACTAAGAATAGCTCAGCTTGCAAAGATTACATACTCCTTCATTTGTCCCCTTTTATCCTTTATTCCAGCCAATTCTACTGGGTGCAAAATGGTTGCGAAAGATATACTTTCACAATAAATCTATCCAATAGATCAGACTCAGACAAATTATTGAGCTCGTTTATGCTTCCACTGAAGATACTGCAATTGGCTAGTTGAAGCAGGTTTATGGTATGTTTATTTCTAGTGTATTTTCCATTCATCGTATGTAATATTCTAGCGTATTTTCCATTTACGGCATGCTTTTTTATTGTTTTTAACATTTATAGACCTTTCTTTTCAGTGTATTTTACCTCTACAATATGCTTTGTTTTTTACAATATGCTTTCTATTGTATCTACATTTCGGGATGTCTAATTTTCTATTGTTGTATACATTTACAAGATTCGTTATCTATTAGAGCTGATGCAGGCCTGGCAGCAAAGTCCCGACTGGCTCATGAAGTCTGGGGATGCAGTTCTATGGAGCTGACCAGGGCGTGGAACTAGACCAAATGAATGGCTGTTAAACTCAAATAATGGTCTTTTGGGATAAAGTCATAGTTTAAATAATGATTTTCAAATCGGATGAAGTTTTCGTCCAATGAGTTGTTTTCGAAATAGCGAGGATCTAGTCTTTTTATCAGACTGGAGAAAGTCTTTTGGCCGAAATAATAGTTTTGGACTGGAGAAGTCTTTGAGACCAAATATGTCTTTTGACCCAATTGGGGGAAAGGTGGATCAATTCACTTATTAATCCTGTCACTGATTCACTCATTGATTCACCAATTGGATTGAATAATTTAATGAGCAAAGCAATTCAAATTTACTCATTGATTCACCAATTGGATTGAATATTAGATTCGCTTTGCTCATCAAATGCTCATTAATTCATTAATCCACTTATTGATTCACTCATTGATTCGCTTCGCTCATCAATTCGTTTATCAATTCGTTCAATTCGTGGATTCATTTTCATAATACCCACCCAACTGAAGCAAAGACTTGGCCACACTGAACGAGTTGGGAGTCCCAAAAGATGCAATGGGCGAAGACGTCAAAATGCAGCTGCCCTTTCTTTCTTTTTCTTTGCTTATAGTGTTACAAATCGTGGCGTCGTTATCCTCGTCGATGGTGGTGTCGTCGGTGGTGACGGTGGCGGAGCCGACGTTGAGGTTGGAGATCAAATGGCGGGTGCTACTGGCGTTTTTGATCGGCGTTTTGAGGATTTTGTTGATGGAGGGGAGGTTGGTTTTTTTGAGGGTTTCGGGGCGGGCGATGCGGGGGAGGTTATCGGAGCCGTCGGAGCTGGTGTAGGTGTTGGTATTGATATTTTTGGTGTCGTTGGTGGTAGAAGTAGAAGTGTTCCCGTTATGAGAGGTTCCGTTAAGAGAGGTGTTATTATTTTCAATCGAATTTTTACGCATTGAATTGGCCAAAGAGGTCAACATCGGCCGCGGAAGTTTGACGTGATTGATCGACAACGGCAACGGCTTATTGGCGGGCCCACCCAGATAAAAGATCGACTTCTTCTTGATTTTGAACAAGCGGAGTTTTTGCAGTTTGGCCGTACTGTCGTGGCGCGCAATGTTACTGAGGCTCGGGAAAGTGCGCGTTTTGGCAAGGAGATTGGCCTTGGTTTTGAGGTTGATGTTGACGGATGCGGCGTAGGGGCGAGACTTTGGTGCCGCCAGGTGTTGTCGATGAAGCGCCACCCCCGTAGAGCGCAATTTTAGGGAGTCTGAGGAATTGGTGATGGTTTTAAGGGAAGTGGTGGTGGATATCGTGGTGGAGTTCGCGGTAGCGCTCGCGGTGGAAATCGCGCTCGTAGGGGAGTTTTTCGCAGTCGCGCTAATTTTGGTGTCGCTATTTGGGGCGCTGTTTTTCTGGGCGGTATGTTGGAGTTTGTACAACGCCAATTGGAGCTTTAGCTTGAGTTTGGTGGCGGCCAAGCCGGCGGTATCGTTGCGAGAGCCCTTAATGGTGGGGGATAACGATACCGAGCGAGAATCGGAAAAAGAGAGTGATTTTCCATTAATTCCACCACTCATCCCCGTACTAGATCCATTTATACCACCACTAATTCCACTAACTCCCGTAGTATTCCCGCTAATTCCACCCACTAGGTAACTATTCCCACGGCTTCCTAGCACGGAAGTTGTCGCTGGAGAGTGGGAAAATGACGACGAGTGGTGGGAAAGCGCCGGCCGCTTGGCCTTGCGAATGGGGGTGCCGTCGCGTGACCCCGTGGTGTTGAGGCGCGAGTCTTTGATGGGAGCCAAGGCCACTCTGTTGGTTACTGACATGATGAAGAAGACGACGGTAAGTTAGTGAGGGTGGAGGAATGACCCTGGTATATGTATGGAGCGCGTATAGGGTGGGAGCACCTCCGGGGGCGTGCCCTCGGAAGTGGGCCGGGTTAGGCCAAGTTATAAACAGTGCGCAACAATAGACGTGTTGTTTGTTTGTTTATGGTCGGGCGATGAGTGCGACCCAAAGTGGCCTGGGTGACTGCACGGCACCACGAATGATGGAATGTGTCGAATGAAGTAATAACACTGAGACAAAACATAAGAGACTGAGACAAAACACTGATACTATAATACTGATACTATAATACTGATACTAATAACAAAACTTATTATACTAATAACATTATTCTCATAACACTAACAGTAGATGTTATCATTTGGAGCTTAGTAGGGACTTGCAGACGCGAGAGGTGCAGCCGACGCCAACAATATGCTTCACGTCTGCGTGCACGCTGGCGCACGATTGTACCCTCGTACTTCGTAAAAAGCGAGACTCGCGCTGCCATTGGTGCATGTGCGCTCTGGTGATGCTATCTGTCAACAGCAAAGTTACTCGGGGAACGAGTGCGATTGCAATAGGGGACTCATCGTGCCTGGGCGGGAGAACCCACGTGATGACCCTGAGATGCCAGATCATGTCGGGTAGCTGCAAGATGCAAGCATGCGATTATTTTGGCGCGCTGCGGACGCCTAATTTTAGAATAAGGTTTAGACTTTTGGGTCGGTCACGTGACAGAAGATGCAGAATCACCACCCAATCCAAAAATTGGTGTCCTAGTTCTGATTGGTCAGTGCTTACGTAAGCTGGCGATTCCGGTGCAATTCCACCAAGTAGCCCCCGCTACATCCTAAGCCCCCCTGGTCCAAAAACCAAGCGTCTTGAAGAGGAAATAAATCGTATTCAAATCGCCAATTTTTTACACCTTGCAAGCATTTTTACTCGTTTGACTTAAAGGTGTAAATCAACTTTAAAAATGATAAAAAACACAAAAAATTGGTTATTTTGCAGTTTCTATCGAAAGAGGAATAAACTTGTTTGATGATTTGTTCCTCTCCTCTTTCTTCTCTCTTCCGCTTTCTCCCATTACTAACTATTGCAGTAAGGGTTTTCTCCTCTCATTCTCTCACAGCTATGACCTCACTTTAACATTATTCCTGCATATAACCCACCATGACCTTATCGCCCCTCAATCTTTTAAAGCGCTTAAACTTATTCTCAATCATTAAGTCAAACTTACTCATTAATTATTGATAGATTATCGATACGCTGTTGATCCGACCAACTTCTTCCACTAATTGATTATTCGTTGATTATTAATTGGATACTCATTTACTATAAGTCAAATTTATTGATCACTTTTTGATTACTCATTGGTTCACTTATCATCAAATCTATTGATTATCCATTGGTTCGTTTATCAATAATTGATTCACTCGTCAACAAATTCACTTGTCGATTGACTTATTGATTTGCTTCACTCGTCAATTTATTAATTATCCATTGATTCATCAATTTAGTGTTAAATCACTGATTAATTAACTTGTTGATCGCTCATCAACTCACAAATCAATTACTTATAATTACTCATAAAACGTTGATTTATCAAATTTATTGAGTTATAATTCACTGATTGATTCGCTTTGCTCATCAACTCAAAATCTAATTACTAATTGATTCGCTCTTCAATTTATTAAGAATTACTCATTGATTCGCTTCGCTCATCAATTCGTTCATCAATTCGTTATGCTCCGCTCCAAACTCTCCTCCCTCCGTGAATACCTCACCCCCGTCAACCACACCTCCACCTTCACCGAATCCGGCGAAGTCTCCCCCGCCGAGTTCGTCCTTGCCGGCGACTATCTCGTCTACAAGTTTCCCACCTGGCAGTGGTCTTCTGCGCCCAAGGGGCTCCAAAAGTCATTTTTGCCCGAAGATAAGCAGTTTTTGGTGACGAGACACGTTCCTAGCTATAGAAGAGCCGCTGATCTTTTTGGCGGGGGGATTGAATTTGAAGACGAAGACGGCTGGGTGATCCTGAAGGAAAATGAAAAGGAAGGGAAAGAAAATGAAGAAAATAAAGAAAATAAAGAGAAAGGAGAGGAAGAGAATAAAGAGAAAGAGTTTAAAAGGGAAGATGGGGTGATATCTGGTCAAGCGGCCTCTGGCGAGCCCGCTGTTGACGAGATTGACGATATTGACGATTTCATCGACGAAGCAGCCGAGAGCGACGACGACGATATCGACGGCCTCCAGATGATCTCCAACTCAGGCGCTCTCCGCAAGTACGACCTCTACATCACTTATCTGACCTCCTACAGAGTCCCCAAGGTCTATTTGGTTGGTTTTGGCCTGGGAGGAATCCCTCTTTTGCCCAAACAAATGTTTGAAGATATCAACGAAGACTACAGAGACAAAACGGCCACGATCGAGGCACTTCCAGTGGCCCACGGCGTGACCCTGGTCTCGATTCATCCTTGCAAACATGCCAGTGTGATGAGAGTCTTGATGGCAAGGGCTAATTCTAGAGAAACGAAGGAGGATGCGGGAGAATCGGGAGAATCGAAGAATTCGGGGGTCCGTGTTGATCACTACCTTGTTATTTTCCTTAAGTTTATTGCTGGGGTGACTCCGGGGATAGAGTATGATTATACGATGGATGCGTTATAATAAAATCGAAACTATCCGAAGGATAGTTGAGAATGATACTGAAGAATTATTGGTAGAACTATGCGAATGAAAGTTAAGATAAACGAGAAAGACGATATTATCCGAAGAGAATTAACTCATCCGGTCAATCAATACAGATGATTCAATTATTGATTCAGTAATTGATTTAGTTATTAATTCAGTTATTACGGTCATTGATTCAGTTATTGATCAGTTATTGATTCTAATTCATTGTTTGACCAATTTATTCGCTTCGTTCTTCGATATGGATGTGTTGTAGCCGGCTACGACCCAGATAAATGAAGTGATAGGATGATAGGATAGAATTGCTAGTAAGGAAAATGAATAGATAGTTGGAAGGATAGAATGATTAGTAAGGAAGATAAGATGATAAATTAACTGCAAAGAATAGAATTGTCAGTAAGGAAGATAAGATGAAATTTCAATTGAAAGTTCAATTGGGGGAATGGTCAGTTAAATCAACAGAAGTTTTTTTGATGATGAAAAGTTGATCCTTAGATAAAAATTAATAGTCTTTAGAAGATTGATCTTACATTGTTAATTTGCACCGTTAAGCAGAAACATTGTAGAGATACCGTGAACTCAGCAGCGATTATGAATTAATGTAAAGAACGTGACTAGAAATATAACGATAATTCGAATAATTAATTAATTGACTGAAAAGATAGCCAGTTATTTTAATAATTAATTAATCGACTAGAAATATATATTACTCCAATAATCTAAGGAACGACATAAAGATTGTGATTTCGCTTCCACAATTCGAATTCCACGTGAGTATCACCAGTTCTCCCCCACTTTCACGGTTGAAAGAGTCACAGTAGTTACAGTTAAGAAAGCCGAAAGAACTCCACGAGTTCACCTTTAAAATTAACGTGACTTTATAAGCAATTTATCAAATAAAACACCAGAAAAAATGGAAAACTTGGTAGAAAATTACCATTCTAAGTTTGAAGTAGACTCAAAAAACCTTACTACATTTCCAATTTAATAATCTGAAATTGCTTCAATTTGATTCAATATACCCGAATTCCATCCCACTTTACAGGTTCTATCATATGCACGTAGTTTAATACATCAGCTGCTAACAAGGTTCACTTCTGGGCTCCCAACTCGCATTATTGTAATTGTAATTAAAGTTTCGATTAATCAGTCGAAAAATCCTCTTCATTACCGCAAAAAAAACCTAAATAGAATAACCTTCTTCATTAAAGTGGGGATACTAAAGAGAGCTTATCTTCTTTCCTAATTAAATTGGTTTAAATTCTCATTCACCGGCGGTGTCTGAAAGACCCTGCAGACCGATACTCGCATGCATGGACCCTGCTTCTGCAGTCTTTTAAAGACACTAATCCGAAAATTATGAATTACCTAATTGTGAATCAGAGAAAAATCCTAACCGAAAGAATAACTCAATGATAACTCTGGAAATACCTGTGTTTCTAATCTACGAATACTGCGTCTATCTATTAAATTGTAAGCACATTTCTCTGTTCTCTATCAAACTGCAAATCCACCTCTACTGCAGACACTTCTCAACTGTCTTTACCTGCAGACACTTCTTCCATCCTCCACCCAACCTGCCATCCATTTGCACCCGCCTATGCAAAATTTCCTCCTGTCAACCTGCAAGAGTGCTAATTTCATATTAAACTGCACAACCATTACACCATCCCATTACACCCCTCCCACCCCCTTTCACCCCTCATATCACCCCTCCATTTCTATTCCTTCATCACCCCCATCACCCCTCCCACCCCATATTTCCTCCCTCTCTTCCTCTCCCTTCTCTCCCTTCCCATTTCTCACATGCATTTCTATTTTCCTTCCTTCCCTTCCGCGTTTCATTCTTGCCTCTTTTTGCAGTTTCTGCCGCGCGCATCTTCTGTCACAAGCAACCAAAACACTCTTACAACTTTTACAACTTTTACAGCTTTTTACAACTTTTTACAACACTTCTTTATCCAATGGCCAGAAAGAAAAAGGTCCAATCGGTCGACGACATTGCCGCCGACACCGCCAGCGACACCGCCCACTCGCTGGCAATCTCCCGTAATGAACTCATCAACTCAATGGCCGAACTCGTGGCGGAAACCGCTGACGCCGCAAAAGTTGCCAAAAATGAGGCCAAAATTGATGCCAAAAACTTCCACGCCAAAACCAAAAAAAGACTCCATGAGTCCAGAAGAGTGATTTTCATCTTGGGTACGCTCCTTGGGCTTTTGCTCACCGCCGTGTTCACCACTTATTCAAACCCCCACCTCAAAAACGAGCTCGACAAGTTCGTGTCGCTCGACTCGCTCTCGCTTTTCGAAGACTGGACAGACTGGACAGACATGTTGCCCTCGGGGCTCCAGCTGATGATGTCGGACTTCGACTTTCTGGGCCAGCAGGACCCGCTCCAGGGCTCGGCCGAGCTGTTCCTGGTGGGGAAGAGAATGGTGCTTTTACACAATTTGACTGCTGAGCACGCGGTGGTGATGGTTCCGGGCGTGATTTCGACCGGTATCGAGTCCTGGGGCGTGAGCACTGATGGGGAGTGTCCCTCGATCGGCCATTTCCGTAAACGGTTGTGGGGCCTGTTCTATATGCTCCGCACAATGGTGCTCGACAAAGCGTGCTGGTTGAAGCATATCATGTTGGATAGCGAGACTGGGCTCGATCCTCCGGGGATCCAATTGCGGGCAGCCCAAGGGTTCGAGGCCGCCGATTTCTTCATGGCCGGATACTGGATCTGGAACAAAATCTTGCAAAATCTCGCTGTGATTGGCTACGAGCCCAATAACATGATTTCGGCCGCCTACGACTGGAGACTCGCTTATCTTGACTTGGAACGTCGTGACAAGTACTTTTCCAAGCTCAAATTACAGATAGAAATGACCTTGGAGTTAACTGGCAAGAAAACCATCCTTGTGGGCCACTCGATGGGCGCACAGGTGATTTTCTATTTCGTGAAATGGGTCGAGGCTGAAGGCCCCGATTACGGTAACGGGGGGTCGTCGTGGTGCGATAAGCACATC
Organism: Suhomyces guaymorum; assembly: GCA_030568515.1. Taxonomy (NCBI): domain Eukaryota; kingdom Fungi; phylum Ascomycota; class Pichiomycetes; order Serinales; family Debaryomycetaceae; genus Suhomyces; species Suhomyces guaymorum. The sequence continues at coordinate 403,981 of JAJMGD010000003.1, forward strand.
GAAGCCTTTGTCGATATCAGTGGCTCCCTGTTGGGAACCCCCAAAACCATTCCTGCCTTGATCTCGGGAGAAATGAAAGATACCGTCCAATTGAATGCCTTGGCCGTTTATGGACTCGAGAAATTCTTCAGTCGTCGTGAAAGAGTGGATATGTTGAGACTGTTTGGTGGTGTGGCCAGTATGTTCCCCAAGGGAGGAGATCTCATTTGGGGTAACTTGACTTACGCTCCCGATGACCCTACGAACACTTTGGAAACTAACGATACAAACGTTCATATCGATGGTCCTAAAAACAAATCCTTTGGTACTTTTATCAGTCACGTTCGCCGTAACGGTACCGAAGAAAAGTTCACCGTGCAACAAAGTCTCGATAATTTGCTTGAGAACGCTCCAAAGTGGTACGCTGATAGAGTTCGTGAACACTATTCGTACGGTATCGCTCAATCCGCCGCTGAATTGAAGAAAAATAATCACGACCACCTGAAATGGTCCAATCCATTGGAAGCTTCATTGCCCAAAGCCCCCAACATGAAGGTTTACTGTTTCTATGGAGTAGGAAAACCCACCGAACGTGCTTACACTTATGCTGATGCCGACAAGTCCACCAAATTAGACATGGTGATCGATCCTGATGCGGAAAATCCCGTTTACTTGGGAGACGGAGATGGTACGGTTTCACTTTTAACCCACACTATGTGCCACGAATGGAAGAAGGGACTGGCTTCTCGGTTCAATCCTGCAAACTTATCGGTGACCATTGTTGAAATCAAAGACGAGCCCGACCGCTTTGATATTCGTGGAGGAGCCAAAACCGCCGACCATGTTGATATCTTGGGACTGGCTGAATTGAACGAATTGATCTTGAAAGTTGCTGCTGGAAAGGGACACACGATTGAGGATCGTTACACGAGTAATCTCCACAACATTGTGAACGAGTTACATATTTAAGAGAATAATGAAACTATTGAGCAATCTGAAACATGAAACGATATTAGACAATCAATTGAATATCAATTGAATATAATAAGTGCATCATTCATGAAAGAAAGAAAAAGGAGAAGACTGAAATAAGAACACTCAGAGAGTGGGCTCTGGACCAATTCCAAGTAGACCAGAGTTTGAACAGAAGGACTAACCTGAAAATATAATAATATGAATCCGAAAAATGTAGCTAGAAACGGGCATAACTCCTAAAACCCAAAAATTGATAAGACGAATAGAAGGTTAATTCTCTTAATATTGAAGTATTGGTCTCAGAAGGTGTTTAGGTATTTATAAGTCCAGTTCCGAATATTGGTTCATTTTTAAAAAACTGTTCTCTATACGGTTAAAAATAGCTTCTCGCTCTGAAAACAGTACCTGAAATGATCCAGTCACAAAATCAGATAAAACAGCCCAAAAAGCCATTAAAATCTCAAAAAAACACCCAATAAAACCACCCAATCCTACAAAAAACTCTCAATTCAAGAACCCTATTCCTTCTCCTCTTCCTTCTCCCCATTCTCTCCATCCATTCTCATTTCCTGACCATAATTCTTTTCTCGTCTTGTCTCACTATTCTTTTCTCTCTCACTCTTTTCTCGTTTTGTCTCACTATTCACTCTTTTCTCGCACTATCTTCTCGACTTGCGGGGGACGTGGCGCGCGGCAAATCACACGAATCTCACCGTTTCACCAACAACAACCATAAACCATGAGGTAAGTCCAATGAAATGAATGGCCCCATCATAATAAGAAACACGCAATATAACGAATTCTTTCACCAATTTCCCATCATGGCCTCAAATCACATGATTATACCTCCCTTATTCGTTTACTAACTCCCAGTGGAAAGTTCGTTAGAGCCTCCAAGTACCGCCATGTCTTTGGCCAAGCGGCCAAGAAAGAGCTCTGCTACGAAAACCTCAACATCACCAAAAACGCCTGGGACTCCAACATCATCGCCTCCAACGGCAAGTACCTCTCTGTCAATTGGGACGCTTCCGGTGGCGGTGCCTTTGCGGTGATTCCACTCGGCGAAGTGGGCAAGGCGCCGGACCAGGTGCCGCTTTTCCGCGGCCACAAGGGCCCTGTTTTGGACACTGTGTTCAACCCCTTCAATTCTGAACAAGTTGTGAGTTGTTCCGACGACGGCAAGATTCTTTTGTGGGAAATTCCGGCCGATTACTCCTTCCACAAGTATACCGACGAAAACGACAATATTAAGGATGTTACCGAGCCACTCAAGGTGCTTTCGGGTCACACCAGAAAGGTGGGCCACGTCGAGTTCCATCCCTGTGCCGCCAACGTGTTGGCGTCGTGCTCCATGGACTATACCGTCAAGATCTGGAACCTTGAGACCGGAAAAGACGAGATTACCTTGCAACACAAGGACTTAGTGACCTCGTTCGCTTTCAACTATAACGGCTCCCTTTTGGCCACCACTTCCAGAGACAAGAAGTTGAGAATCTGGGACGTTCGCTCCGGAAAGATCATCAGTGAAGGTGCTGGCCACACCGGTGCCAAGCCCTCCAGAGTGGCCTGGCTCGGTAATACCGACAGAATCGTCACCACCGGTTTCTCCAGACTTTCGGACCGTCAATTGGGGCTCTGGGACGTCAAGGATATCGCCAAGGGTCCAATCGACGGCTTTTTGGTGATTGACGCTTCCTCCGGTGTTTTAATCCCATGGTACGACGAATGCACCTCCATCTTGTATTTGGCAGGTAAGGGAGACGGTAACATCCGTTATTTCGAATACGACGACGACTACTTCCACGAATTGTCTCAATATGCCAGTACCGATGCCCAGAGAGGTTTTGCGGCCGCTCCTAAACATTCTGTGAATGTGAAGGCCAACGAAGTCTTGAGGGCTTACAAGACCGTCAACGACCTGACGATTGAGCCAGTTTCCTTCGTCGTGCCTAGAAGATCCGAATTGTTCCAGCAAGATATCTATCCTGACTGTCCTTCCACCGAGCCAGCTGTGAGCGCTGAAGAATGGTTTGCCGGTAAGGAAATCAACGGGCCACTCTTGATGAGCATGGAAGCTCTTTACGAAGGTACCGAACCTACTATTAGAGAATCCGAGCCTGCCACCGTTGTTTCTCAAGCCAAGGAAGAGAACGAAAAGAAGAAGGCCGAGGAAAAGAAGGAAGAAGCCAAAAAGTTAGAGGAAAAGAAGGCCGCCAAGAAGGAAGAACCAGTCAAGGAAGCCTCGCCGGTTCCAAAGAACGTGGACGAAGTGTTGAAGTCCAACTCAAAGGTCAATAACTTGCTCGATAAGGTTAATGGATTGTCAGATGACGAAGATGCCCACTCCGATGATGGCAAAGACGACTGGGAAGAAGTGGTGAAGCCAAAGGAAGCCAGTCCAGTCAAGAAGGAAGTAAAGGAGGAGCCAAAGAAGGAAGAAACAAAGAAGGAAATCAAGAAGGAAGAACCAAAGAAGGAAATTAAGAAGGAAGAGCCAAAGAAGGAAACTACTCCAATCAAGAAGGAGGAACCAAAGGTTGAATTAAAGAAGGAGGAGCCAAAGGTCGAATTGAAGAAGGAAGATACTGCCAAGACTCCTGAACCAAAGGCCGAATCACCTGTTAAGGCAACCGCCGGCGCTCCAACTTTGAAAGCCACTGTTGAGAAGTTGGCCACTATTGTCACTCAATTGGAAGGCCAAATCCAGAAGTTGACTTCTGCCGGTCTCGAAAAGGACGAAAGATTAGCTTCGTTGGAAAAGAAGATCGACGAGTTATTGAGAAAGTAAACGATGTTTTAAATACAAGAGATAAAGATATTGATCCTATTTAGATTCAATACGACGAATAGAAGACTTTAAATATAAAAGCTAGACTATAAAAAAAGAAAGCTATTCAATTGAAAAGGAAGTTGAGTAATTGATATGCTTTCGTAGAAAATGGATTATAATCGAATATATCTGCTAAACGTCTCCAATCGGATAATTGAGCGGTTCTATCAGATACTTTATAGAAGAATAAGTTCATTTTTACCAGATAATTTATTGAATTATTTATAAGATATTTTGTCCATTTTTATTGGATGATCTGTCCACTCGTAAAAGATAATTTGTAGGATAATATGCCCATTCTTATTAGATAATTCAGCGTAATCAGATAGTTTAGATAATCTAGGATAATTGAGGATAATCAGATAATTTACATAATTAGTCAATTTAGATATTTTCACATTTAAAACTTTCATCTCTCTATTTAATGGATATCGTAGAACTTTCTAAAGATGAACCCAATCAAGCTTTCGCTCTTGAACACCATATGCAAATCATCAAACATCTCGATTTTTTCAGTGCCCTCATATTGCAAATTCAACAATTCGTCCAAGGTGATCACATTGTAAGCACCAGGAAGCGACACAGAACCACCGGTGGCCACTTCAATGATAAACTTACCCACTTCATTACAACTGAACATGAAATCAAGCTTACTGGAGCCGAAGTTGACACCGCCAAAATCGAGCAAGATACCTTGATCCATGAGTTTTTTGGCAGAGTACTTGTAGGAACCAAACTTGGGCAATCTGTTTCTCTTTCTCAATTCACGGTGGTAGAAGTATTGTTTGGAGAGCACCGGGATGATGTTGAAGATCTTTCTATCCTTTGGCTTGGACTGCAACTGGGACAAGATCTTGTCGATATGGCTGTTGTAGTCCGATAACTGTTTTTTGAGGAACTTCTGTTTTTCAGTCAACTTTTCAATTGCCTTGAGAGTGATCTCCAACTGCGATTTCCGGCTGGATCTCTGGGTATCCTTAGTCTTGATGTCAATGGCAATGTTGTTGAGGATGTCCTGGTAGGAGTTCTTTCTGGTGACATGGCCGGCGGTCTCCAATTTAATGATCAAGTTCAATGCCATTTTCTTCAATTCGTGATAACTGATCAGCGACAAGTCTCCTAAGGACGTTCTGTAGTAAGGGTTCTTCTTCTCATTGCTTCTGGACTGCTGGATCTCCTTCTTCTCGGTGACAACGATATCCTTGAACATTTGTTCGTGTTGTTCTTGAATACCCGAAATGAGAAGTTCCAAGAGATTGGAGCCTTCCTGGATTCTGATGATATACAAGATACATCTCTTCACCTGGGTCAACATCGATCTGTACTTGGAATCGGCCAAGGAGTCTTCCTTGGTGGTAGGATTGAGACTCAAGGTCATGGTTCCAAACTCGGTCAATGTCATGTAATCGTCCACAGAACTCAAAGTATCGTTCAAGTAGGTGATATTGGTGAAAAGCTGGTCGTCCGAGGAGGGAGCCATGATATCGATTCTTTCACTGACAAACTTTTCGATTTCGATCATCTTGGAAATGTTCATGGTCAACGAGGGACGTGTGTGGTTGATGATATCGTTGTAATCGTTCATCTGGTACTCTTGTTCCAAGCCCTCGACTTCAATAACACGGGAGATGATCAGCTTGGTCATATCGGTGGAACTGGCCAAGTAGTCGTTCAAGGGCTTCAAGAAGTTATCACTAAACGGCTTGAGCGAGAAAAGCTGGAGCAAAACCCGGGCCAATGACTTCAAATTCTTACCACACTTGAAGGAGTTGATGATGGAAGGATTGAACGGATCTTTGATCAAATAACCGAAGTTTTCAGGGTACTGAAGGATGCTGGAAATGTAGTGTTTCACGAAGACCACACCTGCTACAGCCAAGTGTTGTTGGTTGTGCTTGTTGGGGAACTGAATCTTAGACAACTTGTAGCATTGGGCACAAATGAGTCTGACATGCAAAGGAATTCTGGAGATGTTCTGCTCCAAGATGTTGAGGAAATCGGTGGAGATTTCTCTCAAGTTCATCAAGTTTTCAATGAATTGGTTGGAGACTTCGGGACTCTTGATCGCCACTTGTGGAGTGATTCCCTGGGTGTTCTTGGAGGTGTATCCTTCAACCTTGAGCTCTTTTTCGGCAATTTCGGCGTAGATTTCACATGGATCTGATTCGAAGCTGAGTTCTTCGTTTTCAATGATGTGGTTGATCACTCCGCCAGCAATGCTCTTCAAGTGCTGTCTTTGGTAGGTGTGGTTGTTGAAGTTGGCAAAGAAATCGATCCAGTGACAGGATTGGGCCTTGGTGATATCGGTGATCACAGCACAGTTGTTTTCGACATCGCATCTCATTATTTCAAGCACGAACTTGATGAAGAAGTACTCTTCTCTGCTGTGTTCGGTTACAGAAGTGTTATTAATGGGGAAAAGCAGCAAGACCATCGATTGGAGATGTTTCATCACCTCCAAAGTGTCTGCATCTGCCTGAGCAGGGTTGCCGAGACTTTCGTAAAGTCTGATGAAATAGACCGGTTTTGTCTGGAGGAAATAGAACATCGACTGGTACAATTCGATCCGTTGTCTGGAAGTCTTGTTGAGCTTATCCATGGTTTTCGCACCCATTTCGAGCGCGGTGGAAGGGCCTCCCAAGCCCAAGGCTGGCTTCTTTTTGTTCTTGATGAATTCTTCAATTGTGATTTTGTTCTTCTCGAGCAACCCGAGCTTGATGTCCAAACTCTCGATTTGGTTTTCCAACTCCTCGTTGGTCTTGGAGCTCTCGATGATCTTATTCTTGAGGTCAGACAATTCAATTTCCTCTCTGTAATCCATATCGTTATCGGTCAAAAGGTAAGCGAACTTGGAGATTGTTGATAATGATGGGTTCTTCAGGTTGAGAAGCGAATGGTACGCATGCTGGGTGATCTTGGACCTCAAGATCGATTGGGCTTTGATCACCTTATCGACATTGTAATGGTAGTAGATGATCATTTCGCGATATCTGTATCTGACTCTGTTTCCTCTCAAGAGCGACTGGAACCCGATGAGACTGTCAACTTCCTGGTACATGTCGTCAAGCATGATTTCTCTCTTGAAACGAGTCAACACTCCTCTGAACAAGGTTTGCACGGGAACAATGGATTTGTGCTCATAGAACTCCAAGGCGAATTTGGTTCTCTGGAACTGTTTTCTGACCTTATTGGCTCTGATTTTGGCGTAGAGTTCGTTCAAGACTTCGTCTTCGTACAAGAGAGTCAAAAGCACGTTATTGCAAAGTCTGGACCGCGATAATCCACCTCTGGCGATGCTTTGAAGCTCGAGCAATCCGGGAAGATGGAGACCGACAATTTTGCGTTTCTTCTCGATTCCAGTTCTGACTCTGGCTCCACGCAAATGGGCCTGGAATTGAATGAGAGCGTAGTCTTTGGAGAGGGAAGTTCCGATGCTGCTGGTGGAGTTTTTGGACAAGTAACCACGGCAAAGAGCTTGGAACAGAACGACAGAGTATTCAATTTCATTGAGATGTGGCAATACAATTTTGGAGTATCTGTAAACGCCGTTTCTTCTGACGGTGGACTGGAGGGTAGTGATGGTGTCTGTTTGGCTCCAGAGAGTCATTTTGGCCTTTTGCAAGGAGTTTCTCACTCTGTGACCTCTGAATACGCTTTGGAACTTTTCAATCGAGGTTTCGGAGTCGCCAAAATCAACCTTACCTCTATTTCTGGCCAATTTCGATCTGATCAAAGTTTGAAGCTGAACCACTTCTGGCTTATAGTAAATCAACTCGTCTCTGTGCTTGTGAATAGTCTTGCTTCTGGATAAGTTTCCTCTGATGATACAGAGGAAAAAGGACAATTCTTCCGAAAACGACTTGAGCATGATTTTATTGACAAACATCTTGTATCTGAAGTTGGCACCCCGAGCCAAAGACTGTAATTTGATGATATTGGCGGTGTGGTGGTCCATATCTGAGAGTTGCACCATTGGCTTGTAGCTTTCTCTAGTCTCTCTGGAATAAGATCTGGGTTCTTCGTCAAAGGTGTAGGAAGGAGCGCTCTCGCTCTTATATGTTGGATCATTTTCATGTTCGTACAATCTGGAACTGAAGGTGCTGGTGGCCACGCTGGTTCTGGTTTCATGGGCATTGAGACTGACTCTGAACGGATTGATTTCATCGGTTTGGATCGCACTGGAGACGAATTTCTTGGATGGAGGAGGAGGAGAAAACGAACGTTCCACTTGGATCTCTTTCTCCACCATTGGAGCAATTTTCACAGGCAGTTGTTCCGTCATTTTGGCCATATATGTATTGTCTTGAGCGGAATCGCTTCCAGTGTCGGCACTGGCAAAATTGGGCAATCCAGAGCCCACCAAAGCACGGTTGGCCTGGCGAATATCCTCATCTGAAAAGTCCGCTTCATCCACCAAATTTTCTATTCTGGGGTACAGCGAGTCCATTTTGTTGAGCATATAGCTCATGGCATGCAAGCAGAACCAGACTTTAGGCACATTTTTAGCATCGTACAAGTCTGTCAATTCAAAACGGAACAAGTCTGGAACATTCATAAAGTCAAGAAGACTGAAGAAACGGTTGATATTCTCGGTGTGTCTGAATTGAAGCTTGGTATCGTTGGTGAAGACATTACGACGCGAAGGAAGGATGATATTGGCGAGCTTGGCAAGATGAATCCCGTTCCGGATGTAGGCGATCAATTGCACTGGCAGTTGGGGGATTTCTTCGTTTAAAACCTGTTCTAGCCAGTTTTTGATCGCAAGAATACGGCAGAGGTACTCGTAGCCCGGAGAGTTGCGGGAAGTGCTGTTGCTGGGAGACAGAAGAAAGGGGCGACTTTTAGGGGTATCAATGGGGTTTTTCAACGGGGTGATGGAGCGTTTTGTGGGGGAAGAAGTGTCGTTTCTTGCGGAGAGTCTTTGGGGCGTAGAAGAGACATTGGAGCTTCTAGAAGTTTCTTCTTTGGTGGTTCTTTCCCTTGTGGGGGAGCTCAAGATGTCCTTATAGTTCTTACGTGCCCAGCTTGGCAGTTCGTCGTCCTTTTGTGCTCCTGACAAGTCGGGTTTGTCAAGAAAAGCCTTTCTTTTGTCAGAGGTGAAATTCTTTCTTTCAGAGGAATAGTCCTTCTTTTCGGAGCTAAAAGTCCCCTTCTTTTCCAAAGGAGTGTAATTTCCCTTCTTCTCTTCCACAGGAGTATGTGCCTTCTCCACTGAATCGTCAAATCGACGTGGAGAGCCTCTACTACTGGAAGAAGACAGCGACTTATTAGGAGTCTTGAACAGCGAAACTGTAACTGAGGGTGATTCAAAACGGGTGCGAAGAAGTGCAGTTTTGGAGGGACTAATATTGCTAGGAGTGACGTTGAGCTGTTTGGCCAAAACGTCCAAATCTTCGTTGTTTCTGGCAGGAGTGTTGTATTTGGAGGTTGGCTGGAGGGGCATCCGGGTAGGAGAGTCTTCGCCGAGGGATTCAAGGTAGCGGAGGGCTACCTTTCTGGGAGAGGTCATGATGATCGAATTGATGAGCGAAGCGAATCAATGAGTGATCAACAAATCAAGTGAATCAACAAATCAGTGAATGAATCAACACAAGTAAATTAATGAGAAGAATCAAAGAGAATCAAATCAAAACAGAAAGATACCGTACAAGTTTATTGATCCTTGATTGTTTTGACTGTTACTTCAGAGTCTTGACGTTTTATCTAAGTCTTTCTCTGGTCTTAGACTTGACTTTGTTGATTGTCGATATCAGTCACTATCCTTCTGGTTGTACCGTTCTGACTGGTACTGAGTATAATGTCTGACCGTTATGATGGGTTAATGTCTGACTGGTTTTGGGTATAATGTCTGACGGGATGTCTGACTAAGTTTTTTGTCAGACTGGGTATAATGTCAGGAAAATGCCAGACTTGGGATAATTGATGATTCCTAGGAAGACTTAAGGATGTCTGTTTTCTGTTTGGATGACGTCTATTTCTCGGATAGATCTATCTTAGGATCAGTGTATGGGCCTACAATGCGTCCCGATTGGGAAATGTAAATATTTACATCAAGGAGAATGTCGCGGGAGCCAAGCCGCGCGATTGGAGATGTCGTGAAACATGAGACGTCTCGAGTATGTCGTCTAATTGGCGTCAAACGGGGGAACTATGTGGTATCACACTATAAGTGTGGTTATTCTTATTAGCTGGCAAAGGAGGTTTTGAAAATGATTGAAAATTGCACATTTCCAGGTGAAACTTTCCGATGTGTTCAAAATACTTTTATTATAAAGTACGTGGGATTGACAAAGTAACTTCAAGGGTGACTACATTGGTGGAATTAATGGGTGAATAATTATAACCGATATTATACACTATTATACAATTGTCTATGATATTTCTGGACTTTGAGAGTTTTCATGGGCTGGGCTTGATTGAGATAGAGCCTTTTCTAGACCTGTTATCATCTTTCGCCTTTGACCTCTCGATGAAAAGATCTAGGGATGAAGTGGTAAGCTCCTGTAATCTTCAAGATTTACCTTCTCTGTGGACCAAAGAATTGGGCATGAGAACCTTTTATCGTCAAGTTTTTGACGACCCTCTCTGTAACAGATCAAGGAATTTACAAGCTTCCTAAAAGTGCCGACTTGATGAAAGTGAAATTGATCAAGGGAGGATAGTGAACTCGGACACATCTTCACAAAATATAATGATTAAATTCTCGCAACGATCGTGGATGATTTATGATATACCTCAGAACCAGGAAGGAGCATATTTGCCAAAGGTAATAAGTTTCTCAAATTCTTTAGAGAAGCCTCAGGAAATGATTCCCCAAACATCTGATTTCGAACAACCTATTCCTCTACCTTTTTTTGCAGTTATTGCCACACTTACCTCCTCTTAATGAAAACTTTCCTCCTCTTTCATCATCTTTTTATCTTGCTTCTTTTTGTTGGTTCCACGCTTCCTCCAAGAACTTCAACGTCTCGTCGTATCTCTCCAACTCCGCCTTTCTTTCTGGAATTGTCTTCTTCAATTCATTAAGCATTAACACGTGTTTTTCGTACTCTTCTGAAATCTCTTTAAAATCAGGTAAATCCTTCATTTCGTCCTCCTTTTCTTCTCCTTCTTCATTCTCTTTCTCCAATTTGGCCAACATTTCCAGCACTTCTGCGTCCGTTCTCTTCACCAAACTCTCGTACTCTCCCCGCGCCCGCGCCGGGAGTTCTCTTCTCAACTTGGTAAGTTCTATCGTCTCCAGTTCCACTTGTAATAATACATCTCGCAAACGACTATTGATGGCAAGATCGAACGGCTCGACCGTTTCCTTCCGTTTCAACGACAAAACGTCCAGTACGCTTGTATCATCACTAATATTATGACCGTCGACCACGAAACCGCTTTTTGCGAGGTCAAAGGCGCCAATTAGGAATTCATCTAGGACGGCGGCTACTTTATTTTTGAGCGGATCGTTGTCGGAGGCGGGCAAATGGAGGTCGAGTTTTGCGGTGGTCAGCTGAAGAATTTGGCCGTAGACATGGCGCAAGTCCTGTTTGGAGAGGGCGATTTTCTCGTAGTCATTGGAGGGCATGTTTACTTGTGATGCAAATCACGATAAAGATGTCGCAAATATAGTGAGTGGGGTTTATATGCAGGTCACCTGAGTCAGTCAGTGGGATGCAACCGAAATAAACACCCGAAAATCGTGGAATCTTCCTTAATGCTATCAATCTGAGTCTGTGTCTCAATATCTCTTAAAATTTTTTTTTGGTCTCTTAATCTCTTTTTCTCTACATCTCTGTATCTCTCCTCTACGTATATTGATGTCGCAAATGGAGAATAGTAAGAAGTGCGACACAAATGCGACATACTAGAATATCCATAGTAACCATCCACACTTCACACCCAATTGACCAATTAAAACCCCAAAAAAACGCATAATCTACCAATTCAACAATTCCTCTCCACCGGCCTTCTCCACCAGCCTTAAAAATCTATTTTCCCCTCTAAAACCCCTTCCTTCCCCCTCCTCTATCTCTTTCTACCAAAATCTTTGCTCTCTTTTCCCCACGTGACCCACTCTCTCCCACCCTCAAGTTCAACACCCGCCCATTCTCCACCAGCAACGATGTCAGAACTAGGCCCCGAATTCACCCCTGCGTTCGCCCCCTTCCTTGGCTTCGCCGGCTGTGCCGCCGCCATGATCTTCTCCTGTGCGGGCGCCGCCATCGGTACCGCCAAGTCCGGTATCGGTATCGCTGGTATCGGTACCTACAAGCCAGAGCTTATCATGAAGTCGCTCATTCCGGTGGTTATGTCGGGTATCTTGTCGGTTTACGGGTTGGTGGTGTCTGTGTTGATTGCCGGAGGCTTGGACCCGGCCAAAAACTACACTTTGTTCAATGGATTCATGCATTTTGCTTGCGGGTTATCTGTTGGATTAGCATGTTTGGCTTCGGGCTATGCCATTGGAATTGTGGGAGACGAAGGTGTGCGTCAATACATGCACCAGCCACGGTTGTTTGTGGGGATCGTGTTGATTTTGATTTTTGCCGAAGTGTTGGGATTGTACGGGATGATTATTGCGTTGATTCTTAATACTAAGGGAAGTGATTGAGCGAATTGATGAGCGCAGCGAATCAATGAGCGAGGAAGAATAAGAAGAAGAAGAAACGAGTGACAACTTCGAGTGAGAAGGAAGAGGAACTAAGAAGGAGATTGAAGCATCGAGGAGATTGAAAAGTTCACTGAAAATTGTTTGCTTGAAGTTTCAATAGTTGATTGCTGAAGTTTCAAGGCTGATAAGTTGTATCTGGTCTTTATTACAAAGAATAATATACGTTAAGATAAAGAATTTTAAGAATAACAAGGAAGAATAGCAGAACTCGATAACTCGAAAGAATTCATACATCGACGTTATTTCTAGCATTTTATCAATCCATTAATGGACAATCTTTTCATTAATATCATTCAGAAACAACTTTTTTCATCAATCCTTTCCATAAATGAACGATCCTCTTCATCAATCCTGTTTATCAATTCCTTATCAACCTTTTCCATTACAGATCATTTTCAGCTTTTATCTTGTTCCTTTATAAATTCCTTCTATGGACCTTCTGTCAATTTTTCCATGGACTTTTTATCATTACTTCCTCTCCCAATTCTTACTAGTTGTTCTTTACTTCTGCATTTATCTAGTATAAATTTATTGACTAATACACATAGTAGACATAAGTTCGTATGAACTAAGCCTCATCCTCGAGGATTTGGGCGACTTCCCCTAAATTAAAGGCCCTTTACCATTTAAGCTCTTTCAGCCTTAATCGGTTCTTTAATCGGGGTTCAGTCTTATTTTCAATCGGGTTTTCAATCAGTTTCTTCACTTTCTTTAATCGCTTCCTTTTTAATTAATTTTCATCAATCGATTTCCGTTTGATTAATCGATTTTTCTAATCGGTTTCCATGTTGTCAACCTTTTCACCAATGGTAACTTGGCCATTTTCATCGATAAACTGCGAAGAAAATTCCTCCAAGTATTGAACGGATCTGTCGGAGTCCAAGAACAAAGTGTAGGCTCTCTTGATATCTGGAAGATCCACCACATTGCTTCTTCTCTTGAGCGCAATTTGTTGCGATACCGATATCAAGTTGGAGGCGTAACGTAAACTGGTTTCTTGGCCGATTTTGGTCAACAAGGCCAAGGCATCTGGTGATAAATCGATTTCTTCTTCGCCGGCTCTGATGGAAAGAATGGTTCTGATTTCTTCTTGCGAGTAGGAAGAAGTATGAATAATAATGGAACGGTCCAACAAATCCACTGGCAAGCCATGTGGAGACTTGTAGTTGGTACCTCTGGTTCTTGAAATACCTCTGTTGGTGGCCATGATCACGATAGGGGCAAAGTCGTCTTCCAAGGCTCTATTTATGAAGGAAAAGCACTCGATGTCCAACATGTGTACTTCATCGATAAACAACACACCGGGGATGATTTCGGCCTTGCCTTCTTCCTTCCATTCGGCGACCTTGGTGTTGATCTGGTCACGGACCTCGGCTCTGATTTCACCGGTGTCACCGGAGAAAAGGGCCAAAAAGCCTTGTTGTCTCGAATTTATCACGTCTATCTCGTGCAAGGAAACGGTGTGGACGGCTTCCTTTCTCTTTTGCAATTCGCCTTCGGGACACTGCACGAACTTGGTTTCGGGTCCCATGGCGTCGTAGTCACGCGCTCTGGTGAAGGACTTACCCAACTTGCTGATTTTACCACTGGCTTTATCGATGGAAATGACGTCTCCGGCCAAGACCTTTTCCTTGGTCAAGCCCTCGATCATCTTGTTACCCAATTCATAGATGGTTTCCATATCGGTGGTCTTGATTGTCAATTTACCCTGTTTGTGGCCTCCAGTGATCGATCTATCGATCTGGATTTCCACCACTTCACCTTCGATAATCTCGGTTTCTTCCTTGATTCTGATCCCAATCGACTTTCTGAACACCTGGGTCAAAGCTTCGGTCTTGGACAACTCCAACGAAAAAATTTCAGACCCGGCAATCGCAGTGAATGGCACTTCGTTGCCCAAACTTTGTGATAATCCCATGGCAATGGCGGTTTTACCGGTGGAAGGAGGTCCTGCCACCAAGACGGCACGGCCGGCAATTTTGCCGGCTTGGATCATTTTCAAAATGACACCAGCGGCCTTTCTGGCTTTGATTTGGCCCACCATTCCTTGGGCGTTTTCCTTGGGCTGTAAATTGTCATCGAGTCCCAAGCCGGAAATGTGCGAGTGGGCGGCAATCAACGACAATCCATTCAAGTCTTTGGATTCTACTTTGGTGCTGATGGTGGTCTGGGCGTTAGTAGTGTTCATGCTAATGGGTTTCTGGATTGGACTTACCATTTTATGGTGGTGATGGGAATGGTGATATTGTTTGGTTGATGATGAAAAAAGAGTGCTGCACGTGAGTGAAAAGAGAGGAGGAAGAGGAGGAAGGGAAGAGAAAGAGTGGGGAAAAATAGGGAAAAATGGGGGAAAATGGGAAGGAGAATAAAGGGAGAGTTTAAGGAGGTAGTTTTACAGTTTGAAGGGTCAGGGGTGATTAATTTGTGGTTTTAGTGGAAAGTGTTGGTATTTATAGTGAGACTTCGCAGTTCTTAAGTATGGAGAAGCGAAATCTTAGCTGGTGCGAATGTGAGAAAAGATGAGAAAAAGCTACTAAATTTCAAATAAAAAGACACGATCCATTTTTTCTGGAAGATTGAAAAAGAAAGAAGGAAGGAAGGAAGGAAAAGAAAGAAAAGAAGAAGTAAGAAGGAAAAGTAGGAATTGTGTTGAGTGTTTCATGAAATTTGTGAGGTTTCAGGAAAGTCTTTCGTCACGAAGTAGCCGAGTTTGCGTATGATTTTACTCGAAGTCCAATCAGATTTCCCTAATTCATTCCTTCAAAAGTTGTTGAATCCCCTTTTTACTCTTTCTACAACTGTCAATACTCTTTCTACAATTGCTGACTTCTCTCAATTATTCATACACTTACTGAATCGTGTACCAATTTCTCTAGACTTGGATTATTTTACCATATTTTCTAGACTTTACGATCGATTCATCAATTCCTTTCTACAATTCCGTTTCTGTAATCATATAGATTCTTCTATTCATATTATCCCTAAAGTCCTTGATCAAGTCTCTTACAACTTGGAGCTGTTGAGCAAGGAGCCTTCTGTCTCGTACATATGATGGATTTGGTCTTTGAAGAATTTCGCAGCAAATGGTCTCTTGATCTTCAAGGTTGGAGTCATCAAGTTTCTTTCCGCAGTCAATGGCTCGATCTCTAGGTAAATGTTATGTAACCTCTCGAAACCCAGGATCTTGTGCTTGACAAGCCCGTTGGTTTCCGTCAATAACTTCTTCTTGTGTGCAGGCTTGTTGAGCTCCTTCAAGAGCTTTTCATTGGTGTCAATTGCACTGTTGGCCACACCTTGGCTCACCAAGTACCTGGTAGCAATTACTGGATCGATACCACCAACACCGACCAAGAAACTCTTCTTGGAGTCACCGTGCACAAACAATTGCGCAAAAATTGGGTTAGCAGCAACGTAGGCAATTTCGATCTTTTCAGGAGTGACGTATTCACCTTGACTCAACTTGAAGAAGTTCTTGACTCTATCGATAATCTGGATCTCACCTGTGGGCTCGACAATACGCGCCACGTCTCCGGTACTGAACCATCCGTCGGCGTCCAAGGTCTTCTTGGTTTCCTCTTCGTTCTTGAAGTAACCAGTGAAAATTTGAGGACCTCTCAACAAGAGTTCACCTCTGGGTCCACCTTCATCATCGAGATCGTAGCCCATTTCTGGCAATCTTCTGACCTTGATTTCACACGACATGACGGTGGAGCCACAAGTGCCCGGGTTGTTAGGGAACAAGGAGGTAAGACTCATTCCGGCGAAACACTCGGTTAATCCATAACCTTGGCCGAGACCGGTGTTCAATGCTGCTCTCAAGAACTTGATGGTGGAGGCACCGATAGGGGCCGAACCCGTGACCATGAAATTAGCGTTATCAAGTCCCAATGCCGCCCGCAACTTGGGGAACACGAGCTTGTCGTACAAGAACGACGAGCCGTTGGAGTGTTCGTTTTCTTCCTGGAGCTTCATTTTGGTCTCGATGGCACGGCCAAAAAGCGCTCTTTTCACCGCCGAGGTCGAGTCCACGGTGTTGGCCCGGAGAACGGCCTCGAACTTGGTGTAGACACGGGGAACAAGACTGATGCCGTGGGGCTTGAAGAACTTCAAGTCCTCCACCAAGGTGAGCGGCGTGCCGCCCAACTGCGGGAAGCACACCGTGACTCCGTGACTGATGGCGGTCAAGGTGGTTTGCCTTTCGTAGATATGGGCCAACGGCAAGAAACAGAACGAACGGCGGGACTTCGTTCCCGTGACGGAGATCCCGACGTTGACGGAGGACGCGGCGGAGCGGTGCGGCAACATCACTCCCTTGGGCTTGCTGCCGGTGGTTCCACTGGTGAAACTGATGGTGTACAATGTTTCTGGCGTAGGCAACATTCTCTCGCGGGGGAAGATGCGGCCCATTGCCAAAACCTGCTCGAGCGACACCAACTGGATGTTGAGCTCGCGGGCTCGGGCCACCAAGGTGGCGTCACTGTCAAATAAGGGGTCGAACGAGATCATCAACACCAAGGCGCCCAAGGCCTCGGCGTTTTCAGCCTTGAGGTTGCAAATTGTCTCCACATGGTTTTTCGCGAGCGCGACCACCGGCGACTCTGTCAACTCCAAGATGTACTCCGAGGTCTGGGCACCTAAGGTGTCGTACAACGCGGTGTTGGTGATGGAGTAGGACGAGGTCATGAGGTCGGTCAAGACCCATTCGTGACGGTTTCCCGCGTAGATGGTGACGATGAAGGATTGGTTGTCGGTGTTGAAGCCGCGGTAGTTCTGCTGGTGGGTCGCGATTTTGGCGTGACTGTTGTATTTGGCCGCGTTTTTGTACGGGTTGACATCGAGCAAGTAGAGGAGCCCAGAACCGTACTCGTTGATCATGGTGTCCACCTGGTTGTAGGTGAGGGTCTCGGCGGTGTCGGTGGGGGTGTTGGAGACATAGTCGTGCTTGCGGAACTCGAGGAAGTCGTTGTTTCCGAAGTATTTGACCGCGTTGTCGAAGATGTTTGGCACCGTCAGCAATTGCGGGAAAAGACCGTTTTTGACTTTATTGGGAGACATGGCATTACGGTAGATGGCCGAATAGGTCTCAGTTCTGGTGCCAGGAACGGCCACGGAGCGGGAAGAGACGTCGACGGGGAAAGGGGTGTACTTTTGTACCACCTCGGCGTAGTCCTGGTCGCCGTGGAAAAGGTAGGGAGAATCCTCGGGAGCATAGACGGGGTCCGTGGCAATGGGGGAAGACATGGCGAAGAATATGGAGAGGAAAGAGGTGCCAGATTTCGCTTATTTCAGGCCCATCTTATAATGCTCGGTGGGGGTGGGGGGATGTGCCCAGCGGGCCAAACCTGCCTAATCCGGGCATACGGCCCAATGGAGGTGCCTGCATGAGACGTTGCAGTGATTTACGGGGTGGATGTGAAATCTAAAGGTTAGAAATGACAGGAAATTGTCAGCCTCATCATCTGCGAAGTCTTCTTCTGCCTTCTTTCAGAGTATGATGATGTTCTCTTGATGGCAAATGGACACTCTCTAGCCCAACCTTGCTCACTCTCGATTGGTGCGGAGTTGTGCCCGATTTCTGCGGCACAATGCCGATACCGAAGCTTGCGCACCAGCGCCTAGTATCCGCGGGGCTAGCACCCCTCTATCGGTGCGACCCGAGACTCACAGGGCCTGCTGATCCGAAATGTGGGGTAGCCGAATTACAAAAATTGTTATCGTTTGGCCTCTATACACGAGCAATGGATAAAACAAAGTTTCGGATGTGAGGGAACGACGCTTCCAGTACCGAAGTTTCAGCTACAGCTGATATCATGCGCGGGAACACCGCGTAGCAGGCACCGTCAAAGCCTCGTCGATAACCCCCGCACAGCCTATTTTTTCGATATATTCCTTGGTAGCCACCGCGTCACCAGTGAGTTGGCCTAGTCACCAAACGTGTTCATTGGCGCATATGTTGTACGGCTATTGTCTATTGAGCCCTTATCAATAAAATGAACATTTCCGTGATCTTGACATCTCTTTTCTTGTGAGCTTGCCGTGATCTTGACATCTCTTTTCCGTCGAATATTCCGTAGTATTCCTTATCTCTACGATATAGAGATTTTGAACTTAAAGTTACCCTTATTCTAAAATAAAGTAGGATTCAGTTCTTACTTTCATAATATAGTCATATTCCATTGTTCTTACTATCATCTCTTTAATATAGTCAGATTCAAATTTTTTTACTTTCATCTCTCCTCATGGTAACTCTTCTCTCTGGTATCGTTTGCTTAATATTAACGTATATTCTCATCACATTCACTTTTCTCCTACTAACTCATATTTGTTTTTTAATTTATTCTCTCTTAACTATCAGCTCTTATTACTCAAATCTCTTTCATTTGCCTGCAAATATCACATTCTCTCAACTATTAGCTCTCATTTATTTCAAATCGTTCCTAATTTGCTTAAAAAAACTCTCTCTCATTGATTCGCTTCGCTCATCAATTCGCTCATCAATGCTTCTGTTTCACTTCTTGCCCAAAAATATAGCCAATTGAGGCAAGTAGTCATACTTGCCCATTTTCAACTCGACAATATCCAATTTATTGAACTCAGAAGCTGCTCGAGGCTTGAAAAGTTTCAATTCACTTTCGTTATGAACTACTGAACTGGTGTGCATCTTACCCTTAGGATCGCCAAATGTCTTGAGAAGATCGGTCCAGTTCCAGTTGGGAGCAATATCATTATATGGCCGTGTAGGTCCCTTAATGGCTCTTTCAACCGTATAACCCTCGTTGTTCATAATGAACAATTGTGGCTTGACTTTGAGCACATCGTCGTAGCGCACAAACGCCGAAATTTCCTGGATCGTCATTTGGGCAGAACCGTCGCCTTCAATCACAATGATCCGTCTCTTCTGGCCCAAATCGTTGACTGCAAAAGTCGCCCCTACGGAAGTAGGCAAAGCGTGTCCGATAGAGGCGTAAAATGCGCCTGCGAGCATTTTGCACCCAGAAGGAAATCTGAACTCGGGAGCACCGAAAAAGAACGCCGTGATCTCAAAGACAAGAAGGTCTCCGGGCTGAACGTACTCGTTGACGAACTGTAAAAGCCTGCTCAGAGAAACATACTCATTTTGAACCAGAGGTGGTTTAAGCTCTGGAACATAGGAATACTTGACATTTTCAGGAACTGGATTGTGCGTATAGTTGGAGGCATCAAACTTTTCGAGTAAATTATCAAGAAGATGTTCCAAGGTAAAATACCGCTCGCCCAGCTCCTGCTTGATAAGGTGGATTTGATCGTTGATCTTAATGTAGTCGTGGTTGATTTCAATGACGTTCTGGATTTTGGAGAAATCATTGGTATAGTAACCGGTCGTGGTTTCGAAATTGACAAAGCCAAATGCAAGCAAAAGATCGGTAGAATCTTCTAACTCTTGTTTCACGTTTCCAGGGGACAAAACACCATAGTAGCACCCTACGTAGTTAGGAAGAGACTCGTCCAAATCGCGTGCCAAGTTGGCATTGAAGAGACGAAGGAATTTCTGACCCGGGTCAGCTTTGAGTGCAAATTGGGTCAATTTAGTTTCCAAATTGAATCTGCTAACAAGGAGATCGGACCAAATTGCGGGACTGGAAGATTGGTACAATTTTTCAAGAATGGCATCGGTAATAGTTTCCAATTCATGCGCATTGACCGTATGAGTTCCATAGAAATCCACGGGCTTGAATAACCTGGCGGTACTCACTTTGAGGTCAGAAAGGTCTGAAGGCACGAACAAGTACCCTGGACGTGAGTTACGGAGGATTTCGTTCAAGACGTGGTCGATTTGATCCAATGCGTGCTCATCTGCGGTCTCCAAAAACTCCTGGACTATACTGACGTGAGAACTGATTTTGGCGTAAACGTCATGGTCAGGAGCCAACAATTGGTTTTTGTTCGAGATCAAGTGGTGGAAGTTCTTGACTGGATTTTCTGGGTTCGCAGCATATTTACGTTGCACGGTCGAAGTGGTTCCAACAATGTGCAAAGTAGGCACGAATTCACTGAACGCAGCAGTGACTCCGTTAATGGCAGAAAGTTCACCCACTCCGAAGGTGGTCAACAAGACGGCGAGGCCTGCGATTGCAAGACTGTAGCCGTTGGCGGCATAGGCAGCATTAAGCTCGTTGCACAGGCCAACGTACTTGATTCCACGCTGATTCTTAACCGAGTCAGTATACAAATAATCCAATAAATTCAAGCTGTAGTCACCAGGAATACCGAAGACGGACTTTAATTTAGGGTTGGCCTGCGAGATCCGAAGGAAGATGTATTCACCCAAAGGAATCTCGCTGGGGATATTTAATTGTGTTTCGAAAGTCATCGCTAGTATGATAGAAATGATACTGGCACCCTAGGATCTGTCATCGTTTAAATAGACTAATAGGAAAGACAGCCACGCTTTTCCTGGCTCTGGAATTCCTTCCCACCGATAGCCGTGATGGCGAAAATCCCCATCGATAACCCCAGGGGTGAAACAGGTGACATTTTGACACACCACTCTCCTGGACGGCTCCGCCGATCGCCGTTAGCCAAGCATATTTGCGCGCTTGATCTACAGTCTGATTGCTCACCAAAAAGACAGAGGACTTTGTTACGGAGTGTGTTGCACTTCCGGAGTGTCTTTGCACCCGTTCCGCGAAGTAAATCTACTGTGGAGTTTACGATGGAACCCGTTTCTTTAGTAAAACCGGCCTCATAACCGTTGCGAAAAATGCTTGAATATATTGTGAATTGTTAGGTGAATAAGCCCGTTTTTGCCAATTAACAAGCCCTTTCCTTTCATATAATCCTCCCTGTTCATCTAGCTCTCTATATACCTCAATCACATCGCTGATCAACTAATTCGAGACATACTAAGCGAACGCTAGCTCGATCGACCGATCTATGCATGTCTCGTGCCAGGCAGGACCCTGCATAAACGTCAACTGAACAATACAGAAGCTACAGACATTGGAAAAAGATCGGAAAAATGGCAAGGTTGTTAAGGCGACTCAGCTCAACATCTTCTGGTGCCTTCCAAGAGAGTTCTGATCGAATACCACATGTATTCTTGTTGAGGTCGGCTAGCTCGGTTCTGGGAAATGTGGCATCATTCGCTTTGTAGATTCGCATTAATCGAAATGCGGGGGAAAGTGTTTAGTTTCGGTAAACGGATAAGGTTGATCGCGGTTAGCGACGGGTAAATAAATCGGAGTTGGCTCAATAAGGGGGGAAGAACTGGGCAAGTATGACTACAAGGGTGTTCTCCACAGTTAGGTAGTGTCCCGGAAGAAGCCAGGAACCCAAACAAAACTTTAAGGAAGAGGAAGAAGAAGAGAGGGAGTGAAAGAGAGGGAGAGAAGAGGTTTAAGAGAGAAAGAGAGGAAGAGACCAGAAATTGAATAAGAGTTCTAAAGGATATATAATGTAGTATATAATCGTAGGATCATAAAGGTAAAGTCTTTAATCTTAAGAAGATTCCGTTCTGAGGATGTCGATTCCGAAGATATTTCAGTAGGTGATTTGAAAGCCAGATTCAGCAGTACAAGATACATTAGTCAACTAAAACAAGCTATGTACTAACTGAACTGAGAAAAATACTCCCGGAAAATCAATCTGCTGACTTGATTGAAAAAAGCCACCTAAATAAGCCATCCACGAAGTAATGAAACGGGATAGTCCGCTTGAATAGCCATCTGAATAAGCCATTTTTAATAAATGTCTACCTTAACCTCGATCTAAACGTTTATTAACCTCTATTTTCTGTAAACAATTGACTTCTTGTCAATTCAACTCTCCTTTCTTAATATAGACCCACTTATCTCACCATCTCCAATCTCATCTATCCATTTATATCCCTTTGTGAGCTTAGACTTCACATAATGCGGGTTTGGTGCCGATTTGGTTGGCCAGTCGAAATCATCGACCTCCACGTCTCCACCATCAATTCTTCCAACCTCAAGGTCTCGACAATTCTCGATGATAATCGTATCGTTTCCAACCTTCTCCACCCATACTTGACACTTTTGCAAGTTGTGTAGTCTCAATTGATGGCAGGAGATCACCAATTCACACTCGGTCAAATCGTGAACAAAAATTGGTCCGTTGGCTTCGATTCTGAAAACGCTTTTGGTGCCTCCTTTAATGTGAACTGAAGACGGCACTTGCTCAGCAGTGATCACTATGCTATTGTCGCAATCCTTGATCAACACGTGAGTGTCGGGTATGTCGACCGTGGTTTTGACTCCGCGGAGCCCCTCGTACTGTTTGGACGAGCCCTGTACTTCAATATGCTTTCTTTGGGTCTCTACAGGCCGTTTATTTGTGGGTGGAATGGGTGCTCCTACGAACCGAAACTCTCTTGTATCGAGCTGAGAGTCTTTACTTTCGACGTATTTGAACAATGCCTCCATCGATTGTCCTACCCGCTTTTGGTCGAACGCAGGGAGTGCTTCTAGTTGGTCTTTCACTGCCAGGTTGAGCTCGCCCAATTGGGCCTTTATGAGCTTCAAATCATTTTTATCGGTGCTTTGGAGAAGCTTTTGGTGTATTTCTGAGGTTAGCAGGCGGATATAGGAGAATTGGATTGGTGGGATACTCACCTGTTGCTTTGGCGTTGAAATCGGCTATAAAAGAGCTCGTTATATCTTTCATTAATTGACGTTTTTGGTGAAATTTGGCTACTTAGATATCGAATCACGTGATCAGAATATCCGGCTAGAATTGAATTAAACAACGTAATTAGCCAATTGAAAGGTAGTACCTTGAGGGTGGTTTGGTTCATCCAATGAAAATTGATCTGTAACTCTAGGTTAAAAGAAGCAAATTTTATAATTTTTTGATGAAAAATATGAAATTTCAATATCGAGCCTCACAAATAAACATTTTGTAGTAAATACATAGTGCCAAATACAGACTAAACTTCTTACTCTATTTACCTCTTCAGACCATCTTCCTACGCTTCTAATCCATTTCAAGATCCTGTTTAATTTTCCCCTTTCCTTCGCTTCATAATCACTTCATTCTCTACAGATTCCGTCTTGCATTTCTCTTTTATTCAATTTTAACTATCTATCTACACAGTGGACTTTTCGATTCTGACTCTTCCCACCAATTGATCAGCCACGTCTCTGATGGTAGACCAGTGGATCTTCTTTGGCATTCTTCTTCCCAATTCAGTCTCGAAATCATACAATCTTCTGATGGAGGTGAATCTCAAATGGGAAGACTTGATACCCAAAACCGCGGCGGTGGCTTGGATCTTCTTATCGTCACTTGGGAAATCGATCGAGTATTTGACGTCAGACATCAATGCGCAGTTGTCCTCAATGAATTGAACGGCCTTGACGGCGAATCTGGCTGCTCTGGTTCTATCAATAGGAGATGGCAAGCCACCTTGTTGGACGTGACCTGGAACGGCGGTCTTGGCATCAAACTCGTTTCCAGCTTCATATTTGATGATATCGGCCAAGACTTGAGTGGTCAAAACCTTGGATGCATTGGTACTCTTGATGATCAATTTACCAGACTTCGACATACCTCTCTCGGTAGCGAAGGATTGTTTAAGAGTGCGGATATCCAACTCCAACTGGTCCAAAGAAATACCTTCTTCTGGAACATACGATGCTTGAGCCCCACTGATCAACGAGGCACAGGTGGCGATGTAACCGGAGTTACCACCTTGGACTTCGATCACGAAAGCACGGTCTCTGGTGGAGGAAGCCGATTGCTTGACGACGTCACAGTATTCCATCAACGAGTTCAAACAAGTGTCGGAACCCAAGGAGTATTCAGAACCAGGGACGTTATTGGAGATAGTGGCAGGAATGAGCACAATTGGGATTCTGAAAGCAGGATACATTGGTCTGGCCTTTTCCAACTGTTCCAAGGAAACAAAGGCTTCGAAACCACCGACAATGATCACACCGTCGAACTGGTACTTTTCGAAGTAGTATGCAATCATGCCGAGATCGGTTTCTTCGGGGGTTTGTCTATTAGTACCGATTTGGGATCCACCCACCGAGTTCCAGCCTTCAATTTCCAACCAGTCCATCGAGCGGACCGATTCGTGTCTTGCCAAACCACCAAAACCGTTGTGGATGGCGTATGGAGTGTGACCACGAGACATACAGTAGGTAGCCATCGAGTAAACTGCTGAGTTCATACCACCGGCAGGGGCACCGACGTTAAGAATAGCGATCTTCTTTCTCTTTTCCAAGGGCAAGGTTGGCTCGTTGTGGTTGGCGGAGTTCATGGCCATATAGTTGGTCAAATGTTCACAAAATTCGGAGTCTCTCAAACTCATTGCTTTCTCGAAATCCTTATTTTGGATGGCAGTAGCCACGGATTGGGTGATTTTCACTGCTTCCACCAATGGCTTTCTGACCAATTTGTTTTCGTCAATGGCAATCAAAGGCGATGGAGTGTCTGGAGTACCGTCCAAAACGGCCTTGACGGCTTCCACACCTTGCAAAGTGGCCAAGAAACGATCGTAGGCCACAGCGTTACCACCTCTTTGCACATGGCCCAAGGTGGTCACTCTGGTGTCCAAGCCCAAACGGTCGACCAAGACGTCCTTGACGTTGTTGGCGGAAATTGGCTCCAACTCACTGGTGATGGCACCTTCGGCCACAATCACGATACTCTTTCTCTTACCCTTGGCACGGTGCTTGGCGACAATCTCACACATCTGGTCTTGCCAGTCCTTGGAGGACGAGGGCTTTTCTGGAATCAAAATGTAGTCGGCACTGGTGGCAATACCGGCCATGAGAGCTAACCAACCACAGTGTCTACCCATGACTTCGACCACGAAGGCTCTGGAATGGGAGTTGGCGGTGGCATCGATATAATCGATGGCTTGACAAATTCTGTCCAAGGAAGAGTAAGCACCAATGGTGGCATCGGTGGTGGCCATATCGTTGTCAATGGATCCAACGGTACCACAAATATTGAGGTGCTTGTGTTTTTCGTACTTTTCTTCAGAAATCTCTCCATTTTCTCTCAATTCCTGAATCAAAGAGGGCCACTCTTTACGGAACAAGTCAGCACCGGTGAGCGAACCGTCACCACCACAGACAATAAGGGCATCGATACCGGCTTCGATCAAGTGCTTACAACCGGCCAAACGACCCTTTCTCTCCTTGAAGGCCATACAACGGGCGGTACCGATCTTGGTACCACCTTCACTCAAATATCCCTTGACGTCGTTCCAGGACATTTCGCGGATATATTCGGGACCTCCGCGAACAAGCCCATCGTAGCCCTCCATCACGGCGTAAGCCTTACAGCCTCTGTAGATGGCAGCACGGACCACCGCACGCACGTTGGCGTTCATTCCTGGGGCGTCACCACCGGAGGTCATGACGGCGATGTTTCTACGCTCTTTGTAGCCCTCGTCACCGCGAGAGAGCTCCAGTACCGAAGCAGAAAGCGTGCTTGTCTCTGCGTCCGCAGGAGTGTATTTTTGCACGGGCGGCACCACTGTCAAAGCATTGGGGGCAGCGGTAAAGCCCAACAAGGTGCCTAAGGGATCAATGGTGTAGACCTCGTTGGGGTACAACTCGTTGGGGTTGACTTGCACGGGCAAGCCGGAAAGCTGGAAGATGGAAATCAACTGGTTGAGGTTGGCGGCACGAAGCACCACCAGCGACTCGAAAGTACGCCAGTCGTCGATATTGAGCTTACGGGAGAGAGCGGCTCTCTTGCGGGCCACATCGTCCGACGAAGCGCCGGAACCCACCACGATTTGCACGGTGACCTTGTGGTCCTGGTTGGAAAGGAAGACGGCGTCGGAGGACTCGGAGTGGATCAGGAGCCCGAGCACGTTGGTGTAGAAGTTGATGGCCTCGTCGAGGAGCTGCTTGGTGGAGGCATGCACCACGAGGCTTGCGGAGCCGTTGACAATGGACATAATTGATGAACGAATTGATGAGCGAAGCGAATCAATGAGGGAATCAATGTCCGTGATATTCAAATTGTCTGAGATTGATCAATGAAAACAAATCGACGTCCGTGAATTTGGTAAATCCAATGTTCTAAATCGACGAATCAATGGAAATAATCAGCTATCGTGATATTGAATCAACGTCCGTGATATTGCAAGCAAACGAGTTCAAGTGTCAGATTTAGATGTCTGAGCGGTTAATTCTTCGGATTCTCGGAAGTGTCTGGGTTGTTTGTCTGATCCTCGAGAGTGTCTGGGGCTCAGGGTTGGTTTTGTCACAGCCTCAGGTCAGTGTCTGGAAACGGTGTCTGCAGAATTGGGTCCGGGAGACAGCCAGTGGTGATTAATCGAGGTGTTGGTGTGAGGAAGGACGGGATTTTAATGGTTTCGGAGCGTCATCCGACATCAGGTGACCGATGAGTCGGGTGAGAGCAGTGCGCGATACGTCATAGCAAAGAAGGGCCGAAGTCGTCCAGGCGTGAGGTGATAGGAAGTAGGGAGAGAATGGGAGGGAAGGTGGTAGGAAAGGGCGAGTGGGGGTGGTAGTGGAAGTATTAGTGGAATGGAGGATATTGGTGTAGAGATTGATTTGAGCTGTTAGACTGGAAAAAGAGATTTGGGTCACGTGATAATACCCTCGGAAGTGGTCAGAACTCCGGCGATCTGGAAAGGGGCCATAGAGACGGAATGTGGGTCTCCGGAGATAGAATAATTATTATTATAAAGTGGGATGTAATGGTTCTTTAATTATCCTAATAGAAACAAATAATGAACCACGAGTAGATCCAATCAATTACGTACAATTACGTACAATTACGTACAACTAGAACTAATACGTACTTTTGAAAAGAACCGAATGCGAACCGAATGCTTTGATTGGATTCTTTCAATCTTCAGCGTTTCTTGAACCCAATATTTTCCTTCTCTATTCGCATCTTCTTCTCTTGATTCTCTGAGTTATGCAATTCGACGATCTTCGTATTTAAAGGCTGGATTTTAAAAACCCACACTAAATATCTTATTTTGACTAGATCATCACAATATCCTTTGACTAGATCATCATATCCTACTTTCCAAAATCATATTGATTTTGGCTTTATTAGACTGGAGGGGAAGTAGCAATGGAATCCAACCCAATCACGTGACGCATACCCCAGATGATTCTGCAAATACTCCATAACGAGAAAACCTATAAAAACCATAAAATTCCTGTAAATAAAGCAATTGACCCTCAAAAACACCACCACTTATTCCTTCTCTCCCTCTTCCCTTTTTCCTTCTCCTTCTCCTTCCTCCACTTTTTTCTCCCTTCCTTCTCCTTCTTATGAGCGTGGGGTTAACCCTCCACGTGACCCGGCCAATCGAGCTTGCCGTTTTAATCAAAAAATTTTCACATACTCACCACCACCAATGTCACAATCCGCCACCTCCCCCGTCCCTCTTGGCGACTTATCCAAGTTGAACCTCCCTTCCCTTCCCCAAGTGACCCCTCCACTCCCAAAGCCCCACTCTTTGTGGTCTTCCAACCCTGTTTTCTCATACTTGAACGATGCCTACACCACCATCTCTGAACACCGTCGTTCGTTGGGCTTAGTCAACCCAGGTACCGTCGAGAACCTCAACAAGGAGGTCACCCGTGACGTCTTCTTGAACCAGTACTTCTTCACCGGGTTGAGAGCCGACTTGAACAAGGTGTTTTCCTTTGCTCCTGTGTTCCAGACCTCGCACACCTTGAGCATTGGCTCCAACGTGTTGCCTGCCTACGCCTTCTCCGCCGTGTATGCCAGCGACGACTACATGCTCCAGGCCAACATGGACAACGACTACTCCTTTAGTGGCCGTGTCAACTACGGCTGGGACAAGCACAACATCTCCAAGTTGACCTTGCAATTGGCCAACGCACAACCTTCCATGGTGCAATTGGAACAGGACTACCAGGGCTCTGACTTCTCGATCAACTTGAAGGCGCTCAACCCATCTTTCCTCAGCGGTGGTTTCACCGGTGTCGCCGTCGGTTCCTTGTTGCAATCCTTGACTCCAGCTCTTTCTGTCGGTTTGGAAACCATGTACTCTAGACAAGCCATGGTGGCCCCACCAGACGCTGCCGTCAACTACTTTGCCCGTTACAACGCCGGCACCTGGAT
The DNA here is from genome assembly GCA_030568515.1 of Suhomyces guaymorum. Lineage (NCBI taxonomy): Eukaryota > Fungi > Ascomycota > Pichiomycetes > Serinales > Debaryomycetaceae > Suhomyces > Suhomyces guaymorum. The sequence goes on from JAJMGD010000003.1 coordinate 432,519, forward strand.
CGCCTCCGCCCAATTGCAGGCCCAAGGTGCTTTGGTTGCCTCTTTCTGGAGAAAGGTCACCGACAAGGTGGAAGCCGGTATCGAGACCCAAATTGCCGCTAGCGTCAAGCCAGTCACCGACCCATTGATGGGTGCCGCTCCAATCGGTTACGAATCCGTTGTGGACGGCCAAACCACCATCGGTGCCAAGTACGAGTACCGTAGTGCTGTTTTCAGAGGACAAGTCGACTCCACCGGTAAGGTGAGTGCTTTCATCGAAAAGAGAGTGTTGCCAACCATCTCTTTGTTGTTCAGTGGAGAAATCGACCACTTGAAGAACTCCAGCCGTTTGGGATTGGGCTTGCAAGTCGAATCTGCCGGTAACGAGCAAGTGATGTTGATGCAACAGGGTTTGGTTGACCAAAACGGTAACCCTGTTCCAGGAGCCCCACAATTGTAAATGAACCGAAAGAATGGGAATGAGGAAGAGTGAAGAAAAAGAAAGAAAGAAGGAAAGAAAGAAAAGGAAGTCATTAATAGGAAATTTAAGGAGATATTAATTAATAGTATTCTCTAATGAAAAGATTTAAATTAAGGATTCTCCCAGCAAATTTCTTAATGAATAGATTCCTAGCATTTCTATTTCATACATTCATCCCTTATTTGATGATTTGGTTAATGCCTACGAAACTGATGATCAAAATCACTGATTTTGTTATAGAACTCAGCTATGTATATACTTTCCGCTGATAATAAATAGTCCATGCGGCGCACGGGAATAAATAGTAGAAGAAGAGAGAGTAGAAAATGAACAGAGACGATGAAGATGAATGATTGAAATGAAGAAGAATTGAGTGGAGAACTCTTCAATCGTTTTAGTTTATGTTTCAATTCTGATCATAATGTCTCTTCTCAATATTCCAATCTTCTTTGTCTTTCGAATCCAATCGTCCAATATTTTCTTCCTTCTTCATTTAGCCCCATCCGAAAAATCTTTCAGCAATACTCTTTCCCGGTTTCTGCTTTCCCTTGGAAATCAACTTATAAACCTCCGAGGAGTCCAATTTGATATCAAACGCTTCTTGAGCCCGGTCACGAGGAGTTACTCTCACATCTCTGGATGGAGCAGGGAATGACAGACGAGCAGAATGATAAGACTTTGTAGAGTGATGATCATCATCAAGTATTTGGTTCACGTTTCTCAGGGTGATAGAACGATAGATATTCCTATAAGTGCTGTTCAAGTCGTTATTACCGTAATTGGAACGGAAATCAGGCCCATTATTCATACTGTAGCTGGAACGAGACTTGGGGATTCTGTGCTTTCCATCATGCTTTGTGGGCTCCATCCAGTTGGTTTCTGGAACGTATAAGTCACTTCTGGAGGACCTTCTGGAGCGAGAATGATTCTTATTATATTCACTTAGATTTGAAGGAACATTATGGGTTTTATTATATTCACTCAATGAAGTGGAGGGGAAATCATCGTACTTTGTAGAACGGGCTTCCCGTTCAATGGCTTCGCGGGAAAAAAAAAGATTATTATCACGGGTATAGTGGGGAACTTTATTGGGAAATTGCGGAGCCGAAATCACAGAATGAGGACCTCTGGATGCTGGCCGAGATGGCATACGCGACGGACGGGTGGATTTGGTATATGTGATATTTTCTTCATATTCATCAAGAAGGGAATCCATGGAAGAGTCTGATTTTTCATCGAATTTCTTTCTATTATTATCTCTGTAATTAGCTGGATGATGGGGGTGATTTTGATTATTATTTGGATAATTAACGGGTTGATTTGGGTGATTTTGATTATGATTCGCGTAATTATCAAGATGGTGGTGATTGTTATCAACTTTTGCATAATTATCATGTTTTGGGAAATGAAATTCTTCGTTACGTTTGTGGTAATGATTTTCATCATGATGCTGGTAATTCTGGTTTTCATGATTTGAGATCCTGTAATTATCAGCCTGCTTTGGATAATTCTCTTGGTGTTCATCGTGGTTATTCAAATTTCTATATTCATAGCCCTTTGGCTTATTTTCAAATTGTCTGATGGAACGAGAAGGGTGTGGGTGGACAAGTTCATTTTGATACGAAGGTCTTGACTCAAAATTATTAGAATTATGAGGAGGTTTCGAATCAAACTGGTGAGATTTTGCCAAATTGGATGAATTATAAGGTTCCAGAAATTGGTTATGTTGAGTGGGTCTCGTGGACTCAAAATGAGCGCCAATGTGTTGGTTTTGCTGATGAGAAGCTCTCGCTAAATTAGCTTGATTATTATGGAAAGATTCCTGAAATTGGTTATGTTGAGGTTGATTATTTTGAGCAGTTCTTTCCTTCTTCTTTTCACTGATATCAAGACATGCTACCGAGGTCAGAATCGACTGGTTCGACTCTTTCTTGTTCAACCAGCCGTGTTTGACCTTGGGTTGATTTTTTGCTGGTTCGAGAGAAAAATGGTCATAAGCTTCCTCGTGGTGATTAGGCGATAATGGAGCAGAAGGAGGCGATTCTGGAATGTCGCCAGCCAAAGGTGGGAACTCGAATTCCATCACTGGGGCCGCTCCATTGGATTCGGTTTCGTCTATAATTGAAAGGGATTTGAGCTCGCTGGGTTGTTCGTTGATGGCAGGAACTGTAGGACTGGTTTGGAAAATGTCTTGTGGAAAATTATGAGCTTCTGCAACAATTTCGAGACCAGCTGGAGTGCCCAAAGTTTCAGATTCTGTTATAATGTGGCCTTCTCTAGTATCATTTTGGGCATTATCAAGGCCAGCTGTAACTCCCAAAGGATCATTCCTTGTAGCAGTATCAGTTCCAGATTTCACCCTCAATATTCTGCCCTCAGGAACCTTTTCAAGCCCCAGTTTTTTAGCTGGAGGAGAGCCAAAAAACAAGTTTCTATATTGAACAATCCGCTCCAAAGTCGTTTCCAAGACCTGTATCACATTAGGCTCATCAGAATTAATGAAAATCTTCCAGTAACGTTCCGGATTGACCAAAGGGAGAATGAATTGGTTGAAATTGATGCGAAGAATCTTGAGTTTTGGAAGCAATGGATAAATGACAGAAGTGCCACAACTCAAGTAGGTGACGTCTCCGTTGTGCAATTGGAAGATCTCAAACTCGCCGTGGCCCAAAAGCCTTCCTGAAGAGCTTGTGTGTGATTTTCCGTCGGTCAATTGTTCGTCATACACGAAGATTTTGGAGGATTTGTACTTGAACAACGTCACTCTTTCGTCGAGATCGTCTTTTTCGTCGAAGATTTGGGCTTCGTCGTCCGAAACCGCTTTGCTCTTGAGATTGCCACGAACTTCGTTGATATAGGTTCTGCCGTTGATGTTTTCGTCGCTGTTTTTGTACCTCATGATCGCTTGTTTTCTGGGACTCATAGGGACTTTAGAGTCGTATTTTGATGAAACGTCGTATTTTGAAGGTTTTGGCGTAAAATTGGTTGTATTCTCGGCATCCTTTTGAGTGTATTCTTTATCGCTTCTATCGATATTCGCAATTGTAATTTCTTCCTTGGAGAGAATTTCTTGTGAATTATCCTCCTGATTAGACGAATCTTGTACCTCGATCTTGCTTTGATTTATTTCAATCTTCTGGTTTTTCAATTCTTTGTGGTTTTCATTCCTCTTTTGTTCCTCGGGTTTGTGGGTTCTTTCCTCATTGGTATTGATCCGAGACCCGCTATCTAATCCAATTTCCTTCGTTTCGGCTCCCTTTTCAACCAGCACACTCGCCACATCTCCATTCACCTCCTCCGCTGCTTTCTTCCCCTTGCGAGCCCGTTTTTTCTTCTTTTTGGCCGCCGAGTTCACTTTGGCGTCCTTATCTATCGGCTTGATTTCATGTCGTTTTGAGTCCGAATTCGAACCACCTTCCTTCGCCGGATGGCCATTGGGTGCTGGTCCCGTGACTACCGTGCTGGAACCGACACGGACCGACCCATCGACGTCGTGTTTGGTGTCTTTCATTGGTGGTGTTGGAGTTGATTGTGGAGTCTGTTTTGACTGCGGGGGAACCCCAAGCGGGCCTGTGTGCAGGACGGTGAATCAAGCGAGTGTGAAAGGGTAAAAGGAAAAGGGAGGGAGAAGGGAGGAAAAGGGAAAGGGAAGGAGGAAGGGGGAGGGAGATAAACTGTAATAATTACTGTAGTAGGTAGAGGAGTGGAGATAAAGTGTGAATCAGATTACAGGTTTTAGAAGTTAAAGTTGTTTAATTCTATAATGATTAATTCGGGTCGTCTATAGTGGCAGTGGCGCACGTGACGTCCCGATGAATTGGCTATATAAGTGGATATAAATATGGCATAAGTGAAGTTAATGAGTGAAGTAATGGAGAATAAGATGATGAGAATGAGACGATGAGAATGTTGAAGAATATTGAGTATTAAATGGTGCCATGATTGAAGAATCAGCACAATAATGATAGTAGGATTATGACAAGAATTAATGATAATCAAGTAAATTATTGATGAATATCCTTCATCTAGTATTAAAGTCTGGAATTTTCATCCTAAGCACCTTTCCTGAATTTCTATCATCTTGATTCTTACATTAATTTCATTGATCCTTTCTTTTTCTTTTTTCATCTTTCTTCATCTCCTTCATCTTTCATCTTCTTCATCTTCTCATTTTCTTCCTTTTATTTCCTTCTTCTTTCTTTCTTACGCACCCAAGACTCTGCCTTCGCCCTGGAAGGTTTGCACGGCTGGAGCAACCGCAGACTCGATATCTCTGTACACAAACGAACTATAGATCACTCCACGTGATTCCACCGCTTGTTCCTCCTTGTAGTAAGTCACAACACCGTCCAACTTGGAAATGGCAGCCGCAAGCTTCTGTTCGATCCACAACACCACTTTTGATGGTGGATACAACACGTTCATGTAACCGAAACCCATGAGATAACCGGTGGAAAGACCGGCCAAATGGCCCCAAAATGACGAGTATGGGAAGATTATCGTAGTCACAACCAAGAGGATCACAGGAATGTAAAGTTGTGGGATTTTGATCGTTCTATCCATCACAGTGTAGGTCTGAACGCCGCCGTGCAAGTGTTCCTTGACAGCAAAATAGGCCCAGAAACTGAAAACGATCCCAGAAAGACCGACAACGTGTGTTTCTGGAAAAAGCACAAGTCCTACCAAACAATATTGTAAACCAGCAAAAACGGCCAACAAGTTCAAGGTAATTCCGGTGTAAACAGTCCCGTTTTTGCGCTCAAAAAGGTACATGGGAGTAACCAAACCCAACACGTTGAAGAGCCAGTGGAAAAGACTGATATGGAACAACGGATAGAAGGATAAACGGTTCAAGTCGAACTGGAGTGGAGCTCCTGGGAACAACGAAAACTTATTGGAAAGCCATTGGCCCGAATCGAGAATGGTAAGAATGAAGGTGAAGATGACTAAGCCGACCGTGAGCGCCGGGTAGTTGACGAGGCCTGTGGACTCGAAGACGGAAGGCATGGTGGGAGAAGAGGGTGAGAGTTTGGAAAGGGAAAGAATGTTGATCGGATGGGAGAGAGGGCACGTGACCGAATATCGCGTGATTAAAGGAGGATATTTTTATCACGATGAAGGAAGGGTGGCTTTCAGCGGTGAATCAGGATGGTTTTACCAGGATAAATGGCAGGGAGGAAGGCAAAAGGAAACGAGGGAGAATGCGAGGAATTTGCAGGTGCTGGAATCATTATAAACATCAATTGAAGGGAAAGTGTGGATTTTATCACAAATGAAAGGCTTCTGAACTCGAAGATGAGCTTGAAATGGCAGAAAAAGCTGCTAGACAATTGCGAATCTTTTCATGGAATTTTCTAAAGCATTTTCGGTTTCCAAAAGCGAAATTTTATTGATCCATTTGCCGAATTATTCTTCATAATTGAGACTTTATGGTTAAAATTCAGCCTCAGATATCAAACTTTGTAGACAGTTTCAGCACCCAGTTTTTCTATCTTCTAAGCTTTCAAACCAAATGATATCAAATGATATTGCGGTTATCCCAAAGTAGAGAAAGAAACTTGAAGTAATCGATTTCATGAAAAACGTTCACAACGTTCAAAATTCTCTTCTCTTTTCCTTCATTATCTTTCAATCCTTCTGTTTCCCTCCTTTTTGTCCTCTTCTTCCTCTTCCTCCTCTTCCTTCTCTTTCCTTTTATCTCAACTCGCTCTCCACTGTCCTTTTCACCCTCAGTAAAAACTCACACTTTCTCTCATTACTCCGCGTCAAGGCCTCGATCTTCGCCCTCCGGTCCTCAATCGTCTCATTGATCCCGTCCACTTCCTGGAGATATTGTTTCAAAGTAGCAAGCTTCAAACGTACACTGCCAGAGTTCTTCTCGAAGTCACGCGCCAGCAATACGCCCGAATCCAAGTCGTGAAGAAGGTTGAAAAGGTCGGGGAGAACTTCGAGGTTGTGGAGCTTTTGGATGACATCGACGTCGTCGTCGTCGCCAGCGGGTCCAGATTCGTTATCTGTCTTCAAAGATGGCTCATTTTCAGTCTTTGTTGAAGCTTCATTATCGACTTTGGGTTCATTGGCGGCAGTTTCGTTGGCGGCGGGAGAGACGCTGGAAAGCGGATCGATGTCCATGGCATCAGACATTTTTGGTGTTAAAAAGTGGAAATTGGGGAAAGGAGTGGAAGAATGAATGGAACGGGATGGAAAATGTTTGGGGAGTGAACGGTGGGGTTGGAGTCTGTGATAGATGGTGAATTTGATAGTGCGATTAGTGCGGTGAGGCTGGCGAGCGTGATGGGAGATTAGGAAAAAAGATGGAGAGGCTGCGAATTATGAAAAAGACATGTTTCTTTCGAAAGAGACAAAGTATTATTCGGTCCCTAAAGACTTATGAAGATTGAAAAGGGTTCCACGATTATTGTAAAAATGAAGAATCTACTTCTTATATTTTGTAAGGGTTAAAATTATTTCTTCACTCTTTATAGAGTTTTTTTGGTTCACTCATTGATTCGCTCATCATGAGAGACGGTAAGGTGTTCGAAGCGAGAAGATTTAAGTAGTAGCAAAAATAGAGGGATTCGGCGGAATTGGAAAATGACCAGAGTGGACGCTTCAGATAATAAAATTAGAGATGGCAGATCTTGAATAAAACGGTAATGAGTCTTGTTAGCAAATAATTCAGGATTTAATTATACTCCAATTAGCAGTATTGCTATGATGCTTGATGAATTGATTTTCAGGAAATTAAAGAGATGGGAGAGGTTAAGCGGGCAATTATAAGAAGAAGGTGCAAATTTACCATGGATGGAAATAGGTGCAAATGATTAATTAGGATGAAATTAATAGGTGCGAATTAGTTCTAAATTCTGAATTATGTATTAAAATTGATGCAAATTATTCATCATCAAGAATAAGGATTATTCAGCAGGCAGAAAAGTTTATGGAAGTATCGAATGTAGAGCTAAAAAACAGATCGTGATTATCCGCAAGTAATTAAAATTAAATTGGAGCTTTCAATTGCTACCAATTCCCACCAGTCCGCTGCGATTTGTCCATTTATTGAGATCAAATGGAGTAATTGGCTATTATTTATTAAGCAATTCAATCGAGCTCACCTTACGAATAAAGCCAGGGAGAGTAGCACTCTCGAACTCACTAGTTATCTCTCAATTGCAAATCTCTAACCAAAAATTCTCATCTTCAGGTGTTTCCGTAGCTTTCTCGCACCCTTTCAATGCTCACTAATTTGCAATTGACTACCACAATTCCCCCATTATTTCCATTAACCTCACTGATTTCACTTAACCCCAACATCATAAAGCACCAATCCTCTCCTCTCATTTATTTACAGTGCTTTTCTCTCTTCAAGTAATTTCTCTCTTTTTCTGTCACTCTATTTCTGTCACACTTTTCTGTCACTCGATTTCTGTCACTTTCTGTAATTTGCGGTCATTTCGATCCTCACTCGGAGTGTATACAGACCACCTAAGATCAAGTGTCTCCTACCAACTCCTCCACCACTTCCAATGGAATCGATCCTCAGCACGTGTCTCCCCTGTCTCCCGTGCTTCCAGCTGCCCTACGTGGCCATCAGCAACAACAAATACAAAATTGTCCGTCTTTTGGGCGAGGGCGGCTTTTCCTACGTCTATCTCGTGGCAGACCGTTCCAATAACAATGCGCTTTATGCCCTTAAAAAGATCAGGTGTCCCTTTGGCGCCAGCGACGAGCTGTTCCGCAATGCCGTGCGAGAGATCCGGAACTATCACCGTTTCGTTAGCGCCAAAACTCCCTATATTATCCAATCAATTGAGGAATCGGTGGTAGACGAGAGCGATGGCAGCAAGAGCATTTACATTGTGATGCCGTACTTCGAGAAGTCGCTCCAGGACGTGATCAATGAGCTGGTCTTGAACGAGAGATTGATGGAAGAGGACGAGATCGTCAAGATATTTATTGGTGTTTGCCGTGGACTTAAAGTGATGCACAATTATAAGAAGAAATCTAACTCCTCTTCAGACAGTAATAGCAATGGTGGTGCTGGAGAAAACGACATGCTCCTTGAAAGCGCCGAAAGCGACAATGGCGGTGATGAGGCCGAAATGGGCACCAGAATGCTGGAATTGGTGCCTTTTGCCCATCACGATATCAAACCTGCAAACGTGATGCTCTCGGCAGAGGGATTGCCCGTGTTGGTAGATTTGGGCTCGTGTCTGGCCGCCAGAATCAACATCCGTTCCAGACAACAGGCATTGACCATGACGGATTTTGCCCAGGAACACTGTACTTTGCCCTATAGAGCACCAGAATTACTAGACGTGGCCACCAACGCCGAAATCACCGAGAAAACCGATATCTGGTCCTTGGGATGTTTGCTCTACTGCTGCTGTTTTGGCTTCTCTCCATTCGAGAAGTTGGAAATCGAACAAGGTGCCAATTTGACGGTGGTAATTGCACAGGGAAACTATGTCATTCCAGAAGGAAGAAGGGGTTATTCTGAAGAATTGATGCAATTGATCAAAGAGTGCTTGGTGGTGGATCCAGCAGACCGTCCATCGATCGAACAGGTCTTGGATAAGGCCTTGGAGTTGACCCGTGCGAGATAATCAAGGGGAAATAAAGGGAAAACAAAGTACCAGAAAGGGACCAGAAAGGGATTGTTAATTGAGTATGAAGGAACCATAAAGGAATCCATGCCGATACGACTAACTGCTCAATTCAATATCATATAAAGTAATCATATAATGAGCGACACATTTACTCGAGTTCATCTTCAAGTTTACATTAATGAACGAAACTTCTAATTGACACTCAAGCCATGATATCCAGTCATGATAATTCAAATTATCAAGAAAGAACTTCTTGCGTTGAGGGCCTGAAACCATTACGTCGTATTGAATGCAACTACGGAGTCACTACAATTTAGTTGAAGGCAGTACCAGCGGATCAATATCATTCATACGGAAATTTAGGGCCTCACAACGATTGAAGTTTGGTATCAAATTTCGGCCAGAGCTGCCTCTGTCGATAGAACCTGATCATCACACCCAATAAAGAAAGTAACTTACTCTGAGGAAGTGAATCTCATCCTTCAGGAAAATAAAATTTACTGTCAGGAATTAAATCACATCTTTTAGGAAGTGATTTTTACCCTCTAAATCTCTAGGGAGCTACGTTAATACTTAGCAGAATATACAAACACTTCATTGAAATCTCATCAGGAGGTTAATTATTCCGAGGATTTGGCTATTTAGTTAGAAGATCTATGCAAGGTTATTTAACTTTACAGAACTCTACAATGTTTATTTAGCTTGAAGATCCCATGGCTTCGTTTAGGCTTTTCGTCCCTGAATAAGCTTTCCTCAACGGCGGTGTCGTCATCGCGAGACATTGTGCATCTCATACTACGGCTCAATCGATGCACGCAATCGGACTTGCGTCTTTAACTCAGTTGTCGTACTTGTGTCGTCATTCAACTCAGTTGTCGTACTTGTGTCGTCTTTCAACTCAGTTGTCATACTTGTGTCGTCTTTTAACTCAGTGTCATACTTGTGTCGTCTTTTAACTCAGTGTCATACTTGTGTCGTCTTTTAACTCAGTTTGTAGGATTTCAACTCAGAGGTCGGCTTTGTGTCGTTCTAAGTTCTTCGTACTTGAGTCGTTTTTTGACTCACTTTGTCTGGCTGGTGTCGTTTTAGCTGATTCGTCTGCAAGTTTTCGGACTTCTCGTTTTGTACTTGAAATTCTCACTGCAGTTACGTCCGTTTGTCGTTCAGTTTAACCATTTGCGTCTTTTTGTCGCTCAGTTTAACAATTTTCCGTCTTTTTGTCGTTCATTTTAACCATTTCCGTATTTTTGTCGTTCTTGCTTCTCATTCGTCTTTTTGCCGTTCTTGCTTCTCATTCGTCTTTTTGTCGTTCTTGCTCTCATTCGTCTTTTGTCGTTCTTGCCTCTCATTCGTCTTGTGTCGTTTTGTCTTTATTTTATTCGCACTGTCGTTTTCACCGTCTTTGTTTCAGTCTCGTCTATTGGGGCCATTTTTCATCAAATTCGGTGAAAAGTTCCGCCCTCTTTCTCTCTCCATCACGCCATAATAACTCCACATGGCTCCCTTTCTCTCTCTCTAAATCGCTGTTGATTTCCAGCGGAATTTTAGCTCGAAAACGGGGACCAGGGCACATGAGCACGATTCGGAATCTGAAATCTCACAAACACCGGCGAGATAAATGTCCGTGACAGGTTGCAGCGGTTACAGAGCACAAAGCTTGGACAAAAAGATTACAGACCACAAAGTTTCGACGTTTATACACCACAAAGCTCCGCCATAGGGCCCTGGGGAGGGCACGTGAGCCCTCCGCCTGTTGACGGCGATCGTGGTGTCCCCCGTGGCGGCGGAGGTGGTTATGAAAAGTGTGAAAAACGAAAAGCGTGAAAAGCGTGAAAAGCGTGAAAAGCGTGAAAGAGCAAATACGTCACGGCACGCACCCAGCCGTTTCGGGACGTAATGGTCCAGATGGGGATGGAATATTGGAGTTTGCGTAGAGTGTTTACTGGTTGCTATTTATACGTGGTGTTTACGTTGGTGGGGTTTAAGTGGAGAGAGTGATATTTCGGCGTCTGGTGCTATTTCTGATTAGTGTCTGATTTGTGCTGATTAGTGTCTGATTCAGTCTGCGCCCGAAATAGACCAAAACACCACGCGGCCCGCGCCGCATACCCGACGCGCGTTCTGGACACGTAAAACATCAGGAACAGAAACTCGAGGGAAGAAGGGAAAGGGAAAGGGAAAGGGGGAAGGAAAGGAAGGAAGGAAAGAGGGAAAGGAAAAAAGCAAATAAGAGAAGAGAAGTGAGAGAAGAAGCTAGTGAGTTAATAAGTAATTTTCTTCCTCCTTTTCCCCTTTTTTTTACGAGAAATATACATATCACCTGGTGTAACCGACGCAGACACGTAACTTTTAATTTGTATTTTGCATTTTCGCCGACACCGTCGTGTCGTCGTGTCTGTCTGTCGACAAACAGTATATAAACCGCGCCATTCCCATACTTGTTCACTGACCATTTTTCACACAACACATCCACAATGAAAGGTTTAATTTTAGTCGGCGGTTACGGTACCCGTTTGAGACCCCTCACCCTCACCTTGCCAAAGCCTTTGGTCGAGTTTGGTAACCGTCCTATGATCTTGCACCAAATCGAGGCTCTTGCTGCTGCTGGTGTCACCGACATTGTCTTGGCTGTCAACTACCGTCCTGAAGTGATGGTGTCCACCTTGAAGAAGTACGAAGAGATCTACGGTGTCTCCATCACCTTCTCGGTCGAAGAAGAGCCTTTGGGCACTGCTGGTCCTTTGAAGTTGGCTGAAAAGGTCTTGAAGAAGGACTCCACTCCTTTCTTCGTCTTAAACTCCGACGTCATCTGTGACTACCCATTCAAGGAGTTGGCTGCTTTCCACAAGGCCCACGGTGCCGCCGGTACCATTGTTGCCACCAAGGTTGACGAGCCATCCAAGTACGGTGTGATTGTCCACGACAGAGACACCCCTAACTTGATCGACAGATTCGTCGAAAAGCCAGTCGAGTTCGTCGGTAACAGAATCAACGCCGGTTTGTACATCTTGAACCCAGAAGTCATCGACTTGATCGACATGAAGCCTACCTCCATCGAAAAGGAAACCTTCCCTCAATTGGTTGAAAAGAAGCAATTGTACTCCTTCGACTTGGAAGGCTACTGGATGGACGTCGGTCAACCAAAGGACTTCTTGTCCGGTACCGTCTTGTACTTGACCTCCTTGTCCAAGAAGCACCCAGAAAGATTGTCCAAGGAATCTTTCGTCCACGGTGGTAACGTCTTGATCGACCCATCTGCCAAGATCCACCCAAGTGCATTGATTGGTCCTAACGTCACCATCGGTCCTAACGTCGTTGTCGGTGAAGGTGCCAGAATCCAAAGATCCGTGTTGTTGGCCAACTCTGAGGTCAAGGACCACGCCTGGGTTAAGTCCACCATTGTCGGCTGGAACTCCAGAATTGGTAAGTGGGCCAGAACCGAAGGTGTCACTGTTTTGGGTGACGATGTCGAGATCAAGAACGAAATCTACGTCAACGGTGCCAAGGTCTTGCCTCACAAGTCTATTTCTTCCAATGTTGAGCATGAAGCTATTATTATGTAAGTTTTCCTACCAAGTATGAAAATTTATGTAACCAACCCTACAATGCTGAGCATGCTTATGTGAGCTTTCATTTTAAATGAATGTGAAGCTTATGTATTTTATCCTATCATACAATGCTGGCCAGGTTGTTGTACTCTATAAACGTTAAATAGGTAATTAATTGTTAGCGACGCTAACTCATAGAATGGTGTAGAATTTTGAACCAAATAATTTTGAACGCAGTGAAAAGTTATAGATGAAGTAGATGGTGAAGGAAATTAGATGGTGAATGAGGAAATGAGAAGATTCATTAGTAAATTTTGGCAAAATTCAATGGGTGATTAATTGAATTAGATGGTGAAATTTATTTAATGGGTTGAATGATTGAATAGATGTTAAATAATCGATTGATCAGTTCTCTTCAGTGTTGATGAAAGAATGCTTGGAATTGGTATTAATTTCGATAACTATGGGGTTGACTCGAGATTATTTGAGTTTTGATTTCGTTGACTTCACTATGATGGATCGAGTATTGGAGAACGGTTTACATTAGTCGATACTACTATTAATTATTAGTCAATTTCATAGGTTCCTACAACGATGACTTCAATAAATTAATCATCATCGAGGCTCTTCTCATTAAGTAGTATACACTACAATCAAATCACATCATGAATGCTCTCCTTGATCCTACTCTTTAATCATTGCTTAATATCATGTATTTTTTTTTTTGGCATAATCAACTCATCACAATCCGTGTCTTCTCAAGATCCTTTTATTGTCTATGGATCATACTATTTACAGGTGTAAGTCTCAAAGTGTGAAGTATTTATAAGATCATTCGACTTTGAAGTCCATTTCCACTATCTCTCTTTTTATTTCATTAAATTTCGCATTTCGTGCTCAATTTAGTACTTAATTTATGCCCAAGTGGCCATCTCCTCCACACAGCTCTTTCTCAATGGCTCACTCAATGGCTTCTTTCCACTCAAGTATTGCAACATCAACACTTGTGCAATCATGGGCTCTTCGATAGTGCCCAAAGTAGCCAGCTTCTTACCCTTAGGATCCAAATAGGCTACTTGGAGAGAGCCTCCTTCCAAGGTTTGTAAGTACATCAAATGGTTCTTTGGCACCGAGCCCTTGCGGCCCTGGAAAACTTCGCGTAACTGTTCCAATCCCGTTCCAACGGTCTCTCTGGTGCCTTCTGCTTTACTCAATGGATGTGCCAAAATGGACTTGATAAGACCGTCTTTCATGTGGTTGAAGTCGGTGTTTCTGACAGGACAGATTCTGACCATGAATTTGACTCCGGCGTCCAATAATTTGGCGATGACGAGTCCTGAAGTGTCTGGCATTTCGAGCAACTCTTTCAAGTTGTGGTTTTCGGTCTCCAACGTAGCCAAAAACTTCTTGTCTCCCAAAACAGCCTTGGCCTTGCTGATATCGCTGTCAGCAATGTAGAGGGCAATTCCGTAGACTTTGAACGACACGAAAGTGACCGATCTGACTCCGTGTCCAACCAAGGTGTAGTCGGTGGCAAAGTTGTCCTTGTCGGCGGCAATTTTGATAGGGAAGGGATCGATGGAGGAGTCGACAGAAACTGACTCGTTTGCGGCAAGTTGGTCATTCTTTTGCACGTCTAAACTGACAGATTTGGAAGTGCTGTAAAAAGCGGCTCCGGCTATAAAAGAGCCCAAAAGAAGCGCTTTTTTGGATCCAAAGGATCTGAAAGCGGTGGGGGCAGAGGTGGCGAAGCCTCTGGAGGAGAACGCTCTCACTTGGTGGGGGAGACGTCTTGCTGCAAATCTGAACATTGTTGGCGGTTAATGGAACCAAGTGGGATGATTTTGGTGAGGACTGGAAATTGTCACGTGATGTATGAAGATAAATTGGAGACTGGGGACAGATTAAGGTGATTTTTTTTTAGTGTGGAGGCTGTTATGTACCGGGGGCTATTAGGGCCAAGATGGAAAAAAGGTTGATGGGGTTTTGTGACTAAAATGGGAGCTTGGCAAATTTGGTCCAGAGAATTTCTTGGTATATGTAATAATCAATTTTGTTAGAGTTTGATATTTGATTATGAATGAAAAGTCAAGTTTATTGATGTAGGTTAACCCCTCGAGGAAATATATGGGGAGTTTCATGAGCTTCTGTTTAAGTCGGTGGTTGTTTGATATTATGCGAAATGTTTTTTTACTTTTGATTAATTATACATTTCATTAATTCTATAGGTTCTTTCATATTGATTCTGATAATTATATCCTTGGGTGATCTTTTTATTCTCATATTCAATAATTAAATAGTCGTTTTTATTCAAGATTTTATTTTAATAGGTGTTCTCCTTAATTCTAATAAATTTCCTTGAATGGTCCTCTATCCTGATGCATCCTATAGTTAATTCTTTTCAGATTTCCAGTCATTTGAAATTTCGCTCCTTTTTTATACTTGAAATTGCAAGTCTTATTTAAGAAACCATTTGATTTAAATTTGATGGTCTTTGTTCATGAGATTTTCATCTCATTAATAATTATACTGTCTTTCTACTTATATCTAATTATCCTTTATTATTTATTTTATTAATTCTCTATTACGTTAATGTCTTTATCTTCTCGCTAATTGCCTGGCTGCTCTCCAAAGACATACCACTGGCAATTTGCGCCTTATAAAGAGCCTCCCATTTTGCCCATTCCTGCTCCACAGACTCAATCTCCGAACCAAGCCATTGGCCCTCATTTTGAGACAGAATTCTAGAAACTAAAAATCCCAAAAGCGAGTCTCCTGCGCCCGTGACATTCTTTATAGCCAAGTCTTGGTTTTCAGAAGGAATAGAGAAGTATTGGATCACCACGCCCATAATACCGGATTGATGAGCTTTTCCCTCTGACTTCAAAATGAAGGCTGGTTTATAGATAGAGGTGGTTGGAATGGAATTGTAGTCGTTGATATTGGTGGAGATACTGATGCAAATTAATCCGTTTTTGCCTAATTTCACCACCAAATTGGGTACAAATGGAAGCAACTGGAACGCCTGTTGTAAAGTCCCTTGATCCAAAAGGGTCTTGAGAATTCTGTGCTCTTTCTTGTGGGATAATGCGGTCAATTTTTCACGGAAAACACTATTGATCCCTAATGAGTCGAGCATTGGGAACCAGAAATCGAAGTCGTTGAACTTATTTTGAGAGCTGAATGCCTCGTACATTGATTCGATTTCTGCTGCTGTTGGGGTGGCCAAACTTACTGAGTTATTGGGGAAAACGCCGGTATTTAGTTGGGCGATTCTAGCGGCTTTGGCATGCGAAGTGGGCTCAATAATCACATTGGACCCTGCAAGTTTGGTATGAATATGGTGAAGCACTTTATTGGCCACTGCTGGTGCTAAATTGCAGTCCAAAACAATATTTTCAGGTCTTGCACGGTCGAATTGCTCGATGATATGGTCGGAAAAATCTTGCTCTATAATCTTCATATCTGCACAAGCAACCAAAAGCTCGCCATCTGAGGAGTGGGTACTTGAGTACTGAGCTGTGGAATGTCCGTGGAGCTTTTTTATCCCTGAAAAGTCGAGATTTTGAATTTTCAACGAGTTTATTAAGGATTCACCTGCGAAATCGTCCCCCACAATTGAAACCAATCTGGAAGTAGAAGAGTAATTTTTGGCAGAGGAGTCAGGTGAATTGGCAGATAAGGCGTAATGGCAGGCTAAATTGACATTATAGCCAACTCCGCCCACAGAAGACCCAACGGTTCCGGGATTGGAATCGCCCATTCTCGTTTTTGCACCCACCGTCGAAATGGTATCCAAAGCGATGGAGCCCACCACGATTGTCTTCACCGAGTCATTAAATTGGAAAGAATCTTGTTTCGTTGAATTAAGCTGGATTTCAGTATTTTCTTCCTTCAACTGTACTTTTTCTTCCTTTAACTGTACATTTTCTGTTCCTCCTTTTACTCCCTTTTCCATATATGGAACAAACGTCCCTGGATTCTAACGGTTAGTGATGCTTACTTCTCCATTTTATCTATATACTTACTTGTTTAACAAGACTGCTGGCAATCTTGGCGGCGGCCTTGGCGTTGTTCAACACGAAATTGACGTTGCATTCCACCGATTTTCCGTTGGTATCCTTAGCAATTCTGGCCAACAAGAACGGAGTGACGTCCTTGCCCTTGATGCCCTTTTCAATGGCCTCTTTATTGGCATTTTCGATAATTTCACCGATAAAATCAGACAGTAAAGCTGACTCAACTGGAGGAGGTACACAGATCACGTTACCGGATTGAAGCCCCATAACACTGTTCTGCTGGTACACCGTCTTTGCGACCAACTCAAAATCGCTGAAACTATACGGAGACATTATTCCCGACTCTCTACAGTAAAATCCGGGGATCTGCACTTTTTCGCGGCCATTATCGTTATAAGTGCCCACAAAGACTCCCTGGGTCTCCAAGTATTCCATGGTAAGTCCGATATCCAAAATGGACTTGGGGCCAGAACAAACAACTGTCACTGGCGTACGGCCCAATTCGGTCAAATCAGCACTGACATCCAAAGTGTTCTGGCCGTCACGGTGGACTCCTCCGAGTCCACCGGTTGCGAAAACTTGGATGCCTGCGCGGTGCGACATTATCATGGTCAGTGCGATGGTGGTTCCGCCGTGCAACTTATGAGCCATAGTATAGCCAATGTCGCGGCGCGACACCTTGTTGATGGGGCCCTTTGTGGGGGCTTCGGCCAACATTTGGAGCTGGGAGGGCGAAAGACCGACGTGCGGGACTCCACCAATGAAGGCGCAGGTGGCGGGAACGGCGCCGTGGTCGCGGATCACCTTTTCGACGTTCTGGGCCATGGCGAGGTTCTGTGGGTAGGGAAGGCCGTGGGTGATGATGGTGGACTCCAACGAGACCACGGGACGGGATTCGGCGAGGGCCGAAGTGATCTCGGGGGAAACTTGAAGAGGAGACTTCAGTAAAAGACGCGGGGCGGTGGAGAAGTACCGACGGAGCATGACGAATTGATGGGAATTGAGGAGCGGAGCGAGTCAATGAGTGAATCAATGAGGGCAGTGAATGGAATTAATGAATAGAATTGATGGTTGAATGAGTCAGGTGACTTCGCTGATGGGTGAATGAAATTGAGCTTTCAATTAGTATATTGTCTTCGAGTGAATATGTCTTAATCGGTGAGTCTTTTCTCCTAGAAAGTGACTTGGTTGGTGAAAATCGCTGAGTCTGGGGAAAAAACGAGACATTTTGGGTCGCGTGGTGTAAATGAGGCGATGGTATCAGTAAATATATATTCTGGTATTTTTTCAACCTAAAAGTAAGAGTATAAGCGTGGTTGCTTTTTCGCGGGTCTGTGGAGAGTTGCAACTAAGTAAGGGAAGAGGGAATCATGTTGTTGGGTCTGGGAAAGGGCAGTAGGGGAATTGGGAAAAGCGACATTATTTTAGTCACGTGATCGAGTATGATAAATCCAAATCTGCCAGAATATTTCTAGATTTTGTATTCTTTCAAAGGGCCAAAATTATCATTTCAAGCGGCAATGTTTACGCTTCCGTTGCCCACAGAACTTAAATTGGGTCCTCTACCGCCCGATGTTGAAAGCAGCATCGCCGAATCCATCTCCAGTCCCAATTTCGACCTTGAATCGGTGATCAAAGATGCGAAATCAAATCAACTTCAAAGTGACAAATCCAGAACGTTTTTGGTTCTAGAAGCTTCCATAATACGACAGGATCTTGGTTTCGAAATCCTAGACTCTCTTGTCCATCTTTTGAAGCTTCAATTGGCGATTCCAGATAAGAACGACTGGAATCAAGTGAAAGCGCACTCTGAATCCAGCCCTTTCGTATCCGTATATTATGCTCTCAGAGTGGTTCGAGCGGCCTTAAACACCCAAAAATTGATTGAGAGGCATTTTATCGACTTGGTAGAACTCTGTTCATACTATTCAGACCCCTGGGTGCCGTGGAGTTCACCCACAGTGTCAGAAATGGCAATGAGCATCACAGAAAATCAGCAGACAATAACCAAATTCCTAGGCTTGCTTGACCACTTAATTGCCAGAATCCAACCGAATTTGCTCAAACTACCCAATATCAAGAGCAGGGCACCTCCGGCTCTGGCAAACCGTCTCCATGGAGGACTTAAACCTCGACTTGGCTACGGTGGGGCCAAAAAAGAGATCCTAGAAGAAGATGTCCGTCGGAACTGGAAAGCCTCGGAACGTGTGAAAAGTATAGGGATGGTCTGGCTTCTAATTGAGGTGATGAACGAAGAAATTCTCGAGAATTACTGGAATTTAATCACCTCTTTCTTGTTGAACTTGAACGATGACCACGAGCCAATGGTGAAATATCAGAGCATGAAGCTTCAAATGGCCTTTTTGGACAGAGTTGATCGTTTGAGAGAAAAAGAGGTTGGAAAACAGCACATTTTGGTGAAAACAGGCTTATTGGATGTATTTATAGAGTCCGATAAAAAGGCCCTTTCCCATACTCCACCGATCACACCTCCACAGGAATCATTACTAGTATTGGGAGAAGCATATGGATGTATAAGGGCTCTCCTCCGGGTGAAAAACAATAACCTGGTGAAGTCCTCTTTGAAAATGGACGATTCTGTCATTAACCCTTCCAATCTGGATTCTGTAAACTCTTCCACAATCGTCAATCCAACACCACTTCTCGAATATATCGAGCTCGTGACAATTTACGTTCTCCCGTCAATTCTGAACCTTTTGAACCGTTCCGAAAAAGAACTGTTCTTACCAGTCATTATTCAACTCTTAAAAGTCTTGAAAAAACTCATTAAAGAAAACTTGAAATACAATGTCATGATATCGATTTCAAGAATTAATTTTGTGCTCAACCAAACCATCACCAACCCTTTCATTTTGGACCATCAGTTTGGTTTTGAAGCCGTCAGAATGTGCTTGGAATGCCAAGAAGTGATCATTGAAGAGATGCTAAAAACAGACGAAAAAGGCAAGGAATTGTTACTTTCATATAAATATGATTTTGTAGGATGCTGGGCCGTTTTGACGAAAAGATTAAGGAAAATGGAGGCTCCTCAGGAAAAATTGGTGGTGTCTAATTTGAAGAAATTGCAGCTGCTTGGAGGCGAATGGGGAGATTTGGAGGGTGTGATTGGGATGATAAATGGAAAGAATGAAGAGTGATAGAAATATAGGAAAATGAAGGTGACATAGTAAAATTGGAATTTTTACGTATAATGATCGTACGAGCTTAAAAGGTTATTGATAAGGAAAGAGATGCTGTATTTTAGTCTATGCAAATATTCTCCATTACGGATGTTCTTACGTTTCATATCAATGAACAATGATTTCAATTATCATGTTTCTGAATGATTTGCTAATGGTTTATGAACTTTAAATCACTAAATACTTATTACTTCAAAATTTGGGATTCTTATCCACAGAAATAATTAACATGTGAAAAATCTCTTTCTAGTGAATTCTCCAAAATATATTTACCAAACTATTGCGCTAAAATTCAGTGTTATATCAACAACGATACTCTTCAGCTTTTTGAGATCTCTTTTTCTTGATTCCTGTACAACTCTCCAATCTCTTTCTTTGTTCCTACTACAACTCTCCTATCTCTTTCGTATTCCAAGTAAAACTCTTTGATTTCTTTCTCTAACCCTCATCCCTCCTACATTTCTTTCTGACTTCTTTATTTCTATGTACAGTACCAATTGATCTCTATAAACTCACGATTGGATTACTTTTGTGCTCCTTGCAAGGCCTGGACAACCTTGATGTTGGTGTCCAAAAATCTGTTCAAACAGTTGGTCAAGCACAGCTCCTCGGAAGCATCCAAAGTGCCAGTGGTGATGGCCTTGTTGGCATTACACTTCTTGAAACACATATCGGTGAAGTTGTGGATCGACATTTGCACCTTTGATTTCGAGTTTTCCGACTCTATAAATTGGAGAATGTCCTTTCTGGAGGACTCGTCGAGGCTCTGCAAAGCGGCTTGTGACACGGCAGACATTGTGGGTTGTTGGAACGAATGGAGTTGCGGTGGATCAGCTGAAAATTTCAGTTCTGATATCGATTCGCGACATCTTTCGAAGGTATTGCGACATTCTCATAAATCTCTCATGTATCATTTCGCGACATCTGAATCTTTTGCGACTTTTACAGCCAAATATCTACACTTCTACACCTCAATTAATGGCTAAAATCGATACTTTCAAGCGGCTAATAACCTCTGAGACTCTGGAAGCCTCTAAAGAGTTACCGCTGAAGCGGTCAGGTGACTTGGCCTACGTGGAAAGACTCAAAAAGGAAATAAATCATGCCAAACAATACATCAAACAAGCAGACAAAGCGATAAACTCGCTTGAAAAAGTGGACCAGCCAGACCAACAACTCCACCAGCGCCGATTGGTGGCTCTTTACGATAGCTACGCCAAAATTCCGTTCATTCCCGACCAAGGCCAAGTAATTGGCTCTGCTACCGCGTCTACAGCCACAAGAGAGACTGTGGAGAGGTATAAGGAGGAAATTGAGCTTATAAAGGTGAATAAAGAGAATCCTGAAGAATTGGGCCTCTTGCTCGAAGATTACCGTGAAATCTTGAGGCTAGTACTGAATTCTAACGAGAAAGGTCTGGTGCAATTGAAAGACTTGGAGGCTAAAATGGTGGAAATCGGGGAACAAACCGCGTTGATCCGCAGTTCCAAAGATGGCTTGAAACAAAGAATTGAAGATTCCGAAAAAATGGCTTCATTACTATCCTTACACTTGAAAAGAGCATTGACCAAGTATCTTGCAATGCAAAACTGGGAGCACAAAGTGACGATGGACTCCGCAGCCCTCAAAACGACGATCAAACTGATCATGTTGATGCTTGACGATTTATTGACCGCTCCAGTGGGCTCTTGGGTCGAAATTATCCCCACAAGCGTGACTACACAAATGATAAAGACATTGGCATTCATTGATCTCGTGAAAACGCGAGAAGATTCGACCCAGGACTTGGTTTATTTACAAATGAGGGACTTTGGAGCATAAGCTACTGGAAAAAAGATGAGAATATGATATTATTAAAGGAATGGGTGTCTGATGAGAAGTTTTAAAAGGAGCGTTTAAGGAAGTTTACAATTCCGATCCAAAATCCTAACAAAAATCTTTCAAATAGTAAAGTGGTTTGCCTCAAGTTTAATTTATTCTTGTGTTCTCTACAAATTCTTCATTAAAAATCAGATTTGATAATTCTGCTATACTCGTTGGAACTACCTTAGTTTGGTTTGCCAAGCTTGATTCTCACCGCCTTGATTTGAGAGTAAGCTGCCAAGGCTTCTTCACCCATTTCCTTACCAATACCAGATTGGTTATAGCCTCCGAACGGAACCATAGGATGGAAATCGTTAAAGGTGTTGACCCAAATAGTACCGGACTGAAGCTTTCTTGTGACCTCCATGATACGATCCATACTTGACGAATGAATACCAGCAGCCAAACCGTATTCACTGTCGTTGGACTTCTTGACAACTTCATCCACGGTCTTGAACTTGGACACGGTGATGACAGGACCAAAGATTTCTTCCTTGACAATTCTCATATCTTCAGTGACATCACCAAAAATGGTTGGCTCCAAGAAGAATCCCTTACGGGGTAACCTCTTACCACCACTCAAAAGAGTGGCGCCTTCATCGGTACCAATTTTGACATATTGCAAGATCTTTTCCATTTGTTGCTCGCTGTTTTGAGCACCCTGAAGGGTTTCTTCATGGTATGGGTCACCCACCTTGATGGTTTTTTCGGTAGCTTCAACAAATTTGTCGAGGAATTTCTCATAAATACCTTCTTGAAGGTAGAGACGAGAACCGGCACAGCAAACCTCACCAGAATTATAGTAAATACCGGCAATGACGGACTCCAAGGCCGCTTCCAAGTCTGCATCATCAAAAATAATATGAGGAGATTTACCTCCCAATTCCAAAGTGACCTTTTTCACATTCGTTTCAGCGCATTTCTTATAAATGGCCTTACCAGTGGCCGTGGAACCGGTGAAAGCGATCTTCTTGACATCTGGATGCTCGACAAGAGCGTTACCTGCGTATTTACCGAATCCACTGAGGACGTTAAGAACACCTGGTGGGAGCACATTGTTCTCTTGAATCAACTTACTGACAAACAAAGCAGAAAGTGGAGTGGTTTCAGAAGATTTCAACACCACTGTGTTACCAGCAGCCAACGCAGGACCAATCTTCCACGAGAACATCAAAATTGGGAAGTTCCATGGGATAATTTGACCAACAACTCCCAAAGGCTCTCGCCTGGTGAAGTTGAAGTGAGTCTCACCAGTTTCCACTACCAGGCCGAAAATCTTGCCTGCTGATGCGGCGTGGACACGGATACAAGAGACGGCCAATTCAACATCTCCTCTGGCATTGGAGATCGATTTACCGTTATCGAAAGTTTCAATGGAAGCAATAGTTTCGGCATTTTGCTCCATGAGATCAGCGATTTTATTCAATGCTTTGGCTCTTTCAGCAGGGTCTTGTGTAGCCCAAGCTGATTCATGGAAAGCACGAGTGGCAGCTTGCACTGCGATATCGACATCTTCGTTTCTGGCTTCCTCAACCGAGATGATAAGCTCTTCGGTGGAAGGAGAGATAACCTCGAAGGTGTTTTTCTTAACTGAGTGGACGAACTCATTATTGATGAACAACCCGGTAGGTTGCTCGTATTTTACACCATTTGGAAGTGTTAACTGTTTCGATAAAGGGCTTTCTGATGTGTTTTTTGAGTGGAACATTTCGATACGTGGAGCGATGATGTCTCAGAATGGCCATCTTTACCTTATTTATACCATTAAGCTTATTGGCTCGATTGCTACGAGGCCGTCTTTTACGTCAGGCGCTCATCAATGATGGAGCGCAACCACAACTAACAGGGTCCCTGTGCCCCAACTTTTGGAGGAAAAATATGTCAATCGCGCGTTGTTCCAAATCGAGCATTGCCTATAGTTGTGATGCAAGAAGCAAGGTGCAGCACACTAAAGTGGAGTTAGAGTTGCTGCCGGTAATGCAAGAGCATTTTTGCTTGCCTAGGCTTCGTATATGGTGGAGTCGAGAACCCTAAATGAAATTCGAGATGCAGGGTCCAATAATAAGAGTGACCATTGGTTTGAATCAATTATAATAGTGACTATTGGAACGAATCAATAATAATGGTGATTACTCGCATGAATCAATAATAATAATGCTGTTGGCTATAGATTCCGAATGATGGATTCCCCACGAGTTCCTCGACGAATACTGCGTCCTTATATCCTGCTGAAATCACCTAATTTCGGCTTCTCGGTAAGAACTAATCTCAGGGTCCATCAGCCTCGCACTTCGCCACACCGTAATTATGACTGTGGTGGACTAAATTGGCAAATTTGACGATTGCATCGCTAAAGTTGCTCAACAAAATGCTCGCACCGTTGGTGTGCATACTAGATGTATTATCCATCTGCTTTGTTAGCACACTTGCCGTAGCGACTCGTTAACCCTCTTATTTTTTCTATTGCTTTTATCATGCAGTTTTGTGTCAACACAGTTTGAATTGGAACAAATTTCGCAATCGCGATGATACCATTTTGAAGCCACATTACCAAAGCCAGTCTATAATGTTGGGACGATAAGGAAGGATTAATGAGGAATTAGGAATATCTCGGATATATTGGGATCCACAGCACAAGATCTGGACCAAATAAAGGCTTGGAAGATGAATATTTCGAGGCTTATTCTTGGGTGTAAAGGTGTATTTAAGTGAAGATATCTCGGGTGCAAATATGTTAAATTGGAGAAATCATTTTAATAGAGTCCAATTACGCTAATTTCACCATGTCTTCAATTGATAGCGATAGGAAGATCAACGCTATTGTTGACCATAATCTGATAGATTTGGAATCCAGTAAGGAACTGGCTCAAGATCACATTTTTAAGGACCCAGAAATTGCAGAATATTATCGCGAACTCTACGATAAAACGCAATATGAATGTCGTGAATGGTTTGATCCAGACTTTACCTATACCGCGGAAGAAGAGAGGAAAGTTGTGTGGAAGAACGACTGGTACGTGACCTTCTGGGCGCTTCTAATGTTTATTGCTTTGGATTTTGATCGTGGAAATTTGCAGCAGGCGTTAGCAGACAATTTCTTGAAGGATTTGAAGCTTACCACGAACCAATTGAACCTTGGGAATACGATCAACTTGATTTGCTTCTTGGCGGCCGAGCTTCCCTCCCAGTTGATATCCAAGAAAATCGGTGCTGATGTCTGGATTCCAATGCAAATGGTGCTTTGGAGCGTGGTTACAATGTCGCAAGGTGCTCTCAAAGATTCCCGTGGTTTTTACGCTACCAGAGCGTTTTTGGGTGCTTTGCAAGGTGGATTCATTTGTGATGTGTGCTTATGGATGAGTTACTTCTACACCACATCTGAAATGCCTGTGAGATTGGCCTATTTTTATATCGCCAACCCACTTTCCACTGTTTTATCGTCGCTTTTGGCATTCGCCTTATTGAAAATCAAAACTGCGGCTGTTCCGGAAGGATGGAAATGGCTTTTCATTGTGGAAGGTGCATTCACCCTTGTGATCGGAGTCGCAGCTTTTTTCAAAATGCCAGCTTCGGCAGTACAAACGAAAACCTGGTTTCGTCCAAAAGGTTGGTACACCGACCGTGAAGAGAAAATTGTGGTTAATCGGATCTTAAGAGACGACCCTACCAAAGGAGACATGCACAACAGAGAGCCTGTGACCCCCAAAGAATTATTGAAGACTTTATTGGACTACGACTTGCTTCCAATCTATATCTGTCGGATCTTGGGAGACCTTGCACCCAGCCCGGTTTCGAAATATTTGCAACTTGTTCTACGCGGAATGGGATTCACCACATTCCAAACCAACGCTTTGACCATTCCCAATAACGTTATAGCTATAATTACGATGTTGATAATGAGTTATTGCACTGTTCTTTTCAAGTCCAATGCTCTCGTCATGGCCACGGTACCGCTATGGATTGTTTCGTGTTTGATTCCTCTACGTTACTGGCCTGGCGCTGGGCACGATAAATGGGGAACTTATGCTCTTTTGACGGTGCTTTTGTCTCATCCACCTACCTGGTGTGTTTCTATCAGTTGGTGCTCTGCCAATTCTAACTCGGTGAGGACGCGGGCAGTTTCAGCAGCTGTGGTCAATATCTTTTCCCAGGCAGCAGGCATTATTGGATCGAATATTTATCGTCAAGACGATGCTCCCTTGTACTTCCGGGGAAACGTGCAATTGATTGGAATATCATTTGGTACCTTTGGGGCTTGTATTGCGGCTCGGTATTACTATATCTTTAGAAATAAGCAGAAGGACAAGATCTGGAACAGCTTCAGCGAAGAGGAGAAGAGGAACTATAAGCTTAATACTACCGACGAGGGAAACAAGCGTTTGGACTTCAAGTTTGCTTATTAGATGCTTTAGTTTTAGACTTAGAGAGAAAGTTTGTTATTGATTTTAATCAAATCTGTAGAGAGAATTTTTGAATGAACGGGTCAGAATATTCAATAAATTGTATTTGTGATTAATATCACTAAGAAGGTCTTGATGAAGCGCTTTTGTTAAAGTAACAATTCTCGTTGGATCAACTCGTACTTAAAATTTATTATCGATGAACTCTTTATTTAAATCTTCTTTATTGATGAACTTTTTATTTAAATTTATTTTATTGATGAACTCGTATGTATTAATAAAATCTTAATTAACTCGTATATATTGAAAATAATCATATGATGAACTCGTATAAATTTGGAATATAAAGAGTATGTTTATGAATGACTATCACGGTTGGAAACTTTGACAGTCTTTATGCGTAGATGATGAATGAGAACAGCCATTTAGATGAAAATGAAAATGGCTAAGTTTATAAATTTGAATGAAATGAGAGTCGTTGAATGGTCGCTTGGAAATGGTCACTTGAACTTAGATGAATGCATATTGATGTTCCCTTTCTTTCAAAGATTAGATCCTTGAGAATAAATTCGGAATAAAATCCAGAATTAGCTTCAAAAAATCAACTTCAGAAAATTAAGTTCAGAAATTAACTTCATGAATTTAAACCCTTAAGAGGTTATTCCTTGAGTAATTGAATCCAGAAATCAACTTCAGGAATTGAATCGAGATAATGAGTCCAGATTTTTAATTCAAAAATTGATTTCTCTTAAAATTAGTTCTTTTCAATTCTTTCTCTTAAAAAACATTGAATCCCCTTTTGGTCCAGATAACTCTCCAGACTGCCACGACCAAAACCAAACTAATAACCATACTTATGGCAGTGGTCCTGAAATACACACTTAAACAGCTGGCACCTCCGTTAACACAATTTGCATCGGTCTGGCGTCCGTAAAAGAGAGAGTAGCCCACGGATCCAATTGCTGGGGCCACCATAAATGAACCCCAGGTAGAACCCATCATATCGATGCCCCAGATGGAAGCGACGATCGTGGGCAAGACGGTGAAGAGACCACCGTAGGATAATCCGTTCATGGTAGCGACTACGGCGTACCATCCTTCATTATCTTCAGAAACGTAGACATTGGCAAATTGACCCAAAGCTCCGATAATAAGCACCCCAACGATAAGCCAGACTTTGCAGATGGGGTAGCGACGATGTGGGGACAGCAAGTAGTCCAGAAGACCGCCCAAAACGAGTCTGGCGATGGTGGAGGACATGGCAAAGATGGAGACCTGATTAGAGAGGTCTGCGTACAAAGTGGAATTTTTCAAAATTGAGCCCAAATTGACCTGGTAACTTTCAAGAGGACCGAGATTGAGCATGATGGCGCCCAAGAGAAGCCACGCCAGCTTGTCCTGGAGGAACTGGCCATATCTTTGGCGATGGTGGGGCGGTTCGACTGAGCGCAGAGGAAGCAACGAGTGTGAATCTTCCTCCGCTTCCTCCTCCACAATGGCACCGTATTCGGCGACATCTGCGGAGAACAAGACGTCCTGTTCGACCACCACGATCGAGTTAGAGATAAAGTTCAAAATGCCCATAATGACGTAAAGAACGCCAAAAAAATTAAATGCACGGTAGAGGTCCAACCAGCTGGTTCCGGGGACTTTAAAATAGTCCAACTTCATGAGTTGCAGCCCGAACAACGACGAGAGGCCATAACAAGTGATGGGCAAACTGATGGCCAAACCCTTGTGATCAGGATAGATCTTTGCACACGTAATCACGCTAGCAAAGTAGAGCGACGACGTCGCCAAACCAATACAGAAAAACGCACCGGCAAACCCCCACACATAGTGCGACGACACCGGATAGTAGGGGACTTGGTCCTCCATTGCCCGCAAACGACTCACGAGCACACTATTGAAGAAGTAGCTGGGACAAAAGAACCAAATCAGTAACAACAGCAACACCGCTGGCCCGTAACAGTCCCCCAAGTACCCCAATGCCGGGAGACATAAGTACATGCCTATCAGCGACATTGCGGCTATGAAGTTGATCTGGAGGTAGGAGAAGCCGACGGTCTCGTGGAGGGCGGTGGCGAAGAGCGAGAAGAGCATGATGGACCCCGCGGAGAGACACGAGAGGAGCGCAATGGCAAAGGCGATGCGTTTGAGGTTGGGGAGCGAGAAGTGGACGGCGGAGTAGCGACGGATATGGTGGGACGCCCGGTGGAGGACGTTCGACGGGGACTTCATCCTGGAGAGAGTGTGTGTGTGAGGGTGAAAGGGATGGATAGAGTGTGGCAGAGTGGGTGCTTTTGGATGAAATGGGTGTGTTTGATGAGATTGAATGAGATTTTTGGTGAGATTGATGGATTGGATGTGAGATGGTTGCATGGATGATGTACGGGCCGGTAATGTCGCACGCGCGACACTACACTTGCATGGGGGTGTGCATATTGGCATGTGGCATAGGTTTCGAGTGCATATAGCCAGGCCTAATCCCCGACTGCAGTTGCGCCGGGCGAATGGAACGAGAGGAACCGCGCGGGGCAGAAAGTCACGTGTTTACCCCGGACTTTTCAGAACCCCACTCAATTGAATAACCACAAGCCAATCTCCAAAGGCCGTCCGGGAGCGATTGTCCCCGTTGAGAAGAGAACGAGGGATTTATGAGTATGACAGATTGGGGAGGTTGTAAGAATAAGAAGGGGTCTAAGGGTAAGAGGGGTTCTAAATGTAAGAGGGGTTCTAAAGGAGGATGAGTAGAGAGGTAGGATAAGAAGGGTTGATGTAGGGTCTTTTAGATAGGCTAAAAAGATTAAGTTAACAGAACGAGATCGGCCAAGAAATCTTCAATCAAAGAGTTCCAGATTGAAAGGGTGATTAGAGTTAGATGAGAGGTCCAGATTGGGAAGGTGAATAGATCATTAGAGGGGTCCAGATTAAGAAAGTGTCCTTAAATCATTGTTCATTCCTAATTCTCATAATTACTTTCTAATTCTTCTACATTTTTTTATCTTTTGTATCTTTTTTATTCGTTGTTCGTTCAGGATATTCCTTCATCTTCTTCTTTCAGAATTATCCTTCTTCTTCATTCAGGAATTCTTCGATTCCTTCATCTTTTCATTCAGAAATTCTTCGATTTCTTCATTCTATGTAACTGACAAACTTTTCAATCTCACCACTGGATCCAAGCCAAATACCAGACTTGTCGTGGATTCCCTTTGGCAAGAGTTCCAAGATTCTTTCTCCCTTGTCGTTGACTGCCTTACCTCCGGCTTGTTCCATCAACAATGCCATTGGGAAACATTCGTACAAGATTCTCAATTTTCCGTTTTTGCTCTTGGTGTCTGCTGGGTAGGAGAAAATACCTCCGTAAAGCAAGGTTCTGTGGATATCGGCCACCATGGATCCGATGTATCTGGCAGAGTAGGGCTTGCCCTTCAAGTCTTCCTGGGGCATTTTCAAGTCAGCAATGTACTTTTTCACGTATTCTGGCCAGTAGTAGGAGTTACCTTCGTTAACCGAGTAGATAGCTCTCTTTTCAGGGATTCTCAAGTTTGGCTGGGTCAAAATGAATTCTCCCAATTGAGTATCCAAAGTGAAGCCATTGACACCGTAACCGGTAGTCAACATCAAGTGGGCAGAGGCACCGTACATAGTGTAACCAGCAGCAACCATCTCGGTACCCTTTCTCAAGACATCCTTGATAGAGCCCTTGGAGTCCTCCTTCAAACGGTAGATACCGAAAATGGTCCCCACAGACACACCAGCATCGATATTGGACGAACCGTCAATTGGATCGGTACACACGGCGTAACGGCCACCACCTTCAAAAACAATCAAGTCCTCCTGCTCCTCGGAAACCAACACTTTGACGTTGTTGGACGATTTCATCGCGTTGATGAAGATCTCATCCCCAATCACGTCCAACTTCTTTTGCACGTCACCGGTGGAATTGGCGCTTCCGCTGATTCCGATCAAGTTGACCAACTCGGCACGACGGATGTTGTGGGCGATGAACTTGAAGGCGAACTGCAACGAGTTCAACAAGAGCGAAAGCTCTCCGGTGGCGGTGGGCGCGTATTTCTGTTGTTCTTCAAGAATGAATCTGGTAAGTGTGACGATGTCGGTCTCGACGTTCATCTGTTCGGAAACTGAGTTGACCATAATGACGAAATATTATAGAGGGGGGGATAAAGAGGATAAATTTAGAGAGAGATTTATGGAAATTGTAGAAATTGTTTGGGAATTGACGTATTTATAGGATCCTCGGGTACCCCATATTTGCGGCCATCCGCGCATGAGACATGACCCGGGCGAATTAGGAACCCCCGGGAAAAGCATGAACGCAGGGCCCGCAGGAAGGGGAATGTGCAGGATAACGGTACTACGACTCCGACAAAGAAAGAGGAAGGATATCCGAAGATGTCCCAATAATAAGCCTAAAATGTCCCCAAAATGTCCCCAAAATGTCCCTTAGAATGACGATTAACTGTAGATTCATTTGTTAAGCTGTATTTCTCTATGTATTGTTAGTTTTCTATGATTTTTCTTGAGGTCCGGTCCATTTTCTTTGCTTGGGGCTGTACCTTGATTGCGCGCCAGTGCTCATTTGAACCTTGCTAGCGAGGTATCATTAGTGGGCAATGCTAGTGGAAAGTGATAATTGCTAGTGAGAAACCATAATTGCTAGCGAGAAAGTCATAATTGCTAGCGAGGATTTCATGGTGGGAATATTAATTGCTGGGGAATTTAGTGGTGGCTTCTTTGCGTGGTACTGGAGATGGGCTCGTACTATTGCTATTGCTGTAGAGGAGCGTTGGCGGTTCTCGGTACTGAGGGCCCTGGGGTTGAGAGGTCGAGGATGGTTGCGAAAGATCGAATTGATGAGCGAATTGATGAGCGAATTGATGAGCGAAGCGAATCAATGAGTGAATCAAAAGGGAAATTGATAAGGAAGGGAATTCATAAGTAATGGAATTGAAATGAATTAATAAGTAATGAAATTAAAATGAATTAAGAAGTGAATCAAAAGGGAAATGGATAAGGAAGGGAATTAATAGGTGAATGATACATTAAGTAATAAAATTGATATGAATCAGAAAGGTGGATAAACGAAGCGAACTTATAAGTAAATGGATTAATAAGTAATAAAATTGATATGAATCAATTAGTGAGTTAAAAGGGAAATGGATAATGAAGCGAAATAACAGGTAATTGTATTAATGAGTAAATCAAAAGGGCACCTTCATTATGGAATTTGAAGACCAAAGAACCAAAGGACCCCAAGAAATGTAACAATTTTAACAGCTATAAAAGCCAGAGGAATTCTAAGAAAGTGAAGAGCTAAAAAATATCTCAAGGTATAGAAGTAATTTTCTATCAGTTTTAAAGTGATCTTTTATTCATGAGGAATTCCTCTATTAATTTTTTGAAGTATGTTTCTATCAATTCTAATAATAAGATCTGGCCAGCACTTATATTCTAACTGTATTTTTATACAGTCTGTAATAACTACTTTATAATCAACAAAAAATGATGAGTATTCAACAAATGATTATACTTGCTAATTAGAATAGGTAAGTTCATTTTAAATCTGTTATAAAAAATCAAAGCGAAAACTATCATTTTTTGCATTCACCAAAATTAATAGATGAACCAAAAGACGAAAATTAGTAGTTTTAAGGATTTACCAAAAATCAATAGAAATAAATCAAAAGATAGATCAGTTTTCCAGCTACCAAATATATTATAGACGTGTGTTCTTTCGATTTTCTCCATCTAAAGTTAATAATCATCATTTCATGTCTATGTTTCCCTTATAATTCCTATTGACGAAACTGATCTGATACTTTCAGTAATACTCAAATTCCTGTATCACTAAACTTTTCTCCTCAATCTCTTCCTTTTGGTCCACTCCATAATTCCTTAGACTGATTGCAAATCCCGTTAGCGGAGGTATATACCTATATTGCTCAAAATCAACCCATACTTCGATATTGAAGCAGATAACTAAGGCCACAGTCTCGTGACAGTCCTCCAGCGAAAAAGAACTTCTACGGGTATTCATTCCCGTTTCCGTACTAATTTCACTACGATTAGCGCACCTCGGCGAGTCAGCCCGGGCCAGCCAAGAGATAACGGACAATAAACGGAAAGAATGGAAAAAAGAGCAAAAGAGAAAAAGAGAAAAAAGAGAAGAAACGGGATATTTGAAAAGAGATAGTGATAGAAATGATGGAAATGATGAATAGGAAGAATTGACTGGAATTATCTCTATACTCTCAGTAAGTTAGAAGGGGAATATTCGGATTTAATGAGAAATGGCGTTATTTGTTAAGACAGGTGTGAGTTCGCGGTGCAAAATGGCTTATTTAGTGGGACGTGTTAAGTTCGCGCAAAATTAGCGGCTAAATAGCGAGACTTTAGCGGGAAGAACGGAAGGATTAAAAGTAGATTAGGGAGATATTGAAGAGATACTAAAGAGACTGGGGTTGAATAAAGTATATAGATAGATGGTGATTTTGGTGTTTATTAGGATTATAATGGTGTTTTTGTAAGAATTTTAGGGGTGTATTTACGGTACAAAAATGGTGGATTTTTGCAATTATTTGCTGATTAATTGAAAAAATGGAACAAAACGAGAAAATTGTAGATTTCAAGAAACGAACTTATAATTAGTAAAATAACCTGAGATATTTTACGCTTATTCATATTGGGCCAAATAATGATAAACATGTTTGTTTTTTGATAAGAATTTATCTATTCAAATTATTTAATTCTTCTTTTTCTGATATAAAATTTATATCAACTAATTAATTTTATCTTTGAAAGATCCCCTCCTTTCTATTCATTTGAATAACAATCTTCATTTCCCTCATATTTCCTACTTATTTTTCAATATTTCAAATATATTATTCCTTGAAATCTATTCGTAGTATTCGAACCTCTTTATTCATATTGATTAAATTAATTTTCAATTTTGATTTTCTATACCAAACAACAATTTTAGCTATCGTCTCACAATTCACCTCTATCAATTCTCAACTTTATAACGTTCTTGAAGCTACTCACCAATTCTTGATTAGATCTTTATTCTTATCATCTCCACCAATCTTTTGAATTCTTTATTCTGTTTAGTTTTACCAATTTTGAAAATAGTATTTTAGTTTCACCAATTTCTTATTTATTTTAAACCATTCTTTTCATTCTTCTACTTCTTTCTTTACATTTTACATAATTTCCCTCTTCCAATCATTAACTTCTTTATTCATTAATTATTCTAATTACTTCTTCATTATGGCAATTTGGCCAATCCTCTATTAATCTCTGCCATCACATCCATCGCCTTTTCGCTCTTTGGTTTGGTGGTTTTCCACTGAGAAGAGGCTTCCAAAGAACGATAGATTTTGATATTTTCGCCGGCCTTATCGCTCTTGGCTTCTTGGACGTAGTTGTTGAAGCTGCTGGCGAGATATGCCAGCACCTCGGCCGAGTTGAACCTAGCGGTAGTCATAATTAAAAGGAATGGTTTTAAATATGTAAGTTTCTCTTAGTAGGATCGAAGATAAGTTTCTCTTAATGGGAATCCTGAAGATCTGTTAGGAGAAGGTGGTAAGCCCAATTATAGGTCGGCGAAAGTCTAGGTGGATTAATTGACTTATCGCCTGATGTTGAACCTTTGAAAAGTTCTATTTGTTTCCTTTAAAGGTCTTGATTTTTCGGTAAAAGTGTTTGATTCAGTTTCCAACAAGCGTCACTTTCCGACTCACTTCTGTGTCTGATTCGATTTTCAACAAGGTATCTGATTCAACCTGTAAATGTATCTTGATGCAATTTTCAACAAGATGTATGTTTTTCAATCAACCTGATAAGAAAGGTGTTTCCAAAACTTCCAAATTATCACTTGATCCAACCTTAAAGCTCTTTATCAACCTTAAACCGTCTCTAACTTTACGAGACCCTCTCGTTTTCGATCTCTGCGACTCAACAAGCTCTAATCTGAAACCTTCTATCTGGCCTCTATGGCGGGGGACCTGCACACAACCCAGGCGCCCGCGCGTCTGTGCAGTCTGAAAAGTTTTCGAACACGTCAATAATCTCCACACTGTTCTCAACCACTTCAACCACTCTCTTTCTGCCCCAAAACCACTACCATGAGTTTCCGTGTGCTTGACCTTGTCAAGCCGTTCGCTCCCTTCGTGCCCGAAGTGATTGCGCCCGAACGTAAGGTCTCCTTCCAGCAAAGAATGATGTGGACCGGTGTTACTCTCCTCATCTTTTTGGTGATGTCTGAGATTCCTCTCTACGGGATTGCCTCCAGTGACGGTTCCGACCCGCTCTACTGGCTCAGAATGATGTTGGCCTCCAACAGAGGTACGCTTATGGAGCTTGGTATCTCGCCCATCGTTTCTGCCGGTATGGTTTTCCAGCTTCTTCAAGGAACAAAGTTGATCCATGTGGATATGCAAAAGAAGGAAGACAGAGACACCTTCCAGACGGCACAGAAGTTGTTTGCTATTTTGTTGGCGGTCGGCCAGGCCACCGTCTACGTGTTGACCGGAATGTACGGTCCCCCATCCTCTCTTGGAGTTGGTGTTTGTCTCTTGTTGGTGCTCCAGTTGGTTTTCGCCGGCATTGTTGTCATTCTCCTTGACGAATTGTTGCAAAAGGGCTACGGTCTCGGCTCGGGTATTTCGCTTTTCACCGCCACCAACGTGTGTGAACAGGTGTTCTGGAAGGCTTTCGCCCCAACCACTGCCAACTACGGTAAGGGAACCGAGTTTGAAGGTGCTGTTGTCGCTTTGTTCCACCTTTTGGGCTCTCGTAAGGACAAGAAGCGTGCTTTGATCGAGGCTTTCTACAGAGGCAACTTGCCAAACATGTTGCAACTTTTCGCCACCGTTTTCGTCTTCTTCTTGGTGGTGTATTTGCAAGGATTCAGAGTGGAATTGCCTTTGAAATCCACCAGACAAAGAGGTCCTTACGCCTTGTACCCTATCAGATTGTTCTACACCTCCAACATCCCAATCATGTTGCAATCGGCCTTGACTTCTAACATTTTCATCATCTCGCAAATGTTATTTATGAGATGGCCAAAGAACATTTTCGTCAAGATTTTGGGTTCCTGGGACGCCAGACCGGGCCACGCCCAATTGTTCGCTGTCAGTGGCTTGTCCTACTACATCCAGCCACCATTGAGCTTCACCGAGGCTCTTTTGGACCCAATCAAGACCGCCATCTACATTGCCTTTGTTTTGGGCTCTTGTGCTCTTTTCTCCACCACCTGGATCGAAATCTCCGGTTCTTCTCCTAGAGACGTTGCCAAGCAGTTCAAGGACCAAGGCTTGGTCATCGCCGGCCACAGAGACACCTCTGCCTACAGAGAATTGAAGAAAATCATCCCTACGGCCGCTGCCTTTGGTGGTGCCACCATTGGTGCACTTTCCGTGTTCTGCGACTTGGTGGGCACTTTGGGCTCCGGTACTTCCATTTTGTTGGCCGTGACCACCATTTATGGATATTTCGAGTTGGCTGCCAAGGAGGGAGGATTTGGTAAGTCGGTTGTCTCTGGATTCACCGATGGTATTTAGAGATGAATAATTAGATAGCAATAAAAATAAGAACAGACCAGAGCGAGCGAAATGAAGAGAAGGAAAGAAGGGAAAGAAGGGAAAGACGCGAAAGAATGGAAGAAAGAGTATTAAAGGATAGAAAAGAAGAGAGTAAGAGTATTAAAGGATAATAGAAAAGAAAGAATAAGAAAGAAGAAATAATTAGAAGAATGAATAAGAAGAAGAACATGAAAGAAGGAGAACATGAACGAAGAGAAGAAGGGTATTAAAACTAAGATAAACGGAAGATTAATGGAAATAAAATAAATTAGAAGATAAATTACAAATGAGAAGGAAGAATACTCGGAATAATATTCAGAATGTTTGTGAAAAAAGGAGATTTCAATCATAAAATTGATGGAAAGTATCGTAGAAAAGAAAATATCAAAGATAATTAAGAAA
Source organism: Suhomyces guaymorum (assembly GCA_030568515.1). NCBI lineage: Eukaryota > Fungi > Ascomycota > Pichiomycetes > Serinales > Debaryomycetaceae > Suhomyces > Suhomyces guaymorum. The sequence continues at coordinate 468,625 of JAJMGD010000003.1, forward strand.
GCAAAATATGGAGGACTATCATAGTCTTACCGTACTTCATTAGTTCAAAAGGTATTTGATCCAGTCTGGAAGAATATTACCTTATATAAAAAATTCTACTCCATTAATTTCTTTAATTATCTAATCAGTTTCAATTTCAATCTTTTACTCCAAGCACATTTCACTGGTATTCCAACTATTTTTAACTCTTTATGCTTTCAGCCCATTCTTTAATTAATTCTTTCTTGAATTCTAATTACCAACTTTCTATCAATTCTTACAAATTATGTCCTAATATTTTACTTAAAGTCTTCTATCACCCCCATTTTAATCCTTTAACATTTTCTCACCACGATTCACTTCACCATCTTAATAATTCAATCAAATCAACCATCTTTTTCCATTTTTCTACCCTACTAAAGTCTATTATTGGTCTTTTTTAGTGCAAAAATCCCAGAATTCTCCCTAATTTTCCTATTTTTCTCCCTTTCCCTTCCATTTTCTTCCTCCCTATTTTCATCCCATCTGCTTCTTTTTCCTTCCTCTTTTTTCCCTCCTTCCTTCTTTCCTTCTTCTCTTCCTTCCTCCTTTCCTGCATACTAACCTCCATATCTTTCCTCTTCTTTTTCCTGCATCTAATCTCATCTCAAATCTAATCATCATCTCCTCTTTCTTCCCATAATGGCTCCCCACAAGTTCTCTGAGCCCATCGTGGAGACCAGCGAGACAGAGTCGTTCTCCTCCGAACACAGCAAGAAAGCTGATCCCGTGACCGAAGACGCCGTTTCTTTAGACGATCTTTTCGCAGAGTTATCCAAAGAAACAAAGAAGTCTTTGGCAAAAGTTGAAGAAAACGCCGAAGAAGACGACGAAAACGATGACGAGGATGAAGAAGATAGCGAGTTTGCCAAGATAAAGAAATCGGTGGAAAATTTGCCCAAAATCCAGTCGAATTTGGAGCAAAACATGCAAAATGACCTTAAGAACCAGCAGAAAAAGACAGATGTGGTCAGAATCAATGATCCAATCGTCAGGAAAGCTCCAAAGGGCCACAAGGACGAGCCCACGGATGCTGGTGCCAACTGGTACAATATGAAGCAGCCAGAAATGACGCCAGAATTAAAAAGAGACCTTTTAATCATCAAGCACAGGAGCGCTTTGGACCCCAAAAGACACTATAAAAAGGACAAATGGGAGGTGCCCAAGTACTTCCAGATGGGAACGATCATCGAGGGCAATACTGAGTTCTATTCCGGAAGAATGAACAGAAAAGAGAGGGGTAATACCTTGGTAGAAGAGGTGTTGAAGGATGATGATACTGATAAATACTTTAAGAGAAAGTATAGTGAAATTCAAGATAGTAAGAGAAGCGGGAAGAAGGGGTACTACAAGAAGGCGGTGGCCAAGAGAAGGAAGTATTAATTGGAAGAATTAATAAAAGAATTCATTAAAAGAATCAATGAAAATGGAGAAGAATTAACTGGGAAAGAATCAAAGAAGAGGAGAAGAAGGAAGTATTAATGGAGAAAGAATTAATGGAAGGATTAATCAATATCAGTTAAGAATCATTTTATTTATTCCTTTACTGCTCCAAAGACGACTTTTTAGCAAGAAGCATCAAGATAATGTATATTAATGACAAAACATGTAGTGAATATTAATAATTTCATTGGAATCCACCAAAATCACCGAAATGAATAGATTCATGATAATGCCAATCTTCCAACAGATCACAATTCCTGCATTTTTGTATAAATATGAGAATTTTAATCATTTTTGCATTGATAAGTTCCACGATATTTATCATTTTTAAAGAATTGGTTTCCATTCTTGAACTTCAATATTAACCCTTTCATAATTGAGTTCGAAATTGTTTTTATGATTGATACTTTTATCATGGCTCAAGTTGAATTTATGTATATTAGTTGAAATGTATAGAATTATTTGAAAAAGAATAGGTTATTCTTTATTGAAAAGTATGGCATTATTTTGAGAAGGAGAATATATTATACTATATTGAAAAGTTTAGAATTATTGAAAGAATATATATATTGATAAAGAGGATTTATTTAAGAATGGATGATTGTAGCTTCGCTTTGTTTTCAAAATTATTCATCAAAAATTCATAGTTTCACAATTCCGTTAACCAACCGATAATCAAATTACCTACGCATTGACATTCTTATTGCCGTAGAGTTCATTGAATATCATAAAAGTCAACTCAATCAAATCTTTAATAACCAAAGAAATTATACCGAAAGAAACAAATTAGATCCCTTCCATGAATTTAGAAGTAAATTACCAAATCGTAAAAATTCACTAAATCTACTCCTCAAATGGTGTTAAATCTTACAATTCAGTTTTCTTGAATCGACCGGTTGATTTATAACACTTAGAGCTGTTCTTTTTACAGGTTTTCCATTTATAAGGACTTGTAATAAATTAATTCCATATTTACTAAGCTTGTTCTTAGTAAAGAACAAGCTGTTTATCCATACTATTTCTATCAATAACAAATAGAAACAATCAAGAACTGAAAATGCATTGAATCTAGGCCTTGGCCCTTCATTAAACTTTATCAGGATCATCAAAAACCTTTCTACCTCAGAAATAACCTTCATATCGGGAACTCCAGGAATAACCTTCATATCAGGAACTGTCCATAATGTTATCAGGAACTGTCCATTCGTTATCAGGAACTTCCTCCTTCTCTTATAAGGATCTTCTCCAGAAGTATCAGGAAGTTCACCTTCTCTTTCAGGATTTCTTCCTTCTCTTTCAGGATTTCTTCCTTCTCTTTTAGATTTTCTTCCTTTTCTTTTAGGCTTTCTTCCTTCTCTTTTAGGTTTTCTCCCTTCTTTTTTATCAGGATCTTTCTTTCACCTTCCTTAATCGTACCTCTCCTATCTTCTTTCACCTTCCTTAACAATACCCCTCCTATCCGGATTTTTGATCTCATTCCTCCAATCCTGCCCTTTTAAACACATCCAGCCTTACCTGCTCCCACAATCTCTTCTTATCACTCTTGGGCAACTTGATCTTCTTAGAACTGATGGAAGTAGGGTCTGCGGCCGATTCTTTAAGCAATTGTTGCTTAATTTCCTTCTTTAAAGCATCAGAACGCTCCTTATATTCATGGGCAGTGGTGGCAGCCGCTGCCAAATTGATCAAATAATTCCTTAAGGCGATTTCCTTAAATCTGAACTTCAAAAACGTCTGGTTATCAATAGAAGTGATCGCAGGATTCCTCTTACTGGTATCATTAATCTGCAACAAACGGGACTGTTTCACCGAAATTTCGGCCACCGATTTCTTGAAGGCAGCGTCCAAGCCGTGCTCTTCATAGAGATTCAGCGAGAAAAGCGTATAGATAAGTTCTTTGTCAGTTATGTGGGGTTGAATGAGTACAATATGGCATAACAGCGCAAGATCGCCCACCAATTGCGGCAACGCGGCCTGGGAGTACTGGTAGTTGGGGGCCAGGGTAATCAGGGGGAGTTGGACCAAGATGAGCTTGCATCTGGTGACGTTAAGGTTCCAATCGATCAAGGATTCGGGCACATTCTGATACTGGAGGTCTGAGCCAAGACAGATCTTGTAGAGTTCTGCATCATCCAAATCGTCAATATTTTGATATGCGGGCATGTTGTTGTTGTTGGCGTTTGTTTGTTGTTTTTGGAGGGTCTTTTCGTAAAAGTAGTTTTCATGCAATACAATGTCGTTTACAAGTTGTTCGACGGTGGTAGATACGGGCACTGCATCTTCCGGAATCGTTGCTGTCGAGCTGGAATAAACCGAGGGTGCAGAACGCACAGAACGTTTTCCTGAAAAGGAGGAGAATATCGACAGCGTCAGGCTTCGGATTCCCAGCGGCGACTTGTTGAACTGTGAAGGTGCGGATCGTATGGAGGTGGCGGAGGACGACACCAGGCCTAGCGGCGGGAGTTGTTGATAAATGGCGTTTCTGGCCGAGTCTTTGAAATGGGATGGAGCCTGTCCATTACGGGAATATGGGTTGAACATGATGCGTGGAAGGATGTACTGGTGTAGGGGTGTACAGCTAACCTGTAATGATGATGTAGGTTGGTAGACCCTTCTTAATATGATTAATGGTGGTTTTTGATCACCAGACCTTTCTTAATACGAAAATGGTCGTTTTGATCACTAGACCCTTTTTTTTTTTTGGTTAAAAAGAGGTCTCGGATGTTGACTGGGCCGTGGTCCTGTCTGTGTGGCTTCACCTGTTGGTTGGGCCTTCTTTTTGGCTCTTTTTGGTACCTCTTTTGTTCTTCTTGTGGAAGAGAAGATTGGGGGTGTAAATTTTGTTAAAAGTTAAAGCGAGAGGGGGGTGCACTTCTTTTTTCTAACTTTTTTAGGAAATAGGGGTGTTTTTTCCTAGTATCAAAGGTTTTTGCTTCTTGGTGCTGCTCTGAGTCTTCTTCTAGCCGGCTCCTCCAACAACGGCGGATCGGAAACTGGCTTGGTGGGTAAGGAAGAACTTATCTGTAAAACAATTGAATCTAGCGCAGGAGGCGTTTTTTTTGGACAATAGGAGAAATTTGTATCGCAAATAATTTAATCAGAATGGGCCTCGGTCACGTGACACAGCCCCAAAGCCGCCCACATTATTTTTTACTTTCGGCGAATTATCCCAGCTCACCCCCACTCACCCCCACTCTAATGTGTAAAAATTTTAATGATGCCGTTTGACCATTTGTCCCGATTCAATGTATCATGTAGGATGCACCTCTACATCTATACTAAACTAGCTGTACCTTCCGCAAACTGTAAAACCCAGACTTCAAAGCCTCTTCGACTTTGAATCCGGCGAAAAGGAGATCTTGTGGCTTTAACTTAGGAGGGGTACACCGACGAGTGATCATCCCCAATTTACCCGGCCTCGTATCTTGATTTGTGGCTCCAGACATTTACCCGGGCGACGGTTGGCACGGAAGCGGAGAAACAATAGGAGGTGCATGCCCCACTTTTTTCCCCACTGTTTTACAGGTGCACAGGAGGAGCATGTAGGCACCGGCCGGAACCGTTTCCTAATCGGGCGAGAAAAGGAATTTCCTCGCGACCCCCTCGGAAAAATATGCTCGGAATTGGGGTGATCTCGGAAATTCTACCAGACAAGGAAGTCTACCAGGGAAATGAAATGAGGCTGTTAAAGGGTATGGAAAATGTTCTATTTGTAATTAAGGAATGAAGGAGTGTAATTCTACTGTGAAAATGAATGGAATGGTGAAAAACTTGCCAATCACGTGATAAATTATCACATGATTGGAAGGTCACGTGATAAAAATTCAAAATCATCATTTTGAGCCTTTTCATTGTTTTATTCTAGGTTTAGGGCTGGCGACAAATAAGTCTGACAACTTGGCATCCTCTAATTACTGAAATCTAGGTAAAATCACGTGGGTTTCAAGTCACGATACGGTAGTCACGCGATATGAGTTGAAAGTGATCACGCGACTAAGAACATGTGACTATTTGTCACATGATACATATCACGCGATCAAAAAAAAAATCGAAAAACCTGATCATGTGACTAAGAATATCACATGATACGTCACGCGCCGACACGTGCGCCAGCACGTGTTGTTTTTTCACATATCTACACCATCACCACTCCCATCACCACCATCATGTCTCTTCCCGAAGTCATCTCCGAAGAGTTCGGCTTCAAGCTCACGCCCGAAGGCGCGGACGACGGGGTCGCCCTCTTTGACTCCGGCGTCGACTTTGACTCCGTTGGAGTCGAAAACTTACACCTTTTTGATATCAACAACCTCAGCGGCAAGTTTGTTGCCAGCAATGGAACTGCCATAAAAGCCGGCGAGGTGTCACAATTGCACAGTTTACAAACGGGAGATGGAAGCAAAACAATCACAGAGGTTCCCGTTGGGGAATCCGGCCGAATCAGCCAAGTTTGGCTCAATGGCCGAGGCGACGGCGTGTTTGTCGTGGATGATTTCCGGCTCAAAAGGGCCCCAATTGACGGCTCAAGTGGGGTGGAATTGGTCAGGGAGGTGGAGCACTTGCTGGTGAAGTCGGTGGCCGTTGGAGGCTCCGATTCGGTAGCGATTTTGACGGATTCGGGCGAGTTGTGGGTTTTGAACGGGGAAAAAGCGGCCAAAATCGGTGAAAATGCCACTGCTTATGGATATAACGTGAAAGGGGAGTTATTATATACCCAGAGAGGTTCTTGGGACATTCAGAGGGCTGGAAATGGTCCAATTAAGGTAGATTTCACCCTTTTGGATCCGGAAAACGAGGACAATTTGGAATCCTTCCACCCCGTATTCGTCCATGAATTGACTCCTTCTAGCTGGTTCTTGGTGGTGGAGTCGGAAGAGTCCGAATTGGACGATCATATGGTGAAATCCTACGTGATTTCGGAGAAAAACGGAGAAATCACGATAGATACCACGGAAATCGCCGATCCTTTTGGCGGAATGCCACGCCAGACGTCCTACTACACCGCCAGGTTGAGCAACTGGACTCCTGGACGGACCAGCCACTTTATTACCTCTTCTTTGGTGTCGGATTGGGGCATTTTAAGCGTGGAAAAAAACGGCGACATTTCAGCAATGTCGCCCGCAGAGGATACGGCCCGCGCGACATTTCCCTTGGACGAAGAGACTTCGGACGATTTGACCGCCATTGGTGCTGCCCTTGATCTTACGCTTGATAAGGAGGTGGTTACGGCTCCATGTGCTGGCGTGGACCAAATTACAGGTTTACCAAAATTGTACACTTTGTTAAATAACGGAAAATTGATCAGTTGGTGGATTATTGATAAGGAAGGTTTCTTGGAAAATAACGTCAGTTTGACGAGAGCATTGGAAGAAGAGAAGAAGATAAAGGAAGCACAAAGAGCAGGAAGCTCTGGTATTAATAATGGAGATTTTAAAGGTGAAAATCAGCAAAAATTCACCATTAATTCTAATAATGACGATTTGGTTACTCCTCCAAATTCCAGCCAGGTGGATTCCTTAGCAGATTCACTTTCGGGCGCCGAAATCGAATTAGATCCTTCTGGAAGTTCCAGAAGTCCAGTCGAAAAAGGCGTTTTTGGCTCTTCATTAACCTCCAATAAAGAGAATCCTTTCGGATCCTCCGTCAATCCTTTTGGAAGCTCCACTGCTGATATTTTCAAGGCAAAAGACACTGCAAAGGAAGAAGAAAAACAGCAAATTAAATCCGATAATAATCCTTTGGCTTCTCTCAAGAAAGAAACTCCCGTTTCTGGAACTATTCCATCTCCTTTTGGCCAATCTGCTTTTGGCCAATCCTCTTTCGGACAGTCTTCTTTTGGTCAAACCTCTTTTGGCCAAACAGGGTTCCAAAATAGCCAAAAGAATAGCCAAAAAACATCAACCACCAAGTCGAATTTTGGACTGTATGGCACCAATTCAGGCTCAGTTGCATCTCCTTTCGGAAGTTCTTTAAGTAAAGAATCTCCATTTGGAAGCACTCAGAGCAAAGAGTCTCCATTTGGAAGCACTCAAAGTAAAGAGTCCCCATTTGGAAGCACTCAAAGTAAAGGATCTCCATTTGGAAGCACTCAAAGTAAGGAATCTCCTTTTGGTGCTCAAAAGAAAGAAACGTCAATTTTTGGTAATCCAAGTGGAAACACCAAGGAAAACAAACCAACAGGTTCGATGTTTGGAAATCAAGAAAATAAATCAACAGGTTCGATTTTTGGAAATCAAGAAAGCAAACAAACTGGGTCGATTTTTGGTCAGAATGATAATAAACAGAATGAGAAGACAGGCTCAAACTTCGGTCAGAATGATAAACAAACAAGTTCTCCATTTGGTCAATTAAACATGGAAAAGGAGGGAGAAAAGAAATCACCATTTGGTCAATTAAAGGAGAAAGAATCATCATTAAACAAAGAAAAAGAATCTCCATTCGGTCAATTGAATAAAGAGAAAGAATCATTTGGTCAATTGAATAAAGAGAAAGAATCTCCATTTGGTCATTTAAATAAAGCGAAAGAATCCCCATTCGGTCAATTGAATAAAGAGAAAGAATCATTTGGTCAATTAAATAAAGCGAAAGAATCCCCATTCGGTCAATCAAAGAAAGAAGAGTCTCCATTTGGTCAATTCAAGAAAGAAGACTCTCCATTTGGTCAATTGAAGAAAGATTCACCATTTTCTCAAAGCCAACCTTCTAATTCATTTTCCTCGGTCAATTCTAGCACAAGCAATAATGAAACGCCTTCAAGTTCTGAAAAAGCAGAACCAAAACCATTTGATATGTTCAAGAAAGAAGGAAAAGAAGAAACTAAATTGTTTGGTAATTCAAGTCAACTGAAACCATCACCTTTCGGTCAACCAAATCAAGAGAAACCATCACTTTTTGCTCAACCAAATACAGAAAAATCACTCCCATTTGGTTTTCCAAATGAAAAACCATCTCCTTTTGGTACCTCAAATGAAAAACCATCTCTTTTTGGTACCTCAAATGAAAAACCCTCACCTTTTGGTGGCTTGATGGCACCTTCAGCACCAAAGACACTCGGAAATTCTAACAACCAAGTTGAATCCCAAAATTCCGACGAGGAAGAAGAACAGTTCAATGAAGAAGATTATGAAGAGGAAGAAGAATTGGAGGAGGCAATTGAAGATAATTATGAGGATTATGTTAATATTGACAAAGAAGCCATAGAAGAAGAATTTAGCGATGCGGAGACTCCTTATGAACTTCTTTCTCCAGAAGAACAGCTCGAAATCCAATTAAACTGCCTTCTTTCAAGTGGAAAATTGAAACAAAGAGAGCTTGAAGTGTTTGATGGACTCACCAGACAAATCAAGACCAACGACCCTACAAAGGACCAAATCCTCCAGATCGTCAACCTGACTGCTGGCCATATTTCCGTCCTCAAACACAATTTGAACTCATTAAGTCACTTGATAGAATTCCAGGAAACTGAGCTTGAAGTGGAATTAACGGATCCAGAAACATTAGAGCATGCCAGCCATTGGAAGCTCGCTCAAATCCCCGATTTCCAGGCTCTTTTAACTGAAATTTCAGCAGAAACATCAGCGCAATTGGCCCAAATAACCACGCAAAATAACGAATTGGAATCATTGATAGAAAGAATCAAATCTAGCCAGGTCGAAAGAGTGGCTCTTGATAAGTTATTTGCACAGGCCCAATCGCTTCAGGATTTCGCAGCCAACAAGGCATTGCTTGAAAGATCCTTGGATCTTCCCAACGAGAACCTCCAGACTCGTTTACGCCAGAAAATGAATAAAGTCAAAAACTTGGAAAACGAGCTTTTGGCCAAAATGATGCCTTTGAAGACCCAAACTGTCTCTGACGATGTGGTGAGAAAATTGGAGCAAGCGGTGTATGAAGTGAACCAACAAACGAAATCGAAGGTGACAGAGGTGGAAACGTTGGCTGCGAAATTGGAGGGATTAAAGGTGGATTCCAAAGAGTTGTTGATAACTGACGGTAAACTGACGAGAAATGTAGGTGTGATAATGAAGAAATGGGACGTTGGAAAGAAGTTGAAGCCAAGGGTGGGCAAAGTGGTTATGGCAGAATTGAAGTGAAGAGAGATAAGGAGAAATAATAAGTAGAAAATAGTATTTAAAAATAATAAAGAAGAAATAATAGAAAAAAGAGTGAAGAAATAATAGTAAAAATAATAGAGGAGAAAAAATAAGTAAAAAGAATAAAGAAGAAAGAAGAAATAATAAGCAGAAAGAGTGAAGAAATGATAACTAGAAAGCAGAGCCCTGAGTATTAAGGAATTGAATCAACAAAGTTATTCAGCAGTAGAGGCTATGCAAAAGTATTGTAGGAATGAAGTAGTTAATATTAAAGTATGAGTTTATTGTGATAATTAGTTTGAAGTGCTGAAGTATTGAAGCATGGCTAACAAACAGTTCATTGAGGTTCTTTTCTTCATGGTATAAGAAACTTTGCTGAATCCAGAACTTGGAATTCAAGATTGAATAGTGGTTCTCTCGGCTATCTGTATCGAGAATGTGGGGAGATTTCAGCATAAGTTAATGGTCATAAGAAGGTCGAGTGAAAAACTTGATTGACTTTATATTTTCTTATCTTGGGTACAATATCAGTAAGACATCTCTCTATCTTTCGCAATATATATCTTGATAAACTCTAAACATAATCATATGTACCTTCCTTTGTCTGCTCCTTCCTGATCTCCTTATAAGCCACTCCTTAATATCCTCCTCTTTTTGCACCCACCGGAACAATGTTCAGTGCTCAAAACGAGGAAATCACCAGACTATCCGGTGAAACCACCAAAAACCCCATCCAATTTCATATCCCCTAATAATTTAATCTAGTAATACCATCCTCTTCACCAATTTCCACAATTCTCCCCCTCATTATTCTGGCTATATAACTAAAATCTACCTCTCCAGCACCAATAACTGTCACTGTTTCGCACTCTTTTCTGTCGCACTAACGTTTCACTAATTCTCTCCCTAGGCTCAACAATTCGCGTCTGACGCGACCAGATAGCCGAAAACTAACACTGATCCGCTACAAACCCATAATATTTCTAGATAATCCACCAGTATTATCACCATTAAATCACCTTCCTCCCTCTTAATTTACTCTCCTTTTTCTGCCTCTAATCCTTCTCCTTTTTCTCCCTTTTTCCTTTCTTTCTTCCCTTTTTTCCTTCCTCTTTTCCCATTCTTCGTTCTCACCGTTTGTTTGTTCGTTCTCACAAATTCTGTTTTTCTGAAATTCTATTAGACGACGATGACAGAATACATCAACACCAAGGTGGTGGTGCCGGGCACAAGGGGCCAAGGCTACCTCCGCTACTACGGCCCGATCCGCGGCAAACAGGGCACTTTCGCCGGTATCGAATTGATTGGTGCCACGGCAGCTACTCGGGGAAAGAACTCCGGTGACGTTGACGGCATTCGTTACTTCAAGGTGGAGATTCCGATGACAGGTCTCTTTCTCCCGATCGAGAGGTTGAAGGCGGTGAACCCTCAGTTGTCTTCGTTGGGGAACCCCACAAATGGAAGTGGGAATGTTGCAAATAATGCCGGAAATGTGACAAGTAACAACGGGGGAAATATGATCGGTCACAACCCCAATCGGAACAGTATCAGCAGCATGCCCAGTATCTCCACCAATGACAGCCAGTTGTCTGCGGGGTCCAATGTGACCGGTAGCACCAATATGTCAGCAAGCACCAACGTGGCCTCCAAGCGGTCGTCTATAAGTAACAGGCTTTCCGCCTCCGTGAAAGGTGTGTTGAGCCCGCTGGGCTTCGTCAACCAGACGATGCCGTTGCCCAAGCAGAGACGGAGTGTCTCTCGGGAGAGCGTGGTCACCTTGGGGGCAAATGGCGGCGGCGGTGGTTACGCTTCTTCCGCTGCTTCGCTCTATACCAATTCGTCTCGCGATCACAGTGTCAGAGACCACAATTTGGAGCTCATTGAGCTCAAGAACATTCACACTAAGCTCGTGCAAGAGATGATCGAAAAAACGGCGATCTTGAACGAGTTAAGAACCACTGTGGACCAGATCCAGCCATTGCTTGTGGACTACGAGCTGCAATTGGCCGAAAAAGACAAGAAAATGACCAAACAAAAGGCCGATTTCGAAAGAGCCAGAGAAGAATGGAGAGAATCGATCGATTTGATGTCGATAGCACACCTGGAAAACGAAGCCTACTACGAAAAACAGGTAGAATTGATTAATGAAAAATTGATGGCTTTGGCCAAAGATGCGGAAGATTCAGCCAATTCCAAGCTGGTCAGTGACGAGGAAATCGCTAAATTGATGCTCCAGATCGACGACTTGAAAATGGAGATCATCATGGCCGAGAAAATGACCCTGGTCCAGATGGAAGGTAAAGACATCGAAATTCGGATTCTTCGTGAAAAATTGGAATCGCAAGAGACAAATGTTCCTGTGGAAAATACCCAAGAGAAAGAACTCTTCGACAATAAAACTAAACAATTACAGGGTGAAATGGACAGTGTCAAGCTTGAAAATAAACGGTTCCAGGACCAAATCAAGGAGTTGGAACAGAAATTGGCTGAAAAAGATGAAAGATGTAACAAGATGGATTCTGAAATCAGCGAACTCGAGTCGAGATTAAACGACAAAGATACCCTCTTGGCCGACGTGGAAGCCAAATTGGCATACAAAGAAGCCGAATTAGATTCGATTATAGAAAAGAACTTGGTGGAAAAAGTCCAAACTGTCAACATCAGTGATGATAACGAGTTACAGAAAAAGATCCAACAACTCGAAGAACAAGTCAAGCAAGCCAAGAGCTCGGAAAGCATGGTGGACGAATTGAAACACGAATTGAGTATTCGTCCTACGTTCAACGAGCTCGTGGACCTCCAAACCTCTTTGGACGAGCTTGAGACCCTTCACAAGAAAGAATTGGACTCTACAGAACAGGAATTGAGAAGAGTGATTGGCGAGAATAAAGACCTTCAAAAGAAACTCGAAGAGATCTTGACGGAACAGAATGAAAAGGCCAAGCAAGAATTAAGTGACCGTGAAAATAATACCAGTCGTGCCTCGACGATAGAAGAGGAAGAAGTAGCGGGGCTTCCTATCTATACTTCTGGAAACATTGATCCTAGTGCTGGAAAAAATGATTGGTGTGGTCTCTGTGAACGGGACGGTCACAGTTCGATAAACTGTCCTTACGAAAACGATATCTTTTAAGAGAAGAAACAGTAAAGATAGACTCTTTGAGGAATATTCGAAAGCATTCGAAAATAAAATGAAGAAAGACTGAATCTTCTTGAAGATTCAGAGGCTCTCGATAACTGAAGATAGAAGCTTTAAAGAGATTCAGAGGCTTTTTTAGACAATGATTGAAGTTGAGGCTTTAAGGAATTTTAGAGGCTCATTTTCACAGGAAATTATAGACCAGACCACAAAAGGTATAATAAATTAATAGAATAATCTGATAGATCCTTCAACTTCACTTTAAATCATCTGGCTAATAATTCCTTCTACAAAGTCAATCTTCTAGCATCATCATTCACATGATACTTCTTTCAAGCCTGCTTGTTCAAATGTTTCAATTCATGTGTTGAGTCTACTTTACGATTCCTAATACATGGTCTCTTTCAAGTCTACTAGATCACATGAAATTCTCCACATAGACTCCATCTCACTTAAGCCACCCACGGTCCAACCGTCATTCAAGTGGAAGTATAATTGCATTCCGAGGTCGCACTTTATGGGCTACGCAAATCATCAATGGTTACCTCTATATTTTCCCCCACTTCACGTGATCCAACATGCCTGTGATAATTGAAACTCGTCTATCATAAGTGATTGTCACTCCGCTTTCAGAATCCAATCCTTTAAATCGACCGCTTTCCAGCCAATTGCTTCTATCACTCAATCCGTCCATTGCAGCACACTTTCGTTCCCAATCATGTCGCACGAGATCGTTCTTGAAAACGGACCTCTCAGTTTCACCACTCTTAGCAACCTCCCCTCCGAAGAAGTCTTCTCCGAGACTAAGCGTAGCTGGGATAGAATTTTCCTTCTTCTTCATGGGTTTCCCGATGTCAATTCTACCTTTTCACCGCTTTGGAGCCAACTTCAAGAGACTTTGCAAGAACTGAATGTGCTCATTTTGGCTCCAAAAATGAGAGGCTACGAACGGTCCAGTCAAGCCAATCCTCCCAACTATTCACTCAAGAGCCTCGCGGGAGACGTCCGGGCCTGGATTATCAGTCTTAACGCTTCTCGTGTTCCTATTCACCTTGTGGGCCACGATTGGGGTGCGGTGGTAGCGTACGAAACTGCCACTTTGTATCCTGATCTCATCACTTCAATGGCATGTCTTGCCATTCCTTTCGTTAGAGGAATCCCTCCTTTGACCATTGCCAAAGCTGCTCCTTCACAGTTGTGGTTATCATCATATATGGTCCGGATGCAATTTCCTCTATTCTATTTGAATCAACTTCAAGATAGCAATAAGGACAGTTATTTGGATTACTTATGGCAATACTGGTCGCCTGGGTGGAACTACTCGCAAAAGGATATCGCCGAGGTCAAAGCTGCTTTCTCAGATGAATCAGTGATCCATTCAGCCACTGCTTATTATCGTGCAATTGCCGATCCTCGAAACATCAAACAGCTCCTTTTCAATATCAATTTCCAAAAGGTTCCTACTCTTATTTTGGGTGGTGCCAAGGATGGATGTATGTCACGGGGGTTATTTGATGTTTCCAGACTTCACTTTGCCCATATTCCAAATTTGAGAATAGAGGTAGTTGAGGGAGTTGGCCATTTTATGCATCGGGAGGATCCAGAAAAGATTGGAGCCCTTTTGCTCGAATGGTTCCAAAAGCATGATGAATAATGAAAGTCCCAAACTGAGGAGTGAATGAATTATGAAGTGAAATGAATAATATGAAGGAATATCAATAAATAATATGAACGAAAATGAATGTTATGAGAAGGGGATGGAGTTTGCTTTCAATCAGGCAAGGAAAACGGCTTTAGTTTGATTAGCATGGTCTCACGATGATCAAAGAATATGTGATAAAAAGAACCCATCGAGTCTTTCATAAAAGACTTAATGGTTCTCAACATAATGGGATCACAAGAGGACGGTTCCTCTCGTATGAGCGTGTTAAAGGTGATCATATGAAGGAGAAATGGTTTTTCGATTCTCATTAATAAGAATGAAACTCGTGTTCCTCTAGATAGTCAAAGACGAACAAAGGGTGTTCTTATCTGAATAAGCAAAAATTATAAAATGGTTGTAATAGAACAACCAGATGGATTCTTTAACCAAAAGGAAGGCTGAGAATAAAAGAACAGTTACAACATCATAACTTTCATAATAACTATCAAAATCACCACTATGGATAGTAGATAGATGAATAAACAGTATATTAAATTGCACAATCTAATTGTATCTAACGGAAACGTAGAAATTGATGAGTAATTGATGAGTGAATATTATTTTTAATTGTTGATGACTTATGTGATGAGTTTGGGTGTTCACTCAAAAATGACAAATAAAAACTTCAATGGAATTTACCAGATAGTACCATTAGTAACGATATTCTTGAGAATACTTTCAGTTCGTGATGATACTGTAGTGAGTAACTGGATTTAGAATTTACCTAAACTGGTTGTGTAAAGAACTTCAAAGAGCGCCTCTTTTCCTAAACTTTTTGTATATAAAAAACTTCAAACAACGCCTTCATACCTAAATTTAATGGATAAAGATACTTCAAACAATGCCTTTCCCTTAAAATGATTAGATATAAAGTAAATAAAGAACACTCTTGGATAGTGATATTGGCTGATTTTCCGATTAGACGAACTGAAATCTTCACTCACTTTTATGCTTACTAAATTTCAGTTGTTTTAAACTTCGAGTGAAAAAGGTGTTAAGATATTGACATATACTGCTTACATAATATCATCATATTACTGATCATAGTATCATAACTATGAATTCTGCCATTAGGCACCATGGGTTAATAAAGTTTAAATCTCCGTCGTATCTGTGCTGCTTACCTAATCATTCCATCGCAACTCTATTGCGGTAGCTTCCGTGCTCTGATTACCTAATCATTCCAACCCAACTGTATTATAGTAGTATGGGTTTTTCGTCGTATCTTGTTGCTTACTTAAGCTATTTTTTCTGCACCTTATTATTAAGGCGCGTGCCGCCGGAGTAAATCCGCGCCCGACATAAAAATATTTATAGTAAATCCGCTATTTCGAAGCTTCGTGAATCCAGCTCGAAATAGCGCAAAACCGTTTACCAGCACTGCTGCCATTAGTAAAAATTACTCAGGATTTACGAGAGCGACGAAGATGGGGTGAGAGGTGTCGTCACGCCACTCTTGCCCCTATTCTTCCCGTTATGACCAAATGTTCAATCTCCGCTTAATATAGTTTGTAAACGGTTGACCCATAGCGTTGCAGGTTCGATGCATCAACTTTACATAGCAAGGATGACTATTTTTGATGTATCCATATATGGGGAAGCAAGCCGGCTTCTCAACAATTTTGGCTAAAAAAGCCAATGCGATTGCATGTACCGGATATTAATATTTTATAATTCTGTACGGTCATGTACTGCACTGCAATGCAGGCTTAAATTTGTTCGAGGCACATAGATGCTTACATTCTATGCATCTATCTGTTTGGGAAGACTAAGAGTGATCGCCGTTATCGGCTCCGGAACTGCGGCCAGGCGGTAGCGATTATTAATGCTTTAATTAACATTCGCTTCCGCCCTGGTTTGTTATCATTTCCCCTCTTGTCAACCGTCGTAAACTGGAGATGACAAAAGCACTCCATAATTTTCTACCGGCATTCTACTATTATTTATGTAGCTTGGAGCAGGCAAAGCATGCATTCTAAAGGTGACTCAAATAGCTTATATTCCGCTCAGCAGGTCCATCCTATAAGCTTTCCAGTTATAAGCTTTCTGGTTGCAAGCCTTCTTGGTTATAAGGTTTGATGATTATCAGCCTTTCTGGTTAGAAGGTTTCACGTTATCAGCCTTTTTGGTTATACCTTTTGTAATAAGGTTTCTCGATAAAGTTTGATGGTCATAAAGTTTCTAACTATAAGCTTTTTTTGAGGTGTGCATGAACATTTTGTAAGATTCCCATATGGATTCCATACTGTTTTTATAAAGTTTGCGCTTTTGTAAGGATTCCATACGCTTTTTATAAGGTTTATCTATACAGTTTTTATAAGGTTTACACGAGCCTATTGTAAGGTTTCTATGCATTCTTTTTCAAGGTTTCTTTGTTATAAGGTATTGATTTTCGGTGTCTTATAAGGTTTCTGTAGGTTTTTGTGAGGTTTGCAAACGGGTCTTTAAGGTTTCTATTGGTATTGATTATCGGTTTCATAAGGTTTCTTTATGAGTTTTGATCGTCGGTTTTTATAAGGTTTCTTTATTACCAGCCATTGATTATCGGCATTTGATATACGAAGACTTGAAAAGAGCGATAAACGGTTGCTTTATATTGATTCCTCTTCAAGTTTAATAGTCTGTAAACTGCTCTAATTGTCGAGAAATTGTTCCAAATGGCAGAACTTCATCTATATTAATCTCATTCCTAATAGGAATCTTTCAAAAAATTCATTGCTTATCGATACGGCATTCCATAAGTTCATTCCATACAGCTGAATCCTGGTCATTACGCTACACGTTTGGTTACCATTGGTTACTATTGTTTCTGTTTCATTCTATTATGGTCTAGACTTTGGTTCCTGGAGGCTCCATACTCTACTTAACTCCTATTTATTGTCTTTTCCCCAGACTTCTCTTTATTGTCCCCAGACTTTCTTGCTTCTTATTGTCTTTACCCCGGACTTCTTTTGACTCCTCCTCTTTTTCTCCTCTTAGTTGTTTGACTCTCTCTTCTTCTCCTCTTAGCCATTTGACTCTTCACCTTCTTTTGACTCTTCATTCCTCCTCCTCCTCCTCTTCCTCAAACTTCAACACTTCTCTTTCCTCCTCTTCTTCCCCCTCATCCTCGTCATTTTCTGCATTCACATAAACCAAGTCCTTCTCCTGGTCCTCTCTGTCCAACTGGATTTGAGTCTCGTTCTCAATTTCACTGTCCTCGTCCAAGTCTTGCACTCCGTCAGCGATATTCTTTCTCAATTGTGCTTGCGACTTCAATAACTGTAATCTTCCTTGCAAGGCCAATAAGTGGGGCATCAACTTCATGCCGTTGGACAAGCCAGACTGGAGGGTTTTCAAGTGTTCGTTCTGTTCTTCGTCTCTTCCTATAGCTCCTCCGTGAATAAGAAGGATCCATTGAAGCCATAGGGACAAAGAGGACTTTCTGGAAGGATCGAGGCCGACCTCTTTACTGACAGTTTGGAATAAGAGGTTGAGAAGAACGTTAGAATCTTGTTCAAGTGATAAGAGCTTGATGGTCTCCTTGATATTGCTGTTATCGTCGTTGGTAGAACATAATGAAAGTACGCTGTCGGTGTCTTTTTCACGTAAGGAAAAGGCCAATTTTTCGTGAAGTTCTTCCACTTCCAAATTGTCGATTTCGACGTTTTCTGAAATGTTCAAGCCACCTTCTTTGGCACTTTCAACCCCCGTAGATCCACTGTTTCCACTGTATTCAATAGCCACTTGGACCTCGCCCACGGTCTTGAAATTCCAGCCAATAACTGTAAATTTAGGTTCCTTTTTATTGAACCATATTCCCACCAATTCACCGTTGGAAGTGTATAAGACATTACTGAAAACGATGGAATCGTGGGCAGAAGTCACAATAAGACTGGAGGGAGTTTCCTCCGATTGGACAGAGTCAAAGTCAATGTTGAACACTTGGATTCCCTCTGTGGTGAGAGCCATAATCACTTCGTTTTGGCCTTGCGATACTAATTGTAAATTAAGAATGGTGGACGAAGCGGAACAATTGAAGGTCGACACCTTCTCCGCTTGGTTCTTGAGGTCGTACCCAACCACCTGGGTGCCCTGGGCAACATAGACCTTTTCTGGATTGATATTGGATTGTCTGATGAACGAAATTGGCGATTTCGATGGGCTGGCAAAAGTCTTGATTTTGGGCTTTTTGGCCTTAGAGACGTCCACCAAGTGAAGTTCCGAGCCGCCAACTAGCACTGGCACAGAGCTCTTGCTTGTGCCAGGACCCTGGTATGTAATGGCCTGGATACAGGCAATGATGCTATTCTTACCTTCGCTGAAAGAAGTGGACTTGATGATGCGGTTTTGTTCGATGGAAACGGCGTAGATCGTTCCTTCCGAGGAGTAGGCCCAAACGGAGCCCTGGGAGCTCACGAGGCCGGCCAAAGGAGTGGTATTGGCGATCCGGTGGGTGGGTTTATCGTTGCCTGGAGTGAATATCAAGATATCTCCTTCTTGTAACAACACGGCCAAACTGGCTGAAAAATGGGCCTGCGCGGCCGTTTCTTCACCGGACTGCTTTCTCTTGGTTCTCTTCTTAGGTGTGGAGTCCGGAGCGTTTTCTGTGTGCATCCATACGGAGTCAATGATGGTTTCTTCGGCCTGGAGCTCGATTCTGGTGGTCGATGAGCTGGTCTCATCGGCGCCCTTCAAGCCCGAAATTTCGTCGCAACGGTAAATTTGAACCTCATTACGGCTACTTCTGGTGATGATGTTGGCTACGTAGATGCCACTGGGGTCTAGCAAGGTAGTTGGGGTGCCAGACATCGTTGGAAGGGTTGGTTGGTTGGGTATGCGATGAGATCTGATATTTGAAAAATCGGAACATCGGGTTGGCGCACGACCTGGGACTAAGAAGTGGTGATGGCTTTTAGTTCTATGAGAGATAGAAATGGTGACGGTAATTCTTAAAGAGTGGATTTAGGGCTAGAAGAAGGTACGAGAAGGATCATTGAAGATTGTAACTGAGCTTTTCTTCTTGAAATTATCACCTTTATAATTTTGTCTACTCTGAGTCCGAGACACTTTTCGGCTATACGCACTATCCGGCCCTCCGTCTCCCTCTTTCTCCCATAAACACAGGAATTTCAGTTGTGCAAGTGGATATAAGCAGAGAAGATTCATCCAGGAATTTAACTCCGATTATTACTTAGAATAGTGGCATGATTCAGTTATTTTATAGTAAGGAGTTAAGTGCAATAATATGAAATGATTTCGCATAATTATAGAGGAGTTAAGTGCACATTATGAAGGAGTTAGGACCGAACAATTGTAGGGATCGAGCCTTAACAATAAATTGTAGAAACTGTAGCCGACGCTAGCAGATTCACTAAGCGAAGCCTATGAACTTTAGAGCAAGAAAGGTCTCAGCCAAGAGATTGTGGAGAAGCTAAGCCGACGCTAATTTTAGAGGAACTAAGCCCACTCCAATAAAAATAAGCCTACTTCAATAAATTAGAGGAATTAAGCCTACGCAATAATTAGAGGAATTAAGCCTACGCAATAATTAGAGGAATTAAGCCTACAAAATACAATCTAGAAGAATTAAGCCTACAAAATACAATTGAGAGGCATTAGGCCTAAGGCAATAAATTAGAGGAATTAAGCCTACAAAATACAATAAAGAGGCATTAACCTAAGGCAATAAATTATAGAAAATTCCGGAAATGTAAGCCTGCTCCAAGCAATTACAAAAATTATAAAGTTAAGCCCACTCCAAGAAATTACTGAGGAACAGAGCCGAAGAAATATACGCTAATCGAGTTATGTAGAGAAGATAAGTAATTATACACCAATGAGTTATGTGGAGCAGATAAGTAATTATACGCCAATTGAGTTGTATAGAGAGATTAAGTGATTTTACATCAATTGAGTTGTATAGAGAAGTTAAGTAACTATACATCAGTTGAGTTGTAAAGAGAATTTAAGTGATCGTACAACAATTGATTTATACACAGAAATTAAGTAGTTTTACACCAACTCAGTTCTACAAAGAAGTTATGTGATCATACAATAGGGTATGTAGAGGGGGTAAAGTGCTTCATAAGCGATACAAAGAAGTTTTTACCAATATTATATGGGCGAATTTCATCTACACCAGTTTCATCAATTGAGTTTGTATACTAGTCCGTGCTCTTGAGTTTAAGCATTAGTCCTTCTTCTATTAGTTAACATATCAATACTTTTTCCATTATTTTGTGTATCCGTGCTTTTATTATTATTCTATATATCAGCACTTCTTCTATTATTTAATCCACTAGTCCGTCTTTAAGTTTAAGGTCACGTCTTCTATCAGATATTTCAGTGACACTAGTCAACGATCTGTTGAACTAATAAAGTTTATATAATAAAATCAACAATTTCAGAAAATAATCAGCAAGAAGCCCACGTCATAATAATCACACCGATCAGTGGAATGTGTAAATACACTTTAGCTTCAAGGCATAAATAGTCGCCCCAGCCTCAAATCATAAATGGTTCCTCCAGCTTTAAAGCATAAATAGTCACACTAGGTCATCTCAGCAATGGTCATGCTAGATCGTCTCATCAGAAGTCACTCTTGAGCTTCAAATAGTCACACTTCTTTATTTCACAAGTGTCACTCTTGAGTTTCATCTTTCTGTCATTCGTGACGTCAATTCTTGGTTCTACTTGGAACTCTATTCACGCTCAGGTACGGCTTGTATTGTTAGACTAAGCATTGTTCCAATCGAACTGTCTACTGGCAACTACTCCCGGTCTGAAGGGTCCTCGCCCTTCCTTGCAACACCGATTTAGTCACTTTAGAGCTCTACTAATAGTCTATTAACTTTCTACTAGTCCACTTTTTATCTGGTCTTCTTTATTGCTCTTTGTTCTCACTCCATCTCTATTGTTGCTCGATTGCTCTTGGTCAGATTCTCTATTTCATCTTCAGTTTCGTATACCCACACTTTCATTCATCTTCACTTTCCTTTCATTAGTCTCTAATTCTATACTTTCATCTTATTCTCTAGTCTATTCTTTCCTTGCTTCTTTCATTCTTCTCTTCATTGCTCTTCATCTCTCGTTTCCCTTGAATCTTTCCTCTCATGTGCCCCACTTACTCACTCCGGTACCATCTTGTACCTGCCTCAAATGATTGATCATCCTTGAAACACGGCAACAAAGCTTGTTTATATGGTGGCAACGGATCTCCGTCAACCCAACAATTTTAGGCTACCGTAATCGATGACTAGTGAAACGGCTCTCCGCCCAGATTTTTCGCCAGCAGCCCCTGGTGACGTCAAAATAGGATTTAGTCCTTATTTAGTTTTGTGATTATTTTGCAGCTACAAATAAGCATCTCGTTAAAGTTTGCGAGGCAAAAGCCACTGATCTTTGCGTGAGTAAGACAAGAGAATTTGCCTCCTGATAAGAGAGAAGGCGATAAGGTGGAGCTAAGAGGGTCGGAACGGGTGAGAAGAGAAGGGTAGGGAGAAGAGAGTAAATGAGGAAGAAGATAAGAAAGAGTAAAGTACAGAGAAAAAAGATGAAATTAGATCGGAAAGATCGGCTAGATAAGTGCACTTTGAGGGGAGGAGAAAGACGGGGTCATAAAGTAGCCAAAAGGGCCCAGAGGATAGTATAGGTGTTTTCACTAGAAGCGAGAGAAACAAGATATTGGAATTTGATTTAAAAGTACTTGAGTTCTGATAAAAATGAAGATGGGGTTTAATCAATTCGATTGAGGTAGGATTTATTTAATGTGAATGAAGATCGTGACTCAAATATTAAAATGAAGATTTTATTTTAAAGTACTTTCAAGCCTGAAGAATCAAATAAAGTCTAAGCATAGAAAGATTGACAGAGATCTAGACAGAGATTGAAACAAAATTAATATAATTCGATTGTTTATGACTTTCCTATTCACGATCTTTTTTTTTTTTCAAAATCAGGCCATGATTCATGGCTCCTAATTTCCACCCATATTCATCACCTCTTCTTGAAACCACATGAGTCTTCTTCGGCTCTAAGAGTGTAATTGTTCGTGTTCTTTTAATTTCATATGATTTGTTTAGCTATTCTACATTTTTTACTTTATTATGCTTATTATGCTATGCTATATCATCCTTCCGAGGTCTTTCTTTCTTCCTTCTTCCTGATATTTCTTCCTCCTCGAATATTCTGATATATTCGATCTTCTTCCTTTATCTCTACTATCCTTCGGGTCTTTTCGATCACTTTCTCTCTTGCATTTCAATCATCTGTTGGACCTGCGATCTACAAAGGTCCTTCAAATCAACAATATCTGCCCGCAACTCTTGTACTTGTTCAGACTTCTCCCCGATCAATTCAAGCATCGTTTGCTCGGTTTCATCCTTCTTGCGCAAATCGGCTTGAAGCTCTTCGATCCGTGCTTTCAAGTTATCGACGTCACCTGCAATTTTAAGCCTGTCCAATAATTCTTTTTCAGTAGACTCTTTCTCATGAACCAATTGAGAGTTCTCTTCTCTCAAGGTATGAAGTTCGATTTCGAGCCTTCTGATATTCAGGCTCATTTTGTTGATCAACTGTATCTTGCTGTTGTTCATGGTAGTCGGAATTGTACCCACAGCACTGCCGTGATTGAAGGAACTATTACGGAAACTAAAGTTATCATTTTGGTCATAACTCTCGTCATTATCATTTAACGAGTTCAGAGAACCATTGGCGTTCATGTAGAGACCAGAATTAATGTTGGGGGTCAAAGACGACTCTCCGAGCCTGATTTCGTTCCAGTTGGTTTGGTAAGTCGTTGGGGTCTCTGGAATACTATTGGATGAATTGTGTCTCATAGGGAATTTTGGAGGGTCAATACTGATATGAAGACCCGAATTGCTCATTCTGCTGAGTGCAGAGCCACCCAAAGGATCATCTGGTGTAGCTACTCTTTCAATTGTTTCTGGTTGGGTCTTGAATTTATTAATGGTCTCTTGAAGAGTGCCAATTTTAGCGTTCAAATTACCACGTTCAACCGCATAGATCTGTTTCAATTTCTCTGACTTATCTTGTAATTCGGCGATATCAGATACTTTCAATTCGATTGCAAGTTTCAACTCCTCATTTTCGGTCTCAAATTCTTGGAGTTTTTGCATCAAAAGTTCGTATTCCTCTGTCTTGCCATTCAAGGCTTCGTTCAATTCCTTCATCTCATTGTTGAGCTTCGATTTGGATTTCTTCATCAGTTCTACCGATGAGGTCAAATTGTCCAATTTGTTCATGAGATTCGACTCAATGAGGTTCCAGTTTTCTTGGGACGACAAATATTGTTGTTGGAGCACTTGATGGTTATTCGACAATTTTCTGAACTCTTCATAATCGATGGTTTGTGCTCCAGATGCCAAATCTTCAGGCTGTTGCGTAGCACTAGAAGTGGTATTATTGGCATTGGAAGTGTTGGAATTAGGATTATTGTTCGAATATTCAATTTCGAGTCTTAAGCCTTCAATCTTGGCTTCGAGTCTGGTGACTTCGTCCAAATGTTCCTGTTTCAAGCCCACGATTTCTTGCTTCAAGTCGGTATTGGTTTGGTTCTTAGAATCGATTTCGAGCAATAGCTGTCTCTTATTCGTTTCGAACTGGATTTTGAGCTCGTTCAATTCCTTATTGAGCTTCTTCTTGGCCCCGACCTCCTGGTTATATGCGTTGAGTTGTTCGGAGTACTTTTCTTGCCATTTTGCCGATAATTCGGTTTCAAGGCTATGTTTCACTTCTGCCAATTCTTGTTTATTGAGAGCAAAAGTCTCCAACAATTGGGTTAATGAGCTCAAATTATTGGTCTTGAGCGTGGCCTCGAGCTCGCTGACTTGTAAGGATAATTCTTCGGATTTTTCGGCGTATTCTTGAAGACTAGTCTCCAAATTAATATTCATACTCTTCAATTTCTTGATGCTGTCGTTTAATTTCAATTCTTTCACCGAAAGGCTCTTTCCTTCTTCCATGAGCTGTTCGATGGTCTCGTCTTTGGCCTTCAATTTTTTCTGTAATTCTTCCTTCTCTTTTTCCCATCCTCCACTCAGTGGAACTGTCGTTGTTGGTACTGGTGGTCTGGAACGAATAAGACTGATTTGGTCGTTCAAACTGTGATTTTCCAATTTTAATTGAGCCAATTGACTCCGCAATTCGCTCATTTCTTGATCGGGACTAGAAATATCGTCTATTTTGGCAATTTTCTCATCTTCACTGACTTTTAATTTTTCATCTTGATTGATAATTCCAAACTTTTCTTGATCCTGACTGATTGTGGGAGAAAGAAAGTTTGGAGTCGTAGCTGGCGTGGGTGAGGAAGGAAGCGACTGATCTGGTGGAGGTGGAGTGGACGATATCGATGCTGATTTCTGTTTTTTGGCTTTACCTTTGGCAGCCATCGCCAAACGTTCTTGAAGGGTGAGTCTTTTTTTAGGCTCCTTTTTGACGATTTCCTCTCCTTTTGAATCTTCTTCCGTTTTCGAATCATTCTTGGTACTTTCATACGTTTTGGAATCGTTTTTAGTACTTTCTTCCTCTTCTTTTGTATCATTTTGATCTCTTTTGGTGATGATTTCGTCTTCTTTCGGTTGATTTTCAGTCAATTCTGAATCATTTTTGAGACTTTCTACCACTTCTGGTGTTTCTGGGTGATCTTCGGTTGATTTCTCCTTTGGATCACTTCCGATCTGATTTGATTCCTTCAGATCACTCGTGTTGATTTCTGTCTTTTTCTCTTCTGACTCTTCTCCTTCTTTCTGGGAACTCTCCAGCTTCTCTTGAGACACCTCTTGAGTGGAATTGACTTCAAGGGTGCCATTTTTGTTTGATTCGGTGTCAGGCGCCTTGTTTAAGTTCTGATCTGCCGTGTTGTCTGCAGACACTGTTGGGTCCACAGTTGCATGCTGCAGACTTTCGGTGGCTGGTGCGTTCTTGCTGGTGTCTGCATTTCTGCTCTTATTGCTTTTCTTCTTGGCCATGCTGTCACAGAGGCGGCTGCAATGTCCGTCGTGGTTGTTGTATGCTGCTACGTTGAAAGTTTAATTATTTGGCAAAAATCACGTGATAATGGTGAAAATTGCACAAACTGTGCAGAAGTAAAACACTTTGATGATGAGTTAGTACGATGAATGGTTATGATATTGAATGGAAATTTGGCAAGGTTGGTGCTCTTGGTTTTTGTATACGTCCCTCTATTTTTTCTGGTTCTTTTTCGCTTTTTTTGCAATTTTTGTCAAATTTTAGAAAATTATGAAAACATTAAACACAAATATCTAAATGATTTGATAAAATCTAGAACTGATTTTGGAAAAGTTATTTTAGCTTGTAATACCTATTAAGTTAACAATACCGCTGTGGGAATATTTCAGGTTTAATTATTATTCTATGATTTTAGACACATAATTATTGGATGATTTCACTTTATGTGATAGAGAAAATACCCACGAAGACTCCATTTTAATTGAAATCTTGGATTGGAAAAAACGTATGAGTCCGCCAGATCATCAAGTTTGTCTAGCTCAATACGGAAGTTAGAGCGGCACTGCCAATTTGTGCCACTTGCAAGAAATATATATTTTTTTCGCAGCTATCGTGAGCCTTGGACCAATCTATCGAGGAATAGTCTTGATTTAAGATTTAACCCAAGAAGGACGGTTATCTAAAATTGAAGAGGGAAAAAGATAGAGACTTATTTTAGAGGACTCTCGAAGAAAACGTGAATTTATGATCAATACTGAAATAAATAAGCTAAACTCAAAAACCAATGGGCTCAAAATTGAAGATAAAGAAAAAAGAATACCTATGATTGAAAAGGTTCATAATTAATAGACTTCTAGTTGGATAAGATGATCAATGATAAGAGACTTGACGGAAGAATTATATTGCAATACAGAGTTAATAATTAATTGACTCAATTGAAAGGATCAATAACAAAGACTGAAATTTCAAGAATCGATCATTAATCGTGTCACAATTACAAAAAATTATTCATGAATGGAAGACTCAGAATTTGAGGAAATGATCAATACCGACTCAGAATAAAGGGTCCATTATTGAAATCTCTTAATTTTGAAGGATCGATATTCTTGTCACCAAAACCAATTCTTGATTCTCTTCTATTTTTTGACCCATCGAACTCATTGAGATTGCTTACCGCAATGCTCAAGAAAATCCTTGATTCTTCTGTTTTGAATCATCGATTTGCTACGCTCATCAATTTGCTAGCTGATTCACTCATCAATTTGCTTGCTGATTCACTCATCAATTTGCTTGCTGATTCACTCATCAATTCGCTTCGCTCATTGATTCGCTCATTGATTCGCTCATTGATTCGCTCATTGATTACAATTTTCTTATCGGTCGTATAATACAGGTATAGATACATCATGAAACGTGAACGGCTACTTGGCCGAAGTGCCCTCCGACTGCGAAGGCTCGGAGTTGGAGGTTGATGAACCGGGAGCAGCTGGCGGTGGAGGGGGCGCCACCGACGCAGTGGACGCAACAGCGTACTGTGGGCTGGATGCAGCAGCATACTGTGGGCTGGTCGCAGCTGGGTGCTGTGCATTAGATGCACCTGGATGCTGTGTAGATGCACCATGATACTGTGGTGGGTTATGAGGATAGAGGGGGTACACCGGATGCTGAGACTGCCAGCCAACAGTGGGATGCTGTGGTGGTTGTGGTCTTTGCGGAGGCGGTGGCCCCGGAGGAAGCCGGTATCCTGGGGGATAGTAGTAGTAGCCAATACCCGGAACCTGGTGGTGCGGGGGAGGTGGAGGCGGCGGAGCAGAATGGGCGGGATGGGGCATGCCTGGAGGCACAGCGCCAGGCACAGCGCTAGGCACACCACCTGGACCTACAGTTCCAGGCACGGTTCCAGGCACGGTTCCAGGCACCGGATGCAGCTGTGGATGGGCCGCTGGCTGCGAAATCGCCTGCGCTGGCGCTCCCCGATAGTTACTGTACCAGTAGTTCCCTCCAGCGTACTCGGAGTGGACCACGCCCGCAGGCAGCAGCGAGTAGCCTCCGGTGTGCTCGATATAGAGCGGGCCCGACCCGTGGTGGCGCACCTGCTCGTGGTCGTTGCTGTAGGTGTGCTGGAAGTCGGCCTTGGACTTGCGATGCCCATGTTTTTTGGTGACAATATGGGTGTTCAAGTGGTTCAACAGCCCGTAGCTCTTGGAACACCCGGGGTACAGACAGCTGTAGCGACGCACAATCTGGTTGTAGCGTCTTCTGAAGCGTCGGCCCCGCTTGCTCTCGTGCAAAAGGTCAGAGTCGGGCACGCCGTGGCCCTGGTGGGGGCCCTGGTGCGGCATGTGGTGGAAATCAAGATGGTGCAACTGCGGTCCGGGTCCAAGCATGGGTTGGCCAGCAGCCACGCCTGGTTGGCTATAGATCACGGTGCCGGGGTAGCCTAGCGGCGCCGGTGGGTACTCCGACATCACTGGCGCCTTGTGGGGCAAGTACCCTGGCAAGGGGTGCGCTGAGTCCCGTTCTCTTTCCCTCTCTGGTTCTCTTTGTCTGTCTGTTTCTGTGTGCGCCATCAGAGGCACCTGGTGGTGCGATGGTCTTTCTTGTTCTCTTTCTCTTTCTGTTTCTGTTTCTCTCTCGACCAGCACCGTAGTGGCCATTCTGGGATTGAGGAGCTTGGGCGTGGTGGGACTGATCCCCGAGGACAGAGTAGGATCAGTGTCCTTGTACAGCGCCGAGGACGCCACGGTGGATACCAGGCCACGTAAGCTGGCCACCGCAGAGTCGCGTCTTGGGATGCCACTGGCACCGGCACCGCTGGAACCACCCTTGACATTGAGGATCAGGTTGATCAGGAGGTTCTTGTAGTCTCTGGGCGGCGAGCTGGGGCGCGAGTCGCCATTTTCCACCGATCTGGGCGTGGGCACCTCTGGATCTGTCGAGGTTGGGTCTGTCTTGGTGGAGAATGTGTCTTCTGTCTTCTTAAGGTAGGTGTCTTCCTCCTTGGAGTCTGTGTCGTCTCTCTTGGCCTTCTTGGCCTCTGTCTTCCGGTCTTCCTCTAGATGATGCTTTCGAGTCGGTGAGTCGTCCTCGGATTTGAGTTCCAGTGTCATGGGCAGCGACGGTGGAGAATGGTAGGGATGCGAGGCTCGAGGAATTGTCTGGTACGGAGACAAGAGATGGTGCAAGCTTTTGGGGGGACTGGTGGTGAGAAGTGGAGGTGTCGCTTGGACGGAGCTGAGGTGCTGAATCTTTGCGGTTAGTGAGTGTGACGTTGTGGAGGTAGTCTTTCCAAAGTGCTGGAGAGACTGCGAAAGTGGATGGTGGGGGCAATGAAGGACGATTGACCCGATGCAAGTGAATGGGCTCGTGGGGGATGAGTCGAGTGGTGGGGGACTGGGCTTTAAATCAGGTTGTGGAAGCTGGGTGGGGTCCCGAAATACGGGGAAATTTCAGCTGGAGGCAATTGGTGATGGTAAGAAGGAGTGGAAACGAGGCGAGCCACCAGTTTATAAGGGGCTTTTAACAACCAAGTTCGAAGTTCAAGTGGTTCACAGGCCACTATAAAACTAAAATCTGGAGGTGCTATAATTATATAATATTTTTTTCAGGCAGCCTCGCCGTAAATTCAGGTTATCTTTTTTTTCTTCGTTGGCGGTCTATATCCGTTGCAGATGGGGGATGGACCAGGTCTGGGGTGAAGGAAAGTGGCTTTTCGGGGAAAACTTGGATGAGAAGAATCGAATCAAATATATAATTTTTCTTAGTTAGCTTCTAAATTACGAAATATAATCAAAATAGTTGTAGATAGGGCCTATTTTACCAGAGGAATATGTTTCTTTTTTAGTTACACAAAGCATTCCAGGTTCATAGATAAAATATCGCCCGCAGCCAAAAAAAAATAATATTTAAATAAGTTTAAAGCATAGCAAAGCAGAATAATTCTTGAAAAAAAATTGTTTGCAGCTCGCATAAAAAATAATTACATTGGTCACTGCGACGCAAAACGCTAACCTACAACTGAATGTTAGTGAAGTTTCTCTGTGAAACAAACGATCAATAGGATGGAAATACAATTACATCCTAAGCCTCGAAACAGGTACCGGCTCCACTGAGCTTGCGCAGGACACTTTCGCTTGGAAAAAGTCTTCATGACGCATAGGTTTGGTAATGAGCTTCGCTGCTCTGATTGTATGGATATTATGATACAAGATCACCGGATAAGCAGGATTAACGGGCACAGATGTACAAGATTGGAAGTTTACTAATCTACGGGACTAACATCTACCAATTTAAACCGTGAAGGAGTCTAATGCGAGTCAAGTCAACAAAGATGAAATTCCGTCTAATTACATGGAGTACATCCTTTGGCATCAATCAGGCTTGTCGGCGCGTATTGCGTTTGAGTAGCTTGAAGCACCATGCAGGGCGCGCGGAAAGATGCTGCATAGTACTCGAGCATTCAATACCCGCATTTCAAATATTATGGAACAAAAAAAAATAATGGTTCACCGCCTTTCACCGCGCTCCTGCTAAAGCTTGTCTCAAACTAAAACTCAGTTGTGTTTGCTAAATTCACTACCCCCGGACTAAAAAAGACAAACTCGGATCAAGGCTGTGCTCCTCCCGCTTTTGTTGCACAATCTGCACCGCTCCAGAAGTGTCACAGTTCGCGCCATCTCACAATTCATGTGCTTCGCTCCTCGCGTCCCCGGCGCCGGTGCCGGTTGTCCTCCAGACTGTTGGCCATGCCTACTGAAACTTACATGCATAGTCAACAATGCACCGCTATCCTTTTGCCACTTGTGGCCCAAGACCCTTACCAAGTTTCACAGGCTACGGTCTAAAACCCAGCGAACAGCGCGATCTAGCGGGACACATGCCATTGGGGTTGCCTCATCAGCCGTGCTGCCTGTTTTTGCGGACCCATCTGTCCACCTAGCTTGCCAAGTGCAAGAAGGCGGCTTGCGGGCGCTGCATCCTTAAGGTTTAGCCGATTCCTTGAACGTTATGTATTGCCTAACTGGATTTGCGCAAAAAAAAAAAAATAATCGAGAATAATAGAATGGACGATATCTGAACAAGCTGGGAGAAAATATTCCGGGGACGAAAAAATTAGGCAAAAGGCGAATGTTTAGTGTAGCAGCATAAGCCACCATCATAATACCAGGGCGATGACAGCCACCATGCGTTGTGAATAGCCAGGAACGCGAGCGAAGTCTGGGCTTTGCATAAGAACCATTGCCACATGCAAAGGCGGCGGGGGCTTTTCGCTGGCCACACCGCCGTAGCTAAGCTCAGCACAGATAGTCACGGTACATAGGCTAGCGGTGACAATCGATTTAGTGCGAGCGGATAGCTGTGGGAGGGGGAAATTAAAATGGATAAACGAAGCGAGAGGGCGATCGAGGCGTTCGGTGGAGGCCGGTGGAGGGAGTTAGTTAAGTAAACTTGAAGAAATTTAGAGAAATAATCTGTTCATCGTTCAGTTGAACGCTGTTTCCTTTATATGACGCTGGCCTACCCCGGACCTCGAACGATGAGGTGTTCTGATGGAGCTCTGGCATCGCTCCGGGAACAAAGTTGGATCAGATCCCCTCTTTTAAAGCCGAAAGGCGCGTTGACAATCAACCCGACACTTGCAGAGGTTACGAGGAATCGATAAATGCACGGTTTTCAATTGTAGAAGGTTCGCTGCCGAAGCGGACATCCAAATACATTTCAATGTCTGGTGCATGCCGCAAACTCAAAAAATAAATTGCGATCGTCCTCGAAACGTTTACTCCGGGTTCGTTATGTACAGCATCACTCCAGTGAAAGATTAGCTTCTCTGGTTATTGTGCCCTGGAGCAGCTCCAGCGTATTAGCTATTATTTTGTCAGCTTTGGTCGTTTTAACATGCCCCAAATGGCTTGGCTGGCCAGAAATTTAGCCAGACTAATTCCATTCTTCACTCCGTCTAGCTGTCAAAAACAGCGCCGGAATCTTCCAGGCGCCGCAAAGAAGAGTTTTCCAATAGCAATTGCTCTCATCGCTTGATATAGTGCCTTTAGATAGCCGCCTTGAAGATGTTTAAGAAAAGGCGCAGCAAAATTTAACTATTCCGTCTTTTCAAACTCTAATTTCGCTCAATTGGTCCACACTAGGATCCTCGTATTCGCTAGGTGAAGCACTCTCGGAACGGATACCTAAAAAAGCTGGAGAGAAGCGTTAGCGCACGTCAAGTGAAACGGCTTTAAATCTTGTTTCAAAAATCGTAAACTTTGTTGTGGTCGGTGTCAGAAACGATTTCGTAAAGCTAGGTAAATTTTATCACTGCTGAAATAGCTGGCTACATTTTTGGGCAACTTTACCCGAACTTTTAACTTTCAACGTTTACGAGGTATTTTATGCGGGTGATGAGGGCAATGGATTGCATTATATTTTGACATAAACTTTTACGCCATGTCAATGGAAGTCGGCCAGTCTAACAATATAAGCTTAAATCATCGTGCAATCCCGAAAGGATTGCACTAGAACTAAGCAATACGTGGCGTTAGCACTTGAAATTCCCAGACTACATGCGCTTGTAAGGCGCCGGTTTAGCGGAACCGGAGTTCGCCGAGGTTTGCAAAAATCGAACCATAAATGACAGTTCCACGACTAAAAAAATTTGATCCAACACTTGTCATTCTACGAGACACTGGACTAAAAGACCCAGACCGCAATAACCACTACAGGATGTGGGATCCCGGCGAAGAATATGGATCTAAATTTTTTTTTTTCCATTTATTTTATTTAAGCGAACCTACATCTGGCAAAATGCTTTCTTTTTTAATTTTATTTTTGTTATTATTTTCCTTCTTTTTCCTCCTTGCCTCTGTAATTTTTTCATATCTTCAAATCCGCTTCTATTTGCGAAGTGGGGAAGATTAAGCTGAGCCTATATAATAGCATGGTCATATTGTATCGAGCTGGATGGGGATCGCTCAAGACAAAGAATCTTATTGTAGATTAAATCCCAGTCGATTATTGTCTATTAGTGCAAATCGTTAACAGGATATATGCCAAGTGGCTGTAAAATAAGGCGGTTTCCCTGGAGTTGTCGATCGATATTAAACAAGTAAGGCGTCGATCATCGATTAACGGATCCACGTTTTATGTATTTTGTCTCGGCATACGTTTTATTATCGACCAGGGTCCTTATTGTCAGTTCAAGTAAGTCTTTCAATAACGTTGGTCCAAGAATTGAATTACATTATATTATTCACAATCAAGTTTGTACATCTTGCTTGAAACTCCGACGATTTTGAGTAGGTTTTCGCTTTATCGTAAATGTCCAATTAATGCCAATTTGCGGTACAATATCATCGATTTCGACAGCAAATCTATA
This sequence comes from Suhomyces guaymorum, assembly GCA_030568515.1. Classification (NCBI taxonomy): domain Eukaryota; kingdom Fungi; phylum Ascomycota; class Pichiomycetes; order Serinales; family Debaryomycetaceae; genus Suhomyces; species Suhomyces guaymorum. The sequence continues at coordinate 501,360 of JAJMGD010000003.1, forward strand.
TTCAAATCCGATCGGGATAAACTGTTTCCAGTTGATTGGTCGATTGTAGTTTTGCTTAATCGTTTAATCCTTTTTGATGGTAATACGGTAATCGTTTGGTCTCTACTGGTGGCAAATTTGGTAATCGTCTAGTCTCTTCTGCTGGTGAGAAGGTAACGCAACCTCGTACCAACCGTTGCAATAATAATCTACTTTGTGATAAGTTATGACTGATAACTGACTTATCAGCCCACGCCGAGTCTGGGTATGTGCGCGTTTTTGACAAGCTGTCAATATCGAGGAACGTCTTGAAACGGTACTTCATTTTAGAATTTGCATACCGGATAGGAGGTGCGAAGGGAGTGAAATCGACCAATCGTTTTTGAAATTGATGCATCTGCTGTTATGTTCCAGGTAATGCCTTGGAATGTAAGCTTATGCAGCATGCCCCGCTGTCTTCAGGCTCATAATTTGGGAGTATCCGTCATGTTATCATCTCATAAACGGTTTTTTTTCCGTTCTTATGACCGCATTGGGAATTACACGTTTGTGGTGCTTAATTATATTTTTTATGCACAATCCCGATATTAATTACTGCGGCGCACATCGCGCTTGTTCAAACGTCCCACCTGGAAAATCATTATTATCAAACCCAAATAATTAGCCCACTTCAATAATCACCTGGTGAAGCACGCAGGAACACTCTCGGAATTGTGTGGTGTGATACGGTTTTGCCAAACACCGATGCCCTCGGATTTGTTTCTTTTTTTCATCGCCACAGCATAAAACTCCCCCAGGCGCAAGATTCCGCCATTTTTATGTCGACTACTTCAAGCCACCTAGACGAAAAGAATCGCTACTTCCGCATACCTCTACTTACTTGAAATCTTGTGTATGCACTCTTAGTCTATTGTTACATACTGAGATGTCGCACATATACAGCTGATATTTTGAACGTTGTGCTTCTCGAGTCAAAGTTCTTCTGCATACTAATATGTAGGTATTGAATTCTTGCCGAATTTCAGGATTTTCAACGTACTGGCATTAGAAAGATTGCTGTGAGTGAGTTTAAAATTTTCGCGTTTGCGCCAATGCAGCGTTACATTGTCCCACTAATTATTGACCCAAACCTAGAGAGTGAAACTACTTCTCGGGCTACTGATTATTTTTTGCCACTTCTCAAAGTCTTGAAATTAATTGATTTGTAACTATGAATAATGCCGTAAAAAATATTTGATTTGAAACTGTGAATAATGCCTAAGCCCCTCGTAAAATGAACTAATTTGTAGTGTGGATGATTCCAAGCCCATTCGTAAAGTGAACTAATCTGAACTGTGAATGATTCTAAGCCAACTTGTAAAAGTGAACTAATTTGAACTATGGATGATTATAATTCAACTAGTAAAAGTAAGCGAATCTGTTCTGAAAGTATCAATTGATTCTAAGTTTTGCAGTGTGGGGTTTTCTTGAAGGTTTAGAAGTGAACTGACAGTTTGGAGCTGAAATTCTAAGCCAACCTCTTAAAGTTGTTAGAAATCAACTGCTAAATCAATTTTAAGCCAACTTCTAAAATTTCTCAAAACCTATCTGGAGCTAGATTAATTCTAAGCCTACTTCTCCAAATTCTTAAAAGTTAGCTGACCTTCTAAAACTATGAATTAATTCTAAGCCCCTCCAAGTTCTTAAAAGTGAACTGACTCTAACCCAACTAATCGGACTTCTAAAATCTTCCATTCTCTATGAATTTTATCTAAATCAACTTCTCAGAGTCTTCCGTTCAGATGTTTATTTCTCAACAAACTTCTCAAAGTTTTCCATTTAGCTGAATGATTATTTCTAAACCAACTTCTCAGATTTCAATTGCTCTATAAATTAATTTCCTAACTTCTCAAAGACAAATCCAATGTAAAAACCCACTGCTTCTTTCTCGTGTCCTTCAGCTCCATATTTACCATCAGATCTCTTCATTCCCTCAATCAAATTCTTATTTAATCTGGAAAAATACTTAGGGATTTCTTGGTTAAAAATATCGATGAAATTCTTCTTATATTTCAAAGTCAACCCGTAATCTTCACATAATGCACGGAGAGTTTCAAACGGCACAACATATTCGGGAACATCATCAATGGCATCTTTCAAACTGTAATTGTATCGATTTCCAAAAGGAGGTCTGAAAACACCGTCAGCTGGCGGTTCGTTTTCGAATGTGACAGAGTACAAGTCGTTTCCAAATCTCTTTTTGCCGTCTTTATCGGGCATATAGTCTTTCTTGACAATTTTGTCCCTAATGAAATCGGATGAAGGAATGGTTCCAATAAACGTTCCTCCTTGTCTCAAAGATCTGGATACATTATTCAACAAACTGTGCACTTTTTCCTCGGTTTCAAAGGCATAGTGTAATGCAAATTGGATGGAAACACAATCGACAGGGAACATTCCATCCACGATTCCCGGAAAATTGGGCTCTAAGATTTCTGGAATCGGCACTGAAAAGCAGTCTCCGGTAGCGAAACAGGCTTCGAATTGGTACCGTTTAGACTGACTTCTGCTGGTTTGAGATTTGGGGATGAATCTGGCTTTATTCTGGGAGTAACGGGAAAACGCTTCTTTCACCGAGGCGTCAGAAATATCAATGCCAATGTACTGATCAATACTGACGAATTCACACTTGTTGAGATCACCTCCCTTCCCGCAACAAAGGTCCAATATCACCGAAGGCTTACCTGGAAATTCGGTTCCTTTGCGGACAAAATTGCCCAACAAGATGTACTTGATCGTGTTGTTGAAGTTCCGGAGCTTGTAGATGGGCGACTGCGTTCTGGGCCCCTGGTGCTTGGAATGATAGGTTCTTTGGTTATAATGCGATCTGACAATACTGTTGATATCTTTGGACGAACGGTCACGGATTTGGCTCTGGAAAGTATGGTATTTGCGCTCGTACACTTGGTTGGGCACTGTTCCTTGGTACGCGGCGGGGTTGGCCGCAGTGGAGTATGGTAAAGCTGCTTCCTCGTCTAGACTTTCGTCATCCCCAGCTCCAGAATTGCGCATTTCTCGTGGATTGATTTCCTCCTCATCTTCCTCGCGAGGCCTCTTGATTCTAGAACTCACTGAGCTTGTGCTGGCACCGTATTTGGAGTATTTATCGGTGGAATTGGCTGAATTGGTTGTGTTTCTTGATATTTCACTGCTTCTGGTGCCGTATTTATCGTATTTGTCTGTGGTTTTTGCGCTTTTCAACCAAGCTGGCTGCTCCAAGTTCGATCCGCTATACGCCGAAGACGGTCCGGGGCGGGAAGTGCCGCTTTCACGCCTGGAAAAGGCGTTGGGAAGATCGCTGGCGGGAGACGCCAGATGGTGAGTTCTGGCCCTGGAAGTTCTGGGGCCACGTGATACTGAATTGCCCAGCTGGACACCATTGTGACCGTCTATCTGGCCCGTCAGCAACTGCTCTCTGCTGTCTGTGTTTGGCGCCTTTTTGTCTGTGTTTGGCGTAGGATGATCATCGATTTGCACGTAGTTTTGCGGTGGTGGGGGCGAGTTTTCGGGCGAAAAGTCTGCAGCTGCCGGCGGCGTGTCTGCGTCTTTGGCTACGCTGCTGCTCTCTGTGTCTGACATTGGATTTGGGCCGTATATAGTGCTGCTAAAGAAGGTGTGGTCTTTTTGGCTGTAAACGCTGTGCGATCGCAGCTAGGGTTTCCGGGTCACGTGGCACGCTATGATAGCCATCGAATTCGACCAAAGAAGACAGCGGAAAAAGCGACGCCAAGTAGCCTGTGCGGATCGGAGGCACCACGGGGTCACGGGTGCCGTACACGAATACCATCCGGGTAGGAAGGGCGGGCGGAACTTCGAAATAGGACTGGTAAAGTGGTGAAAGTTTCACTTTGGAGCTGTAGAGCAGAATGTCGCGGATGTCGTGGACATTGGCAATGTCGCGCTCATCCGCTGGAGTGTGGGGTACGGTGAAGGCAAACCCCAGGAAAACCAAGGCGAACTCGAGCGGGGGATGGTTGGGAACTCGCTGCTGGATCAAATTGGTAACCATGGAGGCAAGACACGCTCCTTGGGAGAAACCAACGATACCAGCGTAGTGATGGGGTCTGTTGCTTACGTAAGCCATTACGTAATCGAGACATTCCAGCAAGCCATAGTTAACACCGTTGTTGTTTCTCCACCATGCCCGGTCCGAATCTCGTCTGACTGCCTTGTGCCACACACTCTCGCCACTCTCGGTCATCACGTCGCTGAAAGGGGTCGTGAAATTGGGCTCTTTTGACAATTTGATGGGGGGATCCAAGTAGTCGAACTCGAACCCTTTCTTTTCGAAAAGTAGGCGTAAAGCGGTGGTTTTCTCGGCAAACACTTGGCTGTTTTGGAGGTAGCCACATAGGCAGAGTACTTTCTTCGCAGACTTTGTCATGGCTGGAAATGGCTAGTAAATTTTGATGAAAATGGGCTTTTTATAGGAAAAGGGTATGGAATGTAGGCCGTGAAACACTAGAACTTTTCTCGGTCAAAAACGATGCTATCGAGCCGCAAAAAGACAGATAGTTCAATTGGATCAACGAAAGGCTATGAGAACAATCACAGTTGGAATTGACAAAATCTGGCCACTTTTCTCCCCGTCTTAAGACAAAAAGATAGTATCACAAGCCATTCATTTTCGGGTGTGCTCCGCGCGCATGCGAAATCCGGGGTCAAATCTGATATTTTTCAGTGAGCACAATCCTCTCAACAAGACTGTTATCGGTTCAGCCATGACTTTTGAAGGAATTTTTGCAGCCATTGGCCAAGAGCTCGAGCAAGAGTAGGTTTTAATCTAACACTCTATTTGAATTGTTTCTTACTAACTATAGGTCACAAACACAGACTTCGATCAAAGAGATCGAACATTCTTTCGCGGTTCTGCTCTCATCGCAAAAGGAAATACTTGCTGAAGCCGCCTATAAACTGCCTGGAGACTTGATAGAGCATTTTGGACCCAATGTTGGTACCATGATGGAAACTGTGACGTATCTGAAACCTCCTGGGACCCTTGATCTGTCACTGGTATCTGACACTTTCTCCAAAGTCACCGCGGTTTTTCCAACGGTGATGCATCAACTTGGCCTGATTAAAGGCAAGAAAATCCAGAAAGAGGCCGTTTTGCACAGATTGACGGAAGAAGCCTACTATCTTCTATTGGTGGAGCGGTACTACCTTGTTGTGGGTTCCACTTTCCATGAAAAACCTTTGGACAAAGAGAAATTATCAGTTCAGATGGTACACCAACCTGATCTGTCTTCAGACACAAGTGTAGGTATTATAATGACACCCGAAGAGTTGAAGACAGTTTTGGGCTCGGAAACGTTCGACTATTCCGATTACTTATTGGCTCTTCTCAGAGTAACAGAAACCATTGTGGAATTCACCACTAATACTATCATTAAAATTTCGCTCTCTGGAAAGCTGGACACCGTCGAGGGCAAAGTTCCTTATTCAGTCAGTTTACTCAACCTGACGTTATTGTCAAAGCTTCAAACTGGGTTCCAGATGTTGGACTTGAAGAATGATAACGTGAGGAGAAAATACGATGGCTTGAAGTATAATGTTAAGAAGGTCAACGGGGTAGTTTACGATTTGAGTTTGAGAAAATTGTTGGTGAAAGATGTGGAAATTAGATAGAAGGAAAGAGAAGACAAGATAGGAAGAATGAAAAAATAGCATAGAATATATACAAGAAGGACAAGGAAGGAGAACGATTATTGAATGTGATGAAAGAGGTAGATATTGTGTAATTTATAGATAAACTGAACGACCCAAATCACACCGAAGGTTTTTCAAATTTAAAAAATTATTACTAAAATACACAAAAAACGTTCAATATCAAAATCAAATAAAGATGAACTCTGTAATATCATACTACTTCGTCTTGTGTAAAATATAATACATATCTCGTTTATTTATAGATCACTTCTATACTTTCTTTCGTTATAGCTAGATTACTATTGCTTTTCTTTCGTTTCGCTTCTGGTAGATCTAGTTCTCTTTTTGGGCTTGGTATCTTCAGAAGTACTCCGTTTTCTACTTCTGGTAGCAGGCCTTGATTTCTCCCCAGCCGGTTTGGTAGCCTCAGTTTCTTCTATTTCTTCGATTTCAATTATCTCAGGCTTCTCTCCCTCTTTTTTAGGATTTGTCTCTGTAACTTCAGTTTCGGGGTTTACTTCATGAGTTTCCTGGGTGGGCTCTTCAGGCACTGGTGGTGCTTTCTCAGATGTTTCTTCTATGGTTTTCTTGCCTTCTGATACATCATCAAGAATTTCCTGTGAATGAGGAATTGATTTCAGTTCTCCAGTAGGATCAGCCTTGCCTTGCTCCTTTTCACCAGCGGGATCTGTTTCATTAACTTCCTTAACAACGGCTTCTTCCTTTGGTGGAATTAAGCCATTATTTCCCGGTGTAATCTCCTTCTCATTATCATTCTTTGCTGGTAAAGTCTCGTTCTCGAGTGTTTCAGCTGACAATTTGCTAATAACTTCCACTGGTTGAGGAGGAGAGTTGGAATCCAGGTTCATCAAGTCTCGAACACTGGAGCCCGTTCTGGCAAGAGGAGCATTGGGAACAACAGGCTGTTTTTCAACCTTTCCAATGGTAGATTGCGTACTTTCTTTCTCGCCAATTTTGGCATTTGAACCCGAACCAGTTGACTGAATATTCTCAGATTGAATATGAGCAGATGGAACGAAAGAAGCAGATGGAGCAGGATTAACAGATGGAATTGAAGTTGATGGAGCAGGATTATTAGAAGGAGCAGGATTAACAGAAGAAACATTTGGCTCAGATTGAGTTCCTTCCAATTGAGCTGGAGCCTCATTTCTTGACAATATCTGGTCACTGAAATTTGGCATTTTGAACAAACCAGGAGGGGCTTTTAATACCGATCCAAAAGGAGAAGCTCCCGAAGCTCCAGCGCCAACATTGGCCAAATTGGCGCTTCCCATCGCCTTAGTATTTGCTTCGAGCCACGCCGAGAATTGTTCTTTGCTGATGACTCCAGACGGTAAACTGGTGATGGTAGGAGGAAGACCATTAATACTGACATTTCCAGCAGGTAAAGTGGAAATTGAGGGAGTAGAAGTAGCCACTTCAAGTGCTTTTCTAGCAGCCTCAGCCTTTTCGGCTTCTTCTTTGATTCTAGCGGCTTCTGCTGCTTGTCTTTCTTGAGCTTCTTGCGCTTCTTGCGCTTCTTTTTGCTTTCTGATCTCCTCTTCTGCTTCAGCTTTAATTCTTGCTATTTCCGCTTCCTCCTTCAATCTCTTCTCCTCCGCTTCGTTCTGGATCCTGGCTTGTTCCACGTACTCGTTGAACAACTTGGGGTTCTTATTTAAGATGGCTTCGATTTCTCTACGGAAACTTTTGAGTAGATCGTTGGCAAATGGGAAAACGTCTCTTTTGGCGATCTTCTTGACCTTTCCACCTGGACTCTCCGTCGTAGCACCAGCTCCTGAAGTCGCTCCATTAGCAGTTCCATTGGTTCCATTTCCATTTAGGTTCTTATCGAAGTAAAGATAGATTTTCAAGAAGATCCCCACGATTGTATCGTCAATTAAAGAAGTGGGTCCAAAACCATTATTGAACTTCTTCATATCCTGAATTGCATGGAGAAGACACATATGGGCCTCCAAATCCTTGGGGATACCATCTTTCTGGAACACTTCGAGAATGGCCTTGGAATTAAGCACAAACGTCTGGTAAGAAAGCGATTGCATGAAGTTCTCGAAAAAACTGAAATTCCCTCCGATGTTCAAAGAAGACCGGATGGTCTTGCAAATAGAAGAGCACAAATATTCCCAGGCCGAGTAGAGGTCTATCATCGTGGAATTGGACCTTCTGAGCCGTGGAAGCATTTGAATTAAGCTGATTAAATCCCGTTTTTGAGCCAACAATTGTATATAGAACCTGGTGTACTGATAAGTATAGTAGAAATGCTTACCAGGACGTTCATTTTCTGGTTTCCAGATCAGAACAAGTGTTTTACTAGTGGCTTTGAGCGAGATGAAAGAAGACATTTCTTCCAAGGCGTCGTCCAACTTGGCGAAGTCCTCGTAGAGGATCTTGGCGAGACGGTAGCTGGGCTTGTGGTGCCAGTTCTTTTTGTCATAGTTGTCGACTTTTCTAAGGGAGAAGATGATGATGTCGGAGAAGTTGAGGGGAGTCTCTTTCAGGAAATCCTGAATGTCATCATTCTTCTTAATCTTCTCTTCCTCCTTGTCCTCATTTTTCTCTTCCTTATTTTCTTCATTCTTCTCTTCCTTATTTTCTTCATCCTTCTCATCCTTTTCTTCCTTCTCTTCTTGCTTTTCCTCATTCTCGTCAACCTTGTCGACCTCCATATCACTATTCTTATTAGGCTTGTCACCCTCATCGATTTCCATTTCATCACCCTTTTCTTCTTTCTCCTTCTCCTCTTCCTTTTCATTCATTTCCTCGTCCTTCTTTTCATCCTTCTCCTTCTCTTCCTTCTCTTTCTCCTCTTTCTCTTTCTCCTTTTCATCCTTCTCCTTCTTCTCACTTTCTTCCTTTTCCTTCTCTTCCTTCTCCTTCCTTTTTTTTTCCTCTTTCTCCTTTTCCTTTTCCTTTTCCTTCTTCTCTTTCTCCTCCTTCATCTCCCTCTCTCTCTCCTCCTTCACTTCTTCCAAGTCCAACCCAACCACCGGGTCCTTCTCCAAAAACTCCACTCCTTTATTCTCCTCCAAAAGTCCCAGCTTATGGTACTTATAGACCATCGAAACCAACAAATAATGAGGCTCAACAATGTGGTCCACGCCAGATTGGGCCCTGGCCAACCTACAAGCTTCACCCAAGGTTTCAAGCACGAAAACCGCATCTTTACCGAGTTTCCGTTGCACTTTGGCCAAATAATAGTAATTCAACCAGTCTTCAGGACTGGATTTAATTGACAAATGGAGCGACTGTTGGATAATTTTAAGACACAAGTTTTTGGAAACGGACAGTTCCAGAACGTTGACGAAGGCCGCTCCGCCCGTGGCTTTCTTCTTGATGAACCGGGGCTGGCTCTGGACCTTGAACGCGTGCATGTTCATGGGTTCCATACACGCACTGTACATCTCCTTGGAGAACGAGCTCATAAGATCGCCCACGATCGGCTTGAGCTGAGAACTGTCACTGTTATTGATAGTGCCGTTAATGGCCATCAAATAGCACAATAAGGACTTTCTCTGTAAATTGGCAGTGCCCACTTTTCTGTCACCGACAGTTAATTTGTCACTGGTCCAAATGAGATCGTCTTCCACCAAATAGCCGTAGGCCTGGCCCAATAGGTACCAACTCTCTATCCGATGGCTACAGTGGATCAAGTCGTTTTTCAACAAGAGAATGATCTGTTCCAATTCCACTGCCCGACTTTGCATGTTCTTTTTCCTCACTTTATAGGAGGAAAAGATAAGTAATCCTTGGAGATAATAGAGACCCGATTTGATGATCTCGTTTGTGGGACTGGACCGAACGTCCTCGAGATCAAGCTTGAGAAGCCCATGGAAAGCATCCTTAAGAAGACGTGGAGTAATTCTGGTATGTTCAAAGAAATAATCGAAACAGGAGTCGTTCCGGTTCAAAATGGAGTCTCCTAGCTCGAGATTTGGATCGCCAATCACCTCGTAAAAATCGTCCACAATTCCCTTGGTATCGTGCTTTGGAATCCGGTTCAAAGGATTCTTGATGAAGCATAATGGGAGCACGAATTTGGAGAGTTCGAGCGTGGTTTTCTTGTCTAATTTTTCCTTGGTTGGCGTATGATGTTCTTGAGGAATAAATCTGTCAACTGGCACTTTGTAGTGGTAGCGACACGAGATGATTTGAGACAATTGTTGCGAGGATAAGGCCGATTTCTGGAACCAGCGGAGCGAGTCTTGGGAGAAACGAAGAAAACGGCCAGAAGCACAGAAACAGATTTTCTTGGAGCCCAAGTGGGCGTGGACGAGCGTGAGAAAGGAGAGGAAATCATGGCCGTTGGGGAGATCAACAGGATCAGTTTTAGTTCCAGAAATAGAACTGAAATTATCACCATTTTTATCAGAAAAAGAGCCATTATTACCATTAATAGACTCATTATTTCCATTAGAACTGAGACTCTCACTGTTTCCTTTTTCAGTCTCCATTTTAAACTTATTGTAATAAAGTAAAACGGCACTCATCGTGCTCACGAAAGTATTCCTCAAGTTCTCCAATGCCACCTTTGATCTAACTCTGATTGAAAGTTTCGTACTGGACATTCCAGCGGCTTCTTCATGGATATCAAAAATGTAAAACAATTCGACAAATTGAATTAATTTGAGCAATACATCTCTGATTCGTTCCTCACCAATTTCTGGTAATTTCCAGCCAGAAGAACACAACGATTCCAAATAACTATTGAGAACATCACCATAAAATCCCAAAACTGTCAAAAGTGTGATATAACGAGTCTCAGTAGCCAAATTGGAATAATCTTCACTGAGTAAATAATTATGAATAAATCCAATTGCCTTCTCAAATCCGTATTGAAAACTGGCAAGTTTATCAGAACCAACGTAATAGACGAAAAGAACGTTCCAGAGGTTGAGTTTCATTTCGACGGGGGAATCGTCGAGGAACTCTCTGATGGAAGTAACAGCCTCTTTATTGATAGGATTTTCAGAACCATTAGAGATTTCTTTAGTTGAAGAGCTGTCATTAATTGAACTTTCCTTATCAAAAAGAATTCCTTCCAAAAGATCAATTGCTTCATTATTATTCTCAGTGGATTCGGTATAGATAATCTTGGAGAACATCGACATCACCGAAGTGGTGGTGATTTGCGACTTAATTACCTCCAAATTCACACCGGTGATATTCTCGTAATTAGGCAATAAAATGTTAAGCTCATACGGGTTTTTGTCCACGTATTGGAGCAATTCGTTAAGTTTGGTCATAATATGGTCCGACTGGGCCCAGTCGGAATTTTGTGCTTTTTCGTTCTGGATCTCACACCATCTGTAACGACAATTGAGGATGAAAAAGAGTTCGGAAAAGTTGAAAAAATCGGTTGATTCTCCATCATTTTTACTAGAAATTTGTTCCTTTGAGTTAATTGATTCTAATTCATTTTGATGGGAAGAAGTAATTTTTTTAGAGGACTCTTTTGCTTTACCTCTTCTGCTGCTTCTTCTTTCTACCTTTCCACCCTTTTCTTCCTTCTTCTCTTCCTTATTAATATTCTTTTCTCTCTCATTAATTAATTCTTTCAATTGATAATAACAATCCTGGTACTGCAAATTCCATTTATTCAATTTATCCTTGATTTTCATGATTTCCACACTCAAATTATTGAGAACCGATTTTCCCGGTGGTTTCAGGCCCTTTTTATTGGCCAGTGATAAAATGCTGGAGATCTGTGATTTTAACGAAATGTAAGTATCAATAAGTATTTCCTGAATACTGATACAAAGCATGACGTCGTTGAAAGCCTCCAGAAGATTTGATTCCAGGAAATTATCCCTAATATTTTCCAAACCTTCGATTTTAGTGATATTTTTGGAGTTATCTTCCGGTTCGTTAAACTTTTTCGTCTTTAATCTCAAATGGTCAAGCAAGAAATGGTCAAAATGATTGAGCCATTCCTTGATTTGGCCATACAATTTCCCGTTCCATCTCGTATCTGAAATCAAACAGTGATTTTCAGCCCCATAAAGACCCAACAATCGATACAAAATCTGAATCTTTATATCTTTATAATGCAAATTCTGGTCATTGAGACCAATTAAATAATTTTTGATCGTCTCTTTACTCTCAATATCTTCAAGTAAAGGCACACTTTCGGCGTATTTCGTGCTTCCCTTGGTACCAAAACTGTTGAGAACCTCTATCAATTTCAAGCGTTCGTCGTCCGTCTTTTTACCTGAAGAATTGGAGGTGGAAGAGTCTTCTGAAACCACAAATGCCTTGGTATATTTGCTTTCCCATTCGTTGACAATCTGGACAAAATCACGAGTATAAGTGTGTAAACCGTCGTAGTAACCGAAGTAGGCTTCGATCATATTTTGGACTTGGAAATGAGAGTTTTGGGGTCCGATTTGGTGGAGAAACTCGTTGAAGGAAACGTAGAATTGGCCGGTATAGTAGAAATATTCTGGCTTGAGCTCGATGTCTGGAGTATCTGTTTCTGTTCTCATCAAACGTTTGGAAGAACGAGACATTCTGTTTTTAGTTTCGAAGTCGTCTGGAATTTTGGAGATTTCAGCCTTTTTCTCGTTTTCGAGGGAAGGAGTCTCTTCTTTTATTGAGCCCTCCTCTTTTGTATTTATAGTCTCGGTTTCTGGAAGATCTTGCTTGGAATTATCCTCTTTTTCATCGGATTTTTCGGTATTTTCATCTGCTATAATTTCCTCTTTTTCTCCCTCTTTTTCTTTCTTGGTCAGAATTGTATAGGTAGTCATTTCCACATTGTCGTCGATCTTAGGCACTTCTTTTTCATCGATTTCCATCGCATTTTCATCAATTTTCTCTATCAATTCATTCTTCAATTCAGACTCAATTTCCATATTTATATCGCCATCTCCATCCAATTTCTCCCCCTCTTTCTCTTTCTCTTTTATTTCTTCAACCTTTTCAACTTCTTCTTCCTCGTTTTCATTTTCCTCTTCTTTTTCTTCTTCCTTTTCTCTTTCTCGGATGACAAAATCGACCTTTTCAATCGGATCTTCGGTCAATAAATATGGCTCCACGGCCTTTAATTTTGCCCGTTGAATGTCCTCGATTTTTTCATCATTTTGACTTGTTTTCACCACATGATTTACTCGATTCATGATATTGTTCCAGTTAAGAGAGGTATCGTCCAAAGTGAGTTCAATTTCGGTTTTCCGTTTCAACTTGGATCCCTGAATCTGCGCCTCGAATTCCTTTTTGATCGAGTCCAAAAACGCATATTTAGCCTGTAAATTGTGCATTTCTTGTTGGGAATCAACGTGGCTTTTTCCAGATTTTTCACTACTAGCAGTTTCCATTTCCAAGAGGTTTTTTATCGTCTTATACCTCTTCAAATCGGTCTTGCTCACGGGCAATAACCCGTAAAAATCGTCACTTTCGGCATGTCCACTTAACGCGTATTCCACGCTGAATTTGGCCAATTTATAGACATTAAGATACATGAAAATCTCGTACAACTGCGCCAAAAGCTTCTCATCGCCTTCCTGGTAGAAGAGGGCGATACACATATCGTCCACCAACGTGTAAAACATATCTCTGAATTTATCCTGGAAATTAACCGGTTTTTCAGGTGCTTTTGTGCGGTCAAACGAGATCAAATCGGCAATGATTTCCGAGCCCACGGAGCCTCCAGACCCCGACTGGCGCAATATCTCCAAATACAAGAACCCCCGGTTCCGAAACACCAAAAAGCGCAATGTCTTGGTATTTGGAGAAAGATACTGGAGCTCGTCCACAATCGTATTTTGCGCTCCCTTCTGGAGGCCTCTTACGTAATCCTCTTCTTCATGGTAGTGGTTGGAAAGCACGTCTAGTTTGAAGAGCTCGTCGTAGATTTTGTAGGCTTCCACGAACGACTTTGATTTCTGGAGTGAAAGTGCAGTTTGGAAGAGTTTAAAAGCCTGTTCTATCTGGAGCTCTCGGGAATGTTCTTCTTCCAAATCCTTTTTGGAGAGGGCCGGATCCTCCGCGAGATTCAACGGTAGGAAGGAGGACTGGGGTTAGTATCAATTGGCAAAGGGAGGGGGGATGACATACCATCAGGAACAATTGCTGATTTAGTATGAGACGTGAATTTTGATATAATATCAAGTCCCGTGATAACGCATCACGTGATCCAACATTGTAAAATTAAACAAATTCAATTAATTTTATCTTAATCTACACTCTTTTTATTATTCTATTATCTATTATGCATTAGTCTATTAAGCAGCTCTATTTACTATCGCTGCTGCTGGCGGTTTCCGTCGCCTCGAAGTCCTCGTCCTTGCGCGCAACTTCCTCGCGAAGTCGCGCTTCCTTTTCCTCTTTGAGAATGCCCCTGCCCATGCGCAAATACCATACCAATTGGGAAGTGAAGATACCGATCTCCAATCCTAGCACAATGGCATAAAGCACCATACTCATGATGTCCATGGTACCAAACACGATACTTAAGATCGAAAGCAAGGCTCCACTTGAATCCAAAGTCAAAAAGACGAAATTTATGCCCACCACTCTTCCTTGTCTTTTTGCGAGCTCAAAGTAGGGCGGAATTAAGCCAATTGCGAGCAAGACCGACGCCACAATTCCGATGATCAACATGGGCCAATGGATACCCTTCTGGTAGAGCGGGCGCAACCAGAGGATCAAGCCGACCTCAAGAGCAACGCCAACGACGACAAAACTGGCAAGAAGCACCACCATTCTCTTTCTGCTCACCTGGTAAGGAGGGTAATAAATACTTTGCGCCCACCCCACGAGACAGAAGAAGGTGAAGAGCTGGGGCTGGATCTTGAGCGGGATGGACCCGTCGGTGCCGATGAAGTAGATGGAAAATGGGATCCCGGAAGCGGCCCATAGGAATAACATGATTGGGGGCAACCCCTCGCAATTTTTCACTTTGTAGTTTCTGATGATCTGGGGCACGAGCTGGAGACACCAGATGATGGTCCCCATCGTGCCTAGCACGTTCTCCGCCACTGCGTTGTACATTGGGTGTTTGTAGTGGTTATTTTGGGAGGTTAGGGGTGGATTTGTGGAGATTTATATATTGATTTAAGGGTAGTTTGTAGACGTTTCTTTTCCGATGCGGTGTTGCGCAGTGCAGCGCAATATATACGGTATTGGGAAGTGTTTGCGCCGCACGTTACTAGATCCAGCGAGTTTTGCGCTGCATGCCTCGATCCGGCCCCAGGTGCTGCCTGACCCTCGCGCAAAATTTTCACGAGTCAGCTAAATTTCGGCGCCGTGCGGGCCTACCTTCCTGATTAGGAAGGTAGAAGAGCGGTGACTCTAACTAGTGCCTTTTGACAATATGGATCTACACGGAACGCGTTGGCGATGGATCAAGCACCACGAGTCTAGAAACTCAAGTGACTGTAATATAGCCACGAGTCAGATTGAAAAAAAATTGCTAGGAATGAAAAAGGGTTAAGATTCGATTGCGCAAAATTAGTAAAAAACTGTCACTATTTGTATGCGCAAATTACCTACGTCAAAAGCCACGTCTTAGCATCGCGCAAAATTAGCCTACGGCAAAAAGATTCATGTCATCGCGCAATAATACATTCACACCACGAGTCAGATTGCGCAAAAGAAACCTTTACTAAATACTGCCACGATTCAGATGCCATTGCGCAAAATAATACTAAATAATTACAGATGTCTCATCACTGAAATTTGCGCCGGTTGCCTCATTCGGAATCGCTGTACTGGAACCCAAATGCATCCTCTTGATCCGCCATTTCTTTTTCTTCTAGTGGGTCCATGGTGATTTGCGCTTCCTTTTCCGCCTCCTCTTCATCCTCTTCATTCTCCTCATTAAACTCCTCGATCTCCTCCTCAATTTGCGCTTTTTCTCCATTTTCCTCTCCATTTTCCTCTCCATTTTCCGCATTTTCTTCTTTATTCATCTTTTCTTTTGTGGTATCGCTGTTTTCGGCAGGGACGTAGATCAAGTTGCCTTGTTCATCGTATGAAAATAATTCATCGGGCAAATCAAAGTCCTCCACGTTTTCTGCATTTTCTCCATTTTCCACGTTTTCTTCTGCAGGTTTCTGGAAGCCTGAATCATGCGGATGATTATTATTAAGATCTGAAATTTCGCCTGATGTAGTTGCAAAATCTGTTTGATGGTTGGGAGAAGGAGATTTTGACTGAATTGAGGAGATGTGACTGGGAAAAAGATTTTGTGATAGTTTTTCATCCTGATTTTCTTTACTAGAAAGATGGGCTTTGGGTGAGTTTTCAGTATAAATTTCATCATCATAAAGTTCATTACCAGATCGTGACTGGAAATTAGAGTTGTGAATTTCTGTCTCTTCGTTGATTTCCTCGGAGTTCATAAATCCTTTCTCTTCTTCAGAATTTAATTCTCTGTCTCCTTCTGGATTTAAGAATCCTCCTCCTTCTTCATTCATATATCCGCCTTCTTCAGTATTAATAAAACCTCCTCCTTCTTCATTCTCCTCTCCTTCATCTTTCATGAATCCACCTTCGTCTGCTTCACTTCCCATGAAAAAGCCACCACCACCATCACCTTCTTCTATCTCTTCACTTCTGTCTCTCTCCACAAAACCACCTTCATTTTCCATCTCTCCACCTCCTTCTTCAACTAAAAATCCACCATCATTTTTAAATTCATTTTCCTCTTCATTTCTAAATTCATTTTCATCTTCATTTCCAAATTCATTTTCCTCTTCATATCCACCTTCATTTCCACCTCTTTCCTCCACCAAAAATCCACCTTCTTCAATATCAGATCCGGAAGTATCGTCATAGACACTGTAATTATCAGATCCCTCTTCCTCTTCTCTCTCAACTTCCTCCTCCTCTTCTTCTTCTCCGTCATTCTTTCCCTTCTTCTCATTCTTCTCTATCTTTCCATGTTGTCTATTTAATCTCTCACTAATCCTCAACTTCGTCAAAAAGAATTTCCAGTACTTCAAAGAGTTCATCTTCACTCTGTCTCTTTGACTCTGCTCTTCTTCCTCCACCAACGAGTCAAGCACGGCTATCATCGCCTCTCTGTATTCTTCACAAACCACCACTCCTCCTTCTCTTACGGCTGGAACTCTTCCAGATCCAGAATTTTTACCATTTCTTCCAAAATCAAATGCAACGACTGCTTTGGCGTAGTCTATTTCCAATATCGACCTGGCGGCGTACTCCGCCATTTTCATGGTATACTTGCCAGTAGTGTCAATGAGACATCCTCCTTGTGGCATCATCGTTCTGGTGTACAAGTCGATATTTCCATAGGCATTCTTCGGTATAATTCCGTCCACAATTGGCTGTGGGGTGAATAATTTGGTCTGGAACTCCGCATACAAATTGGTATGTTCTTCTTCGTCTTCTTCGTCGTCCTTCCTCTGTAATGCCAGTTTCTTCTTCAATTTCAACGGCTGCACTGCCACCTTCAAGACCCGGCCTCTCATGTACCACGCCTTGGCCGATCTCAAGGTATATACGTGAGCTCTTTTATAAACTGGAATTACGCCAGAACTGTCACTCTTTTTGGTTTTGGCAGAAGTTCTGGCTCTGAAGGTGCCCACTTTACTGGTACTATCCATTGGATAGATCACCTCGTTCTGTTTGAGCTGTGATTCCAAGGCGTAGATCGGATGGTTATTGAAATCGGTGATATTATTTGGCATTCCCTCTGCCAAGTCCCGATCATAGAACTCCTTCAGTTCCAATATATCCAAGTTGGTGGGTTTCAGTTTTATTCTAGAATTGATCGCAGAAAACACCTTTTCGTACCAATATTGGTCTTCTTCCGATCTGAAAGTTATCCGTTTTTTGGCCGTTTTGGCGTTGAAAAAATGGGTATACCTTCTGGTGACGTCTTTAATGGCTCCAAAACTATTAAATGCAATGGCATAGTAGAGCTGGTTGCGTTGTTCCGACTGTGGAGGCTCGAATTTGGATTTATTTCTCATTGGAGCGTTTTCGAGTATTTCAAGAACAGCAGGATCAATACTGACCCATTTTTTGGCGTATGGATTCCAAACTTCGGCCCAGAAGATCGGAAACTGGGAGTCTTCGAGTGTAGGCTCCGAAACCGAAGTTTCGGTGAGATTCGTCGACTTGGACCGCACCGAAGCCAAAAGCCGTGATTTATTATTTGCACCCAAAAATTCACTTTTCGGGACCACCTCTTCTTTCTTCTCTGCTGGTTTTATCTCTGGCTCTGGTTTGATCTCTGGAAGTTGAGAAATATTGGTGAAATCTGGTGGTTGAAGTGAAAATACCAACCGAGCATTTAGGCCTATTGTACGCAATAAACACACAAATCCCTGCGCTGCCAAGTCCCTAGAGCCTCTAAATTGCGATATGAGCTCCCTGAACCGTTCATTGGTCATTTTTCGGTACCGTCGTGGTTGTGGAACCAACAATTCGTTCCAGTTTTTGCGTTTGATTCCTTCACCGCTTACGCGAAATTTGGCACTATAAGCCCTTAAAACCTTCTGGAGACCATCCAAAAACCTTCTGGACTTCACTGTCTTTAGCACGTCATCATTCTTGGGTTGATCGAGTAGTGCTAGCGCCGCTGGCAGTACCACTTTTCTGAGCTTTTGGCCTAAAGAATAGTCATTACACCAACGGTTTCTTATACTTCCGTGAAGCACCATTAGCACGATACATAACTGATGGAGCTGGCGACGTCGTATTCTTTCTTCTTTGGGCACTGGGATGAAACGGCGCGTTTTTGGAGCCACTTTTTCACGATTAATGGCGATAGTGAATGATTCTGGAGCTTCCAGCGGCGCTTTCAAGGCTTGGGCAGGGTCGATATCCACGTCTTCGAAGTCGGAAGAGTCGGAGCCTCCATTGAGATTGACTTCTTCAAAGTCTGAAGCGTCCGAATCGCGTCCGTTAAGATTGACGTCTTCGAAATCATCGGAATCAGAGTCAATATCAGGGTTATTTGCACCATTTTTGCCCCCAATTCTACCAATTTCAGTTCCTGACTCTTCACTGCATAGCACTATCACCTCGTGGTCTTTGAGAGAAGCTTTTGGCTCTATTTTGGGAGTAACTCCAGCCCCATTGGCGATGGCAATATTGAATGTGGGGTCAGAACTGTCACTGTTTTTGACTGAGAATGGCCCCTTTTGATCCGCTTCTTTTGCAACAGGCTTGTTCACACGGCGACGCTTGCGCTGGGCACCCTCATGGCTCCTCAATTCCTCTTTAAGTAGCTGTTTATAGTGTTCATCCGACGGGTTCATCGGTAGCAATCGCATCTCTTCGCGCCACTAACGGCTCGCTAAATCGTGCGACGTCATAGAAGGAAGAAATAGTGAGACAGAATGATTAAAGAAAGACGTTTGGAGAAAGAAATTTGCAACAAGAAGAAAAAGAGGTGATAGAAATAGTTGGAGTGTATTGAAAATGGAGAATTTGGGTTCTTTAAGAAAAATAACTACGAAAGTGATGAAGCTATTGAAAGAATGGATGAAGTCGTACGAGTATAATTAGTGAGGCTCGCTAGACAATGTCTCGGTATTTTATTCAAGAATCAGATCAATATACGCGGACAATTGGGCTGATGATCGAGATTTTAGGGTGGTTCCCGAGGAATCGAAGTGGAAGAATGATTATGGACTAATTTATTGAGTTGTAGCTAGAAAAACCTCCCTTTTTAGTGTATTGCTTTCATCTACTTCCATTGCTTAGTCGCACCACTAATTACTCGCTAATTAATCTCCCTTCACTAATAACTGTCACTGATAACTGTCACTAATAACTGTCACTAATAACTATCACTCCTTCTTCTCTCTAATCCCCTGCACTAATTACTCCTCCCATCTGCTTCATTCTCGCACTGACGACTTCGCACTTCCACCACCATCGTACTACTTCCACCGCGCGCTCAATTCCACTAAATCACTTCACTAAATCAACCAAGGCTCATCGCACGACTCCACCATAACCACGCCAAAACCAACCCAATACCCATAAGGAGCCATAATTATCCTCCCCATTGCATCTCCTCCCCGTTTCCTTTCATTCCTCCCCTTTTTTCCCTTTTTTTCCACAATGAAATGGCGTCGTTCCGACTATTGACCCTCTGGCGACAGTTTCCACCGCGAAGACATCACCACACTTTGGCCCCACTTTTCGGGGCCAACTTGAGCCAAAAAGCCCTCGATAAGTCCCACCGGGCTTCTGTGGCCGCCGTGGCTCATCAGCATCAAAAATACAACAAATCAGTGATAGAAATCGACCCCACAGTACGAAATTGGTTGATGATGATCCAAAACGATCGAGCCTCAAAAAGAGGCAAATTGACAATGGAAGTGAAGCTGGGAATGCCCACGCCGTTCAAGCCGAGAAAGTTGCTTGAGCCGGTGATCTTTCACCAATTGCAGGCGTTAAACATGTTGGCCAATTGGGAGAAATATGAGATCGAAGAGGTAGAAAAACGGTGTGAAAAGCTGAGGAAATACCTTGAAACCGTGAAGCAAAAGATCAAAGTGGAGGCCAAAGAGAATGGAGTGGACGACGATCCAGTAGTGATTTTTTTGAGCAAACTAGAAGAGAAAATGAAGGAGGAAGAGAGAATCAAGAAAGGGAAAGACGATGAAAAGGAAGTTCATGATGAGAAAGATAATGAAAATCAGTCAAATAATCTTTCTTCTCATATTTCGCCTATCAAAAGTCTCCAGACTAATTCCAAATTTGAAACCATCTCCTCTTCTACTCACAAAGTGCTCCTTTCGTCTCTCCAAATCTTCCAATCTCTCTCCAAAAGCACAAATTTCAACTACCAAACAGATCTTGTCCAATGGATCCTTTCTCTCTCATCGCCAACTGTCACTTCCAGCTGTGAAAACTTACGAAACCTCAAGAATATCCCACCATTTGTGATCGCAGACATTATTCACAGAACCCCAATGTCTTCTAACGAATTAGGCCTTCAGCTCGATCTTTGGAACCAGTTCAAACGCTCGATTCTCGCCACTTATGTGAACAAACCAACCGTTTTGAAAGCCCTTCTCAGCAATACAATATTCTATACCATTTCGCATAATCCCGGTGCTCTTTCTGGCTTTACTACTGAAACTGTTGGTTTTCTCAATAGTGCAAAATCCGGCCTTTCCATCAATTCGATGGGAAAAAGCTATATGAACGAAATTATCTGGGACGTCGCCGTGACCTCCTTACTCAAGGTAAACTTATCACCATCGCTCATGAAACATATCATCAAAACTCAGGAATTATTGGTGGCTACAATCAATAAATCCAGTGAAAAAGGCCAGAAAACGTACCAAAATTTGACCCTTAAATCGCATATGGGTATTGCTCTAGCAATAAACTCCATCTCTTCAGAAAAAGCACTTCAATTAATGTCTGTGGCCGAAAGCCGCTTTTTCAACGGTAAAAACCCCATTGCCAATAAAGATATGGTGGCTTACAATATCAGTAAAGTCTATCTCTCGCAAGAGCCAGAAGAATTGGTGGAAAACTTCAACAACTACGCTACCAACTATAGTCATTCCACAGCCCTTTGGCTTGCTTTCATCAAGAGACTTCTGGAAATGGGCCTTCTCACCGAAAACAGATCAATTAAAATATTGAATGAATTGGCCAAAATAAAGAGGAAGGTGATTGTAAGTAAAGATATGGTCTCTCTCTTGATTAAACCGATCAGAGGCCTTAATGGCTTACACTCTTTCATTTGTGCTCTCCAAGGGTTTGATGATAAAATGGTGAAAGCGCATTCCAGTACACTTCTTTGCACCTATATGGCGATGTTGTACCAGAACCATGGCTCAAATAAGCTAGCTCAACATTGGTACCCATGGGATAAAACCCCAAAAAATCTCCCTAAGGATATCCCTTCAAATTCCCCTAAGGATTCCTCCACTAAAGCCAAGCAGGACCTTGGCCAGTCGAAAGACGAAGGGGAAGAATCTACCAAATCCAGACATTTCAAACTGGATAATGACAGATCTGACTTCAAAGGAGAATACTCCAGTGGCCAGTTCAAACTGGACAACGGTTTAAACGGACTCAATGGGTTCAAAGGTTTCCCTTCAGTGGAATCCTACGCTCGCCATCTCTACACCAACTGCATCAAAAACAAGTCCCCCAGAATCATCGGAATCATGCTCCAGGGAGAAGCCATGGCCAATCCCGAATCTGTATATAGTCTCTACCAACGGGAGTTGCTTGAGCGTGGCTTGGTCCCTGATAAAGGCTGTTTAACTGCCTTGATCAGAGCCTCGATGAAACCCTCCAGAACTGACACTTATATCATGTGGGGCGATTTATACGCTCCGCAAGTCGCCATTCACGAGTATGCTCTCCATGTTAAGCACTCGCTCCAGGACCCAGGATTGGTTCCAGACGATAATCTCTGGCAACAGTATATTCGGATGCTTAGCAAGTTTGACTATTCTTTTGAGCTTTCTGAAATTTTCCAGTGGTGGGAGAAACTCCATTTTAGGCCAAAGCATTCTACTTTGATGTTACTCCTTGGAGCCTTGCCTGCTGAATATAGCAAGAGACACATTGCCCATGTTCATAAGGTGAGGAACGATAATTTAAGGATGGGAATTGAACCGAAGGCAGAATGGAACTGGCCCTCGGTGGAAGAATTGGAACGATACAAGGCATTGGGCCATGGGAAGAATTAAGCCCTGTGAAGTGAAAGGAATGAATGTTTCTAGAGTATTTTTTTTTTGAATGAAGACCTGGAGAATCAATTTTTGGAGAGAAAGCCGGTAGAAAAGCTTAAAGAATCAATTTCTTGAGAATGATCCATATGAATCATTTTTTTCTGGATTAATTTTAGTATTCGACTTCTAGAATCATTTTCTTATCAGAGGAATCTCCGCATTTATTTTTTTATTGTCTTTTCACTGATTCCTGGATTTAATTACTCAAACCATGAATCTTGACATTTAAATAGTGATGTTCCAGAAACTGTCATTATGACCAACCACTAACAGCTGAAATTAACCATTTTCAATCCAAATGACCAATTCCATCGGCGTAAACCTAATTGGTAGTCATCATTCTCAGAAGATCTTCACCTAAAATCCCGAACTTCCCACCAATTCCACTGGATCATCAATGAACTTAATTGTCCTTCACACCACTGTCTGATGAAATACCCAATAAAAAGTGCTACCACTTTCAACCAAAAATCCCAATTGGTAACATTTACTACGTTCTCTCATTCTTGAGATCCCTTCACTCCCAACTTATAAAGAATCCACCTTTTCATTCAGGAGAATCCATTTCTTCACGGGTCTCTTTTTGCATTTTCGCATCTTTTGCACCCACCTCGGTCCGCGCTCGGCCTCGGCCCGCGCTACCAACCAAGAGAAGCCAGACCCATCAAACTCCACCAAAACTCCACCAAAATTCACCAAAACACCCCAAATCTCTTCCCCATACCTCCCACCTCTCCTAACCAAACAATCCCTCTCTTAAACTCTCTTACTTTCCCCCTTTTCCTTCCCTTTCCTCACCATTCCTCCCCTTTATAGACTCATAGACCAGCCAATCAAATGTCGCATTCTGCTCCATGTACCCGAGCGAACAATTCCGATCCACCAAATAAAAAAATATAAATAGCGTAGTACCCCAGTTTTTCACCCACTACTCCGGTCAAAAAGCTTTCATCTTCCACCCGGTCAACGAACTTTTCATAATGTTGAGATTAGCCGCCTCTGCTCCCGCCAAGTCTCAATTGAGAGCCTTCTCCTCCCGTGCTGCTCTTTTAAGCGCCACCAGAATCGAATCGGATGCTTTCGGTGAAATCGAAGTCGACGCCTCCAAATACTACGGCGCCCAAACCGCCAGATCCAAGCACAACTTCAAGATCGGTGGTCCCGCCGCCCGCATGCCAATTCCCGTCGTCAGAGCCTTCGGTGTGTTGAAGAAGTCTGCCGCCATTGTCAACGAAGAAATTGGCGCCTTGGACCCAAAGCTTTCCGCTGCCATCCAACAGGCCGCCACCGAGGTCGCCGAAGGTAAGTTGGACGAGCACTTCCCATTGGTGGTGTTCCAAACCGGTTCCGGTACCCAATCCAACATGAACGCCAACGAGGTCATTTCCAACAGAGCCATCGAGATTTTGGGCGGCGAAATGGGCTCCAAGAAGCCTGTCCACCCTAACGACCACTGTAACATGTCCCAGTCCTCCAACGACACTTTCCCCACCGTGATGCACATTGCCGCCGTCACCGAAATCTCCCACTCCTTGATCCCAGAATTGACCAAGTTGCGTGACTCTTTACAAGCCAAGTCCGAAGAATTCAAGGACATCATCAAGATCGGTAGAACCCACTTGCAAGACGCCACCCCCTTGACCTTGGGCCAAGAATTCTCCGGTTACGTCCAGCAATTGACCAACGGTATCGAAAGAATCGAAAAGACCTTGCCCAACTTACAATTCTTGGCTCAAGGTGGTACTGCCGTCGGTACCGGTTTGAACACCAGAAAGGGCTTTGACGTCAAGATCGCCGAAACCGTCTCCAAATTGACCGGCTTGCCATTCAAGACCGCTCCAAACAAGTTCGAAGCCTTGGCTGCTCACGATGCCATTGTGGAAGCTTCCGGTGCCTTGAACGTCGTCGCCGTTTCCTTGTACAAGATCGCCAACGAC
Source organism: Suhomyces guaymorum (assembly GCA_030568515.1). NCBI lineage: Eukaryota > Fungi > Ascomycota > Pichiomycetes > Serinales > Debaryomycetaceae > Suhomyces > Suhomyces guaymorum. The sequence continues at coordinate 525,670 of JAJMGD010000003.1, forward strand.
ATCAGATACTTGGGTTCCGGTCCAAGATGTGGTTACGGAGAATTGTCCTTGCCAGAAAACGAGCCTGGTTCGTCCATCATGCCTGGTAAGGTCAACCCTACCCAAAACGAAGCCTTGACCATGGTCGCTACCCAAGTTTTCGGTAACCACTCTGCCATCACTTTCGCCGGTGCCTCCGGCCAATTCGAATTGAACGTCTTCAAGCCAGTGATGATCTCCAACTTGTTGAGCTCCATCAGACTCATTGCTGACGGTTCCGCTTCCTTCAGAGAACACTGTGTTGACGGTATTGTCGCCAACACCGACAAGATCGAAAAGACCTTGCACGAATCCTTGATGTTGGTTACTGCTCTTAACCCTAAGATCGGTTACGACGCTGCCTCCAAGACCGCCAAGAACGCTCACAAGAAGGGCTTGACTTTGAAGCAATCCGCTTTGGAATTGGGCGTTTTGTCCGAACAAGAGTTTGACGAATGGGTCAGACCAGAAAAGATGATTGGCCCAAAGGACTAAATGTATTTATTACGATGAATAGACGATAAAGATGAGTAAGGAATGTAGGGAAAGTGATATGAAAGTGGATTAAAAAAGAGATATATTGGTAGGATCTGACGTACTAAAATTAAGGATATGTTGAAAGTGGATGATGACTGAAAAATCAAAATTTACTATAACAATCTGATGTAAAAAATCAGATATAGTATTGAACGGTGAGTTTGATGTTTTTTAAAGATTTGAAACCTTCTCCTGTGATTTAAGTTCACAGTAAATTTATTCTATTACTCTTTCGTTATTTCAAAAATAGCATAGATCTAATGACGTTTTCAAGTTACGGCGACACTAAAATTACCACTATTTAGCTTATACAAACCTCGCTACAATTAATTCCATCTACATCTTTGACTTTCTCTTTTCTTCTCATTTTTCACATTCCCCATTCTCATCTCTTCATCTCCTATTCTTTCTGTTCTTCATTCCATCTTTTCTTTCCCTTCGTTTCTCTCACTTCTGCCATTTCTCTAGCATTACTATCTTTCTCACTAACTTTCTCACTAACTTTCTCCCTATCTCCCTCGTTATTCTTTTTTCCAGTGCGAGCTCTCGCTACGCCGCTCGCTACGCCGCTCTCTCTTCACTTCTCACTCTCACTCTCACTTGAAACACAATCGCAACCTCCAAACCACCACCATTCACCCTCCATGTCCCTCTCCAGCATCTTACAACATGTTAAGAAGAAAGGACAGGTGGCATCAAAGCCACAACTGTCATCGCCCACTTCTTCCACCAATCTGAGCTTCCAGAAGCCTTTGGCGCCCCAAGCTAACCGCCCAGTCGATCCTGTGGTGGCACGGTTGAAAGAGAAAAGACGCTTGGAAAGAGAACAGAAAGAACAAGAGGCTCGAGAAAAGAAAGGGCTTCCACCCAGGAAACCCAAAGCCGCTCCAAAACCAAAACCATCTGCATCAAAACCAGCTTCAAAACCATCAAAGCCAGAACCACCTTCATTCCAACAACAACGAGCCAGAAACGCCGCCAATCCAAACCAGAAAAAGATGAGTTTCAGCGACCTCATGAAAAGAGCATCCCAGGTTGATCAGTCCAAGCTTTCGATCTCGTTTCAGTCCAAAAATCGATCTCCAGAGGCTCCAAATGGTAAGAATAGTGGACCCAACTCAAGGGCCAGTTCGGTGCCACCAGAGCCCAAAAAGGCCAGAGAACCACTTCCAGCGAAATCTCGTGCTCAGGGTTCTAATTCTGGCGTTTCTAGACCGGTTGCAAGAGCTAGATCGGTGCCTTCTGAGCCTCACAGAGCCCCCAAAGAAGCTAGAGCTCCAAAAGAAGCCAGAGCCCCCCTTCCCATCAGAGGACCCTCTTCCAAGCTTGAAAGTAAACTCAAGGCCAAAACAGCAAAAAGACCGGAACATGGAAGGAAAGCTCCTCCCGATAGTAGAAGATACGGGAAAGAAGAACGCTTTGAAGAAGAATATACCAGTGAAGACTCCATGGACTCCTTCATCGAATCAGACGACGAGGAAGAGTTCAGAAGACAAAAATCAGCAGCAGACTACGATAGAGATGAAATCTGGGCCATCTTCAACAAGGGCAAGAAACGGACCTACTATAACGATGATTACGATTCTGACGATATGGAGGCCACCGGAGCCGAAATTCTCGAGGAAGAACAGCGGTCTAAGAGAAACGCTGAGCTTGAGGATAGAAGAGAAGCCGAAGAGGAGAGGCGGTTGGCTGAAATTAAGAGGAAAAGGCTCAAGAGATAGGAAAAAGAAAATAGAGTGCTTCAAAGGATCAAAAGAAAAAGAAGTCTTCGGGTTCTTGAGATCAAGAAAAAGGTCTTTAAGTCCAAATGATCGAAAAAAGGGAACTAATAAAGTGAAAATTCTTTTCTTTCCAAACGAAAAGGAATTCGTTGTCCGAAATATCAAAAGGAAAGGATATTTTGTGAAATCAGTCGTTTCCAAAGATAAAAGGGAAGCAAAAATAATTTGTTTAATCCCGGAAGATCAAAAGAAAAATCTAGTGAGTCCAGTCATTTCAGTGATTGAGACAGACACATATTTCAAACAAACATGGCCTCGGCCCAGCATAATAACTAATAAAACAGCATAATATAAATAATGTAGCTTTCCAAAAGAATTAATTCTAATTTAATTTTGATCATCTCATTCTGAGATAAATTATTGATTTATTAGCCTTATCTTCCTAGAACTAATTACTGATGACTCTTCTCTCTCCCGAAAATTATTTTTGTCTTTCTTTACTTCTCAATTTACTATTCTAGATTTCCTTCTTCATACCTTCCTGCACATTAGCGCGATGGATCTGATCTACGCTTCCCCATCTTCTCCATATACTTCCCATTAATGATAGCCCAGAACCCCAAAATTGACCCTCTAGCTCCGTCTCCGAACTCCCCTTCTCCTTCTACTACTGCTCCCAAAACAGCCATCAAAAATAGGCTTCAATCCATCATCTACGACTCCCGTTTTGTGCTCGAATTCGCTAAAAGCCATTATCCGTCATTACCCTTAATTCCCAACGAAAGGTGTGGGCCATGGTATGTTCCTAACAAAAGTTACTCAGAAACCTCTTATTTCAAGTCCACCGACGGTCATGTCAACGAATGGCAATTTTCGATGCGAAGGTTGAATCTTCATCTTCTTCCGATAATTGGACGAACCAAAGGCTTCATCAGTGTAGACTCCACCAGAAGAGGCAAATTGATCCCAGATTCACTTCTGAAGACAGTTCCAATATGGTGTGCTGTCCTCAATTGTATCATGTATGAGGGAGAAGTGGAAAATAGTCATAACTGGTTCAGATCACCTACTTTCATCAGCAAAGAGGAACATGACAGAATTGTCGAAAGAATTCCAGAAATGGTCCAAGATGTCAAGAAGCAGGGTATTATAACCAAGGAGCGTATAATAGCGGACTTGGGCGGTGAAAGACGTCCCTTGGTGGCACAATGGTACTATCCTGTGCCAAAAGAAGAGGAACAATTGATAATGTTAGTACAAAAAGCCGGTGAATCGGCCAAACCGTATCCAGTGATAACTTCAACACTGGTACCAACAACAATTGGAACCCAAGGATTTGAACCAGCTGAAACTCAGGGTTTTGAAACAGTTTCCTCAGTTGGAGCTCAGGGGCGAGGAAAATCGGACTCCTTCTACGAAATAATCTGTTTGACGGCTTCACTCAAAGTGAAACATGGAGAAGCCAAAATGGTCCTTCCACAGACTCAATGGACGTATATCCAGGGATCTGGAGATGATCATGAACTTTGGGCCACCAAAGATATATGCGACGGACAACTTGATCCTCGTTTCTTCTGGGACCGTATAGTGAACCTCAATGGTCAAATGAATCAAGAATTGATAGATGAGCTGACGGGTTATATTTATGATAAATACTCGGAAACGGAGTTCATGCAGAAATTAAAGGCAGTCACCTCATCAAGTTCGAGTGCTCAAACAGCCAGTGACAGTTTCACTACCGTAGCTGTGAAAAACGATCATAACGATACGGGGATAGTATTTGGGAGCATCCAAGCAGATCTCGACTACCAGAGTATAATATCCAAATATGTCAATTTGCACGAAATAGTAATATTCAGTGAAAAGTTCAAATTAATCAACATTCCCGAAAATCCAGCCTTTCAAATTCACCAGATAGATATCGACACCTCCAAGAAAGGAGCCAAGAAACTTCGTCTAGTCTTTCCACAAATTGTGCCTACTGAGAACCCTTTCACCTCCAAAAACCCATTACTCGTGCTTTGCGAGACTGGAACTGATATTGGTGTAGGTTTCGTGGTTTTATTGCTTTGCTTATTCTTCGATACTAACTGGAACTTAATTCCTCCCAGAAGTCAGAAAATTGATAAAGAATTGGTCAGAAAACAGTTGGGTTTAATATCTAATTTACACAAGGTGAACCCAAGCAGAAACACCTTACAAAGTGTTAACGAATATTTAATGAGTAAAGAATAATTATAGAATCAGAAAATAGATTATTAGTCTAAATAATAGAATAGTCAATAGAATTATCATGATTAGAAGATATTCATCTTCTATGTAATATTCGCAACTACAATTCGAGATGAGAAATTTCAGTATTATAGCGCATTTTCGAATTGGATAACCGAACTGCGAAATTAACCCATAATCACCAAAAAATACAAAATCAAGTAATCCAAAAAAGGACTTGTACCTTCGTTTAATCTCTATCTTGAGATCTATCCTGCAGTTAATGCACTTTTTATAAGTTCAAAAAAGAAAAAGGAAATGCTCCACGGCAGGTTCGAACTGTCGACCTTCAGATGACACAACAAATTGCTATGAGACTGACGCTCTGCCAACTGAGCTAGTGAAGCCTTTTCTGCAAATTGAAAATTTTTGCTCCTACCGGAGGTCTCTAAGTAGCTGTTTTTAGGGGAACACTTACTGACGTAATATACTCAGTTTCACCTAGCTGAGGCTCCAAGTCATATTTTTCAAACCTCACATATCTATCATCTCATAAATTTGAATGTACTAACAGCCAGATGTGCTCCAATCCACATTTTATCAAATGTGATACAACTTTTTATCAAATGTGCTAAAAGCTTTTGTCCAATGTGTTCACATTTCCATGGAGAGCATTATTCCTAAGCCATTCAGTTCTCATCACACTACAAATGTAATGACCAGTTAGGAATCCCCCAGGGTTAATTTTCTCTGAGTATTACTGAGTTCAGACCTCTTGGAACAAGGACAAGGGAAAAATAAGATTACCGTTGCCATCAAGAATAGAGAGGTTAAGTTATTGAAACGGGTTATAATTATATCATTATGATCAATAGGTGCTACCATTTACATCGCTAGGGACTCTGAATTTCTGTTACTTTTCTAGAAGTCCATCTACAATTTTAAAGCTACGTCAGTTCTAGATCAAATTTAATTTTGGTGATTAAATAAGAAATTTTTTGATAAAGGATACTTATTTTTAGACGTCTGTCAAGACACCTTACAATTACACTATCCAATAGAATCTCTTTTCCCGGTCCCCACTTCTATTTTTTTCTTCTGCTTATTTACCATAATAATCAATTTTTCTCATAAATTCCAAAAAATTAAATAACACAAAGCAGACAGTATCATCAAAATTCACCACTTTCTATCTCGAAAGCTTTCAAAAGCCGCCCTTCAGAGTATAGCACCCTCCATACGACAAGAAAAGTATGTTGGACCTTCCTTTCTCCACAATCAAAAGCAAACTAGCCCAATAACTTGGCACACGACCATTCTTCTGGCTGCAAAATATGGGCTCGTTCACGACCATGGTTACTTCAACCATGCTACGCTTCGGCTTTCCCATAAAGTATGAGTAGTCTGTAGTTGTAAACCTCTCCATATGAATCCTTGATGAGCCATGGATTATCTATTTGAGCAGTCTTTCGCTGATTTTGAGGTGAACTCGGACTATGCTCGCCAAAGCGAGCTAGACCCTTCTCCGACCACAAACTCCTCAATATCGCTCGCATCCACAGAAGCAACAAAATCCAGTGACTCTGACGAAACGACACAGCTATTAGATTTCTTAGAGATGGAGGAGATAGTCCCCAAGTCTGCTCCTCATCATCTGCTGGCAAATGTGCCAGAAATGCTCCCTTATGTGGATACGGTCAATTATTCGCATGAGGTCGATATTGGTACCACTGTTGATGAGTTTATTTTGCAGCTTGACAATGGTTTCAGTCAACCGAACAAGAGGGTGAAAAGCGTGGATTATTATCCAATAGCAGGACCAAGGCAAGCTACAAGTCTACAACAGGGGAATAATGCCACTTTTATCAAGACAAGCCCGGTAACAAATATTCAACAGTCAACTACTGCCACTTTCACCAAAACAAGCCAAATTGCGAGACTTCAACAGTCGTGTCCGTCAACTATCGTCAAGACAAAACTAATCCATCACACTTTGACTGGTCCTAAGAGAAGTCTCGAATGCTTTAGTTTGGAATTTGATAACTTGGACGCTCAGGCGATTAGCGAAACTATTGAGCGAACGGTAGCACTGGAATTTGCGCTACAAGACCGGTACTTGCGTGGCATCGATAGAGGGGTTATTAAATTTATGGAAGATAAGGCGAGAAAGAGAAGAAACCCTGAGAACGATGAGCTTGTTTGGACACCAATGTCAATTTATCAGGCCGCTTATACCAATATTAAGACATTTCCCTTGGACAAAACCGACTACTTTTTACAGATACCCCAGAAGTCGTGTTTTGGGAAGATCAACATGCGGACAAGACGAGCATGGGCCAGGAAGCCCAATCGTCACAAGCACAAAGTATATAGATTCAAACACTACTGATTAACGTTGAGAACGCTCTGAAAGAGATGAAAGAGGATTTTATAGGCCATTAACTTTGAATTAAAAAATTTAAATAGCTATAATTTTTAAAACTTCGATTTTTTCAAAATAATTGTAATTTTCCACATTTTGTGATTAATTTTAAAATTCAACAAAAAGTATTCAAGCAGTGTACACAGATCAAGGGACTTTAGATTACTATAGTCATCACTCCTTTCTTTTTGTAGAAGGGATATAGAGACCCGAAGTTGTCCAGACCAAGTCACAAGTTCGAAATGGTCTTCTACTAAAAAATTGAATCAGATTCCAGGTGATATTCCTCTGGAATCAATAAAGTAACGATAGTAAAGTGCTCTGAATGGAGGTAATTAAATTGAAATTCAAAAGTCTTCCCAACCAAAATACGAATCCATAATTAGTAGTCAAAAGGATCTATTAAGCGATGAAGAAACGGGACCTCTACACCATATGTATCTTTTTGATAGTTACAAGCTATTCAATGGAACTAAGTCTGTTATGTCTTCTTCCATCATACCTTCTCATTTCATTACATTCCTCTTTTAAAAGTTTGACTTGAGCACCAAACTTCTACCAATTCTCACCCTTTTACTCATTTTCGCAGCCAAAGGCCCGCTTATCTAAGCAGAACTATCACTAAGCCACCACGAAACAAACTCTCACACCTGAAATAAGCCCAGAAAGCAAACCCCGTCATCTTATCCATCCCCACCCTTCCACCCTCGAATCCCATCTCTTCTATCTGTCTCCCTATCTTTCATTCCAACGGTGTGGACTCAGTCTGATTGTACCTGCGCCGGTCACATGACACGACATAATTCACACTTTTCAGACTATTAAGGGTCCAGGAGGGTCCCACCGGCGGCCCCAAATTACGCCATTTCCAGTGCACTGACACTGCCAGGCGGTTCCGTACGCAACAGAGCCCGCACCACGGGGTTTGGCCCCATTCCTTTCGTCCCGGCCAAATCCCTGGTGGTGGAACCAATCACCGGACCCTTTAATCGATTATCGAATGTCACGTGTGATGGTCTGATAGCGAAAACGCCAGTGATGCTGCAATTGCCGCGGTTTGTGTCATAGCTGTCGCGCCCCATGCAGGAGCACACTTTGTCTAGCTTAACTACTGAAATGATGGGGAAGATATATATGCTACAAGCACCCGGGTTTAATAAGCCAAGATGAGTATTGGCCAGATCGAAGCTAGTAAGTGAAGATTAAAAGAATTCATCTTTGTGGGTTCTGGATGTGAGGTCTACCCCACAAGCAAAGGGAGACAAAGGAGATTAGCCGCCGATAAGAATGATCCAGGCCATGAATTGATCTAAGGGCTAGAATGGTGATATCTAGGGCTATCTAAGGGCTAGAATAATGATAGAATTGGTGATTTCTAAAGGGTAAAGCCTTATGATTTTCGGATTCTTTCGGTGATATCTTTTGCCCTTGGAAGGTCCTTAGAGTTCACTTTGGCGATTCTCCTTTGCAGGTCCTTACAGTCCACCTTGGTGATTTCTTTGAAGTTCTGAGAGTCCTTTATTGTGATGTTTAGCCTCTTGATTACTTCTAACAAATACTAACTTCCAGTTGCCCAGACTATCAACAGCGTTGCTGGGCCCACGTTCATTACACAGCCGGCCAAGGCGGTGGAGTCGCCGTTCAAACCGCTTGTTTCCAACTCTCAAGTTCTTCTTGAGTCCAATGAGCCATATGCCGAAATCGACGGTCTTTTTGGCCAAGAAGACGCTGAAAATGCCTCGGTAGTCTCAGTAGTCACTACCGGATCCACCATCTTAAGAAACTTGCCCTTTTTATTGAAGCAAAACTATAAAACCAGAGCAGTTGTGTCGCATGTGGAATTGGCCAACTTCGACTTCTCGATTGTCACCGCTTTGAGAGACTTGAACTACCCCATTGTCATTTCTCAGACCCCCAAGGAAGCTGCTATTTACTCCAGATTGGCCTACAATTTGGCTGCCAATGCCCAGAAATCGGTGTTCCATTTCTTTGCACCTTCCCAATACAATATCGAAGAAAAGTTCACCGCTAAGGAGGAGCAAGTCTTGTTGAAAGATATTCAATCTTATCAAATTAACGATATTTTCACCTACTTCGATGTGAAACCTTTTGAGCTCGTCAATAAGGTCTCCAAGCCAAAGGACTCTGTTTTGTTCTTGGGTCAACTAAGCGACGAGCTTGTGACTGGTTTCACCAAAGAAAACGTCTTGCTCATTTCCGCAAACGTTTATCAGCCATTCTACTTACAAAGTCTCTTGTCGATCATCCCTTCAAGTGTGGAAACAATCACTTTGGTGCTACAATCCGCCTCGATTTCCTCCAGTCAATCGAGCTTCTCGCCATTGTTATTGGACTTCTTCCAGGAATATCCAGACTTCCAAACCTTGAAGAATTTCTCCAAAATTATCAGCTCCACTTTCGGTTTCATCGAAGCTGATAAGTACGATCAAAACATACAAAACTTGCTTAAGAACGTCAGATCCGCTAACCCGGTCCAAAACTTATCTTTTGGCAAGGTTAACACTGAAGTCACCACCAAATCTTCAAAGCAATTGATCGAGAACCACCAAAAGGCCCAGGCAGGCGCCATCAAATTGGAACAAGCATACCTCAAGGTTCTTGAGCAAATAGATCCTACCAACTTGAAGATCTTGAACGAGTACAACGGAGCAAATGCTGGCCAATCCAGCCCTGAGTACGGATTTGGTTCCTTCTTGTATGACGAAGAAGAGCGTCAAAACTTGGTTGAGCTTATCCACAGAGGAGTCCAAAGAAATGGCTTCCACTCCATTGATAATGGTACCCTCATTGAACAATTATCCAAGTGGTTGGTTCAAACTAGATCGGGCCAAAGTGTGGACAACAAGGTCGTTGATGAAATCATCGAATTGTTGAAGACAGATGAATCAAGTGAAATTTCCAAAGAAATTTTATCCAAACAAGAGTTCCTCAAGTCACACAAGAACTGGTTGATCGGATCCGATGCCTGGTCCTACGATTTGGGCTCTTCTGGTATTCACAGTGTCATTACTTCTGGTAAGAATATCAACATGTTGGTGATAGACTCCGAGCCTTACAACGAGAAGAAAACTGTGGTCAACCGTAAGAAGGATATTGGTCTCTACGCTATGAACTATGGAAACTGTTACGTTGCATCGATTGCAATCTACTCTTCCTACACCCAAGTTTTACAAGCATTCATTGAGGCTGAAAAGTTCAACGGTCCTTCCATCGTGTTAGCATACTTACCATACTCCAGCGAGTACGACAGCACCCTTCCAATCTTGCAAGAGACCAAGAAGGCAGTGGATTCTGGATACTGGCCTTTGTACAGATACGATCCAACCATTGAAGAGGAAAAAGAATCCTTCAAATTGGACTCCTCCAACTTGAGACAGCAATTGAAGGAGTTCTTGGACCGTGAGAACAAGCTTTCTCTCTTGGCCTCCAAGGACCCATTATTGTCCAGAAACTTGACTCAAACCGCCCATACTGAAGTTAAGACTCAACAGAAAAAGGTGGCTGAGGACTCTTTTGCCCAATTGTTGAAGGGCTTATCTGGTCCTCCATTGACAGTTGCATTTGCTTCTGACGGTGGTAATGCCGAAGCCGTGGCCAAGAAGATCAACAGACAAGCCTTGGGAAGAGGCTTGAAGTCTGTGGTGCTCCAAATGGACGATGTGTCGATTGAAGACTTGCCAACAGAAGCCAACATCGTGTTTGTCACCTCCACTTCCGGTCAAGGTGAGTTCCCTACCAACGGTAAGCAATTCTGGGACGGCTTGAAGAACGCCGTTGATATCGATTTATCCACCATCAAGTTCTCTGTCTTTGGTTTGGGTGATTCTGAGTACTGGCCCAGAAAGGAAGACAAGCACTACTACAACAAGCCAGGAAAGGATCTCCATGCCAAGCTCCTTTTCTACGGCGGTGTGGAGCTCTGTGAAATCGGTTTGGGTGATGATCAAGACGCCGATGGCTTCAACACCGGTCTTAACGACTGGATGCCAAAGATCTGGAAGGCCTTGGGTGTTGACAACGTCGAAGGTGTTGAAGAGCCAAAGCCAATCACCAACGAAGATATGAAGGTTGGCTCCGACTATCTCAGAGGTACTATTGCCGAAGGCTTGCAAGACTCTTCTACTGGTGCCATCAGTGCCGTGGACCAACAATTGACCAAGTTCCACGGTATTTACATGCAAGACGACCGTGATATCCGTGATGAAAGGAAGGCCGAAGGCTTGGAGCCAGCCTATGCTTTTATGGTCAGATTGAGATTACCAGGAGGAAAAGCCACTCCAGACCAGTACTTGAAATTGGACGAGTTGGCCGATGTCAGAGGTAACGGAACCTTGAAGATCACCACCAGAGCCACCTTCCAATTGCACGGTGTTGTTAAGCACAACTTGAAGCCTGCAATCAGGGGAATGAACTCGGCTTTGTTGGATACTTTGGCCGCTTGTGGTGATGTTAACAGAAACGTGATGGTTTCTGCTTTACCACACAATGCCAAGATCCACGGCCAAGTCTCTGCTGTGGGTTCTTTGATCTCCGAACACTTGTTGCCTCAAACCACCGCTTACCACGAAATTTGGTTACAGGGTGAAGACGATGGTGACAAGCCAAACGACAAGCAAGCTTGGGAATCACGTAAGAATGGTCCTAAGAAGACCAAGACTTTGGTCGCTGGTAACGCTTTGGCTGATGTTGAACCACTCTACGGTAACACTTACTTGCCTAGAAAGTTCAAGATCGTCATCACCGTGCCTCCATTCAACGACGTTGATGTCTACGGTCACGATATCGGATTGATCACCATCATTGAAAACAACGAGGTCGTTGGTTTCAACGTCTTAGTTGGTGGTGGTATGGGAACCACCCACAACAACAAGAAGACTTACCCTAGAACCGGTTCGATGTTCGGTTACGTTGCCAAGGAGCAGATCCATATTGCCTGTGAAAAGATCATGTTGGTGCAAAGAGACTACGGTGACAGAACCAACAGAAAGCACGCCAGATTGAAGTATACCATTGATGATATGGGAGTCGAATTGTACAAGGAAAAGGTTGAGGAATTGTTGGACTTCAAGTTCGAAGAACCACGTGAGTTCAAGATCGACTCCAACATCGATTACTTCGGCTGGTGCAAGGACGAATTGGGATTCAACCATTTCACCGCTTTCATTGAAAATGGTAGAATCGAAGATACTGCTGAATTGCCGCAAAAAACCGGGTTGAAGAAAATCGCCCAGTTCTTACGCGAAAACGACGACGCCGAGTTCAGATTGACCGGTAACCAGCATCTTCTCATCTCCAACATCGAAGACAAGTACTTGGACCAAGTCAAGGCCCTTTTGGCTCAATACAAGTTGGACAACACCGATTTCTCCGGCTTGAGATTGTCCTCTGCTGCTTGTGTGGCATTCCCTACTTGTGGTTTGGCTATGGCTGAATCTGAACGTTACTTGCCAGAATTGATCTCCAAGTTGGAATTGGCCTTGGAAGACTATGGCTTGAGACACGACTCGGTGGTGATGAGAATGACCGGGTGTCCTAACGGATGTGCAAGACCATGGCTTGCGGAAGTCGCTTTGGTCGGTAAGGCTTATGGTGCTTACAACTTGATGTTGGGAGGAGGCCATCACGGTGAAAGATTGAATAAGATTTACAGATATTCTATTAAGGAAGATGAGATTTTGGAGATCTTGAAGGATCTTTTCAAGAAGTGGAGTTTGGAAAGAAAAGACGGCGAACCATTTGGTGACTTCGTTATCAGAGCTGGTATCATCAAGCCAACTTTGGAAGGTAAGTACTTCCACGATGACATTCCTGAAGAAGCATAAAAACTAAAATGACATTCATAAACAGTGAAATTGGAAGATGAAGACATCTGAGATTTCAGAAGTTAGCTGAGCTAACTATCAAATTTTGTACCTAATAAACTGGAATAAGAACGAGTGTAGAACCTGTGGGAATTGTAAAGGACTCAAGAAATGGTTATATTACAAAAAGACTTCTTCATACTAAGGAAATAGATAACTGACCGAGGCGAAAGAACAACTCTTACTTTCTGTACCGGTCTTTATTCATTCCTTATTTGAATGATTTTTTTTTCTATCGAACTTACATTTTTTTCGACTTTATTTCTTTTATTTCTACACGTTATTATTTTCTTTTACTCTATAAATTCCATTCCTTCTTTTTGGTATAGTACAGTCGTCAAGGCCAGCTTGATCTTGTTGGCTCCCTAAGGACGATTTTGACTCCTTCAGGACGATTTTTGATCGATCGTCAAGGCGTAATTAGCATTTTTCCAACTTGATCTTAAATTCATTTTCGTTGATGTTCGTTGATGCTGTTAGTTATTCAAGTTGATCTTATTAGCTAATCAATTCTTGATAATATTAGCTCATTCTTGATCTTATTATTTCATCTTTAGTTCATTTTCGTTCTCCACGGTTTTTCCACCTTTCCGCTCTTCTCAGACTCCAAGGTGAAAGACCGCTCTAGATGGCTCAGAGCATCGTAAAGAGTCCCCTCTTGCATGGCTCGCACGTCTTGTAAGAGGCTCTTGATGGAGGGCTTCTTGTTTCTTTCCACTTTGAGCACGTCTCTGATCTTCACGTTCCATAATGTCACACTGACACCGTTGAGTCTGCGGAGCACCTTCTGCTCGGCCACCCGCGAGATCTTTTCCGATTCTTCCCGTAGAAGCTCCAAATTTTGCCGACACTCCGTTTGGAGCTGTTCTATTATCCTTGCCTTTTCTTCGGCAGTGTAGGCCATATTAAAATCAAATGAAGTAATGATAATTAAATAGAAGCGCTTAGTGAAGTTATGAGAAAAGTAAGGAACCTTTTAAAGTAATACGCTTATAATTGATAGAATCTGTAGTTAAAAAGTCCAATTCTCTATACTAGAACCCTCACTTGTATTATCCTAACTGGTATGTTCCCCAACGGTATATTTTTCTCACTAATATCTTCTTCTCACTATCTTTCTTTGTTTTCATCTATGATCTCAGTTCTCATATTCCTGCAGACAACCCCCACTCCAATCTCACCGCACTCAACTCAACGGTGGCGACCACAGCGGCACAACTATCACTCTTCATCCCTAACCAAAACTACCATCAATTGGAGCCCCGCCTCATAGACTTCTCCGTCTCTCCACATTTCACTACACTACACAGCAACAATGGTGCTTGAAGCTACAATGATAGCCATCGACAACTCCGAGTACATGAGAAACGGAGACTATTTAACCACCAGATACGACGCCCAGTTGACCACCACAGAGCTCATCTTTCAAAACAAGATCAACTCCAACCCGGAGAACACGGTGGGCTTGTTGGCGTACGGTGGCCAAGGCCCACAAGTGCTCTCCACATTGACGACCGACTTCGGTAAGATCTTGTCGGGAGCGTATGCCACCAAATTGACCGGCGAAAACCACTTTTCCAGCGGTATCCAGGTCGCTGCGTTGGCATTGAAGCATCGTCAGAACAAAGTACAACAGCAACGGATCATCGTGTTTGTTGGTAGTCCGTTGAAAGAATCGGAAAAGGAACTCGAAAAGTTGGCTAAGAAGATGAAGAAGAACAATGTGGCCGTCGATATCATAAATTTCGGTGAAGAAAGTGTCAACACCGCCAAGCTTGAAAAATTCCATGCTGCCATAAATAACCACGATAACTCCCATCTCGTCACCATTCCACCTGGTCCTCGTTTGTTATACGAAGTTGTGGCATCTTCGCCTATTTTGGTCGAAGGTGGCTTCGACATGGGTGCAGGTGACTTTGACGGCTTTGGAGGATCCGGATTCGGCGCTGGTGATCTCATTGACCCTAACATGGACCCAGATTTGGCATTGGCTTTGAGACTTTCGTTGGAAGAAGAGAAGTCTAGACAAGAAAGAGAAGCCGAAGAGAAGGCCAAGAAGACCGGAGAGTTAGAGAAGATCGATGAAGCCAAGGAGAACCCAGAAAAGAAGGATGATGGCGACAAGGATGTCCAAATGGACGAGGCTAAGTAGAGAATACAACGTCACACATTGAAAACCATAGTAAAATTGATTGAAAGTAGCACAACTTTTTTAATAAATTGCGTAGACCTTTTCAATTGACAGCGAGACTAAACTCTTCAGTAGAATAAGACTTAAAAAGAAGTAGTCTTTCTCCTCAATTGAATTACTTTCTCATTTTTTGAGGATTCATTCTCTACTTCCCTATTTAAATGCACCGCGAGTCATTTTTAGTGCTAACTTTGTCTTTGTAAACCACAGCTATGAACACCAAAAAAGACTCCGACCGTCGTGAACGGAAGGATGGCCAAAGAGTACAAGTCTCGTTCATGGCACCATCCAGAGACAGTGCAATTAACCCTCTTCCTCTCACTACTGGTCATTTTATCGACACTTATTCAAGAGTGAGTTTATCTTAATATCAAAGGCTAATATATACGAGAGATGGTATATTGAATGGGATTGATATCATTCGTTTTGGGATTATTACTAACACCAGGGTAAATGGAACCTTTCTAAGGTCCCCTGTCCGCCATGTTACCAGGATTCCGGCTTTTTTGAGGCCCCAGAGTGCTATAATGAAATCTCGCGCGCTAAATTGGTGGAGAAGTATACCAACTTACCTCACTGGAACGACCGTGCAATCTTCAGGAAAGTCATTGGAAGAGCCCGCAAGACGTTCGGAGTCAGCGGAGTCTCTTTATCATTAATTGACCGTACCAAAATCTTGATGAAATTTGAGACTTTGTTGGAAGTGACAGAAATGCCTCGAGGTGTTTCTATCGATGGCCATGCGATTCTTTCGCAAAACTATTTCTACCTTGCCGATGCCTCCAAGGACTGGAGGACTTCTCAGAACCCTTTCGTCACAGGAGCTCCTCATATACGCTTTTATTGTGGAGTGCCGTTAATGGCTGCAAAAAATGAACCAGTTGGAGTTCTCGCAGTATTCGACTCATTCGCAGCAAAAGAGCTTCTGGAAGATGGGTGCAAAAAATTGCAAGGCTTTGCCAAAGAGATCATGTCAATTTTAAACACTCCTTATCATGATCTACGTCGTGCCCTGGAGTACGCAGACGGGCCCGTGGACTCTGTTGCCAGCGAATTGAGTGGGCTTAAACTCAAACTCGGTAGAGCAACCTCTACCAAAGCAGCTTTCAAGTCCGTATTTGAACGCGATGGTTCGGGAAGTCAATACAGTCAAAATCATAATTTCAGATTCAAGAGGTTCCAAGCATCCACTCAGAAACAAAGTTGCAATGGTATTGATAACGCTATATTATGGGATAAACTCGTTAAAATTGGCAATATGATGACCTCAGCAGCAGCTTTGACCAAAATCTTATCTTTTAACTATAAAATCGATTTTGTCTATATTCTCGAAATTAAAATAGCCGAACCGTACCAGATTGCAAGCGAATACTTCCCTTCAAGAGAGACTAAAATAGAGGCTGAAAACTTCAGATTTGCCGATAAAATGGTGAAAAGAACCTCCAAAGAGAGTGAGTTTCTCACTCGTGTGATTGGAAGTTATGGGTGCAAACTGACATCGCTCAATTTTGAAAATGCCGTTCACTACAAAGCTTTCACCTCTGAGTTTGGCATTCAGTATAAAAATCCCAAGCAAAATTCCCTTTACAATAAAGGAGTGATAATTCCATTTTATCGCCATAACTCCAAACTAGTGAGATCATCGGAGGAAAAGCACAAGGGCAAACCACTTAATATTTATCTCAGAAGTGGAGGGTTTTTGATCGCTCTTTTCACGGAGTCATTGAATACTGAGTTAAGCCAAGACATGATATCGTCTATTCTATCCAATTCCAGTGTCTTCAGAAAGCTTTATATCACCTCTTGATTTTAAAGCCGTTTCTAGCTTTATAATGAAATTTGTCTATTTGCTTAATTGTAATCATATCTGCTGATCGCTTCTATTTTCTCAATTGAAATCGTATCTGTTGATCAATACTATTTTCTTGTAAGTTTTATCATCCTTGATTAATTCCATTTGTTAATTATAATTTCATACCCGTTAATTAATCTATTTGCTTCATATTGATTTCATACCCGTACAACTCCATCTATTGGTTCATTGTAATCTTCTCCATGACCTATTCCATCTGTTAATTGTAATTTTCACCGTTCATCAATTCCATTTCCTCATCATAATTAGGATACGCTTCGATATCTTCTGGTCCAGGAATTGGTTCAACGGCATCTTCTGGTGGGAAATCGTCATCATCCGAGAAAGGATCATCGGACAAGTCAGCAGTGTTCTGTGTTTCTGTAACTGGTTTCTCCGATGGTTCTGGTTCTTTGGATGGTTCTTTGGATGCTTGATTCGGTACGACTGGGAATGCTGGGACCAGGTATAAGTCATCATCTTCTTCGTCATCGACAAAAAGTCCATTTCTGTGGTGTCTTGGTCTTTGAATCGAGTCCTCATCTTCATTATCAGGAAAGATGACCGACGCAAGCTCTGGATTTGCACTCATGAAACTCATTGAAATATCACCATTAGTAATCTCATTATCATTCTCACCGTCAAGTCGCACGTTGTCAACTTCTCCATTATCAATACCATTAACTTCCTCCGGAGTTTCATCTATAATGCCCTTTTCCACCCTCAATTTACTAAGTTCCATTTCTATCAATTGTCTTCTGTAGACCTTCAATTGTGGCGATCTTGCACCAAAACTCCTTATCAAATGGATACAGTCCTTGAATCTGGCTTTGGGGAATAGGCCATGGCACCAAAGCTGATAGAACTGTAATACCGTAGTCAAGTTATTGTACTCATGGTCATATTTAGCAGTTTTGGAGACTTTGCCCAGTTTCTTCTCAAACGCCTTATCGTTCTTGGCAATGGTTCTGATCACTCCAGCGTAGTTTTTGGTGATATGGTTCAACCCGGTGGTATTGTTGAACATTCTTTGGTTATCAATCTTGGCGATTTTGGCTCTTTTGGTCAATTTGATTTGCTTGTCGAGGCCGAGAACGTCGTCATCGGCTGCTGGAGCCTGCGTGGTCTCTTCTTCGGCTTCAACCGGTCTATCTAGCACGTCTTCTAAGTCCATTATGGTAAAATATTTGGCTTTCCTTGAAGTATTTCAGTATTTTGATAGAGTTGATTGGATCTATTTTGGTGCGATAAAAGTGAGACGCGTCGCGACTTCCGGGATGAGCCAGAATCCGGGGAAGTCTAAGGGAAAGAGAGAAAGAGAAGAGAAAAGTAGAAGGCGACAAAATAAAGTGATATATCAATTATCAATTTTATATTAGAACAAAGAGAAGAGTAAGCCTTTGGAATAATTCCTCCAGTTCTTTCTGACTCTGTATTGGTGCTATATCTAGCTGACCACTTAGCTATTTTATCACGTGACTAAGGTCCATCTCCGGCCCCAGTATGAATATGTTCACTGATCCAAGCCAATATCCATCCAATACCTCTGATTTACCCCAAACAACGACCCCTTTGAAAATTCCTATTACCTGGTACAGGCTCATTACGTCTCCACTTCCATTTCTTTCAATTTCCATCTCATTATCATTCTCCCACGCTAACAAATCCATCCTCTTCCATGTTCTATAGCGAATATCTACCTCGAATCAACTCGGTTAACACCCTCATGGACTTCCCAAACCAGCAAGTATCTGATATCACCAATATTCAAGCATATGAGCAAAAATTGACCATTACGACAAAGATTCACAGTTATGAAATAACCCTTCCTATACCGATAGAAAGCCCCATCAAACTCACCAATATCAAGCAAACAGTGGAGCAATGTCTCTCAATATCGCTAGCAGCCAATAGTAAGACCAATGAACCCGAAGCAAACTCATCCATGGGTCAAACTTCTTCGGGAAATGGCTTTATGGGCCAAAATTCTACCAAATGGTCTTGTAAAGATCTCCAAAAGAAGACTCCCGTGGATGCCAAAAATCAAAGCATTTTCCAGTTTTCATGTGCCCATTGTGACAATCCACTCATCTCCTCCAATAAATACGTATTCATGGACATGCCCTCGGAGTTCTGGTACGAATTGATGGACTTCTGGCACTGTCATAAGCCTCATAATAATCATAGCACAACGAAAGATTATACTGGCACTTTGCGGCCACCAAACGACAAAGCGGTTATTATTGGGAGCCACTACCTTCTATTGAACAAGTGTGAAAATTTACTGCAATCTGGCAAAAATGTACAGTGCTCTAAGTGTAACAGTATTGTTGGAGAAATGGACGAACAGTCTTACAGAATTAACAAATGGGACTTGAAGTTACACTACGGGGAGCAAACGGAGACTTTTTCAACCCATCTTTTCATTTATAACTCGATTCTCGACAAGATCAACTCGTTGGCTACCAGAAAATTCAAGTTTTTCCATCAAAATCAATGGTGGTATTTATGGATCATGAACGTTGGAATTGATATTGCCATTGAAGGTGCAATTTTGAATAAGGCAATGAAGATATTGTATTATACAGACGAAAATGATGACTCAAACCTTGTGGAAGAATATGAGCATTTGAGTATTTCCAGTGAAGATATAATAAGGGAGTTCATTGAGCAGATACAAAAGGTTAATGATTTGCTCCCAAAATGCGTGAAAGAAGTACAGTTGGACCGCCAATGGAAAGTGAGTTATCTTGCGGAAAGCGAAGCAGAATTGGAAGTTAAAGAGAATAAGTCGTGAAAGAATTTAAATTGGAAGGTGAATTATCAGAAAATTACAGAAACAGAATGGATACTGATAATACGAAATCAAAAGGGATCCAATTTTATTTC
Organism: Suhomyces guaymorum; assembly: GCA_030568515.1. Taxonomy (NCBI): domain Eukaryota; kingdom Fungi; phylum Ascomycota; class Pichiomycetes; order Serinales; family Debaryomycetaceae; genus Suhomyces; species Suhomyces guaymorum. Next base: position 545,396 of record JAJMGD010000003.1, read on the forward strand.
GAAATTTTAAGCTTTGAGTAAAATCGCTGGTTCATGATGAAGTTATAATATTAATTGATAGATAGAAGATGCTGACATTGCATTGATATTTAATGAATATAATAGAAAGATTTATGTCATCGAAGCGGATCCAGGTCATTGTAGCCTATTTAACTAGAAAAAATAGCATTATCTAATCGTTATTTATAATATAGGAATCATTCGACAGTGTGAATATTAATTTGACTTTCAGTAAATCCTACACGTAGAATAAATGGTCTAAGTTTTTCTAATTAACTTCAATTATATCCTCCTCTATAGGAATAAATGCTTCATCTTTCTAATTACCTTCAATGATATCCTTCACGATAGGAACCACCTGCTTTCTGGAAGCGGCCAACTTGGCCTGGTTGTATAACTTGAAAGTTCCAGCCTCGCTACTAAGCTGTGGAAGAATGCTCTTAATCTTGTCCAACTTGTAGACATCCCCATTCAACTCCAAAGGCTCCGTGGCCAGCTCTCCCAACTTGTTGAACTTCACATTCTCTTTATTTTCAAAGTAATAGCAGAACTCTCTGGTATATTGATCATTTTCTTTCTGAGTGTAAGAAGAAGTAATCACCAACAAGTCGAGACCCTGGGCTTTCAAAGTCCCATCCAAGGTCTTTTGCAACTCTGGCACCGAGTACTGGGTCAAGACCCATTTCAAGGACTTTCCAATGGAACTGAAACCGACATGTTCACCGGTGGAAAATTTGAATTGCTTGTAATCTTTGAGCAAAACATCGCCAAAGGAAAATCCAGACAAGTCCTTCTTGGCTGTCTTCAATTGCTTGTAAAATCCAGTGAAATAATCACCGTTTTCGGCCAGCTGGTCAAGATTGATAGTTTCAGTATTATCTTCAAGAATAGTCTTATAAGTAGTTACAGCCTCGATATCGCCCTCTTCCACCTTCTGGGTCATATTGGAGGTATCCACCAATAACGGAGCAAGCAAGAGTTCCACCACTTGGGGGTCTTTTCTGAAATAGGCGAGATCTTGACCCAATTCCTTATACCAGTAGTTAAACACCAATGCGGAGCAAGAACCGTTGGAATGGATGATTCTGGGCGAAGCATCGAGGAAGACACCTTCGTCCGCATGGTGGTCAATGATCCCACTGACTCTGACCAACCCACTATGTAACTTTTCTGTAATCAGCGGTCCTTGAACATTACAGTGGTCCACCAAAATGATATCGCAAGAAGTGCCCTTTGTAATGGCACTAAAGTCCTCGGTGAAGTACAAGAGATCTTCGGTGATGGAGTGGGCCTTCAAGAGACTGACGATGTCTCTTCTTAACCTGAGCTCGTTCCTGGGGATGTTGATCAACGGGATGATATAGTTGGAAGGGCTCTTGATGTGGGCCAAATAAGAGTAGGCAATTGCACTGATTACGGAGTCCAAATCGGCCGATTGGTTACCAGTGACGAGCCTGGCGTGCTGGAGGGCACCTGAGTTAAGGTGCTCCTTCAAAGAGGCAAGAAAGGTCCGAACAGACATGAATGGAGGGGGGTTGAGTGGATCAATGATTCAGAAATGAGATTGCGACAGAAATAAGAACAATAGAAATTGAAAGAGTGAGATTGCGAAATGAAGAAAATGAGGAAAGTGAAGTATAAAATTGAGGAATGTGAGAGAAGAAAGAGGGAAGGTTAGAAAAAGAGGAAGATGTGGTGCTGGGGAAATTATTGGGAAATTCTATTGGCGAAAGGAAGACTCGGTGCTGAATTATTTTGGGCAGATCAAAACATTGCGAAACCATTTATTTGGCAAGAATAATAGAGATATTAATATGAGAAGGAATGAAAGAGAGATTTGAAGTTACTATGAGGGATTTTTAATCATTTGGAAAGCATTCTAAAACTTGAAGGTCTTCGAATTTTGAAGAGTTTATCTTAGAATCGGTAATTCTTTACAATCTAATTGGGGTAATTATCTTCAATAAATTGGAGCAATTCTCTTTAATCTTCAATCAAATTGAAGGTGCCCTCTTTAATTTAGTGAATATCCCTCAATTGCAATTTTTTTCATTTGAATTATCTTCGTTGGATTCCTATTCAATCAAATTCCCTCACTTGATTTTCCCTTTAATTGAGCTGTCTTCAAGTTTTCTCTATCAAGAGGCTACATTCCTTATAATATACTCTTTTATCTTTTTCTATTCACTTAGCGTAGTGCAACTTGATGTCCAACCATTGTCTCTTGTCGACTTCCTCTGGGCTCAAAGAGACGTCACCGTAGGTTATTGGTCTAAAGTAGAAGAAGAACCAAACGATACCAGTAGCACAGATCGAGGCCAAACCCACCAATTTGCGCTTGTTAACTCCCTTGGCCTTGCCGTCGTTAGAATTATCACTAGTGATGAATTCGATCAATCCACCGCTGAACAACGCAGCAATCAAGTGTGCTGGCAAGTAGTGGTGCAAGAACTTTTGACGGTTCATCAAAAAGAAAGGCAAGTAATGGGCACACCAGCCGACAAAGAGGAAGCCCAACGAGTTGTACAACTGGGAGCGGGCACGGGAGTTGAGAAGATGAAGGTTTCTTCTGCGGGTGACCTGGTCCGCCAACAATAAGCCAAGATAGATGGCAAGGAAACAGACTTCCAACCAGAAGCCAACAACGTTACCTACAAAGAAGATCTGTTTCTTCTGGTCGTTGTCGTTCCAGAAAGAGACTCCCGACAAGGCCAAGGGCCAGGACTCGGGCTGCGAGGCGAATGGATGCTCCGAGGTCAACACGTTGTTGTGATGGAACATCAAGAACTGTAACTCCCACCACTTCTTTAAGAATGGGATCTTTTTGACTTCCTTGGGCACGTAGACGTTTCTGGGGTCGTCTTCCGCAAGGCCAATGATGTCGTCCATCGTCCAGGTGTTGTCCTTATCGGTGACTTTCTTGTTACCACTGACTTCCTGGTGGCCGAAACCCCACTCTGGCAAGACTTCGTCGGCGTGGGTCCACATGGCCACGACGGTGTCGACGTGGATGAACTTCAAGTTGGTGGCTTTAGTTTGCACCAACTTGCGGGCGTCCTTGGAGCCAGAACTGGAAGTGTACTTGATTCTGAACAAGGTCTCGTTGTAGCGAGTAGCGGCAACTTCGTCGTAAGCGATTGTGAATTCTTCGTTGGTAGGCTTCAAGGGAGAAGCAACGTCGTGGGTCAACAAGTAACCACCAGTGCCGACGTGCTTGAGTCTGACAACGTCGTTGGTGTAGACGTCGTTAGTGGCACCGTTGTCTTCAGCTGGGATGATTTGCCAGTGGTTGTTGACGTCAGCAGGCTCGTTGTTCTCGATGTCAAACATACAGGTCACCTGCTGGGTGTTGGAACTGATTCTGCCGTCCTCGTAACGCAATGGGTAGTCAAATTTATGGGAGTGCAAGTAGGCGTCGGTGTCCTTGTGCTTGATGGTGATGACATCGTAGTAGTGGACGTTCTTGGCCAATTTGGCCATTGGGTTTTCCAGCAAAGTCTCTTGGAAATCGGAGCCCATGAAGGAGTCACCAGGGCCGGATTTGGTCAAAATGGCGAAATGAACGTAGAACCAGAACAAGTAAATAATGAAAGGAACCACAATCAAGGCCCACAATCTGGCAAAGAAGTGCTTGGAGAGCTCGGGAACGCCAAGGCCCCTCCTGTAGTCCATCAAGTACCACAATTCGTGAAGAACAGCAATTCCAATGGTCACATAAGTGAAAACACCGACGTATTTGGTCGAAATCACACACGACAACGACACACCGGTGGCCATAAGCCAAGCCCACCATTTACCAGTAAATGGAGTCTTACGGTAGGTAGAAAACTTGGCATAGGAGAAGATGGTGAACGCCACACTCAACAGCAAGGTGGAGTCCAACAAGATCAATCTGGAGTCAATGACATGCGCGTTATCGAAGCACACCAACAAACTGGAGAAGAGACAGGCTGGAACTGAAAAGTTCATCGTTTTCATTGTGAGATACATCACGGGAACCACCATGGTTCCCTGGACCGCCAGCAACGCTCTGTAGGCGACGTAAGGAGCCTTGTGCTCGCCGTACTGGTCGCCAATGTTGTCGAACTTGAAGGCACCGTCGTAGCCCACCAACCAACCGACAAACGCAATCAAGAGCTTGGCGAAAGGAGGGTGCAAATCGAAAAAGTAGCTTCTTTCCAAGTAGTACGAGGCAAACTTACCGAAGTGGACCTCGTCGAAAACAACCTTGGCGGGGTATCCGATCTTGACGAATCTGAGGTAGGCAGCTAAGAGAGTGATCACCACTAAACCATAGTAATACTTGTACTCGGGGTCTTTTGCATGAATTGGCGTGTTTGGGGCCTTGGCCTTTTCGAATTCGTCCTCCGTGAGCACGGGAGACGTCGAGTTGGCAGCCTTCTTGCCAGCTCTCTTTCTTAAAGTCTGGGACATCAACAAGGAATGGGCTTGACTATCGTGATTTGGGGTATTTTTCAGCTGTTGTACACGTATAAGCTTGTCACGTGATCGCAAAAACCGGAAGTGAATCGGTGCACCCGCGAAAAAAAAAGCCCCCGCGAAAAGTGCACCTGCGGGTGCACCGCAATAAGCGCGTCGCACAGCGATCGATTTTCATTCGGTGCCTTGGCCCAGGGCTCAAACGCCAGGTGTCTTCTCCGAAATAATATGATGTAAAAATAACTAAAAAAAAAGCTAAACGTTGCGGTTTTCACGTCATATTATTTTGAGAAATAACTAAAATAGGTGCCAAAAGCGATGATTTCCATGTCATATTATTTTGGGCTTGAATAATATCGTAAACATTCTTTCATCATACCTTTTGAGTGCCTTAAATCGTATGTACATTCTTTCATCACACTGCTTTGGTGACTTCAACAGTACGAACATCGTTTTATTATCGTGATCTCGAATAATATAAACATTCTGCCAACATATTATTACTGTCAACTCCTGAAAATATAATAAAGCATACTTGCCGTCATATTTTTGACGTGAACTCTTGAAAATATGAGATGACATACTTCCCGTTATAATATTAAGGTGCCTTGAATAATAAAGGGCGTTATGAGATTTCCTGATAAACGAAGTACATCAAATTTAGTTATTACACCTTGAGAAAGACGATTCAGCTGATAAATTTTAACAACTTCGATAGATTTTCACTATCATTAGTTTTAACAAACCGTTTAATACAACAAAGTCAGTTGTTATCGTTCTAGTAATCCACTAAATCATGTCAAATTTTATTCAACCTTGTTCAGTTCTCGAAGGAATCATTCTCAGCCATTCAATATTCATCAAAATTTACAGATATCAACTCTGTTTCTCGTCAATTTACGGTTTGAACCTGTTCAAGCTACAATATTGTTCTTAAATTATTTTTCTGTAAATCGAAATTCAAATGCTTTGTAATATTAAACTAACTCATCACATCCCTATTAAATATTTACTTACTGTCTGATGAATTCTTACTGTAATGTCTATCCTCTTACATAATCTTTTTCGACCGTTTCTGGTACCCACCTCTGCCTCTAATGATTGGCACCGCCTGTGTGTTCGAACTAGATGTAGAGCCTTTGGTAGAGGGATGTTGTTGATAATTCTGTTGATAATTTGGTGCAAGACCTGTTTGAGGCGAGATCCTTAAATTGTCCAATGACGAATTTGAACGAGGCTTGTGATCGAAATCCATATCAAAATCCGTGGTGGAAGTACGCGAGCTTCTCATTGGGATTTTTGTTCCACTAGAGCTTCTATAGGCGTCTGGAGTGCTTGGGATCGAGATCGGTTTGGACGACATCACCTGAATCAATTTCGTATTCTTTTCCTCTAGTAATGCCTCGTACTTCAACAAGGTTGTGGATAACTCTTGTATTTTCTTCTCATACTGGGATGTGAAAGAGTCAACATTTTCACTCAAGTCGAGTTTCGATGAAGCGAGCTTCTTCTCATAGCTTTTGACTATGTTGTCGTATTTTTCCTGTAATTCTTCCAACTCGATCTTCATTTTATTGTTTTTATCGCGAAGTAAGTTGATATCCGTATTGAGTTTGTAAGTGAGGTCCTCTTCATTTTCAGGACTCTGATTGATCCGATCATAGCTCGAAGTAGTACTCATGGGTTCACTCTTCCTATTTGTGACTTCCAAGGATTCTAATTTGGTCTCAAGTTCAGAAATTTTCAATTTGAGTTGGCCTAATTCAAACTCTTTCTCAGGTAAAGAATCTGTAATGTTCAAAACCTTTTTGTTAAGGCCAGCTTTCTCAAAACTGAGATCTTCGACTTGCTTGAACAAGTGTTCATTTTCAGCACGAAGAGCTGCTAGCTTTCCCACGAATTCGTTCTTCATCGACGTATTATCAGTTCTGAGTTCAACAATCAAGTCTTTCAAGTAATTGATCGTTTCTGTCTCGGCAGAATCAACTTGAAATTCTTTGTCGGTTTCATCTTTTTCCTTATTGATTTGCTCTTTCAATGAGCTCAATTGTAGTTTCAAATTGATATAACGAAACTTATTCATATGTTTAATGAAACTGGAGAGTTCATACTCGTTTTTCACAAGTAAAAGTTCTCTTTGGTAAAAATCTAGCGCCGTTCCGTTACCCTTTTCAGTGACTGGTTGATTGTCACCACCGGTTAGAGTGAGAGTTTCTGAATTGGAGGATGCGGAGCCTGCCGAGCTTATGATAGAGCTCTTGTGAGCATTAGTCGTCTCTAATGATGTCATTGGAACCAAAGCTTGCTTCGAGTACAACAAGTCATTTTTCAACTTCTCGTTCAAGAACGAAGTTGATCTTTTTCCGCCAAAGTTCAAATCCTCTGGTTTTTGAGGGGTCATTACTGAGGTTGCTTTACTTTTGGGTCCAAAAAGTGTCTCGTGAGTGGTCATAAGCTCGGAAAATGTGTCTTTCTTTGAGTGAGCAGAGTCGGCGGTGGTATTGCTGGCTTGATAGTCAAGAGATAGTCTATGCTGATTGTTTTCGGGGTCAGAATGTGCTGATTTTTCATTGATACTCGTGAAACTATCTTCTTTGTTCTTCTCCGAACTTGGATCAAAATTAACGTCCTTGAATTGTATCTCACCTTGAGAACCATTGGGATCGTCTATCACCATGTTTGTTGCAATCACGGACATTTTTCTATTCAAATTTTGAAACGATTGTTGAAGTATGACTTTGTTCGATAAAGAATCCTTGACTTGAAAATAAACCGGGCTTCCAATGGACGAGTTTCTGGAGACATGGTTCACATCTGATTGTGAATTGTTGAAATTTCTTCCAAAAGTATCATATGAACCATTGAGACTGCGGATAAGTTGGCTGGAGCCACTGCCTTTTGTAAGCAAAGAGTGGAGCATCGTATCACTAATATCAATCATGAGATCTGGATGAAGGTTCAAGCACGCAATAACGATGTCCTCGACCAGAAGCTCTTCTTCTTGTGCTAATTCTTTGGCATTTCTGATCCACCTTAATGGGTTTTCTGCTTCTCCTGTGGCAATGAACCTATCAAGCTCGACAAACTTAGGATGCAATTTAAATTCCAACAAAAGAGTCTTCAATCTTTGCGAAGCTAGCGTTTTGACCATATCGTTAGGTATGCCCATAAAGTTTGAATATGCACTGTTGACAATGGTAGACGTATTTTCTGAAAGTACTTTCAATGGATCCAGCACAAGCATTTTGAAATTCATTGGAAACAATCCGTACATAAGGGTTCCATAATGGGAATAGTCAATTGTCTGGATGAAATCCAATAATCCTGTAATATTCGAGTCGACCGCAAATGCGTCTTCCTTTAAAACCTTCCATTCGATCTGGTTATTATCAATATATTGCTGAGTGATTTGGGCTTTGTTGGCATCCTTAAAGTTCAGCTCGTCCCATAAGACCATCCGGACCATAATTCGTAAGAGATCGGGTACGATCGTGGTGAACTCTCTGATTTGAGGCAAGATCATGGAAAGCGCCGATAGAACGGCTCGAAGAATAGAGTGATTGAAGTCAAACAAAAGGCATTTGCAAATGGAGCTTAGCAATGGGGTAGACACGATTTCGTGCAATTGAGGATTCAAGGTTGATGCAAAAGATGATATGAGAATTGCTGTTTCTAGCCGTTTCTCGAGGTGTACGAATTGGTTGTTCAAAAGCTTCAAGTATCTTACCGGTTTCTTGACTCCATACTCTTCGATAAGAACACCGCAATTGCGCTTGATGTAACGGATCCGTTCCAGATGCAACTGGGTGCCCTTTTCCGTCTCAGTTGGATATAAGCGTAGCCAGTCTGCTCTGGCTTTCTCGTTGGTTCCCAAATAGATCTCCAAAAGGATTTCACCCACGCTTTGCTCAATATCGGTGATACACTCTCTAAGTTCCCAATCCTCTGCCTGCAGCGAATCGGTGAACACGGAGCGGATGAAGTCCCGGGCCTTGTCGACGAAGCCCAAATCGAAACCAGCACTATCAACAGCGGGTTTGAGGTATGTCTTCAACCACAAGTGGATCTCTTTTTTGGTCAACACACACGAGAGATGCCTTAAGACCAAGAGAAACACCGAATCGGTGGAAAGCTTCGGATCTGGCTTGATATAAGTGTTGTAGATTCGAAAGAGCTCGTCGTTTATATTAGTGCTCTGTTTGAGGATGGCCAACGTATTATGTTTGGTGTGGAAGTAGCCGATGGCTTCGGTGACAGAAACGGGAAGTTCTGTGGGGGGAGACGAGTCGTTCCATTCCAGAAACAACGAGTTCAAAGCCTTGATAAGGGACCTGGACGATCCAGACATTGGAGCTAGCCGCTATATCTGGTGGACTATCGCACAGATCAATCGCGAAATGCTGTAAAAGTTGGCAGCCGAAAATTGATAGATAATCAGAAGGTACCACCAAAAGAGAGAGGAACCTAAAAGGATTGAGCAATTGATAAGAGATCAATTGTTGGAGAATCAACCATCTATAATCAATATAGAGGAATTAAGCATAGACAGGCTTTATCTGAAGATTTTATTCGAGGAGACCTCAATACTGAAATACTAAATCAGATCACTATTCAATTCAATCCTAAGAATACCACTAACAACTCTTCATTTGAGACTTAATTTGACTTCAATACTGAAAAACACCTATTAGGTCACTTTGTTCGAAGCAACTAATCTAAATTCCTTATACGATGAGCCCCCTTTCTGTCATTAACCTGGTGGATAACTTCCCCTACACTCCCACCAACGACTACTACACTCTAGTGGCCCATACCGGCGATGTGGCGCTCGGATACATCCATCCTGTTCTCATCAGCTATTTGCATTCCCACAAGGCTTTCAAAGCCAGCGACAAGAACTTAATCATTGATTCTTCCTACGATACACTTGAAAAGAGAAACCAGCTCTTTGCTGAATTATCTCTCGAATTGAAAAACATCGCTGAATTTGACAATTGGGTCGCCAAAGGCTGGAGAAACGAACTCTACTCCGTTTATAACCCAACTCGTGTGCCTTACTTCCAGGTAGAGAGAGCGGTTTCTGTTCTTCTTGGTGTGGTCACCTATGGAGCCCATATAAACGGCTACATTTCCGAAAGAAACACCAGTAACGGCAAGTTGAAATTCTGGGTTCCACGTCGGTCTGCTACCAAACCCACTTTCCCATCAATGCTCGATAATACGGTTGCTGGAGGTTTGGGGTATCCGTATGGATTATGGGAAACTGTGGTCAAAGAGTGTGAAGAAGAAGCGGGTTTACCCCAAGATTTCGTCGAGAAAAATACGAAAAGCACTGGTGTGATAAGCTATATTTATCAGACTCCAGATGGAGGGGTTCAACCAGAAGTCGAATATACTTACGATTTGGAATTTCCTAATGAAACAGATGTTATACCTGCTCCCCAGGACGGCGAAGCTCAAGACTTCACCTTGATGGATATCGATGAAGTGAAGCAGAGATTGGACGCGGGCGAGTTCAAGCCAAACTGTGGTATGGTGATTATCGACTTTTTGGTGAGACACGGGTATATTACGCCTGAAAATGAGGAGAATTATAGTGAGATTTTGCTCCGCAGTCATAGAAAGTTTCCCTTCCCCACAAAGTAAATGGGCATTAATTATTCATGAAATAGAGAAGAGGGAAATCAAGTAAATGAATTGATAGGGATAATGAAGGAGAAGAAACGTCAAATGACGAACTTCACTGATTTAATAAATACAGACAGACAAATAAATTATGACTATACATGAAAAAATAATCATGAACGGTAATGAAACCAAGGAAGACTTTCTCAAGGTAAGTCATTGTAATGGGCTAATTTCAAGTATGGCAATAAAGCAAAATAGTCAATTTAGGAAAGTAGTTAATAAGTATTGGCAAATATGTCACATATTTTAGAAATATGAGCTAGCTTCGTTACATTCACTTACTCTCTTTAAAATGTCAAATCTCTCCAAATCTCTAGTTTCAATTTTCTCTAATTTAAATTCAATCTGATTCCATTCTTCTTCATATCCAATCGCTTTGCTAATTAGTTCACTCATTGATTCGCTTCGCTCATCAATTCTCCCATCAATTCATTTTGCACCCTCTATTCGCACACATTTTGATTTTCTTCCCCATATTCCAAATCTCAATCTATTTACTGATTTCACTTACTGATTCACGTATTGATAACGGATTAATCACGAATTAATTCACCTATTGATTCACTTTTTGACTCATATCATCATTTACTGATTAATTCGCTTCGTTCGTTCAATTCACTCATCCAATCTATAATCTACTTTGTTTAATCACTCATCGATTCGCTTCGCTCATCAATTCGTTCATGTCTTCACCTATCACTCAAACCACACCAGACCCCCCAGATGCCCCCTCCATCGACTCCCTAATCTACACAATCACCCTCCAGTGTGGCCACCACAAACAAGCCCTATCTTTAGACGATGAGGACCCATTGAGTTCGGAGTTCTCCCATAAAATCAACAGTCTCCAGGAGTTCTTCTATGATCGAATGGCGCTTCTTTCCAAGAACCCCGTGGCACAACATCAGCTACTCTGGTTGCTTTCCCTCAAGTTCCTCTGCTCTTATATGCTCAAATACATGGCATATTACTACGAAATGGTGAACCTTGATCCACGGCTGGAATCCAGTGTCAAGGCGTATACTTTCGCGAGTGGCAAGCTAGGGAAGTTATGTGGCGATTTTTGGGACTTATTCGGCCATTACGTGAATAGTCCCGATGTGAAGTTGGCCAACTTGATCAAGGGGAACGATATGATCCGGGGTCTGTTCTGTACTTTGGTACAGGAAACACTTGAACTCTTGATTATCAACCAGGCAGATGATACTATCACCTCCAGAATTGCTCCCAATTTGAACTCCTCCAGTAATTTGAATAATTTAAACTCCAGAGATTCGCATAATATTAATTCCATTACGGAGGAAACTTCCATCCTTCAGCTTGAACCCGTGCAAAAGTGGCTCCTAAAATTCTACGAAATCATCGAAAAATTCGACAATAAAGATACTTTGATTTCTGAATCGTTCCCTATGTTGGCCCAATTTATCAGAGTCATCTACGTCGTGGGAGAATCCCAGCTTTTGGAGCCTTTCATTACGAAAAAGATAATATACCCACAATTGGGACACGAAATGGTCAAGAACGGTTCGCTCGATTTATTGGACTTGATCAATTATTATAGATATACCGCCTTCAATCTCATGGTATTATCGATCCAGAACGAGACCGAAATCAATCCTAATTATACTAGAGAAGCCAATATCTACTTCAAAGTAATCCTTAATTTTCCCAACCTTGATCTCGTGGTATACGAGTCGTTCATGCAACAAGCAACTCCCAACGAAGAAAAACCATTCCCTGAATTTTTATCCAATGATCGTGATGAAGATTTGCTAGTCAGTCTTTTGGAAAGACAAGAAATCTCCCTTAATTTCATCATCAACACGCTCTTAAGCCTAACAAATCTCCAAACATATATAAGTCCACATCCAATCTTCAAGAAAGAGCTTAGTTTCCTCATTACCTCGTTATCGACCAGTTTATCTAAAGAAATCCACCGGTCTGCTTCACGGTCAGGAAGTCTTCATTCGAGCACATATTCGTTTTCAGCGTTGAAAGAGGCTGAAATGCAAAGAAATGAGGAACAACGAAGTAAAATCATCAATAAGCTTCGTCTCAAGTCGTTTGGTGCTTTGATCCTACACGGTTCCTATAAAGAAAAGCTCAATCTCATTGTCAATGTCTTGAAGGAGTTTGAGAAAAGTAACTTGAACATTGTCAGAGATCTTGATATTCCAATGACTTATGAACACGATGATATTCTTTATCTGGTGGGCCACCAGAGTATGGGGAAAGTGGTTTATCTTTCATCCTTGAAACAAATCTCCAAATTGTTAAAACTCCTTTCAATCAAACACTTGGTGGAAAATAATGGATTGAATCATTTCCCAGAAAGCATGCTCAACAAAATATGTTCTCCACACTTGTTTGATGAAGTTTCTCGTACCAAAAGCATTTTGACCCACGATCTGAATATTGTGGATGGAGAGAAAGTTGTGGTGTTCACAGGGGAGAATGCTACGGTGAAACCAACTCAGGAGTTGGTAGAAACCCAGCTTGAAATTGCTGCTCTCTCTGAACAAATGAAAGCGATTTTGACATAAAGAGAAACCCTGAAAGAGCATGATCGGAGTAACATTATAGAGTTATTGATTAATATTATCTACAGATAAGTAATATAAAATCTTATAGATCTCAATGTAGTACTCTCAAGTACTATTTTGAGCAGTGAGATTCTACCTTCGTTGTTAGTAATAATGCCGAATTTCATTACCAATATTTAGTCAAATGCCAAAAATAATCATCAAGTTCTCCATAATCCCAAGCACTGGTTTCTCTACAGTTTTATCATATAACTACCGAATCCTCTACAGTCCCAATTTTTATCCACTAGTCTTATTTTTCTTTTTCTCACCGGGAACTCCAATTCTTATTTTTCTCTCACTTTGTTCCCCATATTTTCCAAAAAACAGTGCAACACTTAAGAGTCATACGATTAATTATCCTCGAGAAAGATTTAGTTTAGAAAACAATCTACACCCCGTCCTATAGTCTCCTCCCTATAATCACCTCCCATAGTCTTCTTCACATATCTTCTCATACTACCTATAATTTCACTTGACACTTGATTTTCACTCGATTTTCACTATCTCATCCTTCGCAGTTTCGATCAGCCGCACTGCACCGCTGCACTCCGCTCCACGCGCCGGCGCCGGCATTATGACACTACATTATGAATCATCTTCTTTCATTTTTCACCCCAGATGTTTTCCACCACCCTTCGCCAACTAAGGCTGGTACGCCCGTACCGGCCCCATACCACCGTGCTAGCTCGCTCCCTAGCCACCGCCACCACCGCCACTCCCTCCACCTCGTCTCCTTCCCCTTCCTCGGCCCCCTCCAGCCTTAAAGCCCAGTACCCCGACCTTCCAGACTCAGACTTCGTGAACGGAGCGCCCGACTATGTCAAGCTCATTTTGACCTCCCGCGTCTACGAGGTGGTGGACGAAGCGGGCACCCCGCTTGCCCACGCCATCAACTTGTCCCACAAGTGTAACGCCAACATCTACTTGAAAAGAGAAGACTTACTTCCCGTTTTCTCCTTCAAGTTACGTGGTGCGTACAACATGATTGCAAATTTACACGCCAACAGCAAAACGCCGCTTTCGGGGGTCATCGCCTGTTCCGCCGGAAACCATGCCCAGGGAGTGGCCTACTCCGCCAACAAGCTCAAGATCCCCTCCACCATCGTCATGCCCACCCCTACGCCTTCTATTAAGTATACCAATGTGTCGCGCTTGGGCTCACAGGTTGTTTTGTATGGAGACGATTTCGACTCCGCGAAACAGGAGTGCGACCGTTTGGCAGCATTGGAGAACCTCACCAACATCCCTCCGTTCAACCATCCCTATGTCATCGCCGGCCAGGGCACCATCGCCTTGGAGCTCACCAGACAGATCCGCTTGGACAAGTTGAACGCCATTTTCGTGCCTGTTGGTGGTGGTGGTCTCATTGCTGGAATGGCAGTCTATTTGAAGAAAATCGCGCCTCACGTCAAGATTATCGGTGTGGAAACCTACGACGCCGATGCCTTGTACCAATCGCTCAAGACCAGAAAGCAGCAGACTCTTGGAAGTGTGGGTGTTTTCGCCGACGGTACCGCTGTCAAAGTCTTGGGTGATGAAACCTGGAGACTCTGTGAAGAATTGGTAGATGAAGTGGTGAGAGTCTCCACCGATGAATTGTGTGCTGCCATCAAGGATATCTTTGAAGATACCAGACTGATCACAGAACCATCCGGTGCCCTTTCCGTCGCCGGATTGAAGAAATACATCCAACAAAACCCTGACATCGACCACAGAGACAACACCTACGTGCCGGTCTTGTCGGGTGCAAACATGAACTTCGACAGACTCAGATTTGTCAGTGAAAGAGCGATGTTGGGTGAGGGCCGTGAAGTCTCCTTGGCGGTGACCATCCCCGAAAGACCAGGCGAATTCATCAGATTACAGAACATCCTCAATCCAAGAGCAGTCACGGAATTCTCATACAGATATGGCGACGCTGATAGAGCCAATATTTTCTTGAGTTTCAACGTTATTGACAAAGAAAAGGAATTGCCAGGGCTTATCGAAACCATGGAGAATTCTGAACACAACTACGAAGTTGTGGATATTTCTCAAAACGAATTGGCCAAGACTCACGGCCGTTACTTGGTTGGTGGTAAATCGCCAAGAAAGAACTGCGAAAAGGTCGCCAACGAAAGATTGTTGCAATTCGAATTCCCAGAGAGACCAAACGCTTTGAACAACTTCTTACAATCCCTCAAGACCAACTGGGACATCACCTTGTTCCACTACAGAAACCATGGAAATGATATTGGCAAGGTTTTGTGTGGTATTCTCTTACCTGAAGGTACTCTGGAAAAAGAATTCGAGGACTTCTTGAATAGCTTGGGATACCGCTACATTGTGGAAACCGACAACGTTGTCTACCGTAAGTTCTTGAAGAACTAGGGAGACAGTAAAAAATAAAATACAAAGACAATCAAGAAAAGTTATTGAAAATGTAGATCAAAAAACTACCATTATTCTTTGTTTGAGGATGTAGAACGCAACTTTTATTCATGTCCTTTCTTATCAACTTTAAATTCTATACGAAAATGTATTTTATAAGCTCAACTTATTGGATAAGTCCTACTTTTTGGATTATCTGTCTTTTTCGTCACAAAGCTAATATGTAGATAAAAACTATCAATCTTCAAGAATTGCATGAATTAATTTCGACGATTTATTTTAAATTTAGAAAATTTCATAAAATTCAAATTTTGTGATTTCTTTCGAATTTACTTTTTTCTGATTTTAATTCTATTAATTGTAATATACATATATACAAGTCCTCAATTTCTCCGCAAGAAGGCCTGGTAGGCATCGTGATTGATATGGACCCTACCGGTTGCCTTCATTTGTTTTTTCCCCTCCTTCTGTCTCTCCAACAATTTCTTTCTTCTGGAGATATCCGCAGCGTGCAATTTCTGGGTGACATCTTTTCTCTTGGCCTTGATGGTTTCTCTAGCCACCACTTTATTATTGATTCTGGCCTGGATAGCCACCTCGAATAACTGGAATCTCAAGTACTCTTTGAAACGAGTCACATACTCCTTACCCTTGGATTGTGCCTGTGATCTGTGAAGAACCGTAGTCAAAGCATCTTGAGGCTCTCCATTGACACAAAGCTCCATTTTGACGATATCGGACTTTTTGTAGCCGGCATCTTCATAGTCCAAGGAAGCGTAACCTTTGGTACAGCCCTTGAGTTTGCCAAAGAAGTCTTCTACCAATTCTGCCAAGGGAAGT
Source organism: Suhomyces guaymorum (assembly GCA_030568515.1). Lineage (NCBI taxonomy): Eukaryota > Fungi > Ascomycota > Pichiomycetes > Serinales > Debaryomycetaceae > Suhomyces > Suhomyces guaymorum. The sequence continues at coordinate 561,319 of JAJMGD010000003.1, forward strand.
TGGTACTTTAACAATACTTGACCGGTGGTCAAATATTCAAGTTCAGTTTGAACTCCTCTATTATTCTCACATAATGTCATCACAGTGCCGACGTATTCCCCTGGAACAGTCATGATGGCGTCGACAAAGGGCTCCATGTACATTTCCACGTTGTGGCCCTTATCTGCAGCAGGAAAACCATCGGGATTGGTGACAATCTTCTCGGTTCCGTCTCTGTAGACAATTTTGTAGGGCACTGTAGGGGCCGTCAAAATGATTTTGGCTCCATATTCGTTCTCCAATCTTTCTTTGAAGACTGAAGCGTGAAGCGACCCGAGAAACCCGAGTCTCCAGCCCAATCCCAACGCATTAGAGGTCTCTTTGGCTAAAGTGACAGATCTGTCATTCAAGACCAAGTTTTGCATATGATCGTCCATTACATTGAATTCAGTGCCATCGGCGGGGAAAGCCCCCAAGAACACCATTGGTTTGGGCTCTTCAAACCCTGGCAAAGCTTCTAATCCTTCGTGTTTGCCGTACTGGAAGAAAGTATCCCCAACCAAGGCTTCTCTTGGGTTCTTCATTCCAGGGACCACATACGCCACCTGACCGGCACTGATCTTGTCCATGGGCAATTTGTCGGGGTACATGATACCGACTTCTTTGACATCGTAGGTTCTTTCTGAATGTGCCGATAATAATTTCATTCCCTTCTTGATCTGTCCATCTACGACGTGCACCAACATCACCACTCCCACGTAGGGATCGTGCCAGGAGTCCACCAATAACGCCTTGAGCGGGTTCTTCTCGCTTCCTTTAGGTCCTGGGATGTTCTTGATGATCAGCGGAATGATCGACTCAACGTTCAAGCCTGTTTTGGCACTGACAGCGATACAGTCTTCACGAGGCAATTCAAAGGTATTTTCCACCTGGTCAATGGCCATTGGAATATCCGCCTGGTCCAAGTCGATCTTGTTGATGATAGGGATCAACTTGAGCCCCATACTATACGCCAAGTAGAAATTGGCGACTGTTTGTGCCTGTACACCTTGCGAAGCATCTACCAAGAGTAAAGCACCTCCACAAGAAGCGTACGATCTGGAGACTTCGAGCCGGAAGTCGACGTGCCCGGGGGTATCCACCAAATGCAAAAGATAGTCCTGTTTCGTCTCTGGGTCGTTGTAGATCATCGAGACTGTCTGGGCCTTGACGGTGATGCCTCGTTCTCTCTCCACATCCAACTTGTCCAAAACCTGCTTATTTGACCCTGGCTGAATCACTCCGGTAAGCTCGAGAAGTCTGTCTGATAAAGTCGATTTGCCATGGTCCACATGGGCAACGATACTGAAGTTTCTGTAGTTTTCCAATGGGATTTTGGAGATGCGATCTTGGATGGTTTTTCTGTAATTTTCTTTATTGAGTAGGATTCTCTTTTCTTCGACGGAAAGAACTTTGGCGGTGGCATGGCGGAGCTGCCCGAGTGGCGCAGCCACTCTTGCCAAACCCGAATTTAACGTCCGACAACCCAACGTCCGACTTAACGGTGTTGATAGCATTGATGATGATTTCGCAGACCTCAGAAAAATAATATATGGAGATATGAAAAGTGAGAAAGGGACGGTGAGAGGAAAGAATGAAATTTGGTAATGAGAAAAGAAGCGAAAGGAGGGAAAATTCAATTAAGATTGGTTTTTTAACGGGATTGAACGGCTTGGTTTAGTATTGGTAGTAACTAACTTCCGTCTAAGTGGTGTAATTTTGGCTAATTATTGGTAGGATTGGGCTAAATCCTCCGTCTTCTAGAAGACTATATAAATTTATACTGGCGAAATATCAAATTCTTCCACCTTCCAGATGTAATTAAAGTATTTTCGATTGACACTGGTCCAAGACTAGTAAGATTTCCTTTCACAGTCTTTCGATGGTAAAATTGTCACACAAACTCCAATTACTTTCACGCTTTAGACAAATCTTTACATTTTTCAAATTTATAGCGATTACTTCACTGACTTAAAGACATGTCCATCCAATATTACTATTTGTATGATTGAAATTATCCTACATTATCACTCAGTACGATTGAAATCATCAGATCTATCATCTACATCGTTTTTCGTCATATTTCCATTATCTCTGATTAAATATTCTACTTACTTAGCATGAGTCTTGGCAAATTCATGCACAAACTCAACCAAAAGCTTGACACTGTTAAGACTCACAGCGTTGTAAATCGAGGCTCTGATTCCTCCCACCGATCTATGACCCTTCAATCCCTTCAATCCCTTCTTGGCAGCTTCACTGACAAACAAGTCGTCCAATTCGGCACTGTGAAGTCTGAAGACCACGTTCATTTTGGAGCGCACTCTTGGGTTTTTCACGGGGAAAATGTAGAAAGCAGGGTACTGTTCCAAAGCAGAATACAAGATTCTGGCCTTTTCTTCATCGGTGTTTTGGATCTTAGCAAGTCCACCTTCAGCCAACAATTGGTCGGTGACCAACTTCAAAATGTGGGCAGTGAAAATAGGAATGGTGTTATAAGCAGAGTCGTTCTTGACCACGGTAGGATAGTGGTAAGCAATTGGGACCAAAGGCACGCCAAGTGCCTTTAAGTCAGCATCGCTGGCTTGTTCCAATAACGACTTCTTGATGATATAGATGGTCAAACCGGCCAAACCAATGTTCTTTTGGGCTCCGGCCATAATGAGACCATACTTGCTGACGTCAATCTTCTTGGATAAAATGTTGGAAGACATGTCTGCCACCAATTCCACGCCCTCAGGCAAGTATTCAGGGCCAGGAATATCGTGGAACTCGTTACCATCGACGGTTTCATTGTCACACACGTACAAGTAAGCGGTGTTGTCAGCAATAGGTTTCCATTCCGAATAAGGTGGAATATCACTGAACTTGATATCCTTGGTATTGGCGACCACATCGACGTCGAAGCCCAATCTTTGCGCTTCTTCGGCCGACTTCTTGGACCAGGATCCGGTAACGGCGTAGGCGGCTCTGCCTACTTTTCCGGTCTTCTTGGCATAAGTAGCAATCAAGTTATATGGAATTGAAGAGAACCCAGTGGTTCCTCCACCCTGCATGAAGAAGGTTTCGTGAGTGTCGGGGATATCCAACAACTTGGCCAAGTTGGCCTTGGTGTCGTCGATGATTTGCATTGCTGCTTTGGAACGGTGTGAAATTTCACCAACTCCGAGTCCCTCGGTTTGGTAGGAGATTAAGTCATAGGCAGCTTGTTGTAAGACATTGGTGGGCAAGAGGGCTGGTCCAGCACCGAAGTAGTGTGGCTCTTCACGATCCAAGGTACGTGCAGACATTTCAATTGGTGATAAAGAGAACAATTGAATGAAGATGAGAGATGGTTGGAATTGATATGACTCAGTTGGCGCGACATAACCAACGGTGCGAAATGAGCCACTATGTGAAATGAGCCATAACGTGCGAAATGTCGCACCAGACTAGAGGGTCCTCAAGAGTCCTAAGACTGTAAGATTTATAATAGACCAATAAGATAAGTATGAGTTCAAATAACGATTCAAAGCCCATAACTATTATTTTTCACCCATTCCATTTTTTCTTTCCCTTAATTTCCCTTCTCTTCTTTTTCTTTCTTTCAGAATATCTCCCGGCGCACACCTGCGATATAGTAGATGATTTCCACGTCCTCGCTATCTTCTAACATACAGTGGAGCACCACCTCGCGAGGAGTGATTAAAAACACCACGGTTTTGCAGGTAGCTACGATTTTCGAAGCCATTTGCCAATCTCTTAGCCTCACCGTAATCTCCTTATCCTCTTCTGGATCCTCCTCGTCTGGCCCGTTCCCTTGGTTTTTCAATACTGCCAAACGAATAGAGTCGCTATCGAAATTTGCATCCGCATTGGGTTTTTGCACTTCGAGCTGTTGATTCCAACTGATCGTAACTTTATATTTGCCCTCTTCCTCTAAAACAAACCCAAGAAACCCGCCACTACGCCTGGTGGCCTTGATAGTCACAAGGTCGTTTCCAGCGGTCTTCTTGAACTTCTCTAGCCGCCTATACGTAGCAGTGAATTCAGGCGGAAGCCTCACTATAAGATCCACATCTGTCAATTCGGGCTCCCTAAGAAGCGCTGAGTCGTGGGAGTTCTTGAGGATCTTCACGGGGATCCGGAACGTATGGTTGACAGTGTTCGTATTGGCGTTGAAATTGGAGTAGAATAGTGCTAGCGACGCGGTCCGTCCATTATGAGTATTTACACCTTGACCACCGGAAGAGTCCTTCCTCTGTAGACGAATATTGAGGCCGTCACTGTTAGCACGGTCAAAGTTCCGTAATGTTTGTAGTAACAATTCGACGTTGATTTCAAGCAGAATCGTATTATCACGAAGACTTTGGATCTCTACCTGGTCAAAAATGGCTTCCATCGCAAGTTTGCACCATACCTGCGGTTCCAGGGTCACCGATTGGCCATTGACCAGAATCACTTGGAGCTGGGACGGGGTGAACTGGAGGATGATGAAACGGCGGATCAGACTGATTAGGGAGAGGGTTGTTTTGAGAGATTCGGTGCTTTGGGTTCTTAATTTAAGCTTCATTATTGATGAGCGAAGCGAATCAATGAGTGAAACAGTGGGTGAATCAGTGAGTGAACAAGAAAGTGAATGAAGAAATGAACCAATGAGTGAATAAATAAGTGGATCAATAAGTGAATGAATGTGAATCAAAAGTGATCTAATTTCTGAACCAGTACGTGAATCAATAGTGAATCAGTTTCTGTATCAATGAACTCTAGGATTTCTCCAACTCTTGAAGTCTGTTGAGTATATGTCTCAAAATAATAAAAGCTTTGGTGAATTACCTTCCGTTTCGACCCCTCTAATGGTATCAACGGCCCTATCACTCTAGATATACGTCTCTTCACCTATGATGTCGCAAATAGTGAGGCCTATAGCGCGCCCCAGCAGTAAGTACCGCGCGCATCGCCAAAATCAAATTACCGCCAAATTCATCACCAAATAATTGACTGCCAATTATCACCCCCATCTAATCATGACAACAGAAGACAGTGACGATGGCGAGTCCTTCAGATTCTTCGGGCTCGGCGGGTGCAACGAGGTCGGCAGATCTTGTCACATCATCGAATACAAAAACAAAGTCATCATGCTAGACGCTGGGGTCCACCCAGCGTTGTCGGGACACGCTTCGTTCCCATTCTACGACGAATACGACCTTTCAAAAGTGGACTTGTTGTTGATCAGTCATTTCCACTTGGACCATGCTGCCTCGCTTCCTTACGTGATGCAACACACCAATTTCCGTGGTAAGGTGTTTATGACCCACGCCACCAAAGCCATCTACCGTTGGTTGTTACAGGATTTCGTCAGAGTCACCTCCATTGGTGCTGCCAGAACAGAAGAGGGCGGACCAGAAGTTGCCAGTAACTTGTATACTGACGATGATATCATGAGCTCTTTCGATAGAATCGAAACCATTGACTACCACTCCACGATGGAAATCGACGGTATCAGGTTCACCGCTTACCATGCGGGCCATGTTTTGGGTGCTTGTATGTATTTCATCGAGATCGGTGGGCTCAAGATCTTGTTCACCGGTGACTTCTCCCGTGAAGAAAATAGACACTTGCACGCGGCGGAAATACCGCCTACAAGACCAGATATCTTGATCTCAGAGTCCACTTTCGGTACAGGTACTTTGGAACCAAGAGCAACCTTGGAAAATAGATTGACAAAGTCAATCCACGCCACCATTACCAAGGGAGGCAGAGTTTTGATGCCTGTTTTCGCTCTTGGTAATGCCCAAGAATTGCTCTTGATTTTGGAGGAATACTGGTCCAATAATGAGGATTTACAAAATGTCAATATTTATTATGCATCCAACTTGGCAAAGAAGTGTATGGCTGTTTATCAGACCTATACCAATATTATGAACAATAATATCAGACTCACTGCTTCCAACGCAGGCCAAAAGTCCAGTCCTTTCGATTTCAAATTCATCAAATCTATCAAGGATTTGTCTAAATTCCAAGATTTTGGTCCCTCCGTCATGGTGGCTACTCCAGGTATGTTACAAGCCGGTGTATCCAGACTGTTATTGGAAAAATGGGCACCCGATCCCAAGAACTCGGTCATCATGACTGGTTATTCCGTGGAAGGAACTATGGCCAAGGAGTTGTTGAAAGAACCACACACTATCCAATCTGCCAGCAACCCAGAATTATCCATTCCCCGTAGAATTGGAATCGAAGAAATCTCATTCGCAGCCCATGTTGATTTCCAACAGAATTCAGAATTTATCGAAAAGGTTGCTCCATCAAAGGTCATCTTGGTTCATGGGGATTCCGTGCCAATGGGTAGATTGAAGTCGGCTTTGTTGAGTAAGTACTCTTCCAGAAAGAATACCGAGCAAGAAGTCAAGGTCTACAATCCTAAGAACTGTGAAGAGTTGAAAATCGGAATCAAGGGAATGAAGGTTGCCAAGGTTTTGGGTACTTTAGCAGATGAGCAACTCTTGAATTTGAAGAAAGAAATATATGCAAAGATTGAGGAAGACAACTCGAAGATGGAAGAAGATGAGCCCAAAATCGAAGAAGTCAAAGACGAGGCAATGGAAGACGGAGAAACTTCTCCAGCTGAGAAGCCAGAGGAAAAGAAAAACGGCGAGAAGAAGGCAGAAGATGATTCTACAACCGTTTTCAAGACCGGACAAGTTGTTTCAGGTGTCCTTGTCTCCAAAGACTTTGATCTCAACCTTCTTCAATTACAAGACTTGCACGAATACACCCAACTTTCCACCTCTATTGTTCAATCCAAGATCAATTTGAAAATTAATGCAGATGTTGCCCTTATTAAATGGCATCTTGAGCAAATGTTCAGCTACATCAACGTTGTCAATGATGCTGAGGACGTCTGGGAGTGTGTCATCATGGATATGGTCGATATTCTTGTGGATAGAACCAAGAAAGAAGCACTTTTCATCACTGTCGAATGGATCAATGATAACTTGATGGCAGACTCGTTGGCAGATAGTGTAATTGCCATTCTCTACTCTATTGATTCGTCGCCTGCTTCAGTCAAGCTTTCATCTAAGAGTCATGATCATTCACACACAACTATCAAAAAAGAAGATACCCCACCATCAGCCAAAACTGCCCATGCCAATTCTGAAATTGCCAGTCGTATCCATCGTATTTCTTCTTTATTGGAAGCACAATTTGGTGACTCTTTGGAAGCTTTGGCTAATGATAAGGCTGTGATCAAGATCGGTAAGAGTGAAGCCAAGATTGACTACCGCAGCTTGAAAGTGGAATGTGCATCCAAGGTTTTAAGGGATCGTGTGGAGAATATTATAAAAAGGGGCTGTGGACTTGCGGCTCCATTGGGACAAGCACAAAAGGTATGATGTAACTATATCACTGTATAATAAACGTAATAATACGAAACTAGAAAAAAAAAAAAAAGAAAGGAAATTATTGAGAACTTAATGAAATATCCAGTAATAAGACCAGTGAAATCAATTAGTCAAAGAGTGAAAGAATTTGTGAAACGATAGTGATCAAAATAGCAAAGAAACAGTGATAATTAGTGATAAAATCGGTGATTAAAACAGTGAAAAAGTAGTAAAAAATTCAAAAGGAAAAAAAATATTACATATGCGATATATATGCCAGAAATCCTCCTTACAACATAAATATGCCACATAAAGTAACCCATGTAGATTGAAGCGCACTCTGTATAATGTATATCCTACCGTATGTAGCGCTACCAATAAGGTCGTGTACTTACCCATTATCTCACCTTCTTCCCATCAGATACTATCACATCTACAACAACTCCATTCTACATCTACCAGCTCAATGAGGTATGTTTCGTCGTTATCCCTCCCCTTCCAGACCATACTAACCACCAGTGACTTAATAGACCGTCCGCGTTCGGAATTAACCGAGTTGGAACTCCAAAAACTCGAAGAGTTCGAGTTTGCCCATGGACCAATGTCATTGATTCAAAATGCCGTCAACAACAATACACCCATCGTCATCTCATGCAGAAATAACCACAAATTGATCGGAAAGGTCAGAGCTTTCGACAGACATTGCAATTTGATTTTGGAGAACGTCAAAGAGTTGTGGACTGAGTCTGTCAAGAACAACAAGGGAAAGAAAATCAAGACCATTTCCAAGGAAAGATTCGTCTCCAAGATGTTCTTGAGAGGAGACAGTGTGGTGATCATCTTGAAGGCTTGAAACAGTCGAAGACGATTTAGTGGCGAAAGAAAAAGGCACCAATACGATTTAAAAAGAGCTACGAAAGTCAAGAAGGGTCACGAAAGTTCGAATAGATTAACGAACTTTATGGGTGCACTATAAAAAAGATATCAACGTCTACGTTGACTTCAAACTGGTTAGAATTGAAGTATCTACTGACCATCTGTATAATACATGTATATTAGAAATAATACCAGAAAGAATTAAACCTCATCAACTTAGATCTCAAATTATGTCTAACACTAGACAATTCCCTACTCTTCATACCACATCTTAAAATATTTTCTTATCTCTTCATCACCTCAGGCATTTAGTCTTTGGATGTCTAGCTTCATTCTCATACACCACATCTCAAGACATTTTGTCTTTGGTGTCTGAACCTGATCACCTCGTGTCTCTCCATAATATACAACGCTTTGTCCAAAGCTTGGTGAGATGTCTTGCCCGAATCCACAAACTCTCTTTTAAGTGTGTTGTAAGCAGTAGACCACCCAATTGGTAATCTTCTTCTGAGCTCAATTTCCACTTGTTTGATCTCGTTAGCAAGATTGGGATCAGAAGACACACCTCCACTGGAAACACCTTGGTCCACTGCATCCATAGTGGAGGCAGTGAATAATCTGATTGCTTCTTCGACGTGCTCTTCGGTGGCAATTGGTGATAATCTCAATTTGGCCAAACTCTCGGTGATTCTGATAATAGCTTCCAATTGTCTGACAGTGATAGGAATCGAGGACCGTTCATTCATGTTAGCTTCATTCAATTGTAAAGTTCTTCTGATGGAAACAAAGTGCGAGGCCAAACGCTCCGAGGCTTCGGGACTCAATCTTGGTGCACACTTCAATTTCACGTACTGGATGTATCTCTTCATAGTTTGAATTGGGATTTCACCTTCTTGCACCTGTTCGTTTTTGTTACCAATATGGACGTTCATGACGTGCTTGGCAATCGACACATCTCTGTCGGCATTGTGGTCATCTTTGACGATAAAAATCATATCGAATCTGGACAAAATTGTGGTTTGAAAGTCGATATTTTCACCTGGACTCTTCAAGTCATCATATCTACCGTAGATCGGGTTAGCAGCTGCCAACACAGATGTTCTGGAGTTCAAAACGGTGGTGATACCAGCTTTGGCAATGGAAATGGTTTGTTGTTCCATCGCTTCGTGAATAGCCACTCTATCTTCATCTCTCATTTTATCGAATTCATCAATACAAACGACACCTCCATCGGCCAAAACCATCGCACCACCTTCCAAGTAGAAATCACGAGTTTGAGTATCTCTTTGAACGGAGGCCGTCAAACCAGCTGCCGAGGAACCCTTACCAGAAGTATAAACAGCAATAGGAGAAATCTTTTCCACAAACTTAAGAAGTTGGGACTTGGCAGTACCAGGATCACCCAATAAAAGAACGTTGACGTCACCTCTCAATCTCATACCATCTGGAAGAATTTTCTTGGATCCACCCATTAACAAACAGGTGATTGCCTTCTTGATGTCCTGATTACCGTAAATAGCTGGGGCAATAGAATTAGAGAAAACATCGTATAAATTGGGCATTCTCGATAATTTCAAAAACTCTTCTTCTTCTTCTTCAGTGAAGGTGATTCCGTCTCCGTGAACTCCGTTATCGACTTCCGTTTGGATACCAAGTATCTTGAGGTATGGGTTTCTGATGGCCACTGTGTTCATGTTACCACCAGCGGCTCCCTTTTGCTTGGCTTGGTAGATGGAGTAGATACCAATGATGGTGACACGCGTACCGGGAACAACCTGGTTGGTCATATAACGGTCGGCCTGTAACAAAATGTGTCTTGGCATTTCACCCACAGGCACCATATCTGGCGATTCTTGGAGTTTCAAGACCTGCTGGTCGATGAAAGTAGACTTATCGTGGACAATCACGTAAGGGTCTGGAGGACACTTTTCCTGGGTGGTTTGTTCGTCCATATTGTGTTGGGCCTGACATCTATTAGGCAAGTTGATTTGGCCAAAACCGGTCTTGAGCTTAATTTTCATCGTGTGCTTACACGAGCGACAGATCAATTGTACTTGGGTGGCTCTGGAAGATAACACCGACGATGAGATAATGATTCCGCTGACTCTAACGATCTTAGAGATGTACTCAGAGTCGAGATTTCTGATAGAGACCTTGGAGGCATTGGAGTACAAGATCAACTGACAGATGGGGAACTCCAGGGGCACTTCTTCGTTGGACAAGTACGCGATTCTCTTACCGACATCGGTGATGGCAGCCTCGAACAACGGGATCATTTCGGTTGGGTCATCGGTCAATTTCTTGTTCAACTCTTCGTTGAACCCAATGAGATGTTCTGAGTTGACTTTGAGGAAATAGTTCTTGATCAAAAGGTTTTCTCTCAATTGGTCTCTGTAGATAAATTGAGTGTCCAATCTGAACTCGAGAATGAACGAGCGGAAGGCTTTAGTGATCTCATTGAAGGAGTTGTCTTCGGGCTCTTCTCCAGGCAAGACTTGGGCTCCGTATACTTCACCTCTTTCGTAGGACATTTTGTGAAGATGATTGTGAAGATGAGTGAAGATGAGTGTGAAGATAAGATGAGTGTGATGTAAGAAATATGTTTGAGGGTGCAGTGAGACGTGTTGAGAATTCATTAATTAGCCTAATTGGGACAAATTGAACGCGGTTGGAACCTGCACATAGGGTCGGATAAATTTAAGTTGAATAACCTGCAAAACCCTGGTCTCTTCAATTTTCGGATCTGTCACAGTCCTAACCTGTAACTTGGGATCAAACTGTATGTCTAACCTGTAACTTTGTTACTCCATCACCTATCCATTAACCAGCTCAAGTCATAACCAGAAGGGCTTTTTCCACTACTAGACCTCATCTTCTCATCATTTCTGTCCAACCAACGGATTCAATTTGTAAATAAGAGCTTTCCAGCGAACAATCCCATAATTGCCATCCAGTTCATCTCATTTCTAATCGATGTTTCGCTTCCTTCATCGTTCTTTGTCCCTGACGTCAATTGCCAATGCGATCCCAAAACGAACAAAGCTTCCTCCACGTCCCAAATGGCTCATCGTGGAAGAAGAGCTCGATGAAAAGTTCTTGAAAGGTGGCAGAGGTCCTGGTGGCCAAAAGATCAACAAAACCAACAGTAAGGTCCAACTCACACATAACCCTACCGGGATTGTGGTAACGTGCCAGTATTCAAGATCACAAGAGCAAAACCGCAAAAAGGCCAGGGAGATTTTGGCACTCAAATTGGAAGATCTTCAGAATCCACAAGCGAGTCGAAATGCGGTGATTGGAGAAAGAAAATCAAAACTCAAGCAAAGTAAAGCGAAGAAATCCAACCGTAAATATAAAGTACTCGACGAGGCCAGAGCGGAAACGAAGGCCAAAGATGCGGAATTGGAAGCTTTGAAGGTGGATCCTGAGGATGAGTTTAATCAAATGCTCGAACAGGCGGCTAAGAAAGAAGGTGAACATCCATAAAAAATACTCAGAAAAGTTTTGCAGCCAAACAATCAAGTCATATTCAGCAAGCTCTCCCATTTCTGATACCCTCTTCGAGAGAATATCTTCCATTGAATGTCTTCGATAGAATGTCTTCCTAAAATGTTGCCAACTTTATTCGGTTGTTTTCGCGCGACTTGCAGCCATTTCATTATCAACAATGTTACTTTCTAAAGGTGAAATTGTAGCAGTGGTCCTCTGTTCTGTCTTTGGACTGATCTGCTTTGTTGCTCTATGGGTTTTGGTCTTGAGGAAATTCTTATGGTCTGAAGGATTTATCGATATCGAGAAAATTGGCGCTTTTGCAAGGGAAATCTCGACAAAGTACCCGAAAACAACAGACCCAAAAGACCAACAAAAAAACGCAAAAGAAGCATCCGAAGAGCTCCAATCGCCTCTCTTCTATGATCCTTGGAGTACTGTGGTAGCAGAGCCGTCTCTGAGAGACCACGTGCATTCCCAATACGATAGCTTCTATCGAACGGTGATGCTTCAAGACATTTTGCAGCTTTCCCTGGTCCTGAACGAACCGGCAATTCGAGAGGTGGACGACCCATTCCTGGACAATGTCATCTCGGTAGGTCAAATTGTGGTGGTAATTAATCCCTTTCATGGAACCAATGACCCGGAGTTTAAGTCTCTACAAACAGGAGATCTTCTACGGGTGGTCAGGTTTTTCATTAAAGAAGAGGAATCGCTGGACCCTCAACTCAATCTACACACCAAAAAGGCAGATCATAATGTGGATCTGCAACTCAATTTAGACACCAAAGAGGCCGATAATGTGAACCATCAACTAAATCTACACACCGCAGAGGCTGATCATAATATAAAGCAGTCCCTAGACCCTAAAGTAAATTTAGACACCAAGGAGGGTGATCATTATGGAAGTCAGTCGAGACTGCTTAAAAGCGATCTCAATGGCATGACCAAACTTCATATTGAATTTGATGACGAGCACCCTACCGAACATGAGGCTTCATTCCAAGCAAGACACAATCATGATATTCACTTGAAAAAGTCTGATCCCAACTATTCCAAAATTTACTGCACTGGTATTCTTCTTAACGCGTACTTGAACTATACAAATAACGATATTATATTACAGCTCAAGGAGACTGAAACACCAATTGAAGAATCTGCATTATTTAAATCGTTCCCATTACGTTCAGTCTCCTTAGAGAAAACTCTACTCAAGCAACTTGCTAACTCCGAGGGGACTTCTACCTCACCATCACTCTAGCCTCATCCATTGTCGATATTAATTTGACAGTAATTCAAATATCATCAACTGTCGATTTTGCTTTGTTGGAAATTTTTCCAATTTTCAGCTATTGCTAATGCATCTTTCCAATTCTTTTTGACACTTTCCAACTCCTTCTCCAATTGTTTCACCCTTGATCCATCAGGATCCGATTTTGTTGAAGTGGAATCTATATATTCAATCAATCCACTAATGTTGTGGTAGAATTTGTAAAGATTGTTTAACAACGGTTTAGCAACGAATTCGAAAGATTCCATTTCATTGAGATACTTTTTGATAGAATCTTGACTTGTGTTTGATATCGCATTCAAATCTATCACACCTGAAGGGTTTGGGAAGGTCAACCCACCATTTCGCATCTTATGATTCGAAAATTGCACATTAAAGTCTCCATAATATTGATTTATCACATCGATGAACTTCGAAAACTTCAAATTTTCCACCACCAAGCTTTCTATTATCGGGGTCAAGTCCGCTATCACATTTTCGTATTCTTTGTTGACTAAACTTTTCAAGTCTTCGGATCCCAGCTCACTTGGCCCTAGTCCAGTGGCATTATCTATGATTGGATTGTTGTTGTATATCACGTTGGACTTGAGGAATGTGTCTTCTGGCACTGGTGATCCAGACTTAGAGGAGAGTGGAATGCCATAAACGGTGGTCGTTGATAAGTTTCGTTTATCCAAAAGTTTATTCTTGAGGTCATCGATCTCGAGATTCTTCTTCTTGAGTTCGATCTGGTATTTTGATCTCATCTCATTGATCCAACTTTTCAATTTGCTCAAATCCTGTGCTTGCAATCTATTGTGCTTTGTCAAAGATTCAATTTCTTTGTTCAACTTGCTCTGATCAACATAAACAGTTCTATTCAATTGAGTCTCCGATGACGCGACCTGCTGCTCGAGACTTTCGATCCGTTTATTGAGCTTTTCAATGGTAGCATCCTTCTGACTTATTGTTTGGTTTGACATCTTGAAATGATTTCGGCTCCGATCAACGGCTCCTACCAAGGAATGAATTATATTTATGATGTTCTTATCATTATTATACAAGGTTTCTGTCACTTTCAACTCCGATAGTTGGGGAATGTTCTCTTTGTTTTGCACTTGATCTTCGATGAGTTCGTTCCAGTTGATGCAATTGAATTTGATTTCATCGTCGATATAAGCTCTCAGCACGAGCATCGAGTTGATGATTTCCGCTGCATTTCGGATACTCTCAACATCGTAATCAGACATTGTAGGTATGGTTGTGTGTAGGATGCAAACAAAATGAAATCAAAACATCAAGAGTCTGCTTACGTAATATCTTAGTCATCACTATGATCAAAAGTCCCATCTTAACTACAACTACTTTCCTCCCTTTTCAAAATCTGATATCTTTTCTTCTACATCTACATTCACGTCGTTTAGTTTATCGGTGTATTTATCGTAATGTGTATTTAAATAACGATGAGGGTGTCACTCGCCATTTCATTTTTGTGGAGCAAGCTTGTCTCCAGATGAAAATATGAGATTTGGGCGGAACTCAATTCAGTAAATTCCAAGTTGTTTAGTGGGCTTCTTCAGCTTCTTCCTCAAAAACGAACCAGTCTTCTTCGGCGGCAAGAGTGGCACCGGAAGAGCCGGAGGTGGCTTCGACTTCAGAAGATTCGTATTCACCTAAAGCTTCAGTGGAGACTTCGTTTTCTGGCAAAGATGGCTTGGCTGGCAATTGGAAAGTCTTGACGGCAGCATCAATTTCTTGTTGTGAGATGGCTTGTGGCTTGAATTGCTTGATGTTTTGGATGTACAAGTCGGTGACCAAGTTGTTGGCTCTTGGAGTCACGGAGAGTAATCTCTTGGCGGAAATGGCACGCTAAAGGTTAGTAAGGAACAAGGAGGGATTAAGTTGGCCCAGAGTCTCGGTTTTTCACCATTTGAGTGAGAATTGAATGGAGTACTTGGGTCGAAAGCGTTATTTGGAGGATGCTCGTATCTGATGGTTTTTTCATGTAATTCAGGCCTGATTTATGTCAATTCAATCGTTACTACCTCTTTTGTATCTCTGATAATATCCTCTTCTTCGTTTTGAGTTGTTTTCCTTGATTTGAGGTTGCTCTTTCTTTGTTGATAGACACCATATATCCTGCACTATTATAGTAATTCCTTTCGACTCAAGGAAGCTCACGATTCCGGACTTTCAATTCTTTTCGTTCCCAACAATCCAGACACTTCGATTCACTCTTTTGTCACTTTTCAGCATCGATCTCATATCCTCATTTTCCATCGCTTGCTGACCTCTCTGACACTCAATTTTTTTCAATTCTGGCACCTGGAGACTCTTGGATCAAGTAGCACTAGCGGCTATACAACGTATACGTACAACAACGGATTGTCTAAACATGGCTGGTGAGTTGTGTTTGGTGGTAGCTTCAGAGACGCTGAATTTTTCTCATACAATTCCCACCGATTCTCGGAAAGGTAGTGTCTCTGGGATTGGAGCGGGAGTGCGAAGTCTCATTGGCTGAGGCAAATGGCACAAATGGGAGGTACGGGTCACGTGCACAGACATCTCAGCTGCGAATTAATCCTGCTAAATAAGTAAAATAAGAGGCCTGTTTGAAGCTAAACTACTGGAAAGTGAAGCTAACACTTACTGTATTTTGAAGTGTTAAGATGCCGAAGTACTACTGTGACTACTGCAAGTCCTACCTTACCCACGACACCATGAGTGTGCGGCGGTCGCACTTAATGGGTAGGACTCATATTCGATTATACTGCGACTACTATGAAGCCAAAGCCAAAGAAACGGGATTTTGGAATCCGGACGATATCCCTTACGAGCTCAAATTGGATTATTTGAGTCGGGGAGCTCCTGGCTCTGCGCTGGCCGCGAAAAAGGAGGACCCGGCCACTTTATTGGGCTCTACAAACGATTCTGTGTTTCCCGAAGAGGGCCAGAATCAAATCCGGATACCGCCACCACCACACATGACTGGCCTTCCCAAGCCACCTCCATCGGCATTGAGAACAATCGAAGAAGCCCAGCAGGCTATTTTCATGCATCAAAAGAAGGAAAATGAGTAGACTGAGTGGATCATGAAAATTATTATGTGAGATGAAGGAGAGGAAAATGGAGGTATTTCACCATTTACAAACTCTCATGAAGATCATAGTCGGCCTGTTACAATGTTTACAGTGGACAGGCTTCAAATATGACAGCTTCATCCGAAAATGACAGTTGAACTTGAACATTATAGTCGAATTCAAATCAGTTGGGACTCTCATAATGATAGATCATGAGGCATTGACTCCTGAGCATTGATTATTCTGATAGATGCTTGAAATCGTACCGTTAGTCGATTGATCCTAAGCGGATTTGCCGAAATCTTCCGGCATCAGCTCTCAGCAAGCATTTGACTGCAAGATGACTAATATGAGCTATTGCTACGCAAAGAATCAACCTGAGCGCCTCTGATTACAATTGAATGTTATCAACCGTTAAAAATGGCATATATTCGGTTTAATCAGCTAATCAGTCCATAGGATCAATTGCGCTGATACACTCTAAAATTGAGCAGATCTGGCTCAATCGTAATAGCAATTACACGAATAACTGATTAAAAGCATCTAAAGTTGTAGACAACATGTATTACACTATAAACACTGAACAAGCTTACAAGTCAGCATCATCTTCATCAGGCAATGGCATAGCAGTGGCTTGGTCCATTTCTTGTTGATATTTTTGCATCAAGTCGGCGTCGACTTGGACTTCAGGAGGAGCCAAGGCTGGGGAGGCGACGAATTCCAATTGAGGGTTACCGACCAACTTTCTGGCCAACCAGAGGAAAGGCTTTTCGAAGTTGTAGTTGGACTTGGCAGAGATATCGTAGTATTGCAAGTTCTTCTTTCTGTGGAATGTGATGGTCTTGGCCTTGACCTTACGTTCTTTGACATCGACCTTGTTACCGGTAAGCACGATTGGAATGTTTTCACACACTCTGACCAAGTCTCTGTGCCAGTTTGGAACGTTCTTGTAGGTGATTCTGGAGGTGACATCGAACATGATGATACCACATTGACCGTTGATGTAGTAACCGTCTCTCAAACCACCGAACTTTTCTTGACCAGCAGTGTCCCAGACGTCGAACTTCAATTCACCGAAGTTGGTGTGGAATCCCAATGGGTGGACTTCGACACCCAAGGTGGCAATGTACTTCTTTTCGAATTCACCGGTCAAGTGTCTCTTGACGAAGGTAGTCTTACCGGTACCACCGTCACCGACAAGGACCAATTTAAAGGTAGGAACTTCAGCAGCCATCTCGATTGATTGATTGATTAAAGAAGAGATGAAGAGTTGTTTTCATCCTGGGAGAAAATTTTGTAGAAAAAATCCAGTGCGATGTTACACAAAATCGGCCACAATCAACAACCATCACGGAGTGATGGGTGAAAGACGGTTAAAAGCGGAGTTCTTCAGGAATTCTTGAAAAGCTAGGATCATCACGTTCAACGACAGATATAAATGGTCCTCTTCTCCCCTCTGATCTCCCCCTTTCTGGCTCTTCCCTGGTTTCCAGTTCGGCTGACGAGCCTGATCTGTTGCTGTGACATTGTCGCGCCCCCCGAGGGCGCTGGTTCGAGTCCGCGAGGGGGTTTCCCATGAAAATCTTTCGTTTGCACGCGGTTTAGACGAGCCACGTAATCAATGCAAAACCTCCTCCCTGCACTCCGACACAGCGACACGGCCTCCATAGGCCCATAGCAGGCCAGCGCATCATTGCAGTGGTAAGTGTCAAGTTCGACGCACGGCATGCCAAGGATGAAACGTGTTCCGAGCCGTTAGTCGATTTGGGTGCCCAAGGCTGCTCCAGGGCCATCGACAAGCGTGGCTACTTCTGGCTACATCTGGCGGCCTATTGTTAAGCATTCTCCGAAACTTTCTGGTGGCTTACTCCCGAGTTGGCCTACTAAATATCGTCTCGAACCGCCCGTACACGCATGAGATCTGGCTAAACAAAGCTATTAATAAATTGCTGTGCGTTTCCTTGCAGACTTCGCCGCATGCACGCACTACAGCTGAGACCACTGAAGGAATCAGCGACAAAACCAAGGCGAGAGCTGATCTCAAACACACGCTACAGCCGTCAATCCGTAGCCGCTAGAAAACGAAGAGCTCACCAGTAGAACTACACCCTTTCGTCGATCTCCACGTTTATACCCGAATCAGGCCAAATCCCCGTCCTCACAAACGTTTTATCCGCTTCTCCTCAGTGTCGCATTAACTTTACCCGCGTGCGGTATGTCGTCCGGCCGGATTCTGCTCTAGCATCCCCACGCGATTTTTCTGATTCAAGTAATTTCCAGCGTCCTGGGCTTGTTTCATTTTCGCTTCGCTCTATTTATTTCTACTTTTTGTTTTCATCGATTTCTAGCGCCGGGTATATCATTATTATTAGCTCAGATCTGCTATATTCCAAGAGGTCCTCTTGCTTTTGCTCTTCCTCATCCCACCTCCCCCAACACCACTTCACCGAGCCGCCACCCCCACTCGTTCCGCGTGGCATATCCCTTCGCCTCGCGACCCACTCCTAGCTTCCCACCCTTTCGCTACCTCACTCCCTTTGGTGCTTGATCCTTCAAAAGTCGTCAAATCATGTTTCCTCAGCAGAATATCATCTATAACCCGATTGACGTGTCGTCGCCTCACTACCAGAGACACTCCTCTCGCCAGCAACCGCCGCCGCCGCCAGGGCCTTTGCCGCCGCACCACCATGCTGCCAACGCTGTTCAACCTCCTCCCACTCCGTTGGACTTGAACTACCTGCATTCGATGATCCCGTCCAACCTCTTGGTCAACTCGCCCTACTTCCAGCAGACGCCGTCCTCCGGTGTTTTCCCAGGAAGAGCGCCCTCGGTGGACAGCGACAGTGAGGACAGCACTGGCAGCACTGGCAGCAATAGCTTCATCAACACCAGTATGGGCCACCACCCCCAGGCAAATCACATCCACGCTGTCCAGGCTCCGCCCCATATGAATTTCGGCGGCTACGGTTTTGGACTCCAGCCGCCAATGTCGCCCATGGCGTTCCAACACTCACCCGCGTATGTCCATGGCCACCAACCCTCGCAATACCTCACGCACCTCAACAATACCACCTCTTCAAACACCACCAGCATGTCCAACCACAACCTCGACCAGTTGAACTTGTCGAGAACGGTGATTCTCAAGAACTTGAACGAGGAGTTGACGCTCAACGAGCTTCTCAACCAGGTGGACCTCGGGCCAATCGAGTACTGTAAGATGTTCTCCAAACCGACCCCGAAGCACATCTTAGACCTGGATCCGAAGGCTGGCCCCGTCATGAAGTCATGCTACATTTCCTTCATCAACTCCAAGGTCTCGATTCTGTTCCATCTCAAATACTTCAAAAACTCGGCCAATTTCAACCAACTCAAGCTCGCGTTGAAAAACTCCAAGCATCTCAAAATCCAGTTGAACGACACCAGCGCAAACCCTCCTAGTGACCCTACCTACTCCACCAACTCCAAGCATCAAGATTTCATCAAATTGAAAACTCTCAACTATATCCTTGATTTCAATGCCACCCGTTGTCTCTTGATCAAATTCACAATCAAGGACTTGGAGGTCGCCGAAGGAGAGCCCGATACCAACAGCATCATGAAATCTTTCGTGCAAACTCAATGCCTGAAATTTGGTGAGGTGGAAGATTTCAAGATCACCATAGAGTCCAAGAAGCCAAGTTCGGAGCTGGAAGAGGATACGCCTCAAGATCAAGAGAAGAGATTGACAGGTAAAGTCTTGGTGCATTTCACTTCCATTGACTCTGCGATCAAGACCTATGAAAGTTATTTGAGAAGAATTCAGCATGACAAACAAAGAATCTTGGATGCACAAGATCCAAATGGGACGAAGAAGAAATCCAAGAAGAAGGACGAGAAAAATATCAATGTAATCTATGACGTCAGCTTCTCCAGTGTGCATTTCCACAAGGATAGATGTGATAGAACAGCGATCTCCAAGAATCCAAAGGCGCAAAAGAAGACGAATACAGTGTCAGGAATCCCAGAGGAATCCGATACATCTTACTTCCAAAATGCTGATGTTTCGGGCCTCCAATCCGAGATTGACATTGATCTCGATTCTGAAGGTCCCTTGGCAGTATCGGTAGATGCCGATGATATATCAGAAGTACCTGCGAACTCAATCTTGGAAGCCCCATCTCCAACCTTGAGCTCATCTACCCCATCGCCCATGCCTGAGCTTTTAAACGTCCATCCTCATAATCAATTTGCTGGTCAAAGAAGAAACTCGCAACCTAACTTCATCCCTCCACCTCCAATCATGGTTGCCAATGGTTACATCAACAATAAGCATCCTTCCCATAGAGCTCTGCCATATGACATGCAACCAATGCCAGGACATCACTTCATTATTCCTGGTGCAAATATGATGCCGGGACATCCTATGAACGGCTCCAATCCTAACTACCCAATCAATCCTGATCCCTACAATGTTGACAATAGAACGATATATTTGGGTAATCTCCATCCAAATACCACTATCGAGGAAATTGCAAACAACGTGAGGGCCGGTGGCTTGGTTGAAAATATCAACTACCATCCAGACAAGAAGGTTTGTTTCATTACCTTTGTGGATCCTCAGATTGCCCTCAAGTTTTTCTTGAATCATCAGTTATTGCATCAATTGATTGTCCATGGACACGATATCACCGTGAGCTGGGCTAAAAATCACTCTGGACCAGTCAACAGAGATATTGCTTTGGCAGTAACTGCAGGTGCATCCAGAAACGTTTATATCGGCATTAAACTCATCAAGGATGAACATGGTAATCCAGTCACAAATAATGGTACCCCCACAATCAGATTACCTACTGAACCAACCTTGAGAAAAGATTTCTCCATGTTTGGAGAAATGGAACAAATCAATTTCTACCATAATAAGGATTGTGGATTCTTGAATTTCTTGAACATTATGGATGCGATCAAATTGGTTGAGACTTTTGAGCTCCCAGAAGATTCCGCAAAGACCAGATTGGCCAAGATCTTCAGCATTTCACCACGGAAATCTACAATCAAGGGTGATGAACAGGAATATGTCAACTATTTCTACGATAGGTATTCGCCCTTCAAAATTAGTTTTGCCAAGGACAGATGTGGAAACCCACCAAAATTCAGTTTCAAGAAGAAGAACACAAACATGCAAGGTTCAACCTATCAACAGTATCAACATTTGCTTCATGGAAGCGTCAATGAACGTTGGAAGAACAAGTATAAGAACAAGAGAAAAGATGAAGAGTATGACGAAGAAACCAGAATGCAAGAACATGATAGTTTCATGGAAGATACCATCAACCAGGAAGCAGCCATGGTCTTTGGTATCATCAGCAACTCCGAAGTCAAATCACAAAAGGACGCCGATAAAAGTCTCGATGACAAGAGCATGAAGGACGAATCAAAGGATGAAATCAACGGCGGCTTGAACGGGGATACCAATGGCGATATTGAGATTGACTTGGAAAAGAAGGATTCGGCTGCTGAAGTGAATGGCACTACAGAAATCGCAGAGGAAGTTGAAAAAGATCAACAAAAGGAAGAAGACAACGAAGAAGATGATGACGACGAGGACGACGAGGACGATGATGATGATGTTTCTATCATCATCGGATCGGATGATCAATCCAGCACAGTGCAAAAGAGTCCACCTCGCCAAAAGAGGTCTGGCCGTAAGCATAACAATCGTCTCAATGGTTATGACAAAATCTATCACCACAATTACCAACCAGACTCGAACTACAGAAGATCGTCAAGAAACTCATCCAATCTTTCGTTGAACTCCAATTACTCGAAACACTCGCAGCCACCTCCTCCACCCCAGCAATCTTATAAATTCACCTCCTCGCCATTTGTTCAGCAGCAACAAATGTACTATATGCCAAGTCCTGGAGTTCATCCTCATCCCAACTCTAGATCATATGGAGGGTACAGCACCCCTCAAGGACCAGGCTATTTCCCACAGCAATATTATGTCCCACACCCACAAGCTCGTCTTCACTATGGCCATACCGCCAAGAACCACTTCTCGACTTCGGGATCGCAAGTGATGGCACAGTACTTGGCCAAGTCTCAGCACGACAACATGTTGTACGCTGCGACCATTTTGAACAATGACGTGGGACCTGAAGAAGAACAAGACTATGCTGAGTTCGAAAGTGAACTCGAGCAACCTCCAAAACCCAGAAGCCACAAATCAAGAAAATAACTACCCGATTAATTAATAGTTAATAAAATGAAACAATTATATACCCAGACTTATCAAGAAGTGCTCAACCGGGCTTGGTATTGTATATAACTTAATGGACAAAAACGTCTATATATTGCGTAAATTTGATAAGATTCCTTCTAGTATTGTTCCGTTGTCAGAATGTTAATATAGTATACTATTATATTATTCAAATAGCCTTGATTAAATTTATTTGGAATATTAATTTACAATATATTCTGGATATTACGTACAATTTATTCTATGTTAATTACAATTTAAACAGGATATTAGTTTCATGTTGTTCTATCAAATCACAGGATATCCATGGTAATGGCTGCGTAAGTTCCAACGATGGCACCAGCTATCGACAAAACAATGCCGAACTTCAACATGACCTTGGTAAGCTGGCTCAATTCGTGATTGAAAAATTTCAAGTAAAACATTAATGGTAAGGTGATGCAAATGGTGAAGCAAATGGCACTGCCCAAGAAGGACACCAACTTGCCGAAAGAAGTGAATAATAAGGAGACGGCCAAGAGTAACACGAAGAAGATCAATCTGCTGGTAGTTCTCTTGAACGAGTAGGATTGGGCACCACCATGACCAGAATGTTGCAAGTTCATCAAGCTCTCGTAAACTGTAATAATTGGACGAGTGATCAATGGCAATTTGGAAACAGGAAGAATACCCATGAAAAGACAGAACAAGTTCTTAATCAGATTAGGGTATTTGTCGTTGCTCAAAACATTCTTGATGATTGAGTCTTGACATCCGAGTCCGTACATCAAATAACCCATGGCACCCAACAAGTAGCACAAGACAAAGGTGATGGAAAAGGTAGTTTTCACGCAGGTATCGAATTTTGCAGGTTTTTTCATATCCTTGTAGAGTTCTGGGAACATTGGATGGCCACCCCAAGGAGCCATGAAAATACCCAAAGTCAATAATAAACTTAAGAGATCGACTGGCATCAAGTTTGTAGGTTCTGGTCTAATCAAAGATCCTGGTTTGACATCGAGGAAAAGACCACACATTCCAAAAACACCAATCACACTCAATGTGCAAATAATACCACTCAAACTAATGATGGAAAGAATTGAAAGTGGGAAAAAGGATAATACAAATGCAGACCCCACAATCAACATTTTCCATTCGGTTTTATCGATCGAAGGCATCAACAAATTGAAGGAGTCGCTGAAAAGTAAGATCAACGATAAACTGGCACCGCACAAGTCAATGGAGAAGATTATCGTGATCAAAATCAGAAACCATTTTCCTCCGTAAAGATAAGAAATATCACTATAAGACCTCAAATGAGGGTGTTTCTTGATGATTTTACCCAAAAGGGTGGCAGTGTAGCCAGTGATCATAGCACTGGCCAAGTAAATACACGTTCCTGGAATCCAGCCGGAAAGACGAAGTCCAAATGGTAACGAAAGCATTGCCATTCCCAAAATGGAATTGATCGCGTTGAACACCGTTTGCGACGCGGTCGAGCTTCCTGGAATGGACCCACGCTTCTTGTGGCTATCTGAGGAAGTCGAGAGTAAGGAGGACTGCTCTGTGTGGGCATCTCCACCAAATGGACTCAGATGAGGAGTGGAGTGAGCTTTTATTTGGTCATCCACTGGAAAGTGGAATTCATTCATGCTTCTATAACTTCCGGAACCAGCGTGTCTTTCGTGTAAGGACTCGAATTGCTCATCGATTCCGCTTTCGTAGGCCTCTAACCGTGGAGAGGTATTGGGAGAAACGTCGTCTTCAATGGCATTAGATAACAAGTCCGAACCCATATGCATTTGAGCCCTCGTGTATGAGGATGCGAAATTGTTGAGGGAGTTTGAGCCTCCGTAATCCAAAATTGACTTTCTTCTGGATCGTGCTGGAGAGCTCTCTAACTCTTGAGGGAGAGACATGGTGGATAGTTCGGATAGGCTTTGGCCGGTTGACTCAGTCGTGTCTTAGAAATTCACGAAGCGCACTACTTTACTAATGAAAGTCATCGAAGACTCGCAAGTTTAGTCGTGCCATCCACCACAATATCTGCGTGGAAGACTCACTAGCCAGTCGTGCCTATTCACCTCAATATCTGCGTGGAAGTAATTTTACCCGTCGTGCCCATCCACTATTATTATCTGCGTGTATGGAAGTAGTTTACCAGTCGTGCCTGGGCCGTCCACATTTGCGGTAATGGTCGTCTGAGGGGAACAAACCCAATTACGACCAATAAGACCAGCTAGGTTGCATGGTTTTGATTCGCAGAGTCTTCTCCCCGTTTTACTTAATGCGTGGAATGTTCTCTTGCTTTGAGTTATCCCTCGTTTGCGTATTGTTTGTGTCCCCTTGTCAATAAGCGACATTCTTTAAAACAAGGGCCTGAACTTTTGAGAATTTTAGTTTTTCTCACAATTGTTTGAGAATTTGAAAATTTGAAATTTGACGGATTTATCATGATCCGTTTGCTTTTAATATATGGCCATTTCTAAACCTTCTAACTAAGGTCTAATCACCACATATTCATCATGAAAAGGTGTCAGCGGATTTCAGAAGGGAACCCGGCCACTAATATCGTCGTGAATTTCGATACCATATGCTCGTTCACGCACAACGACGCAAGTGAATGCAGTTGATCCATAGTCTGAGGTAATTTCCAAGTTGCCAAACCAAAAGCTTGTTCTAGACCTTCGCACTTATCTCACGTTATGTGGACTACGTAGTTGCTTGGCCTATAGCCTAGGCACTGAAATCGCTCCACCAGTTTCTTCAAAAAGCGCACACTTCTTGGCTGTATTAGTGCACGAACAATAGCTGCGAAAAAGGAAAGTGCAGAGCTAATGTTAGGCTGCTAAAAAATGAACTTTCGTTTATGAATTCAAGCGAGGCATAAATTTGCAGAGCCATAAACCATATGCTGTCTTCGATGAGCTAGGCGATCGGTCTAATTATCAGCGTTTTTTTTCCTTCATAAAACTACAACCGTCAACCAACATGATCTTGCATGAACTTGCATGTGTACTTGCACAAGAATGATCCAACCCCTGGCCACCTGAATGGATCAATTCTCTTTTTCCTGATTTGGACACGATGACACCAATAACTCTATTTCTCAAAAAAATCAATTTCGAAATCCCATTTTAACAGGAATTACGACAACCGCAGAGTGTTCCGAGGCTCCAACTGACACCACCCTTTTCTTTTTAATTTCGACTGAAATTATCTATTTAATCCAGATTGATCCTTGCTTAATAACTTGCATTTGAACAGTCTATCATTTAAATCATCCACAGCTTATATTTCAGAGTTTGATTTTAAAAATTTGCCAGTGCTATGTCTGCTCCTAGTCAACATAACTATTTCGTGAGGGACACCATTGGTAACCAAGTCGATTCCTTCGATGGACAACAACAAGAATCTTCTCATTTCACCCATTTGGAGGCTAACCATTTCCCAGGCTTTCATACTTCCTATCACCTCCGTCCCAAGATTTACCCAACCAATGAACCCATACAAACCTATCACAACCTCCAGCCTGAATTCATACCCACTGAACAACAGACCCAGAAGCATTTACCAGGACCAGGGTTTATGCATTCAAATGGAAACCAAAACTATCACTCACTGACACCGCCCTTCCAGCAGCTACCATTGCAAGCCCCGACTCAACCAGAAAACACCTTACCATTACCCCCGCAGAACCAATACGGAGATTTGCAATATACACCTCATTTGGTGACTCCAGATAGTCTTCCAAATGATCCACGAAAATTCAGCTCAGTCAACGATTCTGCTTCTTCACGATCCTCCATTACCAAAAGTCACTCCAGGAGTTCTTCCAAAACCACATCTGTAACAGATTATCCAGAGCCAGTCAAACCAAAGGTAGCGACCACCTACTGGGAAGACGAAAACACCATCTGCTACCAAGTCAAAGCAAGAGGGGTGTTGGTTTCTAGGAGAGAGGATACCGACTTTATAAATGGTACTAAGCTCTTGAATGTCATAGGGATGACTAGAGGCAAAAGAGATGGTATGCTCAAGAGTGAAAAAGTCAGAAGTGTAGTGAAAGTTGGATCAATGAATTTGAAAGGGGTCTGGATACCACTTGACAGAGCTTCTGAAATAGCTAGAAATGAGGGGTTAGATGAAGCTTTGTATCCTCTTTTCGTCAGAGACCTCAAGGGATATTACAATACGGTAGGTCATAAACTCAAAGACCAATTGCACGAAAGCTCACAGTCTTCACTCAAAGATATCGATATTCAAGCATATTCGACTTTACCAGGTGCATCATTGAAATCTGATGGTGTTTCACAATCGGATCAACTACTTTTCGGAAGGATAGGTAAACCAGAAAGCTACCTTGAAACGCAAGGGCCGAAATCGCCTTTAAATTAACATTTCTTTATTTGGCCTATATAGGATGGAAATAAATTAGCAAGAATTTTCCTTCGATATTTTTCGCTAGAAACTAAGCTAACTCTATTGAATTCGCTTAAATGCATTTTTCACTAGGAACTAAGGTACCTCTGATTTTTTGTTGCTCTTCAATAGATTCGAAAAGGCCCTTGAATGTACTTTTACCAAATCCATTGTGATGTCTTCTTTGAATAATCTCAATAAATAAGGTAGGACGGTCATGAAGAGGTTTGGTGAATATTTGTAAGATATAATTACACCTTTTAGTCCTTTTGTTTCTGGTCTTTGGATCGTAGTCAACAAGAATATTAAGCAATTTAAGTACCTGGAAATCTTCAAATAAGATGATATCATCCCGTTTCAATCTCTTTTCCAAAGTTTCATAGAACGAGTCAGATGTGGAATTAAATTCTATCCCTCTTGAAATTAATCCAGAAACAGTGCTGATAATATCGTTAGTCTTCAATGCGATATGTTGCACACCGGGACCACCATTGAAGTCATTAAACTCCTCGATTTGCCCCCTCAATTTTCCTTCTGCTGGCTCGTTGATGGGCATCTTGATTTTACCGTTAGCAGAAGCCATAACAATTGATCGAAGTGCGGTATTTCCAGTGTATACGTCCTCTTCATCTACAGACCAATACTTTCTAAAACCGAACATTTTTGCGTAGAAACTTGCCTTTTCCATCATTTGGTTCCAAGAGTAGTTTTCGACGCAATGATCGATTGTTTCTAATTGTACTTTAGGAAGATATTTGAGACAGGTATCGAATTTTTGTTCTTGGACGCTGTTGGTGTACCCAGGTAGAAATTCACCTACGAAGTCGATGTTCTCAATCAATGTGTGCAAAATATCCGTGCTTGGAACACTGATAGTCGCAATCTTCACACTGCCGAAATCACTAGAAATAATTCTAGGAGTTCTGGTGATACCAGCCCCTGACTCGATAGCTTTTCCAAATGAGTAGTCGACATTCTCAACCCAAAAGGAAATATCCATGACACCTTCGCCGTGGGCCTTCAAAAACTTTTGAATTAAAGTGCACTCCATGATATCATTATACACGGTTTCTGAGTTATTGATCGTATCTAATATGAGCTTATCAACTTCTTTCATTGTAGTGTTGAAAGCCTTGGACTTCAAAACCTTGTTGAAGATTTTGTGGCCTAGGGTTGAAGAATCTTTGCAACAATTATTGGCTAAACCGTTAATTTTCGAGTTGACAAAATCGAACACCAAATCATCAGTAGTCACTTTATATTCCTTGATGTACTTGTTGTTATTGATCTGACTAAGTAAAACCAAATCTTTTTCAAAGTATGGGAAATTGAGCAAGTTTTCGTCTTCAATTGTTTCAAGGGTATTGACGATCTCGAAAACAACATCACCGTTACGAATTACGTGTGAAGCCACCAATCTTGAATCGTTTTCGAGACCTTTATAAGCAATTTCCTCGAAACCAAAAGCTAACTGGAAATACTTCGACATCTGCTTAGCGTTCGAAGAGCATAGCTTGAGCGAATGGAATGCAATGAAGCCATCTGCGGCATACTTCTGAGTAGCATGGCCATCTTTCAAGAGCTCATCAACGCTGTCATCTTGCAAAGGGTCGCCGTTTTCAGGGAAGAAAGGAAGTTCAGAAGAAAAAATAGGATCAAGAGAAAGAGATTCGGAAAGTCCGATTGATCTCCTGGACTCGAAAGATGCTTTTTGAAGGCTTATTGTCATAGCAAATTAGTGAAGTACAAAGAAACAATGATTGCAAAAAAATCTGATCGCACCAATTTCGGTCGCAAAGACTTTTAGTATGAGTTGCGTCTACAATAAACTATACTGGAAATGAATAAATTAAGTTATAAAAGGAACTTTAAATGTCTAAAACTATGCGGATAAGACCTTGAAATATATGAATTGATTATGAAGGTTATTTTAGTCCAACTAAAATTCTCTTTTTTCATTTCGGGAACTGGCCGATCCTGATTCCTCGTTAACAGTCAAGTGCTCGAAGCCATTGATTCCAGGTTGTGGCTCTTCGGATGCGGAGCCATCGACCAATTGTTCACTATCGGAATCCTTTTCGTCCAAGTTCTGTTTGATAGTGGCGACCTTGACAAGGTTGTTTCTACCGAGAACAATAAGAGGATGGAATGGAACAAAGATGAGACCAGCTACAGCGACCATGAAAGCATCCAAGACCATCAAGAAAACTTCGTGAGTAACCAAATAACCGGTGAAACCTTGTGCTAATTCCACAACTCTGTAGATACATCTAATGTAAATAAGCAAAACGGCCACCGTGATTGCCAATGGATAGTATGGCAACAACTTACGATCACGGATAACTTTGAAGTTGGAGTTGTAGTATGGATCCAAGTAAGTGTCTCTGTATTCACGAGCGCTCTTGGTGTTGAATAAGAATTTGAAGAAGTTAACAAATGAACGGTTAGTGAATTTGGAGTCAGTAGTTGCTTTAATTTCTTTGGCTTCTTTGAAATAGATTCTGTTCAAGAATTCGAACCAGAATACCACGAAAATAGACATAGCCACCACTTGGATACAGATACCCACGATCATGACGTCGGTACCTGGTTTAGTGTTCTTGTGGTCATTGGATGCGGCTGAAGCCATACCACCACCAGTAGCTTGCACCAAAAGCGAGAAGACGTCACTTGCGATAAAGAAGTATGAGTACCACATTGGTTTAAGGACGGAGTATTTCCGGCCGTGGATCACCACCATTTGTGCAAAAAGGAAGTAAATACCAGCCATAATGAATGCGGGAGCGATTGTAAGTGGGACATATTGAAGGAGGTAGAAGTGGAGATCGGTATTATCCTTAAGAGACATCACTCTTCCAAGGAACCCACAGAATTCCAAGGCGTAACCACTGAAGAAAGTAATGTTGAACCAGTGGTATCTTGATCTGATGCACATCAACGCGAAGTACAAGAAAAGGAAGGTATAGATCACGAAGTAGATGATGTTGGCCGGGTGGCTCAAAGGCATTTTGTACAAGTTTTCTTCCTTGGCCAATTCCTTCAAGTTCACCGTCAAATGGAAGATCTCTTGCGTGGCCTGAGCCTTGATGCTATCGGCAGTGGCCGTGGCCAAGACCTCTTGGGCGCTGACGATGGATAACGATGCCTGTGCCCCTCTGACCACTCTAGACAATGAGATCAAATCAATAGGATCATGATCGGTCTGGGCTCTAGCCGCGGCAGACGATAAGGACTTGAGCAACCCAGAGGTGTGGGTAGGGTTGACAGACGTCAACACCGTCTTGGTGGGCCACGCCGAGGTTGTCCATTCTGATATCGAGGCGATACTCATAGCAAGGGTATTAATAAACTCTAGCGAGCGAAATTGATTTTTTTAGTGGTTAAGTGCTCCACTTTATAAGAGCTGCAAACAAAATCCGCTAGGGCGTAGTTGGGGATGGCAAATGTGGGCAAACTGCATGCGATGGAATGGTGACGCGCATTATTTTGGGGTGAGTAAACGGTTCGAAGTAGCCACAACAAGGCCCAATTGTTCGGGTATAGGAAGCAGCTTATCCGTTCCGTGAGTGTCGGCTGTGTAAGCGACCCTTATTGTATGTTGTTGGGACATAAACGGGGGAAGCTGGATATGCTGTGAGTAATTAAAGCAGTTCTCCGCTATGTCCGCGTAAGTCCACTTATCCCCTAAAGGCCCTAATGGGAGCGCGAAATGGCTTCGCCAAGATCCGAGAAGATTAGCCGTTCGTAGTCAGCAGCAGATCTTAACCTTAAACAATAGCGGTAGGAGCAGCAACGATCCGGTTGCAATCAGTCATCACCCCGCGTCGCCACCGAAGCCTCCATGAGAGCCCCGCTTCTCATCTAAGCCCTTAAACGGTTTATTGTATGCGCGCGATTATTCATTAGATATGTATTATATACGACTGACGTCGTTTATGGAGTTGGTGGCAACCTGATCGTTTGACTTCGATTGCTATAGAACGAGCCGATCTGACCTGCTCCAGTCTTTTAGTAAGATGATCTTTGACCTTTGCTCTCTGATCTCCGGAAACTTTGCTCCAGTAGTCACTTCAAAAGTGAATGATCTGCTCTTATTTACTCTGATGATTTGATCCAGAACCGCCCACCAGCCTCAACGATAATTATTTCAGGCAATACCTTTCATTCTCAGCAATTGATTATCGCCAATTCCTCATCCTGTAATCACCATTCATTCACTAATTGTCCACATATAATCAGATTCTCGCTCCACCTTCAGACTTCCTTCTTCATTATCCTCTTCATTGGTATCATTCCATGACGTTTCGTAAAAAATATGCCCTTCTTGGGCTCTATTAAGCTTTTGAAAATAAAAAGTGGCTTCGCTCTAACGGAAAAAGTTCTTCAGACTGCGCTAAATCAATCAAAAGATAACTTGTTTCTTATCAAAGCTTCAAGATTTTGACAATCAAAGCTTCAAAATATTTGACAATCGAAGCTTCAAAAGATTTGACCGGATCAAATGCAAAAAGTCAAGGCTTAAAATGTGGTTTGTGCTTCGTTTTCCTTGCTACGAGAGTCACTGTTGTGCTCCGCAGAATGGAATGAACCCACAGAGTTCTCGCCCACAGAGTTCTCGTCATCCTTCTCGTCCAAATTCTTTTTGATGGTGGCCACCTTGATTTGGTTAACCGCACCGAAAACAAGCACAGGATGGAAGGGAATGAAAATAAGACCAGCAATGGTGACGAAAAATGCGTCCAACACCATCAAGAAGACCTCGTGCGAAACCAAGTATCCAGAAAAGCCTTGCGCCAACTCAACCACACGGTAGATACATCTGATGTAAATAGCCACAACAGCCACAGTGATGGCCAACGGGAAGTACGGTAACAACTTCCGGCGACGGATCTCGCCGAACAAAGGGTTATAGTATTGGTCCAAGTAGTTAAGCTTGTACTGCTGCGCCCCGCGGGTGTTGAGCAACATCTTTATGAAATTGCCTACCGAGCGCTTGGCGTACTTGGAATCGGAGTTTGCGGCAACATCGCGGGCATGCTTGAAAAACATTCTGTTCAAGAACTCAAACCAGAACACCACGAAAATGGTCATCGCCACCACCTGGATACAGATACCCACAATCATGACGTTGGTACCTGGTCTTGTATTCTTGTGATCGTTGGACGCGGCTGAAGCCATACCACCACCAATGGCCTGCACCAAGAGCGAAAATACGTCACTAGCAATGAAAAAATATGAATACCACATGGGCTTGAGTACCGAATATTTCCGGCCGTGGATCACCACCAACTGGGCAAAGAGGAAGTAGATCCCGGCCATGATGAACGCAGGCGCAATGGTGAGCGACACGTACTGAAGGAGGAAATAGTTGATGTTGGTGTTGTCGGCGAACGAGATGACTCTTCCGATGAACCCTGCGAACTCCAATCCGTACCCGCACCAGAAGGTGATATTGAACCAGTGGTAACGCGAGCGGATGCACATGAAGGTGATGTAGAAGAAGATGATGGTGTACAACACAAGGTAGATGATGTTGGCCGGGCGGCTCAATTCGAAGTCGTACAAGTTCTTTTCGAAGGCCAAGTTCTTCAAGTTGACTGTCAGCTCGAAGATGGCCTCGGTGGCTGCGGCCTGCACCGTGGAGTCGGTGGCAGTGGCCAACACCTGTTGGGCACTGATGATGGTCATCGAAGCCTCTGCTCCTCTTATGTCTTCAGACAACAGGTACAAGTTGACATAGTCGGTTTCGGTCAGGACTCTTGCTAAGGCCGATGTGAGTGTTTGCACCAATCCGGAGGTATGGGTCGGGTTGATGCTTTTCAACACCGTTTTGGTGGGCCAGGAGCTGGTGGTCCATGAGGACATGGAAGGAACACTCATGGTATGCTGGAGATAATCAAGGGCGCTGATAAAGAAATTTGCTAGTGGCTGGGAGCCCGTATTAATAAGATTTTGCATTTACCAGAGGTTATGCAGCACGGAACATATGCAGGTCTTCCGGCAAGAATGCCGACCTACTAATCCGATGAGCTTTTGCTGCGGCACAATGGCTTACGGCCGATATTGATGATAAACCCGAAGATGGTCACCGTCATCGCTGGTGATGGAGTCGATCCCCAGGTGGCATCTGAAAACTCACTGGATTAATTTCCCGCTAAGCCCCCAAAATTGCTGCAATTGGTACGGAACGGCTTTTAGGCACTAAGCCAAGATAGCGAGGGTTGCGAGATTGCGAGTCGTGGCAGGGCTGAGGGGCTTTGCCGTTGCCTTCCATAATCTGGAGAGCCAAGACGGAATCTGAAGATGAAGTCTGGGCCAACAAATTTCACCACTGGAGGTTGGTGGCAACTGTGGTGGTGAAGGGTTCCACTCTGGTGGGGTAGATTTGGCAGCTGACATATCCAAAGTTCGGAAGAGCCGGAGCAGGTTGCGGCGCAGGGGATTGGCGCTTGTCGAACGTTGTAGATCCGACGGAACATCTGCGGTTACGTAAGCTGCAACAATAAATTAGATCATCGGAATTATATTCTATGCCTATGCGCCGCACAAAATGATTGTTGGTATAGTGTGTTTGGGTGCACAAAAGGGATTACAAGAAATACGCTATATGTTTATGCATAAATATGGCTATATTCGATGGTACACTATATTTTAGATGCACAAAAATGGTTATATAGATGGTACGGTGTATGTTAGATGCACAAAAGTGATTATATAGATGGTACACTTTATGTTTTGATGCACAAAAGTGATTATATAGATGGTACACTATATGTTTTGATGCACAGTAATGCTCCACAGTACCATGCATCTCTAAACGCATGAAATGATTATTTGTACGCTATAGATGCCTCTTCAAATGATTTTCTACTCTCCCAGGCACAAAATGATTACCTTCTACCCTAAATCCAGAAAAGGATTCTTCCACTGTCCCAGATGCAAAAAATGATCTTCTACTATCACAGATGCACAAAATGATTACCTTCTACTATTCCAGATGCACACAATAAATCATTGGTCCACATACATACCCACACGCATTACGCTAATTTACCTTCTATGTTACACATCCTAGTACGCCGCACAGTAAATTACCTCCACGGTACACAGCCTAATACACCGCACAAATACGATTATCTTCTATTGTACATTGCCTATATACGCCAAGACACACAAAATGCTCCGGAAATGAATGAAAGTGGTATATATTATACACGTGAGCGCTCGAGGTGATATGGTGGAATGAAAGATATGTCTGATAGCTTTCTTGTCTAAGTTGCGATATTGGTGAAAATGAAAGATATGAATGATAGCTTTCTTGTCTAAGTGGCGATATTGGTGATAGGCTCAGTTTCTTGTTCGTACTCGATCTCCACTCTTGGTCTTCTTCTCTTCTTGGAGCTGCCGGCATCGTCGGCCTTACGCTTGGAGCTCTTGTCTTCTTCATCGTCATCGGAAGATTCGGATTCTTCGTCAGAAGAGTCGTCCAACCACTTCTCCAAGTCTTCCACATCGACCAACTCATCGTCACCGTCGTCTTCGACGTACTCGACTTCTCCAACATCACTTTCGTCTCCGCTCTCCAACTCGACATCATCATCCTCGTCGAATTCTTCCTCTTCCTCTTCGCCTTCAACCTTACCCAAGACCTTCTTCCAGACACTTTCGTCCACGTTCAATGGTTGGTCACCGTATGCACCACTCTTCAATCTCTCCAACAATTCCTTTTCGATCGCCTTTTCGATCTTGGCAGCTGCTAAGGCCTTTCTTTCTCTGTTCTCCTCTCTTCTCTTGACCTTTGGTGCAACCCCCACATAATGTCTTTCTTCTTCTTGTAATGCCATTCTTCTTTCGTTGATTGCAACCTGGACCAATCTGGTCAATCTCTGCTTGCACTTGTGGATCAAGAACTTTTGCCAGTATTGCAATCTGCCGTCTATTTGTGATAATGCCTTTTGATAATTTTTGGATAATTTGATTCTCTCCCACATCTTGGATGGCATGTGTGCTCTTTCGGCTGTCTTCATGTATAAGTAGAGTCGCCCGCCCACATTCTTCACCGTGGCATATCTTGCGTTGGCTAAAGGACAGGATTGTCTGGAACACAAACCACTGACGTTATATTCATTCCGACAGAAGTTTTGGTCCTTACCGGTTTTTATCTTGAATGCACAGAACTGGTGATTTATCACTTGCCAGATGACTTCGTCAGACATCGTGATGGATTATGCTAGTATTGGATGACTTGTCGAAGATGAGACCCGCTGACTGACGACTGGGGTGGTTAAAATTAAATTTGGAGAGCTAGCAGACTGACGGCTGTAGTTACAATTTAGTATGGAGATGAGACTCTGAAAAAAATTTGTGCGATGCGTACTGCAGAGGAGCGCGATGCGATGATTTTTGGATTATGTAAGTAGCTTGAGATTGCTTACGTAATATGACCAATGGATCAGAATTAATTGGATCTCTAATTAACTCGAATTTAGAAGTTATCAAATGTCTATATTTATTGCCTTATCATTTTATCTTATTCCAGTCTGAACATATCGGTTTTATTCATTGCGTATTTCGCTGTTTAAATACATTTATTTCGCCTTCATGAGTATTTCTTTGGTCAGTCTATTTGATCCTAATTCATTATGTATTCATAATTAATCTATTTAGTCCGAAGTCGGTATGGCTTGTTTGGAATATTTGGCTTTACCTTTGTAGTTTTCACTCCAATTACTTCAGGAAACCTCACAGAGTCTATATTGTGTGCCAATCTTGAAAACGACATCAATGTGATAATTACCTGATAAGGGTCCTTGGATTCGAATAAATCCACTGTCTGGAAGATTTCATCATGAGGAAGTCCAATCGACTCGCAAGTACTCAAAAAGAAGGAGATATTCTCCATCTGTACAAATGGCATTTTGGAGTTTTTGAACTTGGTGCTGGGATTATTCGGCACTTTGGCTTGAGGCAAACGGGATCCAAGCGTGCAGAGTATCTCTCCATCTTTGAGTAGGTCCATCAAGTCTATCGAATGGAATTCTTCGCCAAACTTCTGGAAGAGTTTGGGATGGTCCTTGCCAAGAACTGATTGTAGATAAGTCTTGACTTCCAGTTGAGTTTGTTGGTATCTCACCAAACGTGAATTGTTCACGTCTTGATCGAGATTGGTCGATGCATTCTGATCGTGCTTCGTTATCTCCGGCTGTCTGGGCATCTTGTTGGTTGTTAGGAATGATGGATCTTCGAATGCGCACGACTGTGTTGTAAGTTGAATTTCCCCAGATTACAGAAGTGCGACCCGAAGTTTGTAGGAGAGGGCCAACGAGAAAGTTAGAGAATTACGTAGAGATGAATACTCGAGAGATAACTTGGTGATTGAATTAGGATGATATAGTGGGATTGGCGATATGTAATCTATTGCGCTTAAAACCAGACTTCAATACTTATAATTATATGATTATTTCTAGAGATTATACTCAAGATATTTTATTAGAGTATAATTATTATAGTCAAGATGTTTTCAAAAGATGATACTTGTTATAGAGCAGACTTCTTAGCGAGCCGCTTACATCCCTCCTCGTTCCCGTCCTACATGGCGAAACCCTTTGTTTCAAGTTATTACTAAATTTATCCTTTTTATTCCATTACAGTTCACTTAAATGTAAACAATTTTTTAATATACAAAGCCTATTTGACTTTTAGTCTATTTGACTTTTTGTCTAGTTGTGCAATCTCTTTTCGTAGTTGTACAACCCGTGGACACCACCTTCCAATTGAGCGGAAGCAGTTCTGAATTCGAATCTGACGTCACCACTGTAGACCTTTTCTCTCAATTCAGTCAAAGACTGGATACCAATGTCTTGCAAAGAGTGTTGCAAACCGTTGTACAAGTATGGAACGAACTTGGTGATCGAACCCTTGTCAACAACGGAACCAGAGACACCTTGGGCAACCAAAACCTTGTCGGCTTCCGAGAAGTATCTAGAAGTGGAAGCGTTGGCGTTGGTCTTGGTTTGTTGCATGGCATCGATAGAACCCATACCTCTGTAAGACTTCAATCTCTTACCGTCGGCGAAGAAGTATTCACCTGGGGTTTCAGAAGTACCGGCCAACAAACCACCCATCATGACGGCAGAAGCACCCAAGGCCAAGGCCTTGGTGATGTGACCAACGTTACCGATACCACCGTCGGCGATGGTTGGAACACCGAATTGGTTGGCGAACTCGGAAACGGCGTAGACAGCAGTACCTTGAGGTCTACCACAAGCCATAACTTCTTGGGTGATACAGATGGAACCGGAACCCATACCGATTCTCAAAGCATCGGCACCAGCTTCAATCAACAAAGCAGCTTGCTCTCTGGTAACAACGTTACCAGCAATGATTTGCAACTCTGGGTACTTTTCCTTGATCCACTTGATCATGTTGATTTGGAAAATGGAAGAACCATTGGAAGAGTCCAAAACGACAACGTCCAAACCGGCTTCAACCAACTTGTCCAATCTTTCTCTGTCAGCGTCGATAGTACCAATGGCGGCACCACACAACAATTGCTTGGAGTGGAAAGACTTGGAAGCATCTGGGTAGGATTGGTTCTTTTGCAAGTCGGTCAACGAGATCAAGGAGATCAAGTTGTGGTTAGCGTCGACAATTGGCAACTTACCCTTCTTGGAGGATCTCAACAAGGCGTTACCTTCAGCCAAGTCAATACCTTCCTTACCGACAATCAAGTCGGTGGTCATGACCTCAGAGATCTTAGAGTCGTTGTTGTCGTGGAATTGGACATCACGAGAAGTGACGATACCGACCAATTTACCTCCAACTTTACCGTTTTCTAAAAAAGTTAGTATACTATTTCATGATCATGAGTGAGCTCATTATGTTCAGGGTAAAAAGTATCCACAACATCGTTTGATGACAAATCGGTAGAACGAAAGTTATTAATTAAAAGTTGATCATCCGCAAAAATGAGCTCACAAATTTGTATCCAGTGATTACATACCAGTAACTGGGAAAGAAGTGAAACCTAAGTGTTCCTTCATGGCCTTGACTTCACCAACAGTGACGGAAGGAGAAACAACAACAGGGTCGTTGATGAAACCGTTCTCGAACTTCTTGACCTTTCTGACCATTTCAGCTTGTTCTTCGGCGGTACAGTTGTGGTGGATGATACCAATACCACCCAAAAGAGCCATGTGAATAGCCATGTTCTCTTCAGTGACAGTGTCCATAGGAGAAGAGACGAATGGGGCCTTCAAAGTGATCTTCTTGGTCAATTTACAGTCAATCTTGACTTGGGAGGATGGGAAGTTGATCAAACCTGGCAAGATAAGAATATCGTTGTAGGTCAATCCACCGAAGTTGGTGGAGTCAATCAACTCCTTGACGGACAATCCATCCTTCTTGGAGTATGTTTGTAAGTGTTTGGTAGCTTGGGTGATATCTAAAACCATTATAGAAGGCACAACTTGGGGACGTGGGCAAACGTTGCCAAAAAAAGAAGAAGAAACCTTAACGGCTGAGATCTGCACGGACTTAAATAGTAAAAATTTTTGCCTGCGGAGAGCGCACAAAATAGATGAGATGGGGAGAGATGACTTCGATAATCTATTACAAATCAAGTACTAATATAGGTGACCGCGGGATCCCGATGGATCTACGCCCTCTATCTAATCAAATAGATATGTGTTTGTGTAATTCGACATGGTTGGACCCTTTGACGGTGTTTGGTAGGAGATTGTGACAGGGCAACCTGTCCCAAACAAAACTGGCACTATTGGTTCTCGGAGTGAAGATGACTCCGGCGCGACATTATAATTGATAATTGCGCGAGTAAAAGTCACTTGACTTCAAATCTCAGAAGCCGGGGCGATTTGACACATTGATAGCTAGACGATCCTTGAGTCATCCTTATAGTATAACTTATAGTATAAGGAAGGTGCCATG